>JAWIIG010000033.1:613750-1215000 GCA_033557465.1 Ichthyophis bannanicus | reverse complement strand
AGAGTTTCATTCACAGACAATTCCTTCAGCTCTTGCAAAGAAATAGGTCGAGGTCGTGGCAAAAATCCAAACTGTGTAGCTGCTGGATGAGGCAAGCACACTGCACAACTGGAAATATTAAAATGCTGGATTAAGGAATAGATGTGAGAATGAAACACATTATAGAAGGTACCATGTTTTGCCCAAGGAGCATGTGGATCATACTCAGGAACTGTATGATCAGGAACTGTATAAGCCGGAACTGCAGGAGGGGGAGTAGTGACTAACCCCAATTCCCGAAGCATCTTATCTACTATTGCCTGTTGTTCAGGGGGCATTGTTGGCTTTTCCGATAACTTCCTTATCAACTCATCTATGCTTCCGATACTGCCAAAAGAGCTGATAGACACCAAATCCAGAAAAACAAAAACAATGCCAATGCTACTGCGAATATGCATATTAACCAATTATCAATAACCAATTTTGGATTAGGTTGTGATTGTCTAACAACTTCACAGTCACTCTCTTGGTCAAGTGGGGATGAATTTGGAGGAAATGAGTCCAGTTCAATTTCAATTAATTCTTCAGCAGTTGGCCTAGGAGGAAGTTGCCTTATCCAGGGGACGGAGCCTTCTTGCACTGGTCCAGATGTATCCACGCTTTTTGCCCCTTCACCTTCAATGCTGAATATCCCACCAGCAACACTTGGAATGGTCCCAGAAACTTCGCTGCTAGAGCTGACTTTGGTGCTGGATCCTTGATGAGTACCCAGTCTCCTGGGTCCACGTCTGGGGTTGATTGTGACTGAGCTCCCTGCTTTGTAAGCCGCAAAAAGGAAGGAGATACCAGCGTTTGGTACAGATATTTACAATAAGATAATAAGTTGCTGCGCAGTAATTGGGGATCCGGTAATTGATCTGGTGGAATTATCACATGTGCTGGAGTGGTTGCTGGACGTCCTGTCACAATTTCATAAGGGGTAAGCCCTTGTCGAGTTCTCTGGGGAGAATTACGGACTGAGAACAAAGCAAACGGCAAAGCTTCCACCCAATCCCGACTCCAATCATGAGAGACCGGAGAAGCGCCTTCAGCATCCGATTCATCCGTTCCACTTGGCCAGAGCTTTGTGGATGATACGGAGGATGAAGTTGCTGGTGAAGGCCGAAAAATGCAGTTACGCCTTTCCAGACGTCTGCCGTAAATGCTGGACCTTGATCAGAAGACAAAACCAAAGGCACACCCCACAAAGGAATAAACTGAGTGAGTAAGCAAGCATTTCAAAACAGTAGCAGCAGACAAGGAATTTGTTGGATAGGCCTCAGGCCCTCCAGAATATAAGCAAGTAAAAACCAAAAGATGTTTCCTTCCCCCCCTTGGCACAAGGCAGATCAGTAAGAAGAGGAAGGGTCCTCGAGGCCTAGGCAAGGACGGAGAAGGTGATGCGCGCAAAGTGCTCCCAGATCTTCCTGCTTGCAAACATGGGAGACAAGAAACACACACAGCATGAGCAGCAGAAGCAAATGTAGGATTATGCCACAACTGAGCAAAAGCTTTTGTCATAGCCAAAACACTTAAATGCAACTTATGATGCAAGAACAAGGCAACAGGGTATAACAATGATTTAGGACAGATAATCAAATTGTCCCTTAACCAAAGTCCAGTACCATCAGGTGATGCTCCCCAAGAGAGCCAGTTCTGTTTTTCGGTGAAGTCAGCTGAGTCCTGGTGAGAACGCATCAAGTCCAGAGATAATGAGCCAGAAGTAGAAGCTGCAGGTGAACGAAGAGTTAATAAAAGGTGTGATGGAACCGCAAGTCCTGCTGCTGCAACTTTAGCAGCTTGATCTACAAACTGATTGCCTTGTGACACCACAGTACCATTAAGATCATGTCCTTTGCATTTCAAGACAGCTACTTGAGCTGGCTTAAGCACTGCAGCAAGCAGACGTTCAATATAGCGGGCATGTTTGATAGGCTTATGTGCAGCAGTCAAGAACCCCCGCTGAGCCCAAATATTTCCAAAGTCCCATAGAACCCCGATTGCGTAACTACTGTCACTATGGATATTAACAACCAAATGCGTAGACATTTCCAAGGCCCGAATGAGAGCAAACACTTCTGCCAACTGGGCACTTGCAAACGGCAACGCTCCTGCTTCTATTACAGAATCGACAGTAGTTACAGCATACCCCAGAAGTAAATTCCCATGTTCATCACAGAAGGCAGAACCATCAGTAAATAGAACCCAATCAGGGTTTAACAAAGGTACAGCAGACAGATCAGGTCTAGCCTTTGAATAGGCTGTTACAGAAGAAAGACAATCATGAGTTCCATCAGGGTCAGACAAGTGTAACAATGGCTCCAAAGAAGCCAAAATTTGAGCTGGTTGTAACAAGGAAACCTCATGTAAAGTTACATGTGCTTGAGAAATTGCCAAATCAAATAACAACAAACGAGAACTGGATAAAGGTTGAGTCTTTGCCAAATGCAATAACCTAGCTACTGAGTGAGATGTGTATACATGCAGTTCATGTTGGAGAACAAGGAAGTCAGTAGTCTGTATTGCAAATACCACAGCAGCTAAAGATTGGAAACAGGGTGGCATGCCAGAAACAACAGGATCAAAAGCCTGAGAGAAATAGCCTAAAGGCTTGAGTCCAGAAGGAAAGCGTTGTGCCAAAACACATACAGCAGCCTTAGTAGATGTAGCTACATAAAGGCGGAAAGGCAAGTTATAGTCTGGAAATGAGAGACAAGGTGACTTCAGTAGCGCTTGCCGCAAAGAGTGGAAAGCATTGTGCTGGACTTCAGTAGGAACTATAATACCCTCTGGAGCGTCACGGCCAAGCAGGGCATACAGTGGAGCAGCAAGTTCAGCAAAATCGGGTATCCACTGGCGACAGAACACTAGAAGGCCTAGAAAGCGGCGTATCAGAGGTACAGTAGCAGGAAAAGGCATTGACATAATAGGCCCAATTCTCTGAGCAGTGATAGAGCGTCCAGCAGAAGAAAGGCATACACCCAGAAAGATTACTTGTGGTACAGCAAATTGCAATTTTGATTGATTCACTAATCCCAAATGAGAGATATGTACAAGAGCTAACATAGTATCAGTAATGCAAGCATCATAACAAGGAGAACAAATAAGTAAGTCATCTACATACTGAATCAGCACAGATTTGTCCAACGCCAAGTCTTGTAAAGCAGCTTTAAGGGCCTGCGAAAAGTAAGCAGGACTCTCCGTGTAGCCTTGAGACAGGGTAGTCCAGGTATATTGGCGCCCTTCAAACGTGAATGCCAGTAAGTACCTCGACTCCCCCACCGCTATAGAATAGTAGGCGGAGCTTAAATCTATAACAGAAGTGGGTGGAGTCACATGGTATGCGAGTCCAAATATCATGAGGGTTGGGCACAAGAGGAAAAATCGGCAGGACAATACGATTTATTGCTCTCAAATCTTGCACAGATCTGTAGGACTTACCATCAGCCTTCAACACAGGTAAGATAGGAGTATTGCAAGGAGAAGAAGTGGATACCAACACACCTTGAGACAGCAGATTTTCAATTACTGGCTGTATTCCAGCCACAGATGCTGCAGGCAATGGATATTGGCGCACATAGGGTAGTGGAGCTCCTGGTTGCACTTCAATCTTGACTGGGGGAATGTTGAGATGTCCAATATCACCTGGCACTGCCCACAAGGTGGAAGGAAGGGTGTCCAATGGTGGAGTAGTCGCAACAGCCGGTGTCACAGCTATAGGCTGTTGTACTTGCAGGGGACACAAGGTACACGTCAAAGTGCCAGTTTCCCAGCTTATAACAGTCTTGTTTCTGGATAAAAAATCTCGACCAAGCAAGTTGACAGGCAAAGTAGAGCCTACCAGAAAATCTGTATAATATAATTTTCCCTCCACTATAATTGGCACATCAGATAATTTTTGATGCATTATAGTCTTTCCTTCAATTCCTTCACAAGGTACTTTAGGAGCTGTAGGTAATGCTTCAAATAGAGGAGGAGGTAACTGGGATAGTGCTATGGCAGATGTAGAGGCACCTGTATCTAATAGAAAAAGCAATTCATACCCCAGGACAGTAGCATGTATTTCCCCCTGTGTGTTGGGACACACAACCAAGCCTAGTCAGTCCTCACTATAATCCACATCAGTCTCTGCATAATATTGGGTCATCACTGAAGGCTGGTTAGGGGCAGATACAGGGTATGACGCAGATGGATATCTAGCAGCATACTGTCGCATCCCAGGTTGGGGAAAATTACCCCTTGGCTTAGTACAATCTCTAATCAGATGGCCCACTTGCCCACAACCATGACAGGCACGATCTCCTTGCTGTCCTCCCATATAACACGCCCTCTTCCTCTAAAGGGTACCATACCTCTTCCACCTCTTGCTCTACCACGTCCCCAAAAGTTGGATTCATAACTTGCTACTTGTAAATTTAAAAGTTTTTGACGTTGACGATCAAGTTTACCTTTGTCATTTTCCTTCTGCTTCTGGATTCGCTTCTCTGCATGTAAGGCAGCTTCCAGGATCTCTTGTGCAGACTTAGTAGACCATCCAAGCAAAGCATTTTCAAGAATATCTTTTATTTCTTGTTGCAGTCCATTCACAAGAATAGAAGCAAAACACTCCATCTCAGCATTCTGAGGAGAAAAATCTCGGAACGCTAGGCAGCATCTAGTGTGATACTGGGCCACAGTTTCACCCCCACACTGCTTTAGATCCGACTGGGGTACATTTTTTTTCTATTGCCTTTAACAAATTATCCCTATGTTCCCTAAACGCATTCATTTGAGCAGCATCAGTAGCATTGATAACTGGATCAGCGCAGGGCCATACCCATGCTAGATTATCAGGCAGTTGAGGGTGAGTGACTGCCCTTAACTCTATAGGATTCAGATTGCAAATCCACCCATAAAGGGTCATAAGTAGTTATTAGCTGTCGCCAATAATCTATAAATTGACCTGGCTTCTCTCTTGAATCAGGGCAGGATCTAGCTAAACTAAAAATTTCCGCAGGGGACCAGTTAGTTGCCAAGGTAACCAATCCCCCATCCCCTCTTGGGAATGCCCGGAACGGAGCAAGCAAATCACTTTTACTCTGTTCCTTATTTTGTTGGTCTGAAGCTAATGATTCACCCAATTCCAAAGTTAAACACTGCAGGCACTGCCAATTAGAATTCAATGGAGCCTTGGTCCAATATTCAATTCCCTTGGCAACAGCTGACATTGCCTCGATTACAATTTCCCTACGTTTACTGTGAGGCAACAAGCTTACAGTATGTTGCTTTATTTGCAAATCTAATGCCTCAAACGTAGTTGTAATTAGGTCAATTAACGTATGAGCCTTATTCATAAGATGGTCATGATACTGTGTCAATTGCTGCACAGTAGTTAACCCCTTAAGCTGACTTGCTTCCATGCCAATTAACTGCTCAAGTTTTATAATATTCTTAGTCAATTGCTGAGCTCTAGTGGTCCGAGGCATATATGTAGAATCTATAGGGGTAGAAGCACAGAATTCACCACCCCCAACTGCACCAATTAAAGAATCATCAGAAGGTGATACAACTACACTGGTCATGTCAGTTTTAACAGGGGTAGAGATACCAGACTTGCCATCCAGTGAGATCGAGGGCTCCACCCGATCTCGACTGGCAGCCACAGCCGGCACATCATTCCTAGGCAGGGAAATAGCCAGTGCAGTGACCTCTTCTTCATAAGCTGGAGGCGTGGACGCTAAAGTGCAAGGTTCACAGTTATGTACATTTTCAATTTTACCACTATCAGTTTCTCTTTGTTTAGTTAAAACACATATTTGCTCTTCCATTCGATACACCTGGTCTCTGACTTGCCAAATTGTAGAATCATTAGTGTGTTTACTTTTTTCTGCAGCTTTAGAGCACCAAAAGTTATAGGTAATCCATTCATGACTATTGGAAGGAATATTCTCATTTAATGCCAACACAGATTGTAAATACTTCAAATTGGGTCAAGCATTGATGTCCTGGGTCCCTTCTTAATAATGGTTTATGGACCTTTCCTCCAGGAACTTGTCCAAACCTTTTTTAAACCCAGCTACACTAACAGCCTTTACTACATCCTCCGGTAACAAATTCCAGAGTTTGATTACACGTTGAGTGAAAAAATATTTTCTTTTATTAGTTTTAGTTTACCCTGTAGCTTCATTGCATGTCCCCTAGTCTTTCTATATTCTGATAACGTAAACAATCGATCTACGTTTACCCGTTCCACTCCGTTCATTAATTTATAGACTTCTATCATATCTCCCCTCAGCCGTCTCTTTTCCAGGTTAAAGAGCCCTAACCTTTTTAACCTTTCTTCATAGGAGTATCCTTCCATCCCCTTTACCATTTTGGTGGTTCTTCTCTGAACCTTTTCTAATAACTCTATATCCTTTTTAAGATACGGCGACCAGAATTGCACACAATATTCAAGGTGCGGTCTCACCATGGAACGATATAGAGGCATTATAATATCTTTTGTTTTATTTTCCATTCTTTTCCTTATGATACCTAGCATTCTATTTGCTCTCTTGGCCGCCGCTGCACACTGGGCCGAGGGTTTTAACATGCTATCCACAATGACGCCTAAATCTTTTTCCTGGGTGGTGGTTCCTAATGTGGAACCTTGCATCGTGTAACCATAGTTTGGGTTGTTCTTCCCTAGGTGCATAACCTTGCACTTGTCCACATTAAATTTCATCTGCCATTTTGATGCCCAGTCTTCCAATTTATCAAGATCCTCTTGCAATTTTTCACAATCCTCTTGGGTTTTAACAACTTTAAATAGTTTTGTGTCATCTGCAAATTTGATAACCTCACTCGTTATTCCACTTTCCAGGTCATTTATGAATATGTCAAAAAGCAGCGGACCTAGCACAGATCCCTGGGGTACACCACTATTCACCTTTCTCCATTGGGAAAATTGGCCATTTAGCCCAACCCTCTGCTTTCTCTTTTTTAACCAGTTCATGATCCACAGTAGTACACTGCCTCCTATCCCATGACTCTTTAGTTTTGTCAAAAGTCTCTGATGAGGGACCTTGTCAAAGGCTTTATGAAAGTCCAGATACATTATATCAACCGACTCACCTTTGTCAACCTATTTATTCACACTTTCAAAAAAACATAATAGATTAGTAAGACAAGATCTTCCTTGTCTAAAGCCATGTTGGCTGTCTCCCATTAGGCCATGACTATCTACATGCTGAGTAATTTTATTCTTTATGATGGTTTCTACCATTTTTCCCGGTACTGATGTGAGGCTCACCGGTCTATAGTTTCCCGGATCACCCCTGGAACCCTTTTTAAAAATTGGCGTTACATTGGCGATCCTCCAATCTTCAGGTATTACAGATGATTTTAATGAAAATTCACAGATTACTAATAGCAGGTCTGCAATCTCATATTTCAGTTCTTTCAACACCCTTGGATATATACCATCCGTCCCAGGTGATTTGCTACTCTTCAGTTTATCTAATAGTTGTAATACATCTTCCCGATGTACCGATATTTCCTTCAATTCTTCCGCACCTTTAAATACCACTTCAGTCATGGGTAACATCCCTACATCTTCCTCAGTAAAGACCGAAGCAAAGAATTCATTCAGTCTCCGCTATCGCCTTGTCGCCTCTTAGTGCCCCTGTAGTGTAGTGATATAGTGTATCTGGACTTTCAGAAAGCCTTTGACAAGGTCCCTCATCAGAGACTTTTGGCAAAACTAAAGAGTCATGGGATAGAAGGCAGTGTACTACTGTGGATCAGGAACTGGTTAAAAGATAGAAAGCAGAGGGTTGGGCTAAATTGCCAATTTTCCCAATGGAGAAAGGTGAATAGTGGTGTACCCCAGGGATTTGTGCTGGGTCCGCTGCTTTTTGACATATTCATAAATGACCTGGAAAGGGGAATAACGAGTGAGGTTATCAAATTTGCGGATGACACAAAACTATTTAAAGTTGTTAAAACCCAAGAGGATTGTGGAAAATTGCAAGAGGATCTTGATAAATTGGAAGACTGGGCATCAAAATGGCAGATGAAATTTAATGTGGACAAGTGCAAAGTTATGCACCTAGGGAAGAACAACCCAAACTATGTTTACACGATGCAAGGTTCCACATTAGGAACCACCACCCAGGAAAAAGATTTAGGCGTCATTGTGGATAACATGTTAAAACCCTTGGCCCAGTGTGCAGCGGCAGCCAAGAGAGCAAATAGAATGCTAGGTATCATAAGGAAAGGAATGGAAAATAAAACAAAAGATATTATAATGCCTCTATACCGTTCCATGGTGAGACCACACCTTGAATATTGTGTGCAATTCTGGTCGCCGTATCTTAAAAAGGATATAGCGTTATTAGAAAAGGTTCAGAGAAACATAGAAACATAGAAATATGACGACAGAAAAAGACCACATGGCCTATCTAGTCTGTCCTTCCATAACAACTACAACAGTCCACTTTTTGCCTTTAGAGATCCTCTGTGTTGGTCCCATGCTTTCTTGAATTCAGTTACTGTCCTCATCTCTACCACCTCCACTGGGAGACTATTCCACGGATCCACTACTCTTTCCGTAAAGAAATATTTCCGCATATCACTCCTGAATCTATCTCCCTTCACCCTCATCCCATGTCCCCTCGTAGCAGAACTTGCTTTCAATTGAAAGAGGCTCTCTCCCTGAACATTTATGCCACGGAGGTATTTAAACATCTCAATCATATCACCTCTATCCCGCCTTTCCTCTAAGGTGTACATATTAAGATCCTTAAGTCTGTCCTCATATGCTTTATAATGAAGCCCATTAATCATTTTGGTAGCAACCCTCTGCACCGACTCCATCCTGTTCACATTCTTTTGAAGGTGCGGTCTCCAGAATTGCACACCATACTCCAAATGAGGTCGCACCAAAGACTTATACAGAGGCATTATCACCTCCTTTTTTCTGCTAGCCATTCCTCTCCGTATGCACCCAAGCATCCTTCTAGCTTTTGCTGTCTCCTTTTCCACCTGTTTAGCTACTTTAAGATCATCAGACACAACCACGCCTAGGTCCCGCTCTTCTTTAGTGGACAAAAGTACTTCACCTCCTATACTGTATTGCTCCCTTGGATTGCTGCAGCCCAAATGCATGACCTTACATTTTTTAACATTAAATCCCAGCTGCCAAATTCTAGACCATTCTTCAAGCTTAGCTAGATCCCTCCTCATGTTATCTACCCCTTCCTGGGTGTCTACTCTATTGCAGATTTTGGTATCATCCGCAAAGAGGCAAACCTTACCCGACAGCCCTTCCGCTATATCACTAACAAAGATGTTAAAAAGAATTGGACCAAGGACAGATCCCTGGGGCACACCACTGGTAACATCCTTCTCCTCAGAGTGAGCTCCATTTACTTGTACTCTTTGTCGCCTCCCACCCAACCAATTTCTAACCCAAGCAGTAACTTTAGGGTCCATCCCTAGGGTGCTCAGTTTGTTTATAAGTCGCCTGTGAGGAACAGTGTCAAAGGCTTTACGGAAATCTAAATACACCACATCTAGAGCTCTCCCTCGGTCCAACTCCCTGGTCACCCAGTCAAAAAAATCAATCAGATTTGTCTGACAAGACCTGCCTCTGGTGAATCCATGCTGCCTCGGATCCTGTAATCCGCTGGACTCCAGAAACCTCACTATTTTCTCTTTCAGCAGCCACCAAAATGGTAAAGGGGATGGAAGGATACTCCTATGAAGAAAGGCTAAAAAGGGTTAGGGCTCTTTAACCTGGAAAAAAGACGGCTGAGGGGAGATATGATAGAAGTCTATAAATTAATGAACGGAGTGGAACGGGTAAATGTAAATCACCTGTTTACGTTATCAGAATATAGGAAGACTAGGGGACATGCAATGAAGCTACAGGGTAAACTAAGACTAATAAAAGAAAATATTTTTTCACTCAACGTATAATCAAACTCTGGAATTTGTTACCGGAGGATGTGGTAAAGGCTGTTAGTGTAGCTGGGTTTAAAAAAGGTTTGGACAAGTTCCTGGAGGAAAGGTCCATAAACCATTATTAAGAAGGGACCCAGGATATCAATGCTTGACCTAGTACAAGCATTGCAGAACCTGTGTCTTTTGGGGAAACTGCTAGGTACGTATGGCCTAGATTGGCCACTGTTGGAAACAGAATACTGGGCTTGATGGACCTTGGTCTGACCCAGTATGGCATATCTTATGTTCTTATGTTTCTTTCTTTCTTCAAAAAAAAAAAAAATTGTAAGCTTTTTTCCTGGACTTTCCAGCCTTTTTTTCTTTCGGGTGCCACGCGCCATTTTGGGCACTAGGCCCAACTTTTTCCTTCAGAATGGAAAAACCCACTTTGGGTTTTAAAAAGTGTTCCAAGTGTGGCGGTACCATCTCCGTCACCGACACTCACGAGTGGTGCCTCAAATGTTTAGGTCCTGACCACTCCATCTCGGAGTGTGTTGCCTGTGGGATGATGTCGAAGAGGGGTCGGCAGAACAGAGCTGCTAAGCTTAGCACCCTTTTTCCCTCCGATGCAGCATCCGTGGCATCGATGTCTTCCAGGGCTTCGTCTTCCTCCCATGGATCTCAGGTAACTAAACATAAATCTGGCTGGTCCTCAAAGGGTAGATCTCCTTCCAAGCATCGAGATGCCTGTGGCGTTGCCCTTGAGGGACTTGTACCGGCAAAATTGCCCCGGTGGGGAGGCCTCGGCTTCCAAAGCACTATCGGGGCTCCAGGATGTTCTCGAGGCCTCAATCTCGGCAGAACTACTGGTGCCATGCTCTGGGGTACTGGCCGTTTTGTCCTGTACCGATACCCAGGCATTGGCAGCGTCAATAGACCAGAGATTCTTGGCTATTGAACGCAGTCTGGCAGCTCTCCTTGCGACTTTGGTGCCTTTGGGACCGCTTCAGACAGTTCAACCGGTATCGACACCGGCTCTGGCTCCGATACTAGTACCAACAGCATCAACATCAACTGCGTTACCGATACCGAGTCATGCTATTTCTTCTGGTATCGACAAGCTGTTACCGACTTTGATCGGTACCGGTATCGTGCTTTGCAAGAGCACCCGGACAGGAGATATTTTGAATCCTCCAATGACTGAGGATTCTGACAGCTCTGTCGATACCGGAGTACTTCTTTCTGAGGAGCCTTCCTCTTCTAAATGTAGTATGTCTCCTCCAGAAGATATATCCTTTCTGGATTTCATCCAGGAGGTGGCTAGAGGTCTCCATCACAGTTGCTCCTGAAACAGAGCCCAGTGCAAAGGAATTGGAGATTTTACAATATCCTAAAGCTCCCAAGGAGGCAGCTACTTTGCCTATTCATGAGATCTTGCATGATCTCATGCTAAGAATGTGGGAGACACCTCTTACCACCTCTCCTCATTCTCGTAGGATTGATACCATGTATCGAGTACCTCCTTGTCCTAGATTTCAAAAAACTCAGTTACCACACCACTCCATAGTAGTGGAATCAGCTATGAGAAGGATCAAGAGTGCAAAAAGACAAGCATCTAATCCCCCAGGACGTGAATGCAGGACTCTTGATGCCTTTGGGCGTCGAACCTTCCAGGCCTCTATGCTTTCTGCCAGGATTAGTTCCAACATCTTATACATGGGAATGTTCCTTAAGGAGGTTACAGGAGATCTAGAGCTTATGAGCCCTCTCCTTCCTGATAAGAGGCAAGATTATCTTACACTTGTCAAACATGCCCAAGATGTATCCAAGTTTGTTAATCGTGCAGCTTTTGACTGCTTTGAGTGCATAAGCAGAACCTCTGCCATTGCTATAGGTGCTTGTAGGATTGCCTGGCTCCAGGCATCTGACTTAGAACTCTGGGTACAGGACAAACTGGGCAATATCCTTGCACAGGCGAAAATCTCTTTGGCAAAAATTGGCAAGAGAAAGCTAATGAGCTGGATGCTGACAATACCACTTTGGATAGACTATCCAAGGCTACAGCTGATCCTGCAAGGAGAAAACCCTATAAGAAACCATTCTCTAAAAAGAAGAGGTTTTACCCCTCCTATACCCAGCAGGGGCATTCTGCAGGTCAGTCTGTCCGAAAGGGACAGCAGCCACCAAAACAAAGGAAAACAAAGTCTGTTAAGCCTCAACCGGCCCAACAGACTCAGCCTCCACAGGGGCTTTGACTTCCATCTAGAGAACTTGGCCTTCCTAGCCCTTAATGGGCCAGAGACCTCCACCATTCCAGCAAGGTTGTGTCATTTTGCCCCCAGATGGGAGCAAATAACAGCAGAAGAACGGACTCTCTCCATTGTAAAAGAGGGGTACAAGCTTCTTTTCCTCAACATGCCCCCTCCTACAGTTGTACAACAGTTCAATTCTCAGACTTCACTCGAAAATCAGTTGAGTCAAGAGGTCAGTTTACTTCTTGCCCACGGGGCAATAGAAGACGTACCCATTTCTCAACAGGGTGCAGGGTTTTACTCCCCCTATTTCCTTATTCCAAAGAAAACAGGGGGACATTGACCAATTTTAGACCTCAGAGAAGTTAACAAATTCCTGTTCAAGGAGACGTTCAAGATGATTTCTCTAGGAACTCTTCTGCCATACCTTCAGAGTCAGGATTGGCTTTGTTCTCTAGATCTCAAGGATGCGTACACCCATGTTCTCATCCATCCAACTCGCCGAAGATTCCTTCGGTTTCTATTTCAGGGGAAGCACTACCAGTACAGGGTTCTTCCTTTTGGCCTGGCCTCAGCACCAAGGGTGTTTACAAAATGCATGGCTGTAGTGGCAGCATTTCTTCGCACTCTAGGAATATTCGTCTTCCCCTACTTAGACAACTGGCTCATTCGAGCCCCATCAGAGTCAGAGACCAGAATTTCCCTTTCTCTAGGACCAAGCAGGAAGTCAGTCCTCACATATGGGTGACGTCTGCGCCGACTGAGCCCTCGTGCGGAGCATTTCCCCAGCTTTCAAAGAAAGCCTTTGGGAATTGCAGTGTGTATGCGCGGTCCTCTTCCCGCCCAAGGGTGCCATCTTGCTCAGTCTTCTTTTTTCCGCAGAGCCTGACGGACGTAGTTCGTTTTTCCCCGAGGAAAGAGTTGCTTTTCCCTGTTTTTCTCCGGTTCGACGCCGGATCCTTTTCCCGCTCGGACCGATACGCCGGTATCGAGTCCTTTTCTCTCTCTTTCGGTTTTTGTCCTTTGTGACTGGCGTTCGTGCCTTTTTTCTTTTTTCCCTGGCAGCCCGGTCTTTTGACCTAGCAGGGGCCCTTTTTCCCCCGATGGCTACCAGCGGGTTTAAGAAATGTTATCGGTGTAAGAAACTTATGTCTCTTACCGACACACATGACTGCTGCCTCCGTTGCCTCGGA
This sequence comes from Ichthyophis bannanicus, assembly GCA_033557465.1. Lineage (NCBI taxonomy): Eukaryota > Metazoa > Chordata > Amphibia > Gymnophiona > Ichthyophiidae > Ichthyophis > Ichthyophis bannanicus. The sequence continues at coordinate 1,201,634 of JAWIIG010000033.1, read as the reverse complement.
CCCGATCATGACCCGATGATCTGTGGTCCATGTGGCAAAATGTCCTCGAAGGCGTTGATGAGTCGGCAGCACCAAAAGGATAGGATTTTTTCTGACTCCGTGTCCGGCCGGGCCCGGACCTCGTCAGAGGCCTCGACGTCTCGGGACTCCAGCCCCGAGCAGTGTCGGGGTTCCTCTGAGCGGGGGTCTCCTTCGCGGGAACATCGCAGGAAGAAGAAACCCGCGAGGGTGGCGTCGGTGGACGCTCCTGGTTCCTCGAGGGCCAGGTCGCATAGCCCCGATAGCCGTCCCGGGTCTTCGGAGTCAGAGAGGCCTGCCAAACATCCTCGTGTCGAGATGGAGTCTCCTGGACACGTAAGTGCTGTTGTCCTCGTGGACTCTCCTCCGAGGGAGCCGACGTCGGGCCCGACGCCGTCGGGGCCCGCTGGGTCTCCTGAGCTCGGACTCAGGTTGACGGCCTTGGAGAGCAGCTTCACTGCCTTCATGGAACAGCAGCGGACATTGATCGCCAGTCTCACCGGTGCATCTGCCCCGACCACCGGGACCTTGACGTCCAAGTCGACCCCGGAGGCCGAGCCGATCCTCGAGTCCATGCGGGCTCGAATCGATCTTCGGCCACAGTCTCCCTCGACCTCCCGTTCGGGGCTGAGGTCGTCGATGCCGATACCCTCGGCGTCGGGGCGGAGGGCATCGGTGCCTGCCCGACCGGAGCCGCTCGATTCCTCCTCCGAGGAGTCGGGCTGGGAGACGGAGGACGAAGAGTCACCCGACACTCATCGGACTCGGTGTGTCCCATCGGACTCACCCAAGTCCGAACCTCGGAGACGGTCCCCACCGGAGGATACCCGGTTCTTGGACTTCGTGCAGGATATGCCCAAGGCCTTGGCCTTCCCCGCGGATCCCGAGGAGGAGCCTCGAGCCGAGGAGCTCAAGGCCCTCCAGTATGACTCTCCCCCGAAGGAGGCCTTTACTGTTCCGGTTCCTCCGATGCTGGAGCGGCTGCTCTTCCGCATGTGGGAGACCCCGGCCTCAACGCCGGTGTTAAGCAAGCGGGTCAATTCCATCTATCGAGTCCGCAAGAGCCCCGGGTTCCAAAAGGCACAGTTACCGCACCACTCCATGGTTGTGGAATCGGCCATGCATCGGCTGGAAAGTCAGAAGATGCACTTCTCGGTGCCTCTCGGCCGGGATGCCCGGAACCTGGATGCCCTCGGTAAAAAGTGCTTCCAGGGCTCTATGCTTGCTTGCCGTGTCGAGACTTACAAGCTCTACATGGGCATGTACCTCCGAGACCTGGCAAAGGAGATTGCTGGGTTCTCTGCTGGTCTCTCCGAGGAACCTTTGCAAAGGTTCCAGGCCTTGTCCACCGGTATTCGAGAGTGCTCGAAGTTTATATCTCGAGCAGCCTACGATGGCTTCGAGGCTTCAGCCCAAGTAGCCGGAGCCGGCATCAGTGCCCGCCGACGGGCTTGGCTACAGTCATCCGACCTCGAGCCATGGGTGCAGGACAAGTTGGTCGATGTCCCCTGCCGAGGTGAAAACCTCTTTGGCAAGCCCATGGCTGAAAAGGCTGCAGAACTCGAGACCGAGACTCTGACCAGGACTAGGCTTTCCAGGAAAACCTCTGCCCCTTCTCAGAAAAAGAAGGGTTCGGGAAAAAAAGACCTTTTACCCGATGAAGTCATCTGCCTATAAACAATACCCTCATTATCAGGCCTCTGCAGCTCCCCAACAGGGTCAGCAGGCCAAGGGGCAGGGTCAAGGGCCCCGTAGGCAGAAGGCCCCCAAGCCAACTACACCGGCCCCTGCTCAGCAGGGTGGGGGTTTTTGACTCAGACAGCATAGCCTCTTCTCCTCAGCTGGCTTCTCTCAGCACAGGAGGCCGACTGGCCCACTTTGCCCACAGGTGGTCAGCCGTCACATCAGATACCTGGGTGGTTCTTCATATAGTCCAAAAGGGCTATCTTCTCCATTTTCACCAGGTACCTCCCTCCTATTTTCCAGGGGAGCCTCCAAGACTCCCTCTGCACAGGGACCTACTCCTTCAGGAGTTAGCAAGTCTGCTAAAGGATCGGGCTGTGGAACTGGTGCCCCACCACCTGAGAGGTCACGGCTTTTATTCCAGGTACTTTCTGGTACCAAAAAGAACAGGAGGCCTCAGACCCATCCTAGACTTGCGCAACCTCAACAAGTTCCTGGAGAGGGAAAAGTTCAAGATGCTTACCCTTGGAATCCTGCTGCCCTACCTCCAGCAGGGAGACTGGCTATGCTCCTTAGATCTAAAGGATGCGTATACTCACATCCTTATTTATCCCGACCACAGACAATATCTCAGGTTTGTTGTGGGGGGAAACCACTATCAGTACTGAGTACTACCCTTTGGCCTGTCCTCTGTTCCCAGGGTGTTCACCAAGTGCCTGGCAGTGGTGGCTGCCTACCTGAGGCTTCAGGGTCTTTTTGTGTTTCCGTACCTGGACGACTGGCTCATAAGGGGCCAATCTCCCCAGGAGGCCAATCAGGCCACCCTTCGCACTGTGGCTCTGCTTCAGCACTTGGGGTTTGTCATAAACTTCGCAAAGTCCACTTTGCTCCCGTCCCAGCACTTAGAATTCATAGGGGCCAGGCTAGACACTCTTCAAGCAAATGCTTTTCTGCCTCTGGACAGAGCTCTCAGGCTGATGGATCTGGCCAGGCAGTTTCGCAGCACTTCCCTGGTCTCTGCCAGGCAATTCCTGAGACTACTCGGCCATATGGCTTCCACGGTTCATGTCACCCCCAATGCCCGCCTGCACATGCGGCCTGCTCAGTGGAGCCTTCGCACTCAGTGCCATCAGGCCACGGGGAGCCTGGCGGACTCAGTAAAGATATCCAACCTCCTAGTCTCCTCTCTGCAATGGTGGCTTCATCTTCCGAATCTGGTACTCAGAGTGGATTTTCAGTCCCCTCCGCATTCTTAAGTGCTGACAACAGATGCTTCTCTTCTTGGTTGGGGAGCACATTGCCAAGGGACATGTACTCAGGGTCTCTGGACCCCTTGGGAGACTGCTCAACAGATAAATGTCCTGGAGCTATGGGCGATATGCCTAGCTCTGAGAGCCTTCTCCCACCTTGTCTCTCACCAGTCTGTACTGGTCCAGACGGACAATCAAGTTGCCATGTTCTATGTGAACAAACAAGGAGGCACAGGCTCTTTCCTTCTATGTCAGGAGGCACAACGGCTGTGCTCTTGGGCTGTCAATCACGGAATCCTTTTCAAGGCTGTCTACCTCCCAGGTCAGGAAAATTACCTGGCAGACAGACTGAGCAGGATCCTGCAACCACACGAATGGAGATTAAACCCGTCGGTGGTTCAGCAGATCTTTCTCAGGTGGGGCCTCCCCACCATGGATCTTTTCGCCAGTCCTCTGAACCGGCAACTCCCGAGATTTTGCTCCAGACAACCACATCCCCTCAGAGTAGCGGCAGATGCGTTTCTGATCTCGTGGTCCACAGGCCTCCTGTATGCATTTCCTCCCACACCACTAGTGTCCAGAACGCTATTCAAAGTCCTCCAGGACGGGGCTTCATTGATTCTCATAGCCCCCAGGTGGCCGAGGCAACCGTGGTTCCCGCTTCTGCTACAGCTAGCGGTGGACACCCCTCTTCCTCTGGGGTTTCAACACGATCTCCTGTCTCAGGACCAGGGGACCCTCTTGTACCCCAACCTCCAGTCCCTTCATCTGATGGCCTGGCTGCTGAAAGGGCAGTCCTGGCTCCCCTACTACTGCCTCGAGAGGTGGAAGATGTGGTCTTGGCCTCTCGGCGTCAATCCACAAGGAAATCTTACACTCTTAAGTGGCGTAGATTCTCCGCATGGTGTGCTCAGCACAGCGAGAATCCCTTCTCGTGCTTGGTAGCGGTAGTGTTGCAATATTTGCTTTACCTCTCCAATCTGTGCCTTAAGTCTAACTCTGTCAGAGTTCACCTTAGTGCTCTCTCAGCACACCACTCGCCGGTGGACGGTAGGCCTCTTTCCAACCACCCTTTGGTGGCTCGTTTCCTCAGAGGCCTCCTTCTGCTTAAGCCTCCTTTGCGTCCACCGGCCCATGAATTGGATCTGAAAGTGGTCTTGCAGCGGATTACTTGTCCGCCTTTTGAACCTATGGCTACCTGCCCTCTCCGTTTTCTCTCCTGGAAAACTTTATTTCTGGTAGCTCTTACCTCTGCTAGGCGAGTGAGTGAACTGCAGGCACTAGTGTCTGATCCTCCTTACACTAGGTTCTACAGGAATAGGGTAGTCTTATGGACTCTCACCCTAAGTTTCTTCCTAAGTTTGTCTCACCTTTTCACCTCAATCAGGAGGTGGTTCTTCCGACCTTCTTTCCCAGGCCGCATGCCAACCGGGCTGAGATGGTCTTGCATACCCTGGACTGTAGGAGGGCGTTGTCCTTCTACCTTGACCGTACGCGGGAGCAACAGAGGGCTGTTCAGCTCTTCATTTCTTTTGACCCCAATAAGTTGGGGCTCCCTGTCTCCAAGCGTACTTTGTCCATATGGATCGCTGACTGTATCACCTGGGCTTATGGGGCAGCCGGCCTCTCGTTGGAGGGTCGAGTCACGGCTCATCGTGTCAGGGCGAAGGCTGCGTCGGTGGCTTATCTCCGCTCTGTTCCGTTGGCAGACATCTGCCGGGCCGCTACTTGGTCTTCAAGCCAGACTTTTGCGGCCCATTACTGCCTTGAGAGGGAGGCCCGCAGGGACAGTGCTTTCGGACAGGCAGTACTCCATAATCTCTTTGGGGTTTAGGCAACTCCTACCCTCCGGTCCCGGTGTTGGGCTACCGGTCGGGGGCGTTCTCAGAGATGATTCCTTCCTTACGTGCTGACGAGCTAGAGGGAGCTCATTTTTCCGTTTGAGGTCTCCGGTAGCCTTATGCTGGGGAGTCCCATATGTGAGGACTGACTTCCTGCTTGGTCCTGGAGAAAGAGTAGTTACTCACCTGTAACAGGTGTTCTCCAGTAGCAGCAGGAATCAGTCCTCACAACCCTCCCTCCTCCCCTTGGAGTTGCAGTCATATGATTTATTTTGCTAATTTTTTGCTGTCTTTTAGCTATGTCATCAGACTGAGCAAGATGGCACCCTTGGGCGAAAAGAGGACCGCGCATGCGCGCTGCAATTCCCAAAGGCTTTCTTTGAAAGCTGGGGAAATGCTCCGCACGAGGGCTCCGTCGGCGCCGACGTCACCCATATATGAGGACTGATTCCTACTGCTCCTGGAGAACACCTGTTACAGGTGAGTAACTACTCTATCTTGCACAATGCGTATCCTTCAGTATTTGGGCCTGGTCATAATCATCCCAAAAATCCAACCTAACTTCCACTCAATCTCTAGAGTTTATAGGAGCTATACTGGATACCAGGAAAGCAAGGGCCTATCTTCCATAGCCCCGCTGCCTTCGCATTGTGCAGTTAGCTTCTCAAGCAGTGTTAAAAACTCATCTCACTGCTCGGGAAATGTTACGATTGCTAGGTCACATGGCATCTACCGTGCATGTGGTTCCCTGTGCTCGCCTCCATATGAGAGCAGCCCAATGGACTCTATCCACTCAGTGGACTCAGACATCAGGCTGCCTATCAGACAAAATTGCAAACTCAAGTCACCTTATTTTGTCCCTACAGTGGTGTCAGTCAACCCAAAACCTGTTGATGGGGGTCCCCTTTCCAACAACCCCCACCCCAGGTCATTCTAACAACAGACGCTTCACAGGTGGGTTGGGGAGCTCACCTGCAAGATCTCTCCACCCAAGGCACCTGGACTCCACAGGAGACCCATCTACACATCAGTCTCTTGGAACTCAGCAATCTTCCTTGCTCTTCGAGTGTTCCACACCCAGCTCAGCTACAAGACAGTCCTAATTCAGAAGGACAATCAAGTAGCTATGTTCTATCTGAACAAGCAGGGAGGAACAGGCTCTGTCGCTTTGCAAAGAAGCTTTGCGACTATGGGCTCTCGCCAGAGAGCATCAGATTCATCTTCTTGCGGTGTATCTGCCAGGCATTCAAAACTCCTGGGCAGACAGACTCAGTCGAGTTCTGCTTCCACACGAGTGGTCTCTTCGTGCAGACCAGGTAGCAAAACTTTTTCAAGTTTGGGGAACTCCTGACATAGACCTCTTTGCAAGTCCGTTGAATGCCAAATGTCCCCGGTTTTGTTCCAGAATTCCGGCTCAGGGTTCTCAGGCCAGAGATGCTTTCCTCCTCCTTGGAGTCAGGACTTCCTATATGCCTTTCCACCCATTCCCCTAATTCCCAAAACCCTATTCAAGCTTCAGAGAGACAGAGGCTATATGATTCTCACAGCTCCACATTGGCCACGGTAAGTGTGGTACCCTCTGCTCCTACATCTCTCTCAAGCTCCATCTCTGGAGTTAGGATCTGCTCCAGATCTCCTGTCTCAGGAGGACGGGATGTTGTGGCATCCTGACCCCCACTCTTTGCATCTCAAGGCCTGGTTGCTGAGAGCCTAGACCTTCATGGTCTTAACCTGTCTCAACAAGTAAAAGATATCCTTTATGCTTCTAGGAAGCCTTCGACAAGACGCTCTTACGCTTTCAAGTGGAAAAGGTTTTCCATATGGTGTTCGCAGAAGGGTCTTGACCCCCTGGTGATACCTCTGGAATCATTATTAGAGTATCTCCTTCATTTATCTAATGCAGGGCTTAAGACTAACTCAGTAAGAGTCCATTTAAGTGCTATTTCAGCTTCTTTCAAGCCTTTAAATGGACAACCTATTTCCTCTGATCATAGCAAGATTTATGAGGGGCCTTCTTCTAACTAAGCCTTCCATTAGGCCACCACCGGTGGCATGGGATCTAAATCTGGTTCTTGGACAGCTCATGAAGCCGCCTTTTGAACCTCTAGCTACTACCTCCTTGAAATTCCTTTCCTGGAAGGTTGTCTTTCTCATTGCAATCACATCAGCACGTCGCATTAGTGAGTTGCAAGCATTAGTGGCTGATCCTCCTTATACGAGGTTCCATCATGATAAGGTAGTCCTTAGGACTCATCCACACTTTGTGCCAAAGGTGGTCTCACCTTTTCATTTAAATCAAGCAGTTTACCTGCCTGTTTTTTTTCCAAGGCCTCATGCTTCAAATTCAGAAAGTAATCTTCATACTTTGGACTGTAAAAGAGCACTTGCTTTTTACTTACAAAGGACACAACAACATAGAAAGTCCTCTCAACTTTTTGTTGCTTTTGATCCTTCTCATTTGGGACATCCAGTCTCCAAGAGAACATTGTCCAATTGGATTGCACAGTATATTTCTTTTACCTATCAGAGTAAGAACCTTTCTCTGTAAGGCCATGTCACAGCTCACAATGTGAGAGCCATGGCAGCCTCAATGGCTCATTTACACTCTATCGACGACATCTGTTGAGCAGCTACTTGGGCCTCGGTTCATACCTTCACAGCCCATTACTGCTTAGACAGGGACTCCCGCCGGGATGCCTTGTTTGGTCAGTCTTTCTACAACACCTGTTCCATACTTAACCAACTCCTACCCACCATTCCCGGTAGGATGCCAGAGATCCATGGGGGGAAATGGAGGCCTATCACAGGGGCACATAACTTCTGGGGTCTCTCCCTGGCATAGATAGGGAGTCCCCATATGTGAAGACTACATTCCTGCTTGTTCTTGGAGATAGCATAGTTACTCACCTGTAACAGGTGATCTCCGGGAACAGCAGGAATTTAGTCTTCACAACCCACCCACCTCCCCTAGGAGTTGTATCTCTCTCTTCTTTCTTTCCCTCGCTCGCTCTTTGTCTCAGCTTTAAAACTCAACTGGAGAGAGGCAGTTGGGAAGGGCGGGAAGGCAGCACGCAGGCGCTGTGGGATGCTCTCTAAAGCTTTCTAATTGGACTCTGCAAAGCGTTCCCGCGCAGGTTCTGTTGGTACCGACGATACCCATATGTGAAGACTAAATTCCTGCTGTTCCTGGAGATCTCCTGTTACAGGTGAGTAACTATACTTTATTGATTTGCATTATTGCATTCGTTTCTGCATTCTACAGGGTTTCTGTGCTTGTAAAGAGTCCTGGAAGTGCCTCTCCGCCTTTGCCTCTGTAAATACCTCGTTACCTCCCTCCCTTCCCTACAGGACTTGCTGCCCCATGTTGCCATTCTAGGCCCCTCCAGCTGCTCTCTGCTATTCCAAGGCCTTCCACCTTTTTCTGTGGATTTGCGGGGAGGGGGGGTGGAGAGGGGGGGGGGTAATAGGTTGCAAGATGAATGTTTACTCTCTACAGCTTGCATCACATCGGTGGCTGGCAGGACTGTCTGACTTGGATGCCAAAGGTAGACGTTTGGGTTCATTTTTAATTTGTGAAGCAACACAGCTTGTCTATTAGAATCGGTTTTCTGTTTTGTTCTGTTTTTCAAGCTACAATAAATGCTACAGATTTTGGGAATACTGTTTTGTTCTCTGTACATTTCTCTCTGATTCTGTAGGTGCCCCAAAGCTAGAATTCTTTTACCAGTTCTGTAACTCTGAACTTGATTTTGAGAAGTCCTGAATGTCTGTGTCCTCCGTCCCTCCCCTACTGCAGTTCTTACCTTTGTGCTTTACTGCTGACATTGATTTTAGGAGACTAGTTGCTGAGTGGTCATCTGAAGAGATCCAGGTTGGCAGTCCCTACTCTGGGATTGCGGTTCCTAGGCCTTTGGGACTTGACAGCTACCTCTTTTGGTCCCTGTTCTGTTCTGTGCTGAGGGGGAGTTTCCTTCAGAAAAGGGAGATGCCGCACCCAGTCTAACACAATGTGTAAGTGCTGGCACAGGACATAGAATAGTAGTTCCCCCTCCCCCATAGGGAACAAATGTCCAGTAGGGACATTCAGTCTCATTTTGCTACTTTTGGGTAATAACGGTGGCCATCATCCTACCTTGGGTGCTCTGGGCAGTGCTATAATGACCCACACTGGCTCTGCCACTGCTGTCTGTCTGAATATATGGGGCCCTTTAAACTGCTCTGTGATTGGTTCACACCCTGGGCCAAGCAACAGAACCTTATTATGACCTCACAGGCTGCACAGGGGCAGCCATCATTCATATATATATATATTTTATTATTATTTTTTTTTTTGCAGTCTGAGTAGTGCCTTTTAGTGCATGGGCAGCATGCTGTGATCTGTAATGAGCTTGGCAGGGCAGGTGTATAAGGTGTGTGGGGACAAGGCCTGTGGTGGAAGCAGAGCCTGGGACACACTGAGCTTTCTGTCAGATGGCAACAGGCTGAAACACTTTTGGTTTGGCACCACAGCTGCTGCAGAGCAGGGAGTGAAGTCCCCAGCCCTGTGCATGTGTGGGAAACAAGTAACATTTGTCCAGCACAGCCCGTGAGACTCGATGGCTCCATGTGGCTGCTCCAAAGTCCCTGCAAGATAAGTACTTCCTTTGCTCTGGGATCTGGTAAGAACTGCTTGAGCTGTCTAGGATATGCATGGCACAGTTTGATGGTAGCAATTTGAGAGTTTCCAAGGCACCTTGGGATAGGCATTGGGCTGAGGTAGCAAGAATTGGGTCTTAGCCTGGGAGTCCCATGACGCTTCAGGATCTAGCAGCAAATATTCTTAAAGTTAAATTATTTTGTTTAACGTTGAACTATTTTGTCCATGTTCATGTAAATATATATGCAAGTACCAAACTTGTGGATGAGAATAGATGAGATGTTTCATTGCCTTCTTGATATGATTAGCTCTTTGGGTGCACAGAGGACTAGATCTTGGTCCTCTTCACCTTGCCAAAGCCTTAGGATGGTATATTCTGTGGAGTATGGCAGTGGAGATGATGATACCTTCAGCCAGATGTTCTGTTATACTATCTGTGCTATTGAAAAATGCACATATGGGTCATTCCATGTCAAGTGGTCTAGGGCTCCCCGCATGACCATCACGCATTTTGACTGAATTTTATATTTAGAGCCCCCCATGTCTCAAATGAACTTTGGTAGAGTTTTAGGTTCTCTGGTGTTAAACCTGTTGAGATATAGCTGTTTGTTTGACCCCATAGCCTGAACATGTACAGTACGATTCAAAATTTCAGCAACTTTGAGACCTAATATTGTTTGTTTATAAGAAATGAAACTTGCACATCTTTTTGCTCTCTTTTTAATGAGACTAATAATAATCTTTTTTGATTGTGTCAGAAATAGACACATTGCACCAAAGTCGGGCAAAGAAATTGGCGGCCTAAAAAATTAAAAGTTTAACATTGCATTGCTCCTGAAATAAGTAAATAACGAAATGAAATTTGAGGCATAGTATCTCGTGGTACTGTTTTTGTGTTTATAATTTCAAGCTCCTAGCCCTTTTCATTAATTTGCAAATTAAGTGTAAAGTTGATAATTTTTGCAAAAAGGCTAAAATTGGGGTATTTTTAACTCCCTTTTACACAAACGTATCTTCTAGAAACGTTTTCAAACTACTACCATTAGAAAGAGCATGTTTTAAACTCCCTAAAAAAGTTAATTTGATTGACTAACGCTGGCATACAGTGCTCTAAAAAGAGGACCAAAGTCAGCGGACATTGTCATGGCAACAGCGTATATTTCATCATATTATTATTGTTAATTTTTGGATCATACTTGTTTTAACATTTTTATATTGAAAAATTATCAATATTGTATTGCGTTGGTCCATGGTGACATTGTCACTACCAGTTCAGGAACATGAACTGGCAACCCCATCGCCATAGAGGTCACGCCCGATAGCTGTGCAATACCAGCCACGGGTGGGTTTCTTAATCTAGGTTCCCAAGCCTTTAATTTGGTTTCTTATTTGAGGTTCCAAAGCCTTCAGTGGGTGTCTAGCTGGTTCCCAAGCCAATGATTGGGCATCTTATCCTAGGTTCCCAAGCCTAAATTGTGTATCTTATATGGTTCCCAAGCTGAAGTACTCGCCTGAATTTTAATGCTAGCAATTTTTTTACATTCTGTTATGTTTGCAAGCCACTTCCTTCAAAATGGATTCTGGGAATTGATACTGTCGGCCAGATGATGTAACTGAAGGTGCAGGGAGCATGCTAATGAGGTGCTGCTCTGGAATCCAGCATCATAATCCTGGAATATTTTATCCAAATACGCTACAAGTGATTCTTCGCCAGGACAGCTTTGGCATCTTTGTAGCATACATTCCTTGGAATTCAGGTCACACACTGTCTTTTCCATTAGCAGCTTGTAGTCCTCTTTAATATTTGCACCTTGCAGCATGAGCTTTACATTTTGATGTATACTGCAGACGCAAAAAGAATGCATGCCTGAAGCACCAACAGTCACACACCACTTTGGCCTGAGATCACAGAATTTTGAAAAACCGATTTCTGCTCCAAATTTATTATGATATGCTACATACAACTCTTTAAGATTACACAACAGCAGCCGTTTTTGTTTTTGAACTTTGACACCTTCGAGTCACACTGAAATTCAGTCTTTTTTGCCAGGACACATTCTGCTAAATTCATCATCTTCATAGAAATCCTTGACTCTTTTAGCGACTTCCTCTGAAAATGGTTTGCCAATTTTTGCATCAGGTAAAGGACAAATGCCTTTGTCTTTCTTGACTTTTCGGGCCATTTTGACCATACGTTCAAAAACGCCAAACTTCATTGCTGTTTTCTTTATTGACCAACTTTTTGGGGCCAAAGTCAACAATTGAACTTTTGTTGACCTATTGGATATATCAATCTTTGCTTTCATTTCTTTAATAAGCTCAGTGTAATCGCTACATAGACTGCATTCTGCAGATAGATCAGATTGTTCAAGGTTGTCAGCCGTTCCAGCAGCAGACGTTATTTTTTTTGTTACCACGTTCTGTGTGCGCTCAATCTTTTGTTTCAAATAGCCAGCTTTGTCTCTACTGCTTATTCTTCGTATTTTTAATGGAGAAGTGCCTAAAGCAGTCAAGCTTTGATCAAGGGTGTCCAAGGCATCTGGATCAAAATCATCCGAAGATGAAGATGCTGTGGCTTCAACCATGGAAGCATATTTTGCTTTGCACCTGATGCAAAATTTCTGGCCTGGCTTTACATTCATTTTGGTCACTTTTTTCAAGCCCTCAGACATGGCTAAAGTTACTTTTGATAATCCACTTTTAGTGACGTGATTCTGCTTGTCAAACAGATTGCAACACGACTTTTGGTTCATTTCATATTTGCTGAGATACTGTGCTTGGTGATGCAAGCAGATACTGTCATTGTCTGTAAGGTCAACTTCTGATAGTCGAGTAATAAGCAATTTCTCACTTGTTGACAAGCAGCTCACAGAATTGAGCCCAGTTTTATTGGAATAAAATGAGCCATGGTGACATTTTGATGACAATTTTTGTCCAACGGTACATTCAGGCATAGGAGGATTGTTATCAAGTGATTTGTCGATGTCCATTTTGAAGTAAATTAATTAGTAAATGTGTACCAACTAATGCTAATCTGAAAATCTATACGTTAAGCTCACGACATATATGCACTTAACAGTTATTGAGCAACTCCTATGGAAATAAATGAGTTTTAAATATAACATTTGGATAACGTTAGAACTGCAGGTTGAATTACATGCCTTTGTCAAGCATGGTAATGTCCGCTATGTTTAGCCCTCTTTTCAGGGTATTGTACGCCAGGGTTAGTAAATTAAATCCGCTTTTCTAGAAAGCTTAAAACATGCTCTTTCTAATGAAATTGGTTTAAAAACGATTTTAGAAGATTCCTTTGTGTAAAAGGAGGTTAAAAATACCCTATTTTTACGTTTTTGCAAAAAATCATCAACTTTACACTTAATTTGTAAACTAACGGAGAATGCTAAGAGCATGAAATTATAAATTCAAGAACTTCAGTACATAAAGGTATTATGTGCAAAATTTCATACTTTTTACTTGATTATTTAGGAAGCTGCATAATGTCTAATTTTTTATTTTTTTAGAACGTCAATTTATTTGGCTGACTTTGCTGCAATATATCTACTTCCGACATATTCAAAAAATATTATCATTAGTATCATTAGAGTGCAAAACGTTGTACAGGATAGTCAAGTTTCATTTTTTATAATAAAATAGCAAAGAAAATCTCAGACTCGTACTGTACAAAGTCAAGGTATGTGATCAGACAAACGACTATATCTCAGAAAGTATTCCATGAGAGAATCTAAAACTTTACCAAAGTTAGTTTGAGACACATGGTAGTGTACATACAAAATTTCAGCAAAATCCAAGATGGTCGAGTGGGGCACTTTTTATATACTAGACCACTTGACATATATAAAATAGTTTAAAATATGCAAAGAAAATATGACAGTGGGTAGGGTCTGTGACAGTAAAGTTACCTTTAACAGGCGTTTTCTGAGGAGAGAAGGATAAGTCAGCCAAACACTGGTCATGACATTTGATGGTGCCATGATGAATAAGTAGCTCACTTAAAACTCAGAAAAGCCTAGAAAGCCATTGAATTTGTGCAAGCCATCCTTTATCGCGGTGTCTGCCCCTTCCTCCTTGGTCTATTCTCACACTTGTAAGCAGGTGTATCTTAGAGTGGAAGCAGATGGGCTTGTATGGTTGACTTACCTTACTGTCTACTGAGAACCCTTGTTAATAAAGCTAAGTAACTTCACTATCTCCAGGAACAAGCAGGAATGAGTCTTCACATATGGGTACGTCGGTACCGAAGGAGCCTGCCGGGAACGCTCCCCAGCGTCCAATCAGAAAGCTTTTGGGAGCATCCCTCAGCGCCTGCGTGCTGCCTTCCCGCCTTTCCAACTGTCTCTCCTCAGTTTTCGTTTTTCCGCGGATCCGGCAGGACGTCCTCCTGTTACCGCAGAAATTTTTTCTTTAATTCTTTGTTTTCCTGTGGTCGCGGCTGTCTCCCCGACTCCACCGGTACCGCCGGTGTTTTTTCTTTTTCTTTTCTTTTAAATTCAGGGAATTTTTTTCCCCTCAGTTTCTGTCTTAAACTTTTTGGGCATTCTAGGCCTCTCCATCATGGAGCCGCCGCCTTCTTTTCCTAAGAAGTGTCTAAGCTGTGGCGGTACAGTTTTGTTTTTAGACTCCAAGAACTGGTGTCTAACCTGTTTGGGTCCTGACCATTTTCCTCCAGAGCCATTAGGCTACAATATTGTGAGAAGAGATTTTCCATTTCGAGTTTCCCTCAATACCGAGTTCCCTTCCAGTGTCAGGGCACCGACTATTTCTTCTTCTCCACAAGATCAGGTAACCCACAAACAGTCTGTTAAGACTAGCCAACCCTTGAGTGGTACGTCTCATGCACAGCATGATGACGGCTCCAGCCTTGCCCTCAAGGGTCCATTGGCTTCAAAACCCCGGCGGGAGTCTTCGGCCTCCAAAGCCTATCAGGGGTTTCAGGTTGTTCCTGGGGCTCACCCCTCACAGAACATACCTGAGCCATGCTCGGTGGTGGCATCCTCTTTGAGCGGTACCGATACCCCGGTATCGGCACTGGTGTTGAGCGATTCACTCCTCACCTGGGATCGTCTGGCTTTCTCGGTACCTTCGGGACAGCTCGATACGCCCCAGATTGACTTTCCAGTATCGGCATCAACGCCGATACTACCACCGACGTCGGTACCCTCTAGACATGCATCGATAGACTCGCTTCCTTTGATGCTGAGTCTGGAATCAATCTCTAGTCTGGAAGACTGGGTACCGACACGTCTCGGTACCGACGCTTACCGGTTCTGGATGCTCGGTACCGAGGATGATTACCAAAAGCTTTCGGTTACCTCGGTACCGATTGAGCAGCCACCGATGACTGCTTCGATGTCGGTGTCGCCTTCGATTCCGACACAGCTACCGGTATCGATATCGGTGCCGGTACCCGCAGTAACATCGGGGCCAGCTCCTTCCATGCTTCTTTCACCGGGATCGCTCCTTTCTATACCAAGTTTGGAGTCGATACCTGGCATGGACGATGCAGTACTGATTGTCTCAGGTCATGACCTCCAGTACCAGCATCCATCCCTTAAGGATCCTTTCTTGCACCATGCAGGATCTTATATTCCTATATTCTCAAGTAGATCCTCCGGTGCCCAGGCTAGTTCTTCAGGTCTAGCCTGCCCAGGGACGGTTCCCTTTTGGAGATCCTTCTTTTCAGAATTTTCTCCTGAATATGGCAACATCTCTTGCTATTCCTATCCCTGGCTATGATCCTACACAGGGCTCTCTTTCTACTGGAGAAAAGGAAATTATAATGCTTCCTTTACATCATTCCTTGCAGGATCTTCTTCTAAGAATGTGGGAAGCACCTTTAAGGGTTCTCTCACCTTCTAGAGCAACTGATCTTCTGTATCAGGTGCCCCCCTCTCCAGGGTTTCAAAAGACTCAACTTCCCCATCATTCCATTGTGGTGGAATCAGCAATGAGGAAGGTGAAAAGTAAGAAGAAGCACTCTTCTTACCCACCAGGTCGTGAGTCTAGGACACTAGATGCCTTTGGACGTCAAACTTTCCAGACATCCATGCTGTCAACAAGGATTCTCTCATATATTTTTTTATATGAGTCTATCCCTTCAGGAAGTCACAAAGAAATTATATCTTTTGACTCCTTTTCTTTCAGAGCCCAAGACTGCAGACTATTCCTTACTACTTAGTCATATTCAAAGTATCTCTTGGTTTCTTACTCGTGCTTCCCTAGACTCCTTTGAGTCTGTTAGCAGAACGTCTGCTATAGCCATAGGGGCACGACGTAGAGCCTGGCTCCAAGCTTCAGACTTAAGCAGATGGGCACGACAAAGACTGGGTAATACTCCTTGCACTGGGGAAAATCTCTTCAATAAGGAGTCTTTACATCAGGTTGCTCAGTGGTCCACTGACTTCCCTGTTTCTGGAGGCTATTCTAAGCCTTCTCCTTCCCCAGTAGGTAGGAAATGCCCTACCAAACCTTCTTTCCCTAGGAGAAGAAGGTTTCACGCTTCTGCCCATCATACAAATGTTCCCAAGCAGGGGAAACCTCGCCCTGGTCTGAAGAATCCAAACTCTAGCCAGGCTGAACAAACCCAGCAACCATAGGGTCTTGAAGTTTACAACCTACAGTTGCTTTCTTCTCAGAAGTTTTTTCACAGTTTTTTCATTCAAAACTCTACACATGGATTCCTTTTCTCAGGACATCCATTTGCTCCTAGGTATGCTGAGCTGTCAGGATATTCATGTCTATGGGTCACAGGTTTCTCCTCTTCCTACCAAGAAGAGAGGTTTAACAACTATCCCATGATAGTTTTCTGTTCCAACATGAATTCTTTCTTTCCACAAACTTACCATATGGTAAGTCACCCTTCAGCTCCTGTTTCTCTACCCTCTTATCCAGGGTTTCCCCTGAAAGAGTGGTACCATACCCACTGCAGGGCTTCTTTAGCCTTTCTAGTCATTTCTTCATTCCAGTGTGGAGTTTTTTCTCTTGAATAAACTCCCTTCTTTTGTCTGGGCAGCTCATCAGACACAGACAGGAATTTCTCCTCTTATTCTGTCTGTTCTCTCTGTTTTACACAGAAAGATTCTCTCTGCTGTCTTATTCAGCAGCTGCCCATGCAGGAATTCTAGTGATTAGACTACTGGTACTTTTCCACAAGTTTCCAGTCTTGTCTTCCACTACTTTCTGTCTAGCCTTAGTAGTGATTCCAATATAGTGCTTTCATCTATCTTGGATAATCCTAATCACTTCAGGCTTATCACACTATCTTCTTTTCTTGCCATCTCCAATTCCTTTGGATTTGGCAGCATAGTTGACGTGCAGCTGGTTTTTTTCAACAGCCAGTTTCTTTCACAATTCTCCTGCATAATGCTCTCTGCAATCTTACAGAGAAGCTTTCTACTATGGGCCCTTGCTGGAGAGCATAGGGTTTTGTCTCTAATGACTATCCTATATGGTTGGAAAAGGCTTCCTCAGTCATTTTCCATGACTGTGAGGGTTCTCCACACCCTACTATCTCCTTTTATAATACAGGACATAAGCCTTTTCTACGTGAACGTCTAAAGAGTTCTCCAATTTCTACAAGGAATATGCTCTTTTTTCCTTGCAGCTTGTCCTCATGGTATCCTCCTCCTTCATGGACAGCACATATTTAACTAATAACGCATGATACCCCTTTGTGTCCCTCCAGTGGGTCAACCTGGTATCTCATCCTATGCATTTTCTGTCCATTTACCATGCGAGAGTTCTACAGGACTCAGGACTTGCTGTTTACAGACTGATATTATCCTCTGTTTTTTCACGCAACCATCCTGGTTATTCCACTGGATAGCATTCCTGCACCATCTTAGCCAGCGGGAATAGATTCTCTATATATCTTCTCAAGTAGGTTCCACCTTCTAGTTAGATGAATCTTTCCTCTTCACATCTCCCATGTGAATGTTCTTATGGGCATATCTCTATCTGCTTAATTGCAGACTTTTATCTTTAGACATATATATTCATGTATGTATATATCTCTATATACTTCTCTATAGATACATATGTCTGTAAGCTGCGTGTGCATATGTTATGCCCCTCCAGATATCACTATATATATATATATATATATATAGATAGATAGATATAGATATATATAGAGATATACACACACATACACATATATATAGATATATATCTGTCGAGATGCTCCTTATAGGTAGATATGTATTTACATGCTTATCTCTCTGTCTATGCTTATAAAGGTTTTACCTTCCTATAGGTTCCAGACAGTGAGCTTGCATATGTTCATACTGTCCCACGGTATATGTCTGGGGTATTATGCACACAACCACTGCTGTGGTACCGACAGCTCCTACCTTAACCCTAGGTTTAGGTATCCCTGAAGCTGCATGCTCCAATATCTTTCCTATCTCTCAACAGTTAGGAAAGACAGGGTGGATCTTCAGTAGATCTGAGGTTTCAACCCTTCAGACATCTGTCCTTCTTGGGAATACGGGCTTTTTTTCCCATACCCCTTCTTCCCTCCAGGACTGGGCTAGTTTGTGCAAATCGGTCAGTCTTCCTCTTTTGCTCCTAACTGTGAGTAACTCTGTAGCCAAAAGAGTTCCCAGCTTTTTCCATAAAGCTTCCACTAAAGACCTACCGTTTTTGTACTACCCCAGTTGACACCTGGATCACCTGTCAATTCCAGATTTGGACCTTCACCTTCAGTGAGGTCACCTTGAAGATTCCTCTACTGGATCCCCAGTAGACTCCATCAGCCTCTCTACTTCCTGCAATCCAGTAGGTGAGGTCCACATTGTGATTGTTCATTTCAATATTTTTCATGATAATTATCATACATACAAGGACTCCTTACCTGTAGTCCTATTTTAGGTTAGCTGTTTTTCTACAGCTCCTCTCTCTTCAACTCCTACCCTCCATCCTCAGGATGCCTGGCCATATAAGGTGTAGCATGTTCCAATCCCCACCATGCTAGGACTCCAGGTATCTTAGCTTGGGAGTCCCCATATGTGAAGACTCATTCCTGCTTGTTCCTGGAGATAGCACAGTTACTTACCTGTAACAGGTAATCTCTGGGAACAGCAGGAATAAGTCTTCACAACCCACCCACCTCCCCTAGGAGTTGTATCTCTCTATCTTCCTTTCCTCTTTCTCTCTCTTTGTCTCAGCTATAAAACTCAACTGAGGAGAGACAGTTGGAAAGGCGGGAAGGCAGCACGCAGGCGCTGAGGGATGCTCCCAAAAGCTTTCTGATTGGATGCTGGGGAGCGTTCCCACGCAGGCTCCGTCGGTACCGACGTACCCATATGTGAAGACTTATTCCTGCTGTTCCCAGAGATCACCTGTTACAGGTAAGTAACTGTGCTTTCTCCATGGACAATAGGATGAGTTCCCAAGCAGAGGGACTGTGAAGGGATGTTATGTACGAGTGTGTGTGTGCACCCCTCACAACCTCTGTAGTGCTGTGGTAAGATGATGCTGCGTCAAGATGCATTCTGAGGTACAAAGAGGACCTTTGCATGGGCAATAATGTCCTGAGTGATATAGAGAAACTTAAGTGTGTATAATATACCGAGAACTTGTAGCTCACACCTTTATCGGTCTGTTTGGCATAGGAGTGTGATCAGGTATCTGACTTATAAAGATGAAGGGGAAAAGGACATGATCCCCTTCTGCATATTCTACAGTAAGGATTCTTGTTAATGGGGTTATCTTGGCCATAGCCCCTTCTCTTGACCCCTAATGGAAGGGGGGGGGGCTGTTGTGGAGCTACTCCT
Source organism: Ichthyophis bannanicus (assembly GCA_033557465.1). NCBI lineage: Eukaryota > Metazoa > Chordata > Amphibia > Gymnophiona > Ichthyophiidae > Ichthyophis > Ichthyophis bannanicus. Next base: position 1,182,412 of record JAWIIG010000033.1, on the reverse strand, counting down.
TATTGATGGGCTAGAGGTAGGACAATATAGAAGCTCTTTGTCTAGTCAGTAACCAAAGGCATGTGGGTTGTCCTGCCTGCTGTGGGCTTCCTGGACAGGAGGGGGCATTAGTGTTCTTGGGGATTGAGTGATGACCTAAGTGCATTGGAGAGAGCCTGCTCAAGGTGGTTCTGATTGCCTTGTATGGGAAGTGGTACCTGACTGTTGAGCATAGAGGGGAGCATTGTGCATTTTCCTAACCTCCAAGAAGTTGATGGAGGACGCCCCTTTGGTGCCGTCTTTTGGTACCCTGAGCACAAATACAGCAAGAGGTGCTTTGGTGTGTAGTCCTAGGTATCTCAGGGGCAAAAGGTGTGAATTTGTTGTAGATGGGCTCTCGAAAGATTGAAGGTGATGCTAATGGGAAACAGTTGTAGACTATGGTGGATAGGAAAGCCTTACTTGGAGTGGATCGGAGAGGTGAAATGCTGCCTTTCAGGAGCAGCCTGAACTCTGCCAGGGGAATGCACACACTAGCCACAAAGGAAAGAGAGGGTGCTAAACAGTCTTTGGCACTTGGTATGCAAGTGAAAATATAGGGATTTTCTTGGAGTAGGAGGAGTGGTTGTTCAGCGAGAGTAGTCAAATAGCTGCACCAGGAAATGGTATTAGAATAGTGGTAAAAAAAGGAGTCTTCTACCACATTTGAGGCATGGAAGCCTGCTCTTATATACCCATTGTCGAAGAGCTGGCTGTTTGCTCCCAGACAAGGATTAGTAAACGGGGAGGAGACCCCTTAAATCCTTCCAATTTTATTTTATTTGTTTGTTTCATATACTGCTTTATCTAGGCAATCAGAATGGTTTACAGAAAACATTCTAACTACTGCATGAGGCAGGTTACAGGGAACAGTTACAGAGAACAGTTGCAATTAATAATAACATTGATAGTGCAATAACTATTTACATAAAATATAATCATAAGTGGTCTAGGGTGATATGGTAAAGTGATGTGAAGAGTGTGTATAGCAGCAGTTAGAATATGGGGGAATGTTATTGGATTGTTGACCAGTAATGTATGTGAGGTCTGTGGTGGCTGCTCTTATTAAGTAGTCTGTAGAGATGAAAGGTTTGAGATGTTTTCTGAATTGTGTTGTGTCTTTGATTTCTCTTAGAGTGTTAGGTGGGTTATTCCATAGGGCAGGGGCGTAGAGTGAGAATGCTCTGTTGGTTCAGACATTCTTTGGAGTGGATAGTATGTTCAAATTCTTTTTGTTCTTGTGAGTTGCTGCGTGTTTATCAGTGTGCTGAGGTATGTTGGTGTTGTGCTTATTTTGAAAATGATCATTAGTGCTTTGAATTTGATCCTTTGAAGAATCGGGAGCCCGTGGAGGGTGGAACAGGATGGGTATTGTGATCGTATCTCTCAGCTCGCATTATTGTACGCGCAGCCGTTTTTTGAGCAAGTTATAAGGGCTTTAGAATTTTCTTGGGGAGTCCATGGGAGTATGCTGTTGCTGTAGTCGAAATGTGGGTATATGTGCCTGAGCTACTGAGCGGAAATCAGTGTGGGATAGCAGAGGTCTCAGATGTATCATTTTAGTTTTGTTGTAAATTGTGCGAGTAGCCATTTGTATGTGTTTGGTCAAATCGAGATGTTGGTCAAGGTAGATCCCAAGGTATTTTATTTCTTTTTTTTTCAAGTGAAGCATTGTTTACATGTAATAGGCGGGGAGGGTCAAATGCTTTGTTCCTAGTAATGAGTACTTCTGTTTTCTTCAAGTTAACTGAGAAGTTAACTGAGTTGAGCCATTCAGTGACGTCATTGAAGCAGTTGGTGATCTTCATATAGTTGAGGATTGTGGTGTCAGGATGTGAATACATTGTCGTCCACACAAATTCTGTAGTCTACATCGTGTGATTGTATGACGTTGCAGATAGGTTGTAGATATATATTGAATTGTAGTGCAGATAATGTCGATCCCTGGGGGAAACCTTGTGACTGGGTGAATAGGTTGGAGAGGTTGTTATTGAAGCACACTTGTTGAGTGTGGGGTTGGACAGGTAGTCTTTAAGCCATCATAGAGTAATACCACCTATACCAAGGTGCTTTAGGCGGTTTCCTCCTGTCACTTGTGATTGACTGCTATTCTTCGGGAGAGAGGAAGGGGATGGTGGTCCTCTAAGTAAGGTGTGGCTGGTTATAAACTGTTTTTTTGTCAGGGTTACAGTTCAAAACAAAAATAACCCTGTCACAAAAGAAAACTACTCAAAAACTATTTTGTTGGACTTAACATAAAACGGATACTATTGTATCATAGCAAAAGCACTGTCCCCAAATAGTCCTCCTTAATATGAAGTATTTATACACCCCGTATGAATTCCCAAAAAGTTGTTTTCTTTCTTTTTTTTTCCTTTATATAAAATTCTACAATATATTTAAAAAGACTTATAAAACTGGATAACCTCTTTTAATTTGCTGGTATTCAGGATTAGTCACAGGCACTTACAGGAGCTCTGGAAGAGTGTGAATACATGTTAGAACTGGAAATGTGATCCTTGAAAGTCCAGTCCTGACTGGAGTGAGCTCATATCACAGAAGTGTGTTCTGGGGAATGTAGGGAAGAGAGCAGGCGTTCAGAATATGCATAATGAATGCCTGGAACTGACTGGAGTGATACCAGGTTGACTGAGAAAAGAAATGAGTTTTTTTGCCGGTGCTGTGTGACCTATGGCTGCCTCATCCATTTCAATAGGTGCCCCACTTCGATTTTGTCCTGAAAGGGGTCTTCCTCTCTGTCTTTGGAGGCTCCAGGGTAGGCAAACTTTAGATTGGCTTGGAGGGAGCTGTTGGCATCATTTTGTGCACATACAGTGCCTTGCAAAAGTATTCATCACCTCGATTTTTGTCCTGTTCTCTGGGAACAAACAAGAAGTCAGCCCTCGCATATGGGTGACGTCAGCGCTGACTCAGCCCTTGTGGAAGCATCTCCCTAGCTTTCAAAGAAAACTTTTAGTAGGTGCCACCATGCATGCATGGTACCCTTCCTGCCCAAGAGTGTCATCTTGCTCAGTCTCCTTTTTTCCGCGGAGCCCTTCAGATATGTTTGTTTCTCCCGGAAAAAAGTTTTTTTTTCTCAATCTGAGTTTCAAACTCTCTCTGGTTGTGCACCGATACTCTTCCCATCACCCGAACCCGCTGCCCCAGCATGGAATCTCTGGTCTCTTAATTTTTTTCCTTCCTTTTGGCGCCTTTGTGCCCTTTTTTCTTCAATTGGCAGCACCGTGGGTCTTCAACCTCGTTGGGGTACGTTTTTCCCCCATGGCTACCAGTGGCTTTAAAAAATGTGATCGGTGTGCCAAGATAATGTCCCTCGCCGACACATATGACTCCTGCATAGGGCCGGACCACGACTTGCAATCTGTGCAAAAAGATGTCCACCAAGACCCTCAAGAGCGATCAGAAGCAGCATGACAAGTTCTTCCCAGAGTCCCCAGCTTCGAAGGCCAAGGCCCCCTCTGAAGCCACAGAATCCCGTGGCGCCAATGTTGGACCCCGGTCGATGCCTTGTGTGCCCTTTCAGAAATGGGGTCTCCCTCGAGAGAACACAATAGGAAGAAGAAACCTTCGAAGGCAGCGTTTCTTGACAGCTCAGATGGATCGGGTAAGCCCCGGGCCAGGTCTCTCAGTCCACGACGGCTGTTGGAGGATTCAGAGCAGGAGCAGACTTTCAAGATCGCCCAAAAGGAGTCGACCGCAGATTGGTCTTGGTCGCCAGAGCCTATCATAAGAACATAAGAACATAAGAAATGCCATACTGGGTCAGACCGAGGTCCATCAAGCCCAGTATCCTGTTTCCAACAGTGGCCAATCTAGGTCATACGTACCTAGCAGTTTCCCCAAAAGACACAGGTTCTGCAGTGCTTGTACTAGGCCAAGCATTGATATCCTGGGTCCCTTTTTAATAGTGGTTTATGGACCTTTCCTCCAGGAACTTGTCCAAACCTTTTTTAAACCCAGCTATACTAACAGCCCTTACTACATCCTCCGGTAACAGATTCCAGAGTTTGATTACACGTTGAGTGAAGAAATATTTTCTCCTATTTGTCTTAAATAGTTTACCCTGTAGCTTCATTACATGTCCCCTAGTCCTTCTATATTCTGATAGCGTAAACAATTGATCCACGTTTATCCGTTCCACTCCATTCATTAATTTATACACCTCTATCATATCTCCCCTCAGCCGTCTCTTTTCTAGGTTAAAGAGCCCTAACCTTTTTAGCCTCTCTTCATAGGAGTAGCCTTCCATCCCCTTCACCAATTTGGTGGCTCTTCTCTGTACTTTTTCTAATAATTCTATGTCCTTTTTAAGATACGGTGACCAGAATTGCGCACACTATTCAAGGTGCGGTCGTACCATGGAGCGATACAGAGGCATTATAATATCCTTTGTTTTATTCTCCATCCCTTTCCTTATGATACCTAGCATTCTATTTGCTTTCTTGGCCGCCGCTGCACACTGGGCGGAGGGTTTTAACATGTTATCCACGATGACTCCTAAATCTTTTCCTGGGTGGTGGTTTCTAATGTGGAGCCTTGCATCGTGTAACTATAGTGTGGGTTGTTCTTTCCTAGGTGCATAACTTTGCACTTGTCCACATTAAATTTTATCTGCCATTTGGATGCCCAGTCTTCCAATTTATCCAGATCCTCCTGCAGTTTTCCACAATCCTCTTGGGTTTTAACAACTTTAAACAGTTTTGTGTCATCTGCAAATTTGATAACCTCACTAGTTATTCCCTTTTCCAGGTCATTTATGAATGTCAAAAAGTAGCGGATCCAGTACAGATCCCTGGGGTACTCCACTATTCACCTTTTTCCATTGGGAATATTGGCCATTTAGCCCTACCCTCTGCTTTCTATCTTTTAACCAGTTCCCGATCCACAATAGTACACTGCCTCCTATCCCATGACTTTTTAGCTTCGCCAAAAGTCTCTGATGGGGGGACCTTGTCAAAATCCTCGTTGAGGATTCTCCTTCAGGGTAACCGGCGCCGGGCCCGAGTTTGTTGGTGCCCATACCGATGACTGCAGAGCCTTCTAGACTTGAATCCAGGATGGCGGCCTTGGAGCGCAATGTGAATGCCTTAATTGACCAGCAGTGGGCGCTGCTGTTTTATTTATTTATTTATTTTATTTACATTCTCTTATATACCGCGCTATTCTGCATCAGTGCGGTTTACATTGAGCAAACTGAAATTACATTGAACAGTTGGAGATAACTATTTTACAGGGAACATGGACTATGGAGGGTTAAGTGGCTTGCCCAAGACCACAAGGAGCACCTGTGGGACTAGAAACCCCAGTCCTTCCGGCCCAAGGTTGCTGTCCTCTAGTGGGATTTGAACCCCCGACCTTTCGGCCTGAAGTACCTTGCCCCAACCACTAGGCCACTCCTCCACTCCTGTTCGGTACTACCGGTTCCTCTGCCCAGACCACCAGGCCCTCGACTTAGAGGACTTCCCCAGAGGCTGAGCAATCATTGAGACCATATGGCCCCGAGTCGATCCTCAGCCTAGGTCTTACTCCGGATCCCACTTAATGGGACTGAGGTCTTCTCCAGCTAGCGCTCATGGCACCAGCCACAGGGCCTCCATGGAAAATGGGCAGGGCTCCAGCCCAGAGCCCACAAGCTGCCCTTCCCTTGAGTCTTCCTCAGACTTCTCGGAATGGGAGACGGAGGACGAGGAGTCCCTGGATACCCGATGCCACCGCGATGTCCCCTCGGACTCGCCACCCTCGGAGCCCTGGTGTCATTCCCTACATGAGGATATCACATTCCTTGGCTTCGTGTGGGATATGTCAAAAGCCCTTGTGTTCCTGACTGAATCGGAGGAGGACAATTGGACGGAGAAATTAGAAATTCTCCAGTACGAGGCCCCACTGAGGGAATCGCTCACAGTACCCATCCCACTCATCCTGGAACAGCTAAAGCTCCATATGTGGGAGACACTGACGTCCGTGCCAGTGGTGAGCAAGCAGCTCGATTCGCAGTATCAGTCTGCCGGAGCCCGGGCTTCCAGAAATTACAGCTGCCGCACAACTTCATAGTGGTGCAATCAGCCATGCGTCGACTCAAGAGCCAGAAGACGCTCTCCTCGGTGCCCCCGGGTAGGGAGGCCTGCATCTTGGATGCCCTCGGCAGAAAGTGCTACCAGGACTCGATGCTCATCAACCGGATTCAGGCCTACCAACTGTATATGGGCATGTACCTGAGAGACCTGGTGAAGGAATTCGCTGGGTTCTCAGCTGGTCTCTCTGAGGGGAACCCCTGCAGCAGTTCAGGAACCTGTCCAAGGCTGTCCGTGAGTGCTCCAAATTCATGACTTGAGCAGCCTATGAGTCAAGGACTAGAGTAGCCACGGCAGGTATTGGTGCCAATGCAAGGCTTGGCTACAGTCTTCTGACCTCGAGCAATGGGTTCAGGACAAATTGGCCGATGTCCCATGCCAAGGGGAGAACCTCTTTTGCAAACCCGTGATGGAAAAGGCTGCCGAGTTTGAGTCCGAGTTAATGACGAGGACCAGGCTCTCCAAGAAGACTGCTGCCCCTCCCTGATGGAAGGGCTCGGGTAAAAATCCCTTTTACCCGAGGAAAGGTGCTGCTTACAAAAGCTACCCACATTTTCAGGTCTCCCCAGCAGGGTCAGCAGGCTAAGGGACATGGGCAAGGCCCTCGTAAGCAGAAGGCTCACAAGCTCTGGCCCAGCCCGGGGTGGGTTTTGACTCCTTGAGCATAGCCTCTCTACACCAAGGAGGACAGCAGCCCACAGGAGGACATCTAATCCTGTATGCTCACTGGGGGCCAGCCATCACACTGATTCCTGGGCACTCAAGGTGGCCAGGGAGGGCTACCTCCTCCACCTGACTCAGACATCTCCTCCTTTCTTCCTGGGAGAGCCCCCCAGGTCTCCCCTTCACTGGGACCTCCTATTGAAAGAACTCGTAGGCCTTTGAGGACAGAGTGGTAGATCCTGTATCCCATCATCTTAGGGGCAAGGGGTTCTACTCCAGGTATTTCCTCATGCCAAAAAGAACAGGGGGGCTAAGGCCCATCCTGGACCTTCACAACCTGAACAAGGTCCTGGTGAGGGAGAAGTTCAAGATGCTCTCCCTTGGAACATTGCTGCCGTACCTCCAGCAGGGAGACTGGTTATACTTCTTGGATCTGAAGGATGCTTATACCCCATCCTCATTCACTCCAGCCACAGGCAGTACCTTTGCTTCAAGCAGGGGGCAGTCACTACCAGTAAAGCTATCCTCTGCCCCAGGGTCTTCACCAAATATTGTAGTAGTAAGAACATAAGATATGCCATACTGGGTGAGACCAAGGTCCATCAAGCACAGTATCCCGTTTCCAGCAGTGGCCAATCTAGATAATTTTCCCCAAAAGTCACAGCTTCCACAATGTTTGTATTGGGGCAAACAGTGGATTTCCCAGGTCCCCTTTAATAATGGTTTATGGACCTTTCCTCCAGGAACTTGTCAAACCTTTTTTAAACCCGGCTACACTAACGGCTTTTACTGCATCCTCCGGTAACAAATTCCAGAGTTTGATTGCACGTTCAGTGAAAAAATATTTTCCCTTATTAGTCTTAAATAGGTTACACTGTAGCTTCATTGTGTGACCCCCTAGTCTTTCTATATTTTGATGGTGTAAACAATCTGTTTACCCGTTCCACTCCATTCATTAATTTATAGACCTCTCATATGTCCCCCTCAGGCCTTCTCTTTTCCAGGTTGAAGAGCCCTTACCTTTTTAGCCTCTCTTCATAGGTATAGCCTTCCATCCCCTCCACCATTTTGGTGGCTCTTCTCTGTACCTTTTCTAGTAACACTATATCCTTTTTAAGATACGGTGAACAGAATTGCACACAATATTCAAGGTGCAGTCGCACCATGGAACGATACAGAGGCATTATAATATCCTTTGTTTTATTCTCCATTCCTTTACTTATGATTCCTAGCATTCTATTTGCTTCCTTGGCCGCAGCTGCACACTGGGCAGAGGGTTTCAACATGTTATCCACAGTGACGCTTAAATCTTTTTCTAGGGTGGTGGTTCTTAATGTGGAACCTTGCAACATGTAACTATAGGTTGGGTTGTTCTTTCCCAGGTACATAACTTTGCACTTGTCCACATTAAATTTAATCTGCCATTTGAACATCCAGTCTTCCAATTTATCAAGGTCCTCTTGCAATTTTTCACAATCCTCATGGATTTTAATAACCAAATAATTTTGTGTCATCTGCAAATTTGATTACCTCCCTCGTTGTTCCCATTTCCAGGTTATTTATGAATATGTTAAAAAGCAGCGGACCCAACACAGATCTCTTGGGTACTCCACTATTCACTTTTCTCCATTGGGAAAATTGGCCATTTAGCACTACCCTCTGCTTTCCATCTTTTAACCAGTTCCTGATCCACAATAGTACACTTCCTCCTTCCTATCCCATGACTTTTTAATTTCGCCTAGAGTCTCTCATGAGGGACCTTGTCAAAGGCTTTCTTAAAATCCAGATGCACTATATCAACTGACTCACCTTTGTCTATCTGTTCACACCTTCAGAAAAACATAACAGATTAGTAAGACAAGACCTGTCTTGGCTAAAGCCATGTTGTCTGTCTGTCTCCCATTAAGCAATGGCTATCTACATGTTCAGTAATCTTGTTCTTTATAATAGTTTCTACCATTTTTCCCAGGACTGACATCAGACTCTACCTGTCTGTAGTTTCCTGAATCACCACGGAACCATCTTTTGACAATGGAACTGCTTAATGTGTTATTACTGTTCTTACTATACCTAACAGCATGTACTTATAACTGCTTTGCAAACCCAATCTATATCCTCCCCTACATATGGCAACCATTTCACCCACAAAATCCATTTATATGGCAATCATTATATACCCCACAAAACCCATTTATATGGCAATCATTATATCCACACAACCTACCTACAATACACACTCATACAATACTCACTTCTCCCCACCATATGCACAATAAAGTCCTACACACAATACGCAATCACCACAACACAAAGACAAAAGAAACACACCAGCCAGGAAACATGACAAAAAAGCGCAAAATCCCACAACCTCACAAAATTACTCACATACCACAACACCACAAGGTTACCTATGCCCCATGCACATACATTCTAATAAATGCCAGGTCAATAAGAAACAAAGTATACATTATTCAAAACATCACAGATGAAATACCAGACATCCTCTGTCACGGAAACATGGATCACTGAATCCGATCCTATCATAATCAACCAACTTAAACACACCTGGATATAAACTTTTCAACTCTCCACACACCAACAAAAGAGGAGGAGGAGTACTAATCCTAGCCAAAGAGTCATTAAACCTAACTGATACAGCACAAGACACTGTCGAAGGAATCGACATACTAAAACTGGAGAGCACAACACAGGCCATCTGCCTCATATACAGACCACCTACGTCACCTCATGAAACATTGGCCGCAGCACTAGAGATAATTTCAACCACCGCCAACAAAAAATACCAAATAATATTGGGAGACCTAAATCTAGCTTCAACCTTACCTACGCATTCAAATACATTCCTTGAAGCCATGGACCAGCTCGGCTACAAACAAATAATACATGAGGCCACACACAACAAGGGGAATACCTTGGATCTGGTATTCATACCCAAAAAACATCAACAAGAAGTAACCAACAATTCCACCCCGCAGATCTTACATGTCCCTTGGTCCGACCACCACCTAATAAAATTTACTTTACTCATTCCGAACAAAGACACAAACCACCAACCTAGGCCCACAACACTGTCCAAAAGAAAATTCCAAAAGCTTGACAAAGAAGCGTTAATACAATCTATTGCAACTCACATAGACCTGAACCACTCCAACTTAGAAACCATAATTGACCAATGGAACAAAGGAATAGAGAAAATTGCAGAACCAAAATCCATGACTCACAATCAGATGACCCACACAACAAAAACTAAATCCGAGCCGTGGTACACCACAACACTAAAAATGATGATAAAGGACCTAAGAAAACTGGAAAAGAAATGGAGACAAGGGAAAACACAGGAACGTAAAACAGAATACTTAACGCTCCTCACAAAATACAAAGAGGAAATCAACCAGGCAAAAAAGATATACCATATCAACCTACTCAACAAATCACTGAACAGGCCCAGAGAATTCTTTGAATTAATTAAATCACTTACAAAAACATCCCAAGAAGACATCACAAACCACCCTATTAAAGCACAAACGTTAGTGGACCACTATGCCAGCAAATTAAACCCAACAACATCCTCACTACTCCCACTAAACCAAGAAAATGACAACTCGATACAACAACCTGCGACTTTAAACACAATGGAGAAATGGAACACATTTCATAAAACTGATGAGAAACAAATAGTAAACCTAATCTCGAACCTAAACACCACAACCTCCCAATTAGATCCCTGTCCTGCAGCCTGGATCAAAACCTCTAAACTAGAAATTGCCCAATTCATTACACATATTGTGAACCAATCTCTACAACAAGGAATCATGCCAACACCCCTTAAAAAATCACTCATAAGACCAATACTGAAAAACAAAGCATTCAAAAAGGACGATCCAACCTCCTACCGCCCAATTTCAAGTATTCTGTTCCTAGCCAAAACTATCGAAAAAACAGTTCAACTACAATTACAGGACCATATAGACTCAAGAAAAGAACTAGACGACCAACAGTATGGTTTCCGGCAACACCACGGTGTTGAAACTCTACTTCTAGTACTCTTAGATAATCTACTCAAAGGATTAGAAGACAGGAAGAAAATGTATATATTACTATTTATAGATTTATCAGCTGCCTTTGATACAGTCTATCACAAAACACTCATTGACAGATTGGCCTCTATGGGAATAACAGGAACTACATTGAAGTGGTTCACTTCCTACTTAACAAACAGGATACAGCAAGTTCAATTCAACGGCGAAAAGGCAAAAACATTTCCCCAAACCCGAGGAATTCCACAAGGATCAGCGTTATCTTCTCTACTCTTCAACCTCTACATAAAACCGGTCTGCACAATATTTCGGAAGCACAAGATACAATACCATTTGTATGCCGATGATATAATGCTATACACTCAATTGGACACAGAAAACCCAAACTACAACCATCTTGAAATCTGTCTAAAAGATATGCAAACCTGGCTGCTGCAAAACAATATGTCCATCAACCATAAAAAGACAGAAATAATGTACATCTCCCGAAATCAAGACTTCAAACCACCCCCAACAATAACAATGAACAACAACACTTACTCGGTAAAGGAAGAGAGAAAATACCTAGGAGTAACCCTTGACACAAATTTAAAAATGGAAAAACACCTCCGATTAACCAACAGAGCAATTTTCCACAAAATAAAGGTTATTCAACCCCTATGCAACATCCTCGACCACTCAGACTTCAGAACTGTAGCACAAACTCTACTCATCCCACACTTCGACTACTGTAACTCCATCCTTCAAGGCCTGCCTAAAAAAACCCTAAAGATCCTTCAAATGGCTCAAAACGTTTCAGCCAGAGTCGTCAAGAAGAAAATCACTGAACACATCACACCAATATTAGCTCAACTATCCTGGCTGCCCATAACCGCCCGTATAAAATACAAACTACTAGTAACAATATTCAAACTCATACACAACATAGCACCATCATACCTCAACAATCTCATAAACACTCAACCCCCTTCCAGAAATAGAAGAATTTGCAACGCAAACACCCTATGCATACCAACCAGTATCAGATCAGCCAAAGCCTGCATGAGTAAGCGAGCCTTCACGTACACAGCACCTACCATATGGAACCAATTGCCAACAGACTTGAGATCAGTTAACAACCTGAAAGACTTTAGAAAAAAGTTAAAAACGCACCTCTTTAACGAAGTATACAATCCAACTTAAATATATCTAAGAGCCAAAAATAAATACTCCCAAATTGGTAGTATATATCACCTGACTATAGAACCACCACAAGCATAGCCATAAGGCTCTTCTCATGTAAAAACTTGTATAATATTCTCATATATTGTATATATGTTACTCCTATATTGTATATATGTTACTCCTATACTGTAATTACATGGTAATTTATAATGATTCTCACCCGAAAATCAAATGTAAATTTTTGACTCATTACAGATGTAACCCATAGTTATGTTTGACGTTCAAGTTATCTGCTTCTGATCGCTGGAAGTAGCGGTATACAAATGAAAATAAATAAATAAATCTTCCAGTCTTCATTTATTACTGATGATTTTAATGATAATTCATGGATTACTAACATTAGGTCTGCAATCTCATATTTCAATTCTTTCAACACACTTGGATGTATACCATCTAGTGCAGGTGATTTGCTACTCTTCAGTTTATCAAATAGTTGTAATACATTTTCTCGTCGTTTCAATATTTCTTTCATTGCTACTACAGCATCACCTTTAAATAACATTTCAGTCATATGAGTAACATTCCTACATCTCGCTGCGTAAAGACCGAAGGAAAGAATTCATTGTCTCTCCACTATGGCCTCATCCCCTCTTAGTGCCCCTTTTACCCCGCTATCATCTAATGGTCCAACTGACTCTCAGATGTTTTGCTATGAATGCACTTGAGAAGGTCTTTATTACGCGTTTTTGCTTCCACAGCAAGCTTCTTCTCAAATCCTGTCTTTGCTGCCTTTATAGTATCCGCTTTCCTCCATCTCCAGGAGGTATTTATCTCCAGGAACAAGCAGGAATGAGTCTTAACATATGGGTATCGTCGGTACCGACGGAGCCTGCGCGGGAACGCTCCCCAGCGTCCAGAAAGAAAGCTTTTGGGAGCATCCCACAGCGCCTGCGCGCTGCCTTCCCGCCTTTCCCAACCGCCTCTCTCCAGTTCTTCTTTTCCGCGGAGCCAGCAGGTCGGGTTCCTGTCATCGCTGAAGAAATTCTTTATTTTCTTTTATTTCTTTGGTCGCGCGTCTGCCTTCTTCGATGTTGGACCGGTACCGCCGGTCTTTTCTTTCTTCTTTAAAAAAAACAAACAAAAAACTACCGTTTCCCACTTCTGTGCATTTTTTCCTTTTGGGCCTTAGGCCTAGAAATATTTTCCTCATGGAAAAACCCGCTTCCGGGTTTAAAAAGTGCACAAAGTGCAGCGGTACTCTTTCTATCACCGACACCCATGACTGGTGTCTAAAATGTGTAGGTCCTGACCACTCCATCACCGATTGTGAGTCCTGTTCCATGATGTCTAAAAGAGGTTGACAGAATCGAGTGGCCAAGCTCAGTACCCTGTTTCCCTCTGATGCAGCTTCGGTGGCATCGACATCTTCCAGGGCTGCTTCTTCCTCCCATGGATCTCAGGTAACCAAACATAAGTCCAACTGGTCCTCGAAGGGTAGATCTCCCTCTAAGTATCGAGATGCCTCCGGGCTTGCTCTCGAGGATCTCGCACCGGCAAAATTACCCCGGCGGGAAGCTCCGGCTTCCAAAGCTTCATCTATGGGGTCACAGGTTGACATCGATGGCGTTGCCTCGACCGATCACCTGTTGCCATGTTCTGGGGTACCGGTGGTTTCCACTGGTACCGACATCCAGACATTGGTTGTGTCGATGGATCAGAATATTCTGACCATGCAGCGTGCCATTACGGCATTCATACAAGCTGCGACGCCGCCAGTACCGCAACAAACTCCATTGTCGGTACCGGTTCCGGCACCGATATCGGTTCCGGTGCCGGTACCGCTTGCATCGGTTTCGGTGTCAACTGCAGCGGTACCCTGTTCTGTGATGCCCATCGGTACCGATCACTCCCGATGTTGATACCTCTCGGTACGCGTATCGGGCTCTGCAGGAGCATCCAGACAGGCGATACTTCGATTCCTCTGATGACTCTGATGAATCAGAGGCTTCTGTTGAAGCATCGATACCCCTTCCTCAGGAGCCCTCTTCTCCAAAAAGAAGAATGTCTCCTCCAGAAGACTTGTCTTTTCAAGACTTCATTAGGGAAGTGGCCAGGGGCCTCTCCATTTCAGTGGCCCCTGAATCAGAGCCTAGAGCCAAGAAATTGGATATTTTACAATATCCTAAGGCTCCTAAAGAGGCAGCTACTTTACCAATTCATGAGATCCTTTATGATCACATGTTGGGCATATGGGAGACACCTCTTACTATCTCCCCTCATTCTCATAGGTTGGACACCATGTATCGTGTTCCTCGTCCTGGCTTTCATAAGACTCAGCTTCCTCACCACTCTATTGTGGTGGAGTCTGCTATGAAGAAGATAAAGAGTGCAAAAAGACACTCATCTAATCCTCCAGGAAGAGAATGCAGAACCTTGGATGCTTTTGGCTGGAGAATTTTCCAGGCCAATATGCTTGTTGCCAGAATCAACTCCTATAGTTTCTATATGGGGATGTTTCTAAAGGAAGTTACAGATCATCTGCAAACTTTATCTCCTTTTATCTCAGAAGATAAAAGGGAAGAGTTTCTCACCTGGCTTAAACATGCCCAGGATGTTTCCAAATTTTTCAACCGTGCAGCCTTTGACTCTTTTGAGTGTGCCAGCAGAGCCTCGGCTATTGCCATAGGTGCACGCAGAGTTGCTTGGTTACAAGCTTCTGATTTGGAATCCTGGGTCCAGGATGGATTAGGAAATCTTCCTTGTACAGGTGAAAACCTTTTTGGCAAGGATTGGCAAGCAAAAGCCACTCAGATGGATGCTGAGAATTCTGCCTTAGATAGACTTTCAAAGTCTACTTCTGCTCCTGTTAGAAAAAGGTTATTCAAAAAGGCTTTCTTTCCCAAAAAGGGGAACTATTATCCTGTTTATGGTCAGCAGGCATCTTCTGCAGGTTGTTTTGCTGCAAAGCGTCAGCAACAACCTAAACAAGCCAAGCCTAAGGCTGCAAGGACTGCTACGGCTCAACAGCCTCAGCCTCCTCAGGGCCTTTGACTTACATCTAGAGAACTTAGCCTTTCTGGCTCTAGAAGAACCAGAGCCTCTCACCATTCCAGGAAGGTTAGCCCACTTTGCTCCCAGATGGGAACAAGTCACGGCAGAGCAATGGACCCTCTCCATCATAAGGGAGGGGTAGAAACTTCATTTCTTAAACCTTCCTCCTCACACCATGGTGAGACAGTTCAATTCTCCAACATCTCTCCTCAACCTTCTGGGTCAGGAGATTGCTACCCTTCTTGCCCAAAGGGCAATAGAAGAAGTACCCCTACTTCAACAGGGCTCAGGGTTCTACTCCCCCCTATTTTCTTATCCCAAAGAAGACAGGGGGCTACAGACCCATATTAGATCTCAGAGAATTGAACAAGTTTCTATGCAAGGAGAAATTCAAGATGATTTCTCTCGGTGCTCTCCTTCCATACCTGCAGAGTCAGGATTGGCTGTGTTCTCTAGATCTCAAGGATGCGTACACCCATATCCTCATCCATCCAACACACAGAAGGTTCCTTCGGTTCCTTTATCAAAGAAAGCACTACCAATACAGAGTGCTTCCTTTCGGTCTGGCCTCTGCTCCAAGAGTGTTCACAAAATGCATGGCAGTAGTAGCTGCATTTCTACGCATTCTAGGAATATTTGTATTCCCATATCTGGACGACTGGCTTATCCGAGCTCCGTCCCAGTCAGAGGCCCAGACTTCCCTAGCCTGCACAAGGCGTGTTCGTCCGTATCTGGGACTTGTAATAAACATCCCAAAATCCCATCTCACTCCTACTCAGTCACTAGAGTTCATAGGGGCCTTGCCTTGCTGGATACCACAACTGCAAGGGCCTATCTTCCCCAGGCTCGTTGCCTACGCTTGGTGCAGTTAGCCTCACAAATTCAGTTAGTCCCATTTAACTGCTCAAGGAATGTTACAACTGTTTGCATCCACCGTGCATGTGGTTCCTTACGCTCGCCTTCACATGAGGGCAGCTCAGTGGACTCTGTCCACTCAATGGACCCAGGCATCAGGGTGCCTGTTAGACAAAATAGCAACCTCCAGTCGCCTCTTCTGGTCTCTCCAGTGGTGGAGGTCCACTCAAAATCTGTTGCTGGGGTCCCCCTTTCAACAATTGCTACCCCAAGCAACCCTTCTCCAAAGGGTTGGGAAGCTCATCTACAAGATCTCTCCACCCAGGGCATCTGGTCTCCACAAGAGACATCTCTACATATCAACCTTTTGGAGCTCAGAGCAATTCTTCTAGCTCTGAGTCTTCCACACCCTGCTCAGCTACAAAACAGTCCTCATCCACATGGACAACCAAGTAGCCATGTTCTACGTGAACAAGCAGGGCGGGACTGGCTCTGTCGCTTTGCAATGAAGCTTTGAGATTGTGGGCCTTCGCCAGAGAGCATCAAATTCATCTCGTGGCAGTGTATCTTCCAGGGGTTCAAAACTCTTGGGCAGACAGTCGAGTTCTGCTTCCACACGAATGGTCCCTCCATGGGGACCAGATAGCAAGGATCTTCCGAATTTGGGGACCCCGGACATAGACCTGTTTGCAAGTCCATGGAATGCCAAACTTCCCCGGTTCTGTTCCAGGATTCCGTGTCAGGGAGTTCAGGCCAGGTGTGCCTTCCTCCTTCATTGGGGGCAAGACTTCCTCTATGCCTTTCCACCCATTCCCCTAATTCCCAAGACACTGTTCAAACTTCAGAGAGACAAGGGGTCTATGATCCTCATAGCACCACATTGGCCAATCCAGGTGTGGTACCCTCTACTTCTGCATCTCTCTCAAGCTCCCTCCCTGGACTTTGGTTCTGCTCCATACCTCCTGTCCCAGGAGGAGGGAACGTTGTGGCACCCAAATCCCCAGTCTCTTCATCTCAGAGCCTGGTTGCTGAAGGCCTAGACCTTCAAGATTTGCATCTTTCTCAGCAAGTGAAGGATATCCTTCATGCTTCCAAAAGCCTTCCACTAGACGTTTCTATGCTTTTAAATGGAAACGGTTTACCATTTGGTGTGCACAGAAGGGTCTTAACCCTCTTGCAATACCTCTGAATTCTTTACTTAAGTATTTGCTGCATTTATCCCATGCAGGCCTTAAAACAAATTCAGTAAGAGTCCATTTGAGTGCTATTGCAGCATCCCTTAAGCCTCTCAATGGACAGCCTATTTCCTCTCATCCTCTTATTGCAAGATTCATGAGAGGCCTTCTTTTAACTAAACCTCCCATTAGACCACCTCCAGTGGCATGGGACTTGAATTTGGTTCTTGGCCAGCTTATGAAGCCATCCTTTGAACCCTTAGCCACCACCTCCTTGAAATTCCTTTCCTGGAAGGTTATTTTTCTCATTG
This sequence comes from Ichthyophis bannanicus, assembly GCA_033557465.1. Classification (NCBI taxonomy): domain Eukaryota; kingdom Metazoa; phylum Chordata; class Amphibia; order Gymnophiona; family Ichthyophiidae; genus Ichthyophis; species Ichthyophis bannanicus. The sequence continues at coordinate 1,165,025 of JAWIIG010000033.1, read as the reverse complement.
CAGTCACCTCAGCTCGCCGCATCAGTGAGCTGCAAGCCTTGGTGGCTAATCCTCCTTATACAAGGTTCCATCATGACAAGGTAGTCCTCAGGACTTATCCACACTTTATGCCTAAAGTGGTCTCGCCTTTTCTTCTGAACCGGGAGGTGTATTTACTTGTCTTTTTTCCAGGACCTCATGCATCAAGTGCAGAGAGGAATCTCCATACCCTGGATTGTAAGAGAGCGCTCGCTTTTTACTTACAAAGGACACAGCAACATAGAAAGTCCTCTCAACTCTTTGTTGCTTTTGATCCCTCTCATTTGGGACTTCCAGTCTCTAAGAGAACTCTGTCCAATTGGATTGCTCAGTGTATTTCTTTCGCCTACCAGAGTAAGGACCTTTCTCTGGAGGGCCATGTCACCGCTCACAATGTGAGGGCCATGGCAGCCTCTATGGCTCATTTCAACTCTGTGTCCATCGACCAAATCTGTCGAGCGGCCACCTGGGCCTCGGTTCATACCTTTACAGCCCATTACTGCTTGGACAAGGACTCCCGCCGGGATGCCTTGTTTGGTCAGGCTGTTCTCAAACTCCTGTTCCATACCTAATCAACTCCTACCCTCCATCCCTGGTTGGATGCCCGAGATCCATGGGGGCAGGTAGAGCCCTTCTCAGGGACTCATAACCTTGGAGATCTCCCTGGCATCTCTAGCTGGGGAGTCCCCATATGTGAAGACTCATTCCTGCTTGTTCCTGGAGATAGCACAGTTACTTACCTGTAACAGATGATCTCTGGGAACAGCAGGAATAAGTCTTCACAACCCACCCACCTCCCCTAGGAGTTGGATCTCTCTATCTATCTTTCCTTTCCTCTCTCTCTCTCTTTGTCTCAGCTTAAAACTCGAACTGGAGAGAGGTGGTTGGGAAAGGCGGGAAGGCAGCGCGCAGGCGCTGTGGGATGCTCCCAGAAGCTTTCTTTCTGGACGCTGGGGAGCGTTCCTGCGCAGGCTCCGTCGGTACCGACGATACCCATATGTGAAGACTTATTCCTGCTGTTCCCAGAGATCACCTGTTACAGGTAAGTAACTGTGCTTTCTTCCCCTACCTCGACGACCAACTCATAAAAGGTGGCACAGCTACAGAGGTGCAGCAGGCCACAGCACGCATCATCCAGGTCCTGTAACATCTGGGATTCGTGATAAGGTACCCCAAATCCCCTCTCCTCCCTTTGCAATGTCTGGAATTCATAGGAGCAAGGCTGGACACTCTTCAGGCAAAGGCCTTCCTTGCCCTGGACTAGGCAGACTGTCTCAGGGCACTGGCCGGAGATGTGCATCCTCGTCCCTCTCTGTTATCTTGGCTTTTACTGCACCTACTCGGTCACATGGCCTCGACGGTCCATGTCACCCCAGACTTGTCTGCACATGAGAGCTGCTCAGTGGTGCCTTCGGACCAGTGGATACAGACCATGGACTGTCTCCAAGACGGATTCTGTGACCTGTCAGCTGGCAGAATCTCCGACACCTGCAGGTGGGGATGCCCTTTCAAACTTCGAGCCCTCTAAGGGTCTTCACCACAGACGCCTCCCTGCTGGGATGGGCAGCCCACTGCGAAGAATTCCGCACCCAGGGCAGCTGATCTCAAGCCAAGGGCAACCAGCAGATCAACCTTCTGGAGCCTCGGGCAATATATCTGGCCCTCCGAGCATTCTGTCACTGCCTGAGACTCCAGCTGGTGCTGATTCAAACAATCAGGTGGCAATGTTCTATGTAAACAAGCAGGGGGCACGGGGTCTCGTGCCTTCTGCCGTGAAGTGATGACATTTTGCTCCTACGCAATTCAACAGGGAATACTCCTGCGGGCGGTATACCTACCAGGCCAGGACAAAGCTCTGGCGCACAGACTGAGCAGGGTTCTCCAGCCACATGAGTGGCAGCTGGACCCCAGAGTAGCCAACCGGCTCTTTAGTCTCTGGGGAACCTCATGGGTGGACCTCTTTACCTGCCCAGACGACTACCAGTTGCCTTGCTTCTATTTTCGGCAGCCACACCCATCCTGTGTAGCGGCAGATGCTGCCTCATGTATGTTTTCCCACCCATGCTGCTGATTGCCAAAACATTCTTCAAGGCTCTTCGTGAGAAGGTGTCACTGATTCTGGTGGCTCTACAGTGGCCCAGGCAGCCATGTTTCCCGCTACTCCTCCTGTTGTATCTGGAGACTCTGATTCCCCTGGGGAACTCCGTGGAGCTCTTTCTGAGGACGGCTCTCTCCTGCACCCCATCCTGGGGTCTCTATTGCTGATGGGCGTGGCTGCTGAAAGGGTGACCTTTGCCCCTTTCAGCCTCTCGGGAAAAGTGGAAGTGATCCTGCTGGCTTCCCATAAGACACCTACCAAGAGAGCTTACACCTTCAAATGTGTAGGTTCTTGGTCTGGTGCGCAGAGCAGTGGGTGAATCCGTTCTCCTGCCCTGGTGCAGCTGGTGCTGCAGAGTTCCTTCTTCATCTCTTGCAATCCGGGCTCAAATCAAACTCCGTTAGAGTGCACCTCAGTGCGTGTCTTCCCCTACCTGGCGTGTTTCTGGTAGTGCTCACCCCTGCTTGCAGGGTTAGTGAGCTCCATGCCCTGGTGGCAGAGGCACCGTATATCAGATTATATAAGAACAGGATCTTGCTATGTACACACCCCAGTTCCTTCCAAAGGTGGTATCTCCTTTCCACCACAACCAGAAGGTGGTGTTACCTATCTTCTTCCCAAGGCCTCACTCCAGCTGGGCGGAGACCGTCCTTCACACCTTGGATTGATTGATTTGATTTTATTTATTTTTGTCTTACACTGCCCTATTATGTAATCAGAGCAGTTTACTTTTGGAACAATTGTAAAATTATAAGAGGGGCCCTGTCTTTCTACATTCAGCAGACCCATGGCCACTGGAAAGCTCTGGCTTTTTTCTTATGACCCCAGTCAGCTGGGAGAAGTGGTGACCAAACGGACACTGTCCACCTGGCTGGCAGATTGCATTGCTCTAGACTATGAACAGGCTGGGCTCACGCTGGATGGCCGGGTCATTGCTCACTAGGGCCATGGCAGCCTCTGTGGCAAAACTCCTCTGTCCCGTTGCTGGACATCTGCCGGGGCCGCCACCTGGTCTTCAGTCCATACCTTTGCAGCTCATTACTTCCTGGAAAGGGAATACCAACGGGACAGTGCCTTCGGCCAGGACGTGCTCTGTAATCTTTTCGGGGTCTAGGCAACACCTTCCCTCTGACCCTTCTGTGTTAAGGCTACCAGAACATTGGTTCCCATAGGACACACGGGTCCTACTGTAGTCTATATCTGCAAACTCAATTGCTGCTGCTCACTGCTCCCCCTGAGGGTGACCGTGGCCTTTTTCTATGGGCTTTCGGTAGCATGCAGCTAGGGAGTCCCAAATGTGAGGACTGACTAACTGCTTGTTCCCGTGGAGAGCATAGTTACTCACCTGTAATGCGTGTTCTCTGGGGACAGCAGGAATCATTCCTCACAACCCTCCCTCTCCTTGGAGTTTCTCCTTTCTACCCTTTGTTTTTATCATCTTTAGCTATGTCAGCTGACTGAACAAGATGGCATCCTTGGGCGAGAAGGCTACTAGGCATGCGTGGTGGTACATCCCAAAGGCTTTCTTTGAAAGCTGTGTCTTGAAGGACTACACAAAGGGACTGCTTCTTCTGAAAAGAGATCTGCAAATGCAAGTATTTACTTCTGGGAATTTTTCTAAATCTTGGAAAAGGAATTCTTTGGATTATAGCTGATTCTCCGGGAACAAGCAGGAAGTCAGTCCTCACATATGGGTGACGTCTACATTGACAGAGCCCTCGCGGAAGCATCCCCCCAGCTTTCAAAGAAACCCTTTGGGAGATGCCACCATGCATGTGTGGTTCCCTTTCCGCCCAAGGGTTTCATCTTGCTCAGTCTCCATTTTTCTGCAGAGCCCTTTAGACGTTAGTCTGGCTTGTCCCTGGAAAAAGTAGATTTTTCTCTCCGAGTTTCATACTCTCCTCTGGTATTGTTTGTTTATTAACTTTATATACCGCTAAACGAATAGACATCAAAGCGGTTTACATAGCACCGGTACTCTTCCTGCCTACCGACCTTTTGTAGTTTTCCGTTGTTTTCTTTTCCTGGCGTCTTTGTGCCTTTTTTCTCCCACTGGCAGTCCGGAGAGTCTTTGACCTCGCAGGGGTACCTTTTTCCCGCATGGCTACCAGTGTATTTAAGAAGTGTGATGGGTGCTCTAACATTATGTCTTTGACAGACACATATGACTGCTGTTTCCGCTGCCTTTGGCCAGACCACGACCTGGCAGCCTGCAGTCTCTATAATAGAATGTCCAGTAAGGCCCTCAAGAGCTGCCAGTAACAGCACGATAAGTTTTTCCCTGAGTCTGTCATCTGAGGCCCCGACCTCTCGGGTGGAACCTTCCAAGCCTGAGCCTTGTCGTGGGTCCTCAGAAAGGGGGTCTCCCTCGAGGGAACCCAGGAAGAAGAAGAAACCCTTGAAGGCAGCATCCTTGCATGATTCCGACCGGCCAGGTGCTCCCTGGGCCTGGTCACGCAGTTAGAGGCATTCGTCCAAGACATCAGAGAAGGAGCAGCCTGCGAAACTCCCCTGGAAGGATCTGACCGTGGACCGGCCTCGGTCCCCATATACTATCCTCGTCAAGGATTCCCCTTCAGGGGAGCTGACGCCGGGCCCGAGTCCCTCGGTGTCTGCGCTGAAGGCTGCTGAGCCTTCTGGTCTGGAATCCTGAATGGTGGCCCTGGAGCGCAGTCTGTCTGCCTTCATGGACCAGCAGTGGGCGCTATTGTCCAGCACAACCGGTTCATCTCCCCCAACCACTGGGCCCTTGATGTCCAAGATGTCCCCGGAGACTGAGCCGATCCTCGGTCAAGGTCGCGATCTGAGTCCCGCTCGACAGGACCGTGGTCATCCCCAGCAAGTTTGCTGGGCACAGGGCATCGGGGGCCCCGAGGCCCGTGGAGCAGCCCTTTTATGAGTCCTCGATGGACTACTCAGAGTGGGAGACGGAGGATGAGGAGTCCCCCGATACCATTCGCCACCGCAACTTCCCATCTGACTCTCCCGTCTCAGACCCTCGACGGCTTTCCCTGCCCGATGATGTGGGCTTACTTGATTTTGTCAAGGACATGTCTAGGGCCCTGGCATTCCCTACCGAGTATGAAGCCCCTCCACGGGAATCGCTCACAGTGCCTATCACGCACATCCTGGAACTGCTGATACTCCAAATGTGGGAGACCTGCTTCGGTGCTGGTGGTGAGCTAATGGCTCGATTCGATGTATCGAGTCTGCCGGAGGCCCGGGATTCCAAAAGTCACAGCTGCCGCACAACTTCATGGTGGTGGCGTTGGCCATGCGCTGGCTGAAAAGCCAGAAGATGCACTCCTTGGTACCGCACCCTCCCCCCCCCCCCCCCTGGCAGAGAGGCCTGCACCCTGGATGTCCTTGGCAGAAAGTGCTACTAGGGCTCAATGCTCATTGGCCACATCAGGCCTACCAGCTATACATGGGCATGTACCTGAGAGACCAGGTGAAGGAACTCACTGGGTTCTCAGCTGGTCACTCAGAGGAACAAAGCTGTCTGTGAATGCTCCAAATTCATGTCTCAGGCGGCCTATGACGGGTTCGAGTCGGTGACTTGAGTAAGCTGCCAAGTTTGGCTACAGTCATCCGACCTCGAGCAGTGGGTTCAGGACAAATTGGTCCATGTCCCCTGCCAAGGAGAGAACCACTTTGGCAAACCCATGACTGACAAGACTGCCAAGCTGGAGATAGAGTTCATACCGAGGACGAGGCTCTCTAAAAAGACCACTGCCCCTCCCCAATGGACGGGCTTGGGTAAAAAGCCCTTATCACCGAGGAAGGGAGCTGCTTACAGAAACTACCCCACCTTATAAGGCCTCCCTAGCTCTCCAACAGGGTCAGCATGCCAAGGGACATGGGCATGGCCCACGTAAGCAGAAGGCTCCAAAACCCCAGGCACAGGCTCTGGTCCAGCCAGGGAGGAGTTTTTGACTCCTTAAGCATAGCCTATCTACCCCAAGGAGATCAGAATCCCACAGGGAGACGTCTGGCCCTCTATGCCCAGAGATGGGTGACCATCACCACCAAGTCCTGGGCACTTTGGGTAGTCAGGGAGGGTTACCTCCGCCACCTGACTCAGATACCTCCCCTTTATTTCCCGGGAGAGCCCCTCAAGTCTCCCCTCCACCGAGATCACCTTCTGAAGGACTTGGCAGGTCTTCTCGAGGACAAAGTGGTGGAACCGGTGTCCCACCACCTCAAGGGCAAGGGGTTCTACTCCAGGTACTTCCTCGTGCCAAAAAGGACGGAGGGCCACAGGCCTATCCTCGACCTGTGCAACCTCAACAAATTCCTTGTGAGGGATAAGTTCAAGATGCTCTCCTTTGGAACATTGCTGCCCTACCTCCAGCAGGGAGACTGGCTATGCTCCTTAAACCTCAAGGATGCTTATATCCATATCCTCATCCACCCCAACCACAGGCAGTACCTGCGGTTCGTAATGGGGGGGCAGGCATTTTCAGTATAGGGTGCTTCCCTTCAGCCTAGCTCTGCCCCAAGAGTTTTCACAAAATGCCTGGCAGTCATGACCGCCTTCCTCCGGCTCCAGGGGGTCTTCGTCTTTCCCTACCTGGATGACTGGCTCATAAAGGGACAGTTTCTGTGACTCACCAACTGGCGGATTCTCTGGTGGCAGTCTCCCCAGCATCTCGAGGCGGGCATGCCTTTTCATGCCCCAAGCCCCTCAAAGGTCCTCACCACAGATGCTTCCCTGCTTCTCTGGGGGGCCCACTGCGGAGATCTCCACCAGACGAGAGCACCCAGCAGATCAACCTACTGTAGCTCTGAGACATACACCTAGCCCTGAGGGTTTTCTGTCTCCACCTGCATCACCAGCCGGTGCTGCTCCAGACAGACAACCAGGTGGCGATGTTCTGCATGAACAAACAGGGGAGCACAGGGTCTCGTACCCTTTGTCAGGAGGCACTGGCCCTATGCTCGTACGCAATCCAACAGGATATCCTCCTGCAGGCAATGTACCTGCCAGGCCAGGACAACTTGCTGGCCAACAAACTCAGTAGAGTTCTCCAGCCACACGAGTGGCAGCTGGACCCCATGGTAGCCAATTGGCTTTTCCGGCTCTAGGGGGAACCTGTGATGGACCTGTTCGCCAGCCCGGATGACTTTCAGTTGCCCCGCTTCTGCTTCCGGCAGGCACACCCCTCCAGGGTGACAGTGGACGCGTTCCTGGTCTCATGGTCAGAAGGCCTCATGTACGTCATCCATCCTATGCTGCTGATCCCCAAGATCTTGTTCAGGACCCTCCATGACATGGCCTCATTCTTCCTGATAGTTCCTTGGTGGCCTAGGCAACCGTGTTTCCCGCTGCTTCTACAGTTGACGGTGGAGACCCCCATCCCCTTGGGGACTGCCCCGAGACTGCTGTCTCAGGAGGGGTGCTCTCTCCTGCACCCCAGTCTGGGGTCATTGTCACTGCCACCCTGGCTACTGAGAGGGTGTCTCTGGCAACTTTCAGCCTTGCGGTTGAGTTGGAGGACATTTTGCTGGCCTCAAGCAAGGCCATTACTAAGAAGGCTTATGCCCTCAAATGGCACAGGTTCTTTGTTTGGTGCGCTGAACCCGGGGCTGACTCTTTCTCCTGCCCGGTGGCTCTGGTGTTACAGTACCTTCTCCACCTCTCTGTCCGGGCTCAAGTCTAACTTCGTCCGAGTGCAGCTTAAAGCCCTGGTGGTGCACCACCATCCGGTGGATGGCAAGCCCCTCTCAGTCAAACTGTTGGTGACTCGTTTCCTTTGGGGCCTGCTCCTATTGAATCCCCCGGTTTGCCCTCCGGCAACCGAATGGGACCTCAACGTGGTGTTGGGGCAGCTCACTTACCCACCCTTGGAACCTCTAGCTACCTGCTATCTCTCTTGGAAGGTGGCTTTCCTGGTTGTGCTTACCTCCACTCGCAGAGTTAGCAAGCTTCAGGCCCTTGTGGCTTAGGCACCCTATACCAGGTTCTACAAGAACAGAGTGGTGCTTCACACACTCCCCAAATTCCTGCCAAAGAAAGTGTCGCCCTTCCATCTCAACCAGGAAGTGGTGCTCCCTACCTTCTTTCCAAGACCTCACTTCAGTCAGGCGGAGACGGTCCTTCACACCTTGGACTGTAAGAGGGCTTTGTCCTTCTATATCCAACGCACTCAGGGCCACTGCAAAGCTGCTCAGCTTTTCATCTCCTATGACCCCAGTAGGCTGCGTGAGGCAGTGACCAAACGTATGCTGTCCACATGGGTGGCAGACTGTATTGCCCTCGCTTAAGAGCAGGCGAGGCTCACGCTGGTAGGCCATGTCACGGCACACAGTGTCAGGGCCATGGCAGCCTCGATGGCAAACTTGTGCTTTGTCCCGATGGTGGACATCTCCCGACCACTGCCTGATCTTCAGTCCACACCTTTGCAGCCCATTACTACCTGGAAAGAGAGTCCCAACAGGACAGTGCCTTCGGCCAGGCTGTGCTCCGTAACCTTTTTGGGGTTTAGGAAATTCCGACCCTTCTGTGTTCAGGCTACTGGAGTGCTAGTTTCATTGGATACAGGGGGTCCTACTGTGGTCTGTGGGCACAGGCTCAATTGCTGCTTGTGGCTCCCCAGGAGGGAGCCCTGTTTTTGCTATGGGCTTTCGGTAGCCTTTCCCTGGGGAGTCCCCTATGTGAGGACTGACTTCCTGCTGGTTCCTGGAGAAAGCGTAGTTACTCAGCTGTAACAGGTGGTCTCTGGGGACAGCAGAAACCTGTCCTCACAACCCACCTTCCCTCCCTCCCCTTGGAGTTGCTCTTGTATCATCTTTTATTTTTGCCATCTTTTAGCTGTCATCTGAGCAAGATGGCACCCTTGGGCGGGAAGGGGACCACCCATGCATGGTGGCATCTCCCAAAGGCTTTCTTTGAAAACTTGGGGGATGCTTCCACAAGGGCTCCATCTGTGCTGACGTCACCTATATATAAGGACTGATTCCTGTTGTCCCTGGAGAACACCTGTTACAGGTGAGTAACTACGCTATCTGTGTAAATTAGAATTTAGTGTATTTGTTATATCAGTAAGGGCCTTGTATCAGCAAAGAGCTTTTAGTTAAACTGTAAGCTGCCTGTTGAGTTTTTAATTTAAGTTTAAAACCCATCAGAGGGCTTTCAGTTTAAATTCAGAACCCAGCAGATGGCTTAGAGTTTAAATATTAAACCCAGCAGAGAGCTTTTAGTTTAAATTTAATACTCAGGGCCTAGTATCAGCAAAGAGCTTTAATTTAAATCAAATCAGAGTATAACTTAGCTAAAAGAAAAGCAGGGTCAGTGTTCTTTGTAAAGGTCTCTAGAAACAATTTATTGCTCAGAGGCCTTCTAGATAGGGGCAAGAGACCTGTGAAATTGTTTTAAATAGGTGTTAAAGCCAAGTGATAGATGAAAGGGGCATTTTGAAAGACTCCATCTATCCAAGCAAGAGCTGTGTGACTCACCCAGGAAATTGATAACAGATTACCTTAAAAGCACAAGACAGGATACTTGGCAGCAGCCTGCTTTAAATAAGCAGTCTTTCCCGCTCTCTCTCCCCGACTCGCACCCACCGCTGGGATAATCGTAGCTTTGTAGGTGCTTAAACCTCTTAAAGGAAAGGAGGTACCATATTCATTCTCAGGCGCAGCTGTTTATTCTCATCAGGCATAAGGACCTGATATTAAGCTTGCGGTGAACAAAGTCCATTAAACATATTAGGTATAGTTTTATCAGTAAGTAAGCAGTTTTAAAAATATGTTTAGGTATTTAAATTAAGATGCAGACAACAGTGAGATGGGGGCTTTCCAGTCTTTTGCATTGAGTGTCTCATGTATGATTTTCTCCCAGTTGGTGAAGAGTTTTAAGTGTGCACTAGGTGCAAGGAGCTCTTTGCTCTCATGGAACGAGTTCGATCCCTGGAGGCTAGAGTAGCAGATATGGAGAACATAAGGAAGACAGAGAGGTACATAGATGAGACCTACAGGGATGTAGTACTGAAGTCCCACTTCCAGTCTGGCAGCATCCCTGTTGCCATGGAGGAGAGAGGTCATGTACCAGGAGAGCATCACCCTGGTGTGGTAGAAAGTGATCCTGTAGCTAGGACCTGTCTTCCAGATGATGTAAAACTCGCACCGAGGAGGTTTCTCCAGGGCCATATGCCTATGAGGGAAGGGTTAGGACAGTTGTTATTGTTGGTGATTCGATCATTAGGTATGTAGATAGCTGGGTGGCTGGTGGACATGTGGATCGCTTGGTAACATGCCTGCCTGGTTCTAAGGTAGCAGACCTCAGGCACCACCTAGACAAGTTCTTGAATAGTGCTGGGGGAGGAGTCTGCTGTCTTGGTACATGTCTGTACAAATGATCATTCTCCAACTGAATGTCTCTCCTGCATGGGGATGACCAAAAGAGGAAGACAGAACCGGGCCGCAAAACTCTGTACCCTCTTTTCTTCAGATGCCAGATCCATTGCATCGACATCGTCAAGGGCCTCTTCTTCCTCCCATAGATCTCAGGTAACTAAACATAAAAGCCGGTCCTCAAAGGGTAGCTCTCCTGCTAAGCATCGAGAGGCTATTAGCATTGCCCTTGAGGGAACCACACCGGCAAAACAGCCCCGGCGGGAGGCTTCGGCTTCCAAAGCATTGAGGGGGCTTCAGGATGTTCTCGAGGCCTCAGCCTCGCAAGAACTACCTGTGCCATGCTCGGGGGTTCCGGCCATTCTTACCGGTACAGACACCTAGGCATCGGCAGCATCGATAGACCAGAGGTTTCTTGCTATCGAGCACAGTATCGCAGCTCTTCTTTCAGCTGCGGTACCAGTGGTCCCAAGGGCACCGGTACCGACATCGACACCGGCCACGGTGGGAACTCTTCCCATGCCATCTCTGGCTGGAATTGACAAAGCGGTACCGGGTCTCCTTGGTACCGATTTTGATCGGTACCGGGATCGTGCTTTGCAAGAGCATCGGGGTCAGAGATACTTAGATTCCTCCGATTCCGAAGACTCTGACAATTCTGCTGGCACTAGAGGGTTTCTCCTAGAAGATCCCTCTTCTCCCCAACACAGAATGTCACCTCCAGAGGACATGTCATTTCAGGATTTCATCCGTGATATCACCAAAGGTTTTCAATCACAGTAGCTCCTGAAGAGGAACCCAGAGCAAAGGAATTGGAAATTCTCCAATATCCTAAAGCTCCTAAGGAGGCAGCCACTCTGCCTATCCATGAAATTCTGCATAGCTTGATGCTCAGAATGTGGGAGACACCTCTGACTACTTCTCCTCAGTCTAGGAGACTTGATACTATGCATCGAGTTCCACCATGTCCTGGATTTCAGAAAACTCAGCTGCCACACCATTCAGTGGTAGTGGAATCAGCCATGCGTAGGATGAAAAGTGCAAAGAGGCATGCATCCAATCCTCCAGGTCGTAAATGCAGGACTCTGGATGCTTTTGGGCGCAGAACCTTTCAAGCTTCCATGCTTTCAGCTAGGATCAGTTAATATATCCTATATAAGGGAATGTTCCTCAAAGAAGTCACAGGAGACTTGGAACTTATGAGCCCATTTCTCCCTGATGATGAGACAAGATTTTCTTGCACTAGTTAAGCATGCTCAGGATGTCTCCAAGTTTGTCAATCGTGCAGCCTTTGACTGCTTTGAAATGCATCAGCAGAACTTCTGCTATTGCCGTTGGCGCATGACAGATTGCCTGGCTACAGGCATCAGACTTGGAGATTTGGGTACAGGACAAGTTAGGCAACATTCCTTGCACGGGGGAGAATCTCTTCGGCAAGAACTGGCAGAAAAAGACCAATGAGTTAGATGCTGACAATTCTACCTTAGATAGATTGTCAGTCTACAGCCACTCCGGCCAAAAGGAAGCCTTATAAAAAACCCTCTTTTAGCAAAAAGAGGAAGTTTTATCCTTCCTATACCCAGGAGAGTCAGACTACAGGTCAGGCTGCCCAAAAGGGACAAACTAGACAGCAAAAGAAACCAAAAGGCCCGAGAGCCCAACCAGCTCTCCAGGTTCAGCCCCCTCAAGGGCTTTGATTCCTTCCTAGAGAGCTTTGCCTTCCTGCCTCTGAGGGGTCCCAAACCACCCAATATTTCGGGCAGGTTATGCCACTTTGTCAACAGATGGCATTAGATAACAGCAGAAGATTGGACTTTGTCCATTGTAGGAGAGGGGTACAAACTTCATTTTCACAGCATACCCCTCCTACAATTCTAAAGCAATTCAATTTGCAAACCTCTGCAGACAATCTTCTAGATCACTAGGTCTCCACACTTCTTTCCCAAGGGGCAATAGAGGAAGTACCCATTCTTCAATAGGGTGCAGGGTTCTACTCCCCCTATTTTCTTATTCCAAAGAAAACAGGAGGACACAGACCCATTCTAGACCTCAGAGAATTGAACAAATATCTGTTTCGCGAGAAATTCAAAATGATTTCTCTAGGAACTCTTCTGCCATACCTTCAAAGCCAGGACTGGCTTTGCTCTCTAGACTTAAAGGATGCATACACTCACATTCTCATCCATCCAGATCACAGGAAATTTTTACGTTTCCTTTTCAGGGGAAGACATTTCCAGTACAGGGTTCTTCCTTTTGGTCTGGCTTCAGCACCAGGGGTATTCACGAAATGCATGGCAGTAGTAGCTGCATTTCTACAAACCCTGGGTATTTTTGTCTTCCCTTACTTAGATGACTGGCTCATTCGAGCCTCCACAGTTGCAGAGCCAGCACTGCACTGTCCCGTATAATGCGAATCCTCCAATACTTGGGATTGGTAATAAACTTCCCGAAATATCAACTAGTTCCTTCCCAATGCCTAGAATTCATAGAAGACTGTCTGGATACCAGACAGATAAGGGCTTTCCTTCCACAAGCCCGGTGTCTTCGCATAATGCAGCTAGCTTCCCAAAAAGCAGGCAAATCCTCCCTCACTGCTCAGGAGCTACTGCAGTTACTGGGACACATGGCATCCACAGTTCATGTAGTCCCATATGCTCGCCTCCACATGCGAGCAGCTCAGTGGACCCTCTCCACACAGTGGACACAGGCCATGTGTCATTTGTCAGACAAAATAACAATCTCTCAATGACTAATTTTGTCCCTCCAATGGTGGCAATCACTAGAAAATCTGACAGTGGGGTCTCCTTTCCATCAACCCCTCTTTCAGGCCACCCTAACAACAGATGCATCACAGGTGGGTTGGGGAGCACACCTGAATCATCTCTCTACCCAGGGCACCTGGACTCCACAGGAGGTTGGTTTACACACAAACCTCCTGGAATTAAGAGCAATTTATTTAGCTCTTCGAGTGTTCCACGCCCAGCTCAGCTACAAGACAGTCCTAGTCCAGCCATGTTCTCTGTGAACAAGCAGGGCGGAACAGGCTCTCTGTCGTTATGCAACGAAGCTTTATGACTATGGGCCCTCGCCAGAGAGCATCAAATTCACCTTCTAGTGGTATATCTTCCAGGCATTCAAAACCTTTGGGCAGACAAACTCAGTCGAGTACTGCTACCTCACGAGTGGTCCCTCCACCTAGACCAGGTGGCAAAGATATTTCATCTCTGGGGCACTCCAGATATAGCCCTCTTTGCAAGTCCATTGAATGCCAAACTTCCCCGGTTCTGTTCCAGGATTCCGGCGCACAACTGTCAGGCAAGGGATGCTTTCCTCCTTCACTGGGGTCAGGACTTCCTTTATGCCTTCCCACCCATTCCCCTCATCCCCAAAACACTCAAGCTTCAGAGAGACAGGGGTCGCATGATTCTTGTAGCACCACGATAGCCATGCCAAACATGGTATTCCCTGCTTCTGCATCTCTCTCAAGCGGCACCTCTGGATTTAGGGCATGCTCCAGATCTCCTTTCCTAGGAGATCGGGACGCTATGGCACTCGAATCCCCAGTCCCTGCGCCTCATGGCCTGGTTGCTGAAGGCTTAGACCTCCAGGATTTCAACCTGTCCCAGCAGGTAAAAGATATCCTTCAGGCTTCAAGGAAACTTTCCACAAGAAAATCTTATGCCTTCAAGTGGAAACGTTTTACTATATGGTGCTCCAAGAGGAGATTAAACCCTCTGGTCATACCCTTAGAATCGATACTAGAGTATCTCCTTCACTTATCGAATCCACTTATCGAGTCCATCTTAGTGCAATTGTAGCTTCTTATAAGCCTCTAAATGGACAACCAATTTTCTCTCATCCACTCCTATCAAGATTATGAGAGGCCTTTTATTAACTAAACCTCCCATCAAGCCACCACCAGTGGCATGGGTTCTAAATCTCAATCTCCAGGAACAAGCAGGAATGAGTCTTCACATATGGGTACGTCAGTACCGACGGAGCCTGCGCGGGAACGCTCCCCAGCGTCCAATCAGAAAGCTTTTGGGAGCACCCCTCAGCGCCTGCGTGCTGCCTTCCCGCCTTTCCAACTGTCTCTCCTCAGTTTTTGTTTTTCCGCGGAGCCGGCAGGACGTCCTCCTGTCATCGCAGAAACTTTTTTCTTTAAATTTTTCAATTCTTGTTTTCTTGTGGTCGCGGCTGTTTTCCCGCCGCCACCAGTACCGCCGGTGGGGTTTTTTCTTTTCTTTTTCTCAAACTGAGGGAGACTTTCCCTCAGTTTTTATCTTAAAATTTTTTGGGCCTATTTTTTGGAGCCGCCTTCTAAGAAGTGCCTTCACTGTGGAAATAGTTTTCTTTTTAGACTCCAATAACTGGTGTCTAACCTGTTTGGGCCCTGACCCTTTTTCCCCTGAACCGTCAGGCTACAATGCTGTGAGAAGAGATTCTCTATTTCGAGTTTCCCTCGATACCGTTTTCCCTCCCTGTGTCAGGGCACCGGCCATTTCTTCTCTATAGGATCAGGTAACCCACAAACAGTCTGTTAAGACTAGCCAATCCTTGAGTGGTAAGTCTCATGCTAAGCATGCTGACGGCCCCGGCCTTGCCCTCAAGACCACATTGGCATCAAAACCCCAGCGGGAGTCTTCGGGCTCCAAATCATTTCAGGGGTTTCAGGTTGTTCCTGGGGCTCACCCCTCACAGAACATACCTGAGCCATGCTCGGGGGTGGCATCCGCTTTGAGCGGTACCAATAACCCGGCATCGCCACCGGTGTTGAGTGCTCCACTCCTCACCACGGATCGTCATCTGGCGTCCTCGGTACCTTCGGGACCGATCGATACGCTCCAATTTGACTTTCCAGTATCTAAGCAATGCACGGTAGTGGCATCCGCTTCGAGCGGTAATGATTACCCGGCATCGGCACTGGTGTTGAGCGATTTACTCAACACCAGGGATCGTCATCTGGTGTACTCGGTGCCTTCGGGACCGATCGATACCCAGATTGACTTTCCAGTATCGGCACCGTCGATACGACCCCTGGCGCCGGTACCATCTAGACATGCATCGATAGATTCGCTTCCTTCGATGCCAAGTCTAGAATCGCTATCTAGTCTGGAAGACTGGGTACCGACGCGTCTCGGAACCGACACGCACCGTTTCCGGATGCGCGGTACCGATGATATCCACCGAGACTTTCGAGTTTCCTCGGTACCGTTCGAGCAGCCTCCGTTAACTGCTTTGGCGTTTCCGGCACAGCTACCGGTATCGGTATCAATGTCGGTACGGGCAGTATCATCGGGACCAGCTCCTTCCATGCTCTGTTCACCTGGATCGCTCCTTTCTACACCTAGTTTGGAGTCGATACCTGGCATGGATGATGCACTACTGACTGTATCAACTCATAATTGCCAGTTCCAGTATCCATCCATTACAAATCCTGTTCTGCACCGGACAGGTACATCCTCCAGTGCCCAGGCTTCCTTTTCAGGTTTAACCTGTCCAGGGATGATTCCCATTGGAGATCCTTCTTTTCAGAAATTTCTCCTTGACATGGCAACCTTCCTTAATATTCCTATCCCTGGCTACGAGTCTTCTCAGGATTTTTCTGCAGAAAAGGAAAATATAATGCTTCCTTTACATCACTCTTTGCAGAATCTTCTTCTGAGGGTATGGAAAAAACCTTTAAGGGTTTCTTCACCTCCTACAGCAACTGATCTTCTGTATCAGGTGCCCCCCTCTCCAGGATTTCAAAAGCCTCAACTTCCCCATCATTCCATTGTAGTGGAATCAGCAGTGAGGAAGGTAAAAAGCAAGAAAAAACATTCTTCTTTCCCGCCAGGGCATGCATCTAGAACACTGGAATGCCTTTGGATGTCAAACCTTCCAAACATCTATGCTGGCAACAAGGATTCTCTCATATATTTTCTATATGAGTCTATCCCTTCAGGAGATCACAAAGAAATTATCTCTTTTGTCTCCTTTTCTATCAGAACCCAAGGCTGCAGACTATTCCTTACTTCTTAGTCATAGCCAAAATATCTCTTGGTTTCTTTCTCGTGCTTCCCTAGACTCTTTTGAGTCTGTTAGCAGAACGTTTGCTATAGCCATAGGAGCACGTCGTAAAGCCTGGCTCCAAGCCTCAGACTTGAGTAGATGGGCACAACAAAGACTGAGTAATACTCCTTGTACTGGAGAAAATCTCTTCAATAAGGAGTCCTTACGTCAGTTGCTCATTGCTCCACTGACTTTCCTGTTTCTGAGGGCCATCCTAAGCCCTCTCCTTCCTCAGCAGGTAGGAAATGCCCTACCAAACCTTCTTTCCCTAAAAGAAAGAAGTTTTCCTCTTCTGCCCATCATTCGGTTCTTCCCAAGCAGGGGAAGTCTCGCCCTGGTCTGAAGAATCCAAACTCTGACCAGGCTGAATAAATACAGTAACCATAGGTTTCTGATTAATCTTTTTATAACTACTCTTAATTCCTTTTCAGCAGAAGTTTTCACTGTTTTTCCATTCAAAACTCTGCTCAGGGATTCCAATTCTCAGGAAATCCATTACTCTTCACTATGCTGAACTATCAAGCTATTCATGTCTATATGTTAGAGTTCCACCTCTTCCTGACTAGAAGAGAGGTTTAGCAACTATCACATGATATCTCTGTACCAGCATGAATTTTTTCCTTCCAGGGACTTACCATGTGGTAAGTCCTTCTTCAGCTTCTATCTCTACCCTTTTCGCCAGGGTTTCCCCTGTAAGAGTGGTACCATACTATTGAAAGACTTTTCTTGTCTTTCTTTTCACTGTAGAGTTTCTTCTCCTGAGTAACTCTTTTCTTTATCTAGGCAGCTCTGCAGACAGAGACAGCTTGCTCTCTTTATTCAGTCTGTTCTCTCTGTTTGACACAGACCGACTCTCCCTGTTGTCCTATTCAGTAGCTGCCCCTGCAGGAGTCCAGTGCTCGACTACTGGTACTTTTCCACAAGTCCCAGTCTTGTCTTTCGCCACTCCTGTCTAGCCTTAGTAGTGATTCCAAGAAAGTTTTCTACATCTTTCTTGGATAATCTTTCACTACAGGCTTCTTACACTATCTTCTACCCTTGCCATCTCCAATCTCTGGATTGGGCAACGTAGTAGACTTGGCTGTCAGTTTACTCCATCAGCCAGTTCTACATCCCAGTTCTCCTGCATAATGCTCTCTGCAATCCTACTGAGAAGCTTTCCACTATGGGCCCTTGCTAGAGAGCATAGAGTTTTATCTAATGGCTATCCATCATGGTTGAGAAATGCTTCCTCAATCATCCCCTATGACTGTGAGGGTTCTTCATACCCTGCTATTTAAAAAAAAAAAAAATAGAGGGAAAAGGACATAAGCCTTCTCCACGTGACAGTCTAAGAGTTATTCCCTTCCTTAGGGAATATACTCTTTTTTTTCTTGCAGCTTGTCTCCATGGTATACTAACACTTCAAGGACAGCACATATTAATCTGAAAAACGCATGATACCTCCTTGTCCCTCACGTAGGTCAACCTGGTATCTCATCCTATGCGTTTCTGTCCTTTTACCATGCTGGAGTTCCACAGGACTCCGGACTTGCTGTTTACAGACTGATATCATCCTCTGTCTTTTCACGTAACCATCCTGGTAATTCACTAGATAGCATTCCTTTACCATCATCTCTGGGGGAATAGATTCTCTATATATCTCTCAAGTAGGTTTCACCTCCTTGTTCTTAGAGAAATCTTTTCCCTTCACATCTCCATGTGAATGTCCAGATATGCGTGACTTTAGACCTATATATAAAGGTATCTATATCTATATATATCTATATCTATCTATCTATCTATCTATCTATATATATATATATAATGTGTGTATATATATGTGTATATATATATACCTACTTACATCTCGGTAGATGTGTCTGTCAGCTAAGTGTGCATATGCTATGCCAGTGATGGCTAACCTTTTTGAGCCCGAGTGCCCAAACTGCCGCACAAAACCAAAGAATTTCCTCAAAGTGCCAGCACGTCAATTAAAGCCTCATTTGCATAAGGTGCCTCATTTGCATAAATATTTGCATAATGTTACCATACACTAACTTTTAGTAAACATGCCTCTTAATGAGTATATGGATAAAGAAAGACTAAAAGGTTTCTACATTACTATAATCCAGTACCAACCGCCAGGCACATTAGGAGCTACTACAAACGCTGCCCATTTAGAACCCATAGCAAACCCGCCGTATCCTAACAGCACTACCAGGACTCACAAAGCACCATACCCTAACTATCAAAAGGCAACACTGCAAATATTAAACCAATACATTTCAGAGAACAACAATACATGACCTACTGGGGAAAGAACAAGTGGCAATGTCAAATAGGAATTATATAAACAGAATACCTCAGCTCAGTTACACATGCAGAACAGACCATCACCAAACAAGGAATCACAATTTAGAAACAGGAAGACAATAATTAAACTGGGAACCCCAAAAGCCAAACTTGGAATATACAACAACATTGTAGAAATAAAACTATAAATTAATTTCCTCTTGTACTAAACAAAGCGCAAAAATTAATGATGCACATTTCCCAGAGCTGACATATTCCAGTTAATAAATTCAAAATAAAGAGATATTTTTCTACCTTTTGTGCATTTTTTTTCAGTTGCAATTGTTCCAGCCACTTTCTTCTGGTTTCTTCGTGTCTTCTGCTAACTCTCCATCTGCTGTCCATTTGTCCTTTCTTCTGTCTTGTTTTTTTTTTTTTCCATTCTCTCTCTACATCTGCTTTAACATACTAATCTTTCTCCTTTTGCTCTTTCCTCATTCCTATTTCATCTACTCAAAATTTACCCCTCCATCCTCAATCCCCACTTATTCTCCCAATACCCGGCCAATTGTAGATTTTTTATCCCTCCCACACAAAATATTTTTCCCCTCTCCATTTTACTCTCCCAGCCCCATCCCATTCTAATCCTCCCCCAACACCAGCTCCCTTCTAGTTCCAGCCTCACCCAGCATCCATTCCCTTCTAGTCCCTGCATCAGCCCATTTCCAGTCCTAGCCCCCCATCAGCCCATTTCCAGTCCTAGCAACCCCCCAACCCAATACCAGTCCTAGCCCCCCCCCATCAACCCAATACCAGTCCTAACACCCATCACCCCATTTTCAGTTTAAGCCCCCCTATAACCCATTACCAGTCCTAACCCCCAGCACCCCATTTCCAGACAGCCCCCTTGAGCCCTCAGCCCATTTTCAGTCCTACACCCCCCCGCCCGCCCGCCCGCGCGCCCTTTAGCAGTCCTAACCCCCTCCTCCCTCCCTCCCTGCCCGCCCATTAGCAGTCCTAACCCCCCCCTCCCCCCTCCCTCCTCCCCCCTCCCTCCCTGCCCATTAGCAGTCCTAACCCCCACCCTGCCTCCCTCCCTCCCTCCCTGCCCATTAGCAGTCCTAACCCCCCCTCTCTCCCTCCCTGCCCATTAGCAGTCCTAACCCCCCCTCTCCCTCCCTCCCTCCCTCCCTGCCCATTAGCAGTCCTAACCCCCCTCCCTCCCTCCCTGCCCATTAGCAGTCCTAACCCCCCCTCCCTGCCCATTAGCAGTCCTAACCCCCCCTCCCTCCCTCCCTCCCTGCCTGCCCATTAGCAGTCCTAACCCCCCCTCCCTCCCTGCCCATTAGCAGTCCTAACCCCCCCTCCCTCCCTGCCCATTAGCAGTCCTAACCCCCCTCCCTCCCTCCCTGCCCATTAGCAGTCCTAACCCCCCCCTCCCTCCCTCCCTCCCTGCCCATTAGCAGTCCTAACCCCCCCCCTCCCTCCCTGCCCATTAGCAGTCCTAACCCCCCCTTCCCTCCCTCCCTCCCTCCCTGCCCATTAGCAGTCCTAACCCCCCCTCCCTCCCTCCCTCCCCATTAGCAGTCCTAACCCCCCCTCCCTCCCTCCCTCCCTCCCTGCCCATTAGCAGTCCTAACCCCCCCTCCCTCCCTCCCTGCCCATTAGCAGTCCTAACCCCCCCCTCCCTGCCCATTAGAAGTCCTAACCCCCTCCCTCCCTCCCTGCCCATTAGCAGTCCTAACCCCCCCCCTCCCTGCCCATTAGCAGTCCTAACCCCCTCCCTCCCTCCCTGCCCATTAGCAGTCCTAACCCCCCCTCCCTGCCCATTAGCAGTCCTAACCCTCCCTCTCTCCCTACCTGCCCATTAGCAGTCCTAACCCCCCCTCCCTCCCTGCCCATTAGCAGTCCTAACCCCCCCTCCCTCCCTCCCTGCCCATTAGCAGTCCTAACCCCCCCTCCCTCCCTGCCCATTAGCAGTCCTAACCCCCCTCCCTCCCTCCCTCCCTGCCCTGCCCATTAGCAGTCCTAACCCCCCTCCCTCCCTGCCCATTAGCAGTCCTAACCCCCCCTCCCTCCCCATTAGCAGTCCTAACCCCCCCTGGCAAATTGATCAAAAAAAAAATCAGGCGCGGGGTGCGGCAGCGGCAGATTGCACTGAACCGCGGGGCCCCCTCCGCCCGCGAAGCCCGTCTGCAAGGGCTGTCAGAGGCGCGAGGGAGGGCGTCTCCCTCGCGTCTCTGTTAAGCCCGCAGGGGCTAATGGGAAATTTCCCATCAGTCCCTCGCGGGGCTGATGGGAAATTTCCCATTAGCCCCTGCGGGCTTAACAGAGACGCGAGGGAGACGCTCTCCCTCGCGAATCTGAAAGCTCTTGCAGAGGGGCTTAGCGGGCGGAGGGGGCCCCGCGGGACGCTGCATTCTGCCCTTGCCGCGTCCGCGGCAGCAGTCAGAGCCAGCTTTTTCTTTTTTTGCGGACCTTCCCGCGTGCCAGCTGCAGGGCCTTCGCGTGCCACAGCTGGCACGCGTGCCATAGGTTCGCCATCGCTGTGCTATGCCCTTTAGATCTTATTATAGATATATATATATCTATATACCCATATATATATATATATACGTATATACACATATCTCTACATATATGTGTGTATCTGTCCAGATACTTATTATAGGTAGATATGTATTTCCATACTTATCTCCTGACTGTCTATGCTCATAAAGGTTTTTACCTTCCTATATGTTTCTGACAGTGGGTTGCACAGCTTCATACTGTTCCACAGTATGTTTCGGGTATTCTGCGCACAACCACTGCTGTGGAACTGACAGCCCTACCGTATCCTAGGTTTACGTATCCCTGAAGCTCCATGCCCAATGTCTTCCTACCTCTCACCAGTTAGGAAAGACATGGTGGATCTTCAGTGGATTTCAGATTCAATTCCAGATCGGTCAGTCTTCCTCTTTTGCTCCTACCTCTGAATACTTCTGTAGCCAAAAGAGTTTTCAGCTTTCCATGAAGCTTCCCACTGAAGACCTGCCGTGTTTGTGCTACCCTAATTGAATCCTGAGGTCACCTCTCACTTCCAGATGTTGACCTCCACCTTCACTCCAGTGAGGTCACCTTGAACATTATTCTACTGGATCCCCAGTAGACTCAATCAGCTTCTCTACTTTCTGCAATCCAGTAGGTGAGCATCATATGGTGATTGTTCATTTCAATATATCTTTTGATAATGACCATACATACAAGGACTCCTTCCAGGTAGTCCTTTCTTAGGTTAGCTGTTTTTCTGCAGCTCCTCTCTTTTCAACTCCTGCCCTCCATCCTCAGGATGCCTGGCCATATGAGGTGTAGCATGTTTTCAATCTTCAACATGTTAGGACTCCAGGCATCTTAGCTTGGGAGTCCCCCATATGTGAAGACTCATTCCTGCTTGTTCCTGGAGATAGCACAGTTACTTACCTGTAACAGGTGTTCTCCAGGACCAAGCAGGAAGTCAGTCCTCACATATGGGTGACGTCGGCGCCGACGGAGCCATCGCGGAGCAATTTTCCCCAGCTTTCAAAGAAAGCCTTTGGGAATTGCAGCGCGCATGCGCGGTCTCCTTCCCGCCCAAGGGTGCCATCTTAGCCAGTCTTCTTTTTTCCGCGGAGCCCTACAGACGTACCCGTCGTGTCCCCGCTGAAAAAGTTGATTTTAGTGATTTCTTTCTTCGGTTCGACGCCGGTCTTTTTCCTGCCCGGACTCGCAACGCCGTTGCGAGTCCTTCTGTTATTTTTCGGTTTTTCTGATTTTTGGTCAGTTTCGTTTTTCGGTTTTTTGCTGGCAGCCCGGTCCTTTGACCTTGCAGGGGCCCTTTTTCCCCCGATGGCTGCCAGTGGTTTCAAGCGGTGTGTTCAGTGTGACAGAAATATGTCACTCACTGACACACATGATAATTGCCTCCGCTGCCTCGGCCCGGATCACGAAGAACTGATCTGTGGGGCCTGCAGCAAAATGTCCTCCAAAGCGTTAAGGAGTCGGCGGCACCAGCGGGAACGAATCTTCGCTGACCCCGGCCGTACCCGGACCTCGTCGGAGGCCTCGGCGTCCAGAGGTTCCAGCTCTGACCATCGCCGAAGTTCCTCCGACAGGGGTTCTCCCTCCGGGGACCATCGACGGAAGGTAAAACCCGCGAGGGCGGCGTCGGTGGACGCTCCTGGCTCCGCGAGGGCCAGGTCGCATAGCCCCGATAGCCGTCCCGGGTCTTTGGAGAAGGAGCACCTCCCGAAGCGACCTCGTCTGGAGTCGGAGTTGCCTGCTCGAGTAAGTCCTGTAGTCCTCCTGGACTCGCCTCCGAGAGGTCCGCCGTCGGGGCCCGAGTCGGGGGCTGCTGGGTCACCTGAGGTCGGACTCAGGTTGACGGCCTTGGAGAGCAGACTATCTGCCTTCATGGACCAGCAGCGGGCACTGATCGCTAGCCTCGCTGGCGCCGCTGCCCCGACCGCCGGGACGTCGACGTCTAAGTCGACCCCGGAGACCGAGCCGATCCTCGAGTCCATCCTCGGTCGAGGTCACCCTCGGCCTCCCGTTCGGGACCGAGGTCGTCGACGCCGACTCCCTCGGTGTCGGGGCAGCCGACGCCTCCGCCTGCCCGAGCCGACCCCACCGATTCCTCCTCGGAGTCGGCCTGGGAGTCTGAAGAGGAAGAGTCACCTGATTCGTTTCGGACTCGGTGTGTCCCCTCGGACTCAGGTTACCTGAGTCCGAACCTCGGAAGCAGTCCCCTCCGGAGGATGCCCGGTTCTTGGACTTCGTCAGGGATATGGCCAAGGCTTTGGCCTTCCCTGCGGATCCCGAGGAGGAGCCCCGAGCCGAAGAGCTCGACGCCCTTCAGTATGACTCTCCCGCCAGGGAACACTTTACTGTACCGGTTCCTCCCATGCTGGAACGACTACTCTTCCGCATGTGGGAGAGTCCGGCATCGTCGCCGGTATTAAGCAAGCGGGTCGATTCCATCTATCGAGTCCGCAAGAGTCCCGGCTTCCAAAAAGCACAGCTACCGCACCATTCCATGGTAGTGGAATCGGCCATGCATAGGCTTAAGAGCCAGAAGATGCACTCCTCGGTGCCTCCTGGCAGGGAGGCCCGTAACCTGGATGTCCTCGGTAAGAAGTGTTTCCAGGGCTCTATGCTTGCTTGTCGGGTCCAGACCTACCAGCTCTACATGGGCATGTATCTCAGAGACCTGGCTAAAGAGGTAGCCGGATTCTCCGCTGGGCTGTCCGAGGAAGCTTTGCGGAGGTTCCTGGCCTTGACAACTGGTATTCGGGAATGCTCCAAATTCATGTCCCGAGCAGCCTATGATGGCTTTGAAGCATTGGCTCGTGTGGCCGCAGCCGGCATCGGTGCCCGCCGACAGGCTTAGCTTCAGTCGTCTGACCTTGAACCCTGGGTGCAGGACAAGTTGGTCGATGTCCCCTGCCGAGGTGAGAACCTCTTTGGCAAGCCCATGGCTGAAAAGGCTGCACAAATCGAGACGGAGACTCTCACCAGAACTAGGCTTTCTAGGAAGACCTCCGCCCCTTCCCCAACAGGGTCAGCAGGCCAAGGGACGGGGTAACGGGTCCCGTAGGCAGCAAGCCCCCAAGCCTGCACCACCGGCCCCTGCTCAGCAGGGTGGGGTTTTTTGACTTCATCAGCATAGCCTCTCCCCCTCAGCTGGTTCCTCCCAGCACCGGAGGCCGGCTGGTTCACTTCGCCCACAGGTGGTCCAACATCACTTCAGATGCCTGGGTGCTTCAAGTCGTAAGAGAAGGCTATCTTCTCCACTTCCACCAGGTCCCTCCCTCCTATTTCCCAGGAGAACCTCCACGACTCCCTCTGCACAGAGACTTACTCCTTCAGGAGTTAGCAAGTCTTCTTCAGGAACAGGCTGTGGAACCGGTGCCCCATCACCTGAGAGGTCAAGGCTTTTATTCCAGGTATTTCCTGATACCAAAAAGAACAGGAGGCCTCAGACCCATCCTGGACTTGCGCAACCTCAACAAGTTCCTCGTGAGGGAGAAGTTCAAGATGCTTACCCTTGGAATCCTTCTGCCCTACCTCCAGCAGGGAGATTGGCTATGCTCCTTGGATCTAAAAGATGCCTACACGCACATCCTCATCCACCCAAGCCACCGCCAATACCTAAGGTTTGTGGTGGCAGGAAATCAATACCAGTACAGAGTACTACCCTTTGGCCTATCCTCCGCACCGCGAGTCTTCACAAAATGTCTCGCGGTGGTGGCGGCTTATCTCCGGCTTCACGGCCTCTATGTCTTTCCGTACCTAGATGACTGGCTCATCAGAGCATCGTCCTCTCCGGAAGTCACCAATGCCACACACCGCACTGTGATTCTTCTGCAGTACTTGGGCTTTGTCATAAACTTCGCAAAGTCCACTTTGCTCCCCTCACAGGATCTCGAATTCATCGGCGCAAGACTGCACACTCCTCAGGCACGAGCTTTCCTGCCTCTCGACAGGGCTCAACGGCTCATGGACCTAGCCGGCCGTTTTCGCAGCCAGTCCCTGGTCTCAGCCAGGCGCTTCCTGAGACTACTCGGCCATATGGCTTCCACCGTCCACGTGACCCCCAATGTCCGCCTGAATATGCGGCCTGCTCAATGGTGCCTTCGCAAGCAGTGGAAACAAGCCACGGGCGGCCTAGCCGACTTAGCGGTCCGGAGACGCGCACTGGCCTCTTCTCTACAGTGGTGGCTTCATCGGCCGAACCTGGTGCTCGGAATGCCTTTTCAGTCACCTCAGCCGGCTCAAGTGCTGACGACCGATGCTTCTCTCCTAGGATGGGGAGCGCATTGCCAAGGGGCATGTACTCAAGGTCTCTGGACCACGTGGGAGTCTGCTCAGCAGATCAACTTCCTGGAGCTCAGAGCAATCCGTCTGGCTCTCAAGGCTTTCTCCCACCTGACTTCTCACCAGTCCGTCCTTGTCCAGATAGACAATCAGGTTGCCATGTTCTACGTGAACAAACAGGGAGGCACGGGCTCCTTCCTTCTCTGTCGAGAAGCACAGAAGCTCTGCTCTTGGGCCGTCAGCCACGGCATTCTTCTCAAGGCAGTTTATCTCCCAGGCCAAGAAAATTGCCTGGCCGACAAACTCAGCAGGATCCTCCAGGCGCACGAGTGGCGCCTGGATCCTTGGTAGTTCAGGAACTTTTCCTGAAGTGGGGCCTCCCCACGATGGATCTCTTTGCCAGTCCTCTCAACCGGCAACTTCCTCGCTTCTGCTCTCGTCAGCCGCATCCACTTCGAGTAGCGGCGGATGCTTTTCTGCTCTCATGGTCGAAGAGCCTTCTGTATGCCTTTCCTCCCATCCCGCTAGTCTCTCGAACTCTTTTTCAAGGTTCTCCGAGACAAAGCTTCCATGATCCTGATAGCTCCTCGCTGGCCCATACAGCCGTGGTTTCCACTCCTGCTGCAATTAGCGGTAGAGGATCCGTTCCCTCTGGGGTTTCAACCGGATCTCCTAACACAGGATCAGGGGTCCCTGCTACACCCCAACCTCAGATCTCTACATCTGATGGCCTGGCTGCTGAAAGGGTAGTCCTTGCCCCCCTTCTACTGCCGGCAGAGGTGGAAGAGGTCGTCCTAGCTTCTCGGCGATCTTCTACCCCCAAATGCTACGCCCTTAAATGGCGTCGCTTTTTCACTTGGTGTACCCAGCAGTCTCAGGATCCCTTCTCCTGCTCAGTGTCCGTGATCTTGCAGTACTTGCTCTACCTCTCTAATCTGGGACTTAAGTCCAACTCCGTCAAAGTTCACCTCAGTGCTCTTTCAGCACATCATGTGCCAGTGGACGGCAGACCTCTTTCCAGCGACCCTCTCGTAGCGAGGTTTCTCCGAG
Source organism: Ichthyophis bannanicus (assembly GCA_033557465.1). NCBI lineage: Eukaryota > Metazoa > Chordata > Amphibia > Gymnophiona > Ichthyophiidae > Ichthyophis > Ichthyophis bannanicus. Next base: position 1,138,345 of record JAWIIG010000033.1, on the reverse strand, counting down.
GTCTCCTTCTACTTAAACCACCTCTGCGCCCGCCAGCAGCTGACTGGGATCTGAATGTGGTGTTACAGCGGATCTCCTGTCCGCCTTTTGAACCTATGGCTACCTGTTCTCTCCGTTTTCTTTCTTGGAAAACTTTATTCCTGATAGCCCTCACTTCTGCTAGACGCGTAAGTGAATTGCAGGCCCTCGTGTCTGATCCCCCTTACACTCGGTTCTACAAAAATAGGGTAGTCCTACGGACTCACCCAAAGTTTCTTCCAAAAGTCGTCTCCCCTTTTCACATCAATCAGGAGGTGGTACTTCCGACCTTCTTTCCCAGGCCACACTCCAGCCGAGCTGAAATGGTCCTGCATACCCTGGACTGTAGAAGGGCATTGAACTTCTTCCTTGACCGTACGCGGGAGCACCGTAAAGCTGCTCAGCTTTTTGTGTCTTTTGACCCCAATAAATTGGGACTCCCGGTCTCCAAGCGTACTCTGTCCATCTGGGTTGCTGACTGCATCGCTTGGGCTTATGGGGCAGCCGGACTCTCGTTAGAAAGTCGAGTCACGGCTCATTGTGTTCGGGCGAAGGCTACGTCAGTGGCTTACCTCCGCTCTGTTCCGCTGGCAGACATCTGCCGGGCCGCTACTTGGTCTTCGAGCCAGACTTTTGCGGTCCATTACTGCCTCGAGAGGGAGTCCCGCAGGGACAGTGCTTTTGGACAGGCAGTCCTCCGAAATCTCTTCGAGGTTTGAGCAACTCCTACCCTCCATCCCGGATGGGGGCTACCGGTGGGTAATAATTCAGTGAAGATTCCTTCCTTCTGTGCCGCTGAGCTAGAGGGAGCTCATTTTTGTGCTTAGAGTCTCCGGTAGCCTTAAGCTTGGGAGTCCCATATGTGAGGACTGACTTCCTGCTTGGTCCTGGAGAAAGCGTAGTTACTCACCTGTAACAGGTGTTCTCCAGGAGCAGCAGGAATCAGTCCTCACAACCCTCCCTCCTCCCCTTGGAGTTGCAATCATCTGCTTAAGTTTTTTTGCAAATTTTTATGCTGTCTTTTAGCTATGTCATCAGACTGGCTAAGATGGCACCCTTGGGCGGGAAGGAGACTGCGCATGCGCGCTGCAATTCCCAAAGGCTTTCTTTGAAAGCTGGGGAAAATTGCTCCGCGAGGGCTCCGTCGGCGCCGACGTCACCCATATGTGAGGACTGATTCCTGCTGCTCCTGGAGAACACCTGTTACAGGTGAGTAACTACGCTATCTCTGGGAACAGCAGGAATAAGTCTTCACAACCCACCCACCTCCCCTAGGAGTTGTATTTCTATATCTATCTATCCTTTCCTCTTCTCTCTCTCTTTGTCTCAGCTATGAAACTCAACTGAGGAGAGACAGTTGGAAAGGCGGGAAGGCAGCACACAGGCGCTGAGGGATGCTCCCAAAAGCTTTCTGATTGGACGCTGGGGAGCGTTCCCGCGCAGCCTCTGTCGGTACCAACGTTCCCATATGTGAAGACTTATTCCTGCTGTTCCCAGAGATCACCTGTTACAGGTAAGTAACTGTGCTTTCTCGGGCAGCTCATGAAGCAGCCTTTTGAGCCTTTAGCCACTGCAGCCCTTATGTTTTTGACCTGGAAGGTCATCTTCCTAATTGCAATCACCTCTGCCCATCGCATTAGTGAATTGCAAGCTTTGGTGGCTGATCTTCCTTATACTAGGTTTCATCATGATAAGGTTTTCTTTGAACTGACCCACATTTTATGCCAAAGGTGGTTTCGCCTTTTCATTTAAATCAATCAATTACCTTCCTGTATTTTTTCCGAGTCCTCACGCCTCTAATGCAGAAAGAAACCTTCATACTTTGGATTGTAAAAAGGCCTTGGCCTTTTACATACAAAGAACACAGCAACATAGAAAGTCCTCACAACTTTTTATAGCTTGTGACCCTAGTCATTTGGGACTTCCATTCTCCAAAAGAACTTTATCTAAATGGATTGCCCAATGCATATCCTTTGCTTATGAGAGTAAGGGTCTTCCTCTTCAGGACCATGTCACAGCTCATAATGTGAGAGCCATGGCAGCTTCTATGGCTAATCTCCACTCTGTGTCTATCGATAACATTTGTCGAGCAGCCACCTGGGCTTCGGTACACACCTTCACAGCCCACTACTGCCTAGATAAAGCTTCCCGTCGGTATGCCTTCTTTGGCCAAGGTGTTCTTCAAAATCTCTTTCAAACCTAAACCAACTCCTACCGACCAACCCTGGTGGTATGCCAGAGATCCATGGGAGGAAGGATTCTCACTGTCGATGGTGGCACCTTCCTGGGGTTATCTCCCTGGCATCTTCAACTAGGGAGTACCCATATGTGAGGACTACATTCCTGCTTGTTCATGGAGATAGCATAGTTACTCACCTGAAACAGGTGATCTCCGGGAACAGCAGGAATTTAGTCCTCACACCCCACCCACCTCCCCTAGGTGTTGTCTCTCTCTCTTTGTCTCTTTCCTCTCTCCCTCTATCCTTTCACTCAGCTACAAACTTAACTGAAGAGGCACAGTTGGAAAGGCGGTAAGGCAGCGCGCATGTGCTGAGATGTTCCCAAAAGCGTTCCTATTGGACGCTGGGGAGCGTTCCTGCACAGGCTACGTTGGTACCAACGATACCCATATTTGAGGACTAAATTCCTGCTGTTCCCGGAGATCTCCTGTTACAGGTGAGTAACTATGCTTTCTAGATGAAATAAATGACTGCTTCTTGGAGCAGCTGGTTCATGAACTGACAAGTGGGGAAGCCAACTTGAACCTAGTCCTTAGTGGAACACAAGATCTGGTGCAAGAAATAAGGCTGTTGGGGCCACTTGGCAATAGTGATCATGGCATGATCGCGTTTGATTTAATAAATGGAAAAAGGACGGCAAGAAAATCCACAGTACTACGTTTTAACTTTCAAAAGGGAGACTATGATAAAATGAGGTAAATAGTTAAGAAAAAACTAAGAGGAGGAGCAGTTGCAAAGGTTAAAGATTTACATCAAGCATGGACTGCCCGAAGAACAAACCAGTCGGTACTAGAGGAGATCAAACCTAAGCTTTCTTTAGAAGCTCAGATGACAAGACTTTGACTTTCATACTTTGGACACATCATGCGAAGAGAGAGATCACTAGAGAAAGACATCATGCTTGGCAAGATAGGTCAACGCAAAAGAGGAAGGCCAGCAACGAGATGGATCAATACAATAACAGCAGCTACGGGTAGCAGTCTGTCAACAATGAGCCGCCTGACTGAAAACCAAACACAATTTAGGATAGCTGTCCAGAGTGTCGCCATGAGTCGACTCCGACTCGACGGCACTTAACAACAACAACATGGATGTTTAAAAATATTATCTTGGAAGCTCAGACCAGCTAGAAAAAACTAAAAGATCTCCAGGAACAAGCAGGAATGTAGTCCTAACATATGGGTGACATCGGGTACCAACGGAGCCCGTGCGGGAAGCTCCCTAGTTACCAGTAGGGAAGCATTTGGGAGCAGTCCACCTCGCATGTGCTGGTTCCTTCCTGCTTTTCTAACTGACTTGCCTCAGTTCTTCTTTTTCCGCAGAGCTGAGAGGTTTAACTCCTACCACCACTGAAGAAACCCTTGCCTTCACCATGTATCGCTTGATACTGATTTCTTTTTTTCTACCCTTTATTTTCTTTTCCTATCTCTCTGCAATTGACTATAAAAAAAATTACAAAAACGGGCCTTTTCCCTCAGGATCTTCCCTGTACCCTTGGGCCTACACTCTTCCACAACATGGAGAAGCCCACCAGTGGCTTTAAGAAGTGCACAAAGTGTGCTGGCACCATCTCAATCACTGATAAGCACGATTGGTGCCTTAAATGCCTCTGCCCAGATCACATCCCTACCGAGTGTAAACACATGACTAAAAGGGGCCTCGGGAACCGATCCAAAATGTTTGGGGAACTCTTCCCCTCAGAAACCCTTTCCTTGGCCTCGACCTTTTCAAGGGTGTCATAGAGTTCTCCAATCTCTAAGCATTCTAAAGAATCCAGGCATGGAGAGAAGAGATCCAAAAACCCCTCTCCTTCATGCCTGAAAAAGGACAAGTTTCTTCCCCGAGAACCCTCCGAGATTGCGAAGGATCCAAGTCGAAAGTCCATAGACCCTCCTGCTAAGCCTAGGATATTGAGGGAGCGATCCTGTGAATATTCCTGCTCAGACCGGGAGTTGTCATGAACTTCCTCCGGCTCTAGTAATCGGTCCAGGCAGGCAATATATTTGTAAATGACCTGGAAATGGGAATGAGTGAGGTAATCAAATTTGCAAATTTATTTTATTTAACAGATTTTATATACCGCGTTATCCTTTAATCAAAGCAGTTTACAAAGATATAAAATCAATAACAAAAAACATCTAAACATTAACTATAAGATTACAGTTTGTCAGACGGCTGCCTAGGGTGAGAACTTACACAATCTTGACGATGCATATATTCATATGATTCTTGCAAGGTATTGTGGGTAATGTAGTTCATTCACTCCCAAACACAGCTGAAGACAATAATTGAGTTGTGATACCAGTGGTAAGGCCAATAAAATACTTCTTTTATTGATGGGGTTTAATTCACCCAGCACAAGTATGCTTGTTAGCAATATAAATGAGGTTACTTGCTTGCATTGTTTAAATGGATAACAAAGTCACAAAGCAAATCAGAAAACAACCTTCAGGTTGTCAGGCAATTAGCTAATGTTTTCTTAGCAAATAATTACCAAATAAAAAGGCACAAAGAAATGAATAAACTTTGCTTGTTAGGTTTAACTTCTGCTTATTTTCCACGCAGATCCCAGCAGTGATTCTCCCTTGCTCACACACACAATCAGGTGCAGCTTTAATTACTATCAATTGACCAGCTAAAACCCTTTAGCTGGCTGGCTGCTACTGTGTGAACCCAAATCCTGCTTTAAGAGCTGTTTGCAGTGGAAATAAGAAACAAAGTTAGGTTTCTTTGTGATGGCTGATGTGTTTGCTTACAGAAAGCTAGCAATAGCACTTGGATAAAGAACAGTCCGTGTAATCAATAGTTTCATCTGCTGTATCTCCCCCTTCATCAATCAGCATAGGGTCACTATCATACAATGGCACAGATGAGTCTTTCAATAAGGCACTATCATGAGAATGCTTATTCCCTTGCTGCCATTCTCTATTATAGATAGGGTCTGGATCAGTGTTCATACCTGAGCCTCTCCTGCTATCATAATTCCTCTCTGTATAGCCTGGCCAGTATGTAATCCAGTTATGATGTCCAGCCTTCCAATCTTGATCCCTGGACACTGGATCTTTCCTCACATACCTTCTGGCATAGGTCTGAAAGTCCTTTCCACGTGCAGTCTTCTCTCTTCCAGGTAGCCACTGGTGATTCCTATCTCTGCCAATCCATTCCTCTGGCTGACTCCAGTCCAATGGACTCTGCTGGCCCTTGGAATACCTCCCAGTATAGGTACTGCCTTGGAATCTCCCAGACCTTCCAATGGCCTTTCTTCTCTTCCTTCCAGAGAGTTTCCTTCTCTCTCTATCCGCTTGGCTTGGCTTCTGCTTCTCGAGATGATGTTGGTGCTTGAGCTTGAAGCAGTGGTTGTCTCTCTCTCTGTAGCTGTTATCTGTAGAATAAGCTCTATTCTTATTCTGTTCTAATGTGTGCTCCTCTCTAACACAGCACAGCTGTGTTGAATCAGGCCCTGCCCTTTGAGATGAGTGCTTAGGGATTACCTCATAGCTCTCTTGATTGCACACACATTTTCTCACTTCAGCCCCTCTCATGGCTGCTGGAAACCCGGTGCATTCTGGGACTGGTAGTCTTTTATGTGAAAACTCTGTTTTCTTACTTCTACCAGAACTGACAGGTTGCTTGTTCAGAGTCACATCATCTTTTCTATAGCTCCTACCTGAGCTATGATAAGCTTTCTTATCACAAGTTATATACAGTGGAATTCTGTATAGATAGGTAGAAATGGGAACTATGAAGGAAGGGAAGTATGAAAGTTAGAGGTTATAGAATAAGAGTCAAGGGAACTTATTAAAATAACATAAGTGATCTATATATAGGATATACACAAAATTATTCAAAGTTGTTAAAACCCACGAGGACTGAAAAATTGCAAGAGGACCTTGATAAACTTGGAAGACTGGGCATCCAAATGGCAGATGAAATTTATGAAAATAATTGTTATTGTTATTATAATTCTTATTCCAAATAGAACAGTCAAAAAACCAAACAACAACTCGGTACAATTACAAGTGCAATTACAAGTACAGTTACAATTACAAGTCATACCCCCCCCAACCAGATACAGAGCTGCTCCCCGCACATAAGATACAGCTGGTACAGAAAATAGAACCAACAGCACATAGACAACCAAATCCAACTCCCCAAAATAAAACACAACCCAATGACCCGCAAACAGTAAGTAATAGCTCGTAAGCAGCCTCCACCCCCCACCCGTCCCCCAACCCCCATCCCCCTAAACCCCCTAACCTACTCCCCCCTCCCCCCCGAGACCTATGACAAACAACAGACATAGGTGTGTGTAAGCAGTCCATACAGGAAGAAGCAGACGTGTGCACGGGTGCGAGATAGAGCTCACCCCCTCACTCCCCCTAGACCCAAGAGGGAGGGAGAAAGAAAGAAAACCCGTCCCATCCCAGCAACTAGGCTACCCCCTCCAAGGTGGCTTCCGTGTCGGCTAACTTCCGCCCACCCAAGAGAGAAGCCGTCATCCGTTCCATAGTTTGAAGTTCCACCATAGCCCTAACCCAGCAAGTGAGCGACGGGGGTCGAACCTCCATCCAGTTATTCAAAACACATTGTTTGGCAACCAAAAATCCCCGCTCGTAGAGGGGCCGACATCCTGCCTCCACTGGTGAGACACCTAAATAGATCCCAAAAAGACACCACTCTACCGAAGGCTGAACTCCCTGTCTCCTCCAACTTCCCAGTTTGGCGAGCACAGCGCCCCAAAAACTACGGATTACACTACATTGCCAAAAACGATGCAACAAGGTTCCACTCTCCAACTGACAAAGCCCACACAGATCCGTGGTGGCCAAGCCCATCTTGGCAGCCTGCACATTCGATACATAGGCCCGCCATAAAAACCTATACTGGAGTTCCCACAGCCGCATAGACTCCGAGCTCTGTTTGATCTTGGAGAACGCCTGCCGGAGGAACTCCGGTGTAATCTGTGCCAAGCCGTCACGGGCCCATCTCTGGCTCAAGACCTCAAGTTTGCCCCCCTCCCCCTCCGGCCAGAATTGGTGCCGAAGGTTCCTCAATGAGATAGTCTCTCCTAACGATGCAAAAAGCTCCCAGAGCCCCTCCTTACCCCACCGCAAGTCTTTTTCTCTCTGAAGCTCACGAATATAATGACGGGACTGCAGATAAAAATAGAAGGATCGCTGGTCCAGATGAAAGCGCTGGACTAAAGACTGGAAAGAGTCCAATTCCCCCACCCCCAACATCCGCAACTGCCCGATATAGACTAGTCCGGCGCTCGCCCATCGCCGCCCCGCCAAGCCGTGTCTACCCGGCGCAAACGTCGGGTTTCCCCCCAAGGGCAGGCAATCTGTGCATCGCCAACGGATGCCCTGCAATTGACACAGCATCCGCCAGGTCTGCCTAAGAGCTGCCAAATATACGGAATGCCGTCCGGCTTGTGACAGACCCTGTCGACCCACATGTAACAGAGACACCCTGTGGAGTGGATCCGCCATCCCATCAAACAATTCCACCGGGAGGAGGGTCCCTCTAGCCAGAATCAAGTCAGCAAGAGGCCGAAGTAGACACATTAGATTATATTGTCGCAGAGAAGGCAGGTCAAGACCCCCCTCCCCCCCAGATTTCATGAGAGCTGCCAGCGGTATCCGAGATCGCCGGCCTCTCCAAAGAAATTTAGCTAAATGCTTCTGTAAAAGCTCCAAGTCACGACGGGCCAACCAGAGAGGAAGGTGCCGCAGCAGATATAACCAGCGCGGCCACTCCACCATTTTCACAAGCGCCACTCTGCCCATCAGCGTTAACGGTAGGTCCCTCCACTTCAAAAATCTTGCCAAGGTTCTCTCCATCATGGGTCTCACATTCACCTCATACAGACGCGCAAGACAGTCGGGAATATAGACCCCCAAATACCGAATCTGGCCAGTAGCCCAAATCAACGGGAAGGCCCCCAGCCAGTTACTCCTCGACCTTCCCCCCACATCCAAGGCAAAAGACTTATCCGAGTTAATGCTCAAGCCCGAAAACGACCCAAACTCTTCCAGAAGTTGCAAGGCACGTTCCAGCAACCTCTTAGGGTCACACAAGCACAACAATAGATCATCTGCAAAAGCGCTAAGCTTAACACCCCCGCCCCACCAGGCAATGCCGCGTACTTGCGGATCGTTAAGAATGGTGAGCAATAACGGTTCCAGCTGCAAGACAAAGAGTAACGGGGACAACGGACAACCTTGCCGAGTGCCTGTCTGCAGCACAAAAGGTTGGGAGTACCACCCACCACTGCAAATACAAGCCAACGGCTGCGCATACAATGCGGTAACCCAATCAAAGAACACACCCCCAAACCCAAAGCGCGTCAGGACGTCAAACATGTAGGGTCATGAGACCCGATTAAAGGCCTTTTCCGCATCCAGACTCACTAGTAACAGCGGGTCGGCCAGTTCCGCACAGTGTTCCATCCCCAACAACACCTTAGTTATGTTCGCGAAAGCGTCCCGACCTTTGACAAACCCCGCTTGGTGAGAGCCCACCAACTGTGGCAAAATATTCTGCAACCAGTTGGCCAGGACGGACGCTATAATCTTCATGTCATAATGAATGAGAGAAATAGGACGGTACGAAGCAGGACTCTCTAGATCTCGGCCCTCCTTTGGGATTACTGTTATCGCCGCCGTCCTCATATCTCGTGGAAAAGACCGATTTTCCCGCCCTTCCTCAAACACAGCCATCAAGGTGGGAGTAATCTGGTCTAACAAAATTTTATACATCTCCACACCATATCCATCAGGTCAGGGTGCCTTATGAGGTTTCCCGTGACGCACTACCTTGCGTATCTCCGCCGCAGTTACATTCATGTTTAACTGCTGTCTATCCTCCTCCGTAAGCTGAGGCAAGGGGACCTTCTCAAGGAACTCCCTTTCCACAATACGGTTCTCTTGCTCGGGGGTATACAGGTCGCGATAGAATTGCCCAAAGATTTATTTATTTATTTATTACAGTTTCTTATATACCGCGCTATTCGGTATCAGCGCGGTTTACATCATAACATAACTACCATAACGACAAGTTGTCAGGTTTTACATCGAACAGGGATATAAACTTGGATAACAGGGTAAACTATATACATAAGCTATTTACACAGCAAGGAAAGGTAAAAATCAGATAATGAATATGAGGGCATTTCTAGAGTGGGTCATTTCTTGAGAAGGGTATCTAGGTTCAATTGCTGGCTGGGAAAGTATTGGAGGAAGAGGTAGGTTTTGAGTGCCTTCCTGAACTGATATAGATTGGTTATGGCCCTAAAGATCCGCAAGATATTCTCCACCCCCACATGCCGCACTCCATCTTTGTTACGAAGGGCCATGACCACCTGGACTCCACCCTTCCCTTTAACTAATCGAGCCAAAATCTTACCGGAACGGTTGCCAAAGCGAAATAACTGATGTCGATAATACTGGTCAGAGTAGACCGCACGCTCCTGGAGGGCAGCATTTAAAGCCCGCTGACATTCAATATAGCGCCCCAGCCTACTACCATCCGCCATGGCTTCTCTCTTAGCCTCCCGGAGGGCGCACGCCAACTCCAAGAGTTTTGCATTTACGCGCTTCTTCTCCCGGGCCACATAAGCTATCAGGTGTCCCCGCAAAACCACCTTCCCCGCCTCCCAGAAGGTGGTCGCCGAGATCTCCGGGGATTCATTCACAAGTTGGTAATCCCTCCATTGTTGAGTGAGAAACTCACGGAATGAATCCCTCTGCCAGAGATGTCTGGGAAAAGACCATCTGCCCCCAGGGAAGTGACCTCCTTTGAGGTCCAAAGAGACCTTTGCATGGTCCGAAACTACTATCGGCTCAATCTCTGACCGCTCCACTTTACTGAAAAGATCCCGGGAAATCAATATATAATCTATACGGGACCAAGTTTGGTGGGCCCTGGACAAATGGGTATAGTCCCGTTCCTCCTGATGTAGAACCCTCCAGATATCCAGTAGGTCACCCCACCAACAAAGGAAATCCACCCCTTTGTTGTCCCACCCCAGCCCGTGTCCTCCCCGCCCTCCCCTTGACTTATCCAGAAGAGGGTCATGGGGGCAGTTGAAATCTCCAGCGATTACCAACGGTACCTTAGGGGCACCCATAATCTTCTGCAAGAGAGTTTTGAAAAAGGTGTGCTCATATGCATTAGGGGCATAAATGTTCCCCAAAAACAACTCCTCCCCATTCACTCGAGTATGTAGAAACAGGAAACGCCCCTGTGGATCCCGCTCCTCAGCAAGCACCTCCAGGGCAACTCCCCTCTTAACTAAGACCGCCACTCCTCTCTTCCGCACCCCCGCAGAGGCAAAAAAGACATGCCCCACCCAGTCTTTACACAGCTTCTTATGTTCCGCGGGGGACAAATGTGTCTCCTGCAGTAAGGCGATATGCACCTTTGCTTTCTTTAAGGCCTGCAGGATTTTCGTTCGCTTCACAGGAGTCCCTATGCCCCCCACATTCCAAGTAAGAATTCGAAGGTTATGAGCCATGCAAATCAGTGTAAGACCATACATATAGTCTCCCCACCATTAGAAGCCCAGGACCGCCCAGCCTCAGCCCCAAGCTAAAAGAAAAACCCTGAACCGCAGTGATACTACCCCTCCTACCACGCACACACAACCTACAAGCACCCTGCACCCCAAGCTCAAGCATTCCACATCCTGCACACACATTCTCAGCCTCCCCCCCATCCCCCCCCTACTAATGCCCTATACGATCCCCCATGGTTACCCCCAGAACTCAACCCCTCTAAACTCAACCCCTCTAAACTCAACCCCTCTAAACTCAACCCCTCTAAACTCAACCCCACTTCCCCTCCCATCAGAACATCCACTAATCACCCTCAGCTCACTCGCTGAGCAGCGATCCCTAAAGTGACGCAGCAGGGCTGCCCCAAGGGCCCTACAGTCTCAATCATGTAACACAAGGAAAAAGATCAAAATAGAAAAAAAAAAAGAAAGAAAGAAAAGAGGAAAGCACCCCAACACCAAGGAGGTTTGGGGTAACAGTACAAGCACAAAATAAAATAACATAAAATAACACTGCAAACATTCTTGCCCATTATGCTCCAATTGCATAAATCGAGTCCAGGCCCAGCCAGCCCACGCAAGAGCCTGACTAGCACAATTCAGCAGTCAGCAGTCAATATCAGCTCTCAGCTCTCAAACCGGGCAATACCTCCGCAATCATCTCCAGCGCGCCCCTCTCTCCACCGCAGCCAACATCAGCCCTCATGGCCGCCATCACTTTCCTTAGGGAGAGCATCCAAAAAGTTCCTCGCCTCCCTCGCCGTCTGAAAGATGAGCGACTTGCCTTGCTGCCAAACACGCAGGGTCGCGGGGAAGGCAAGCATAAAACGGATTTGCTGCTTAAACAGTTCTGCACAAATGCCCGAAAAAGCCTTCCGTTGGTCAGTGACCATCGCTGAGTAATCCTGGAAGAGCAGTACTCTCTGGTTATCCAATTTCAATTGCCCCTTGGCCCGATAGGCCCGCAGAAGTTGATCCTTATGCTGGAAGTTGAGAATCCGCATAATGACGACTCGTGGGCGCTGCTGGTCTTCCCGCCGCTGACCAAGGCGATGCGCCTGCTCTACCTTGAGCAGACCTACCAGCGAGGCAAGGCCCAACTCCTTGGGCAGCCATTCCTCAAGTAATGGGATCTGCATGCCATCAGTGGTGGACTCCGGGACACCAACCACCCGCAGGTTGTTGCGCCGTGATCTGTTCTCGAGATCATCAGTCTTAAGCAGTAGCGCTTCAATTTGCTTCTTCTGCGCGTTCAACTCTCTCTCTAGGCGCTCTTCGCCCTCTTCCACGCTGGTGACCCGATGCTCTAATTCCTCAACTCTCTTCCCGATCTCCGCAAGAGAATCACCCAGCGAGTCCAATTTCTTGATGAGTTGATCAAACTTTGGCTCCAACACAGAGGCAACCTCTTTAGCAAGCTCCTCCGTCGCTGACTCAACACTGCCCGTGCTCGGCGAGGTCGGCTGCGCCATCTTTGACGGGCCTGCGCCGGTCACCCTGGTCGACTTCTCCTTGTCTTTCTTCGTCAGATTCGGCATTAGTACGCCCACCACCAACTCCCAGGTCTGCAGGCAAAGTTCCCACACCCACCGCTCTCCTCAGCAAATGTTAAGATAACAAATAGATAAGATTAGGCTAATAATTCCTCGGGGCAGCCCCGGAGCAAGCAAGAAAGCACCTTGCTTACTCACGCATCACGTGGGATCTCCGGCAGATGAAATTTAATGTGGACAAGTGCAAAGTTATGCACCTAGGAAAAAACAACCCAAACTATGGTTACACGTTGCAAGGTTCCACATTAGGAACCATCACGCAGAAAAAAGATTTAGGTGTCATCGTGGATAACATGTTCAAACCCTCCGCCCAGTGTGCAGCGGCAGCCAAGGAAACAAACAAAATGTTAGGTATCATAAGGAAAGGAATGGAGAAGAAAACAAAGGACATTATAATGCCTCTGTATCGTTCAATGGTGCGACCGCACCTTGAATATTGTATGCAGTTCTGGTTGCCGTATCGTAAAAAGGATATAGCGTTATTAGAAAAGGTACAGAGAAGATCCACCAAAAATGTTAGGCCTCTTCAACCTGGAAAAGACGGCTGAGGGGGAGATATGATAGAGGTTTATAAATTAATGAATGGAGTGGAACGGTAAACGTAGATCGATTTGTTTACGTCGTCAAAATATAGAAAGACTAGGGACATGAAATGAAGCTACAGTATAACCTATTTAAAACTATAAGAGAATATTTTTTCACTCAACGTGTAATCCAACTCTGGAGTTTGTTACCTGAGGATGTAGTAAAACCTGTTAGTGTAGCTGGGTTTAAAAAAGGTTTGGACAAGTTCCTGGAGGAAAGGTCTATAAACCATTATTAGAGAGGACTCGGGATATCCACTGTTTGTCCCAATACAAGCATTGTGGAACCTGTGTCTTTTGGAGAAACTGCTAGGTACTTGTGACCTAGATTGACCACTGTTGGAAACAGGATACTGGGCTTGATGAACCTTGATCTGACTCACTATGGCATATTTTATGTTCTTATGTTATGCTTCTGCAAGGACTCAGTCGGCAGGACTGATTCCTGCTGTCCCCAAAGAACACCTGTTACAGGTGAGTAGCTTCACCATAACCGGGATGGAACCAGGCTGCTGGCATTAACCTTTAAAAAGGAGATAGAGCAGCTTTTAAACTAGATATTAGGGGAAAGCCGACAGTCGCCCAAGAGCGGATGGTTCGGAAGAATGTATCTTTGAAGGATACTACCAAAAGCAGAGAGGTTCCACAAAAGAGTAAAGTAGCCCAAATGCCCTCAAGTGTGGAGCAGACTGAGCTTAAAGATCCCAAATTACCCATGTCTAACAATAGCCAAATTAATATGAGTAAAATACATTCTCTAAAATGCTTGTATGCAAATGCTAGAAGTGTGAAAAAATAAGATGGGAGAGTTAGAATATATAGCACTAAATGAAAGGTTAGATATGATTGGAATATCAGACATGGTGGAAGGAGGACAACCAGTGGGACACTGTGATACCTGGGTACAAACTATATCATAATGATAGAGCTGATCAAATTGGTGGAGGGGTTGCTCTCTGTTAGAGAGGGCATTGAGTCAGAAAGGATTAAAGTTTTGCAGGAAACAAAATCTGCTGTAGAATCTATATGGATTGAAATTCCATGTAAAAGGGGGAAGGCGATGGCAGTGGGGGGTGTACTATCGAGCGCCTTGCCAGAATGACCAAATGGATGATGAAATGCTCAAAGAAATCAAGGAAGCTAACAAAAGTTACAGTGCAGTAATAATAATGGGTGATTTCAACTACCCCGGTATCGACTGGGTCAGTGTCACGTCAGGACATGCTAGGGAGATAAAGTTCCTAGATGAAATAAATGACTGCTTCTTGGAGCAGCTGGTTCATGAACCGACCAGAGGGGAAGCCATATTAGACCTAGTCCTTAGTGGAACACCAGATCTAGTTCAAGAGATAAGGTTGTTGGGGCCACTTGGCAATAGGGATCATAGCATGATCGCCTTTGATTTAATTAGTGGAGGAGGGATAGTAAGGAAATCCACAGTACTACCTTTTAACTTTCGAAAGGGAAACTATGATAAAATGAGGAAAACAGTTAAGAAAAAACTAAAAGGAGCAGTTGCAAAGGTTAAAGACGTACATCAGGCTTGGCTGTTGTTGAAAAATACTATCTTGGAAGCCCAGACCAGCTGTATTCCACGCTTTAAGAAAAGTGGAAGGAAGTCCAAAAAACTGCCAGCATGGTTTAAAGGTGAGGTCAGAGAGGCTGTTGCCAAAAAAGCATCTTTCAGGAAATGGAAAAAAGAGCCAAACGACAAAACCTGGAAACAGCACAAGCACTGGCAAGTCAAATGCAAGGCATTGATAAGGCAGGCAAAGGGAGAATTTGAGAAGAAGCTTGCTGCGGAAGCAAAAATGCAAAGTAAAGACCTTTTCAAGTACATTCGTAGCAAAAAATCTGTGAGAGAGTCAGTTGGTCCATGATAAAGGGGTTAAAGGAGCACTAAGAGGCGACAAGGCGATAGCGGAGAAATTGAATGAATTCTTTGCTTCAGTCCTTATACTGAGGAAGATGTAGGGATGTTACCCATGACTGAAGTGGTATTTAAAGGTGCGGAAGAATTGAAGGAAATATCGATACATCGGGAAGATGTATTACAACTATTAGATAAACTGAAGAGTAGCAAATCACCTGGGCCGGATGGTATACATCCAAGGGTGTTGAAAGAACTGAAATATGAGATTGCAGACCTGCTATTAGTAATCTGTGAACTATCATTAAAATCATCTCTAATACCTGAAGATTGGAGGATTGCCAATGTAACACCAATTTTTAAAAAGGGTTCCAGGGGTGATCCGGGAAACTACAGACCGGTGAGCTTGACATCAGTACCGGGAAAAATGGTAGAAACCATCATAAAGAATAAAATTACTCAGCATGTAGATAGTTATGACATAATGGGAGACAGCCAACATGGCTTTAGACAAGGAAGATCTTGTCTTACTAATCTGTTATGTTTTTTTGAAGGAGTGAATAATCAGGTGGACAAAGGTGAGTCGGTTGATATTGTGTATCTAGACTTTCAGAAAGCCTTTGACAAGGTCCCTCATGAGAGACTTTTGGCAAAACTAAAGAGTCATGGGATAGGAGGCAGTGTACTATTGTGGATCAGGAACTGGTTAAAAGATAGAAAACAGAGGGTAGGGCTAAATGGCCAATTTTCCCAATGGAGAAAGGTGAATAGTGGTGTACCCCAGGGATCTGTGCTGGGTCCGCTGCTTTTTGACATATTCATAAATGACCTGGAAAGTGGAATAACGAGTGAGGTTAACAAATTTGCAGATGACACAAAACTATTTAAAGTTGTTAAAACCCAAGAGGATTGTGGAAAATTGCAAGAGGATCTTGATAAATTGGAAGACTGGGCATCAAAATGGCAGATGAAATTTAATGTGGACAAGTGCAAGGTTATGCACCTAGGGAAGAACTACCCAAGCTATGGTTACACGATGCAAGGTTCCACATTAGGAACCACCACCCAGGAAAAAGATTTAGGCGTCATTGTGGATACCATGTTAAAACCCAGTGTGCAGCGGCGGCCAAGAGGGCAAATAGAATGCTAGGTATGATAAGGAAAGGAATGGAAAATAAAACAAAAGATATTATAATGCCTCTATATCGTTCCATGGTGAGACCGCACCTTGAATATTGTGTGCAATTCTGGTTGCCGTATCTTAAAAAGGATATAGAGATTTTAGAAAAGGTTCAGAGAATAGCCACCAAAATGGTAAAGGGGATGGAAGGATACTCCTATGAAGAAAGGCTAAAAAGGTTGGGGCTATTTAACCTGGAAAAGAGATGGCTGAAGGGAGATATGATAGAAGTCTATAAATTAATGAACGGAGTGGAACGGGTAAACGTAGATCGATTGTTTACCTTATCAGAATATAGAAAGACTAGGGGACATGCAATGAATCTACAGGGTAAACTATTTAAGACTAATAAAAGGAAATATTTTTTCACTCAACGTGTAATCAAACTCTGGAATTTGTTACCGGAGGATGTAGTAAAGGCTGTTAGTGTAGCTGGGTTTAAAAAAGGTTTGGGCAAGTTCCTGGAGGAAAGGTCCATAAACCATTATTAAGAAGTGACCGAAGATATCAATGCTTGACCCAGTACAAGCATCGCAGAACCTGTGTCTTTTGGGGAAACTGCTAGGTACATATGACCTAGATTGGCCACTGTTTGAAACAGAATACTGGGCTTGATTGACCTTGGTCTGACCCAGTATGGCATATCTTATGTTCTTATGTATAACCTGGAATGAAAATGGAGGTTCATTTGTATGTTATGTAATGGACCTAACTCTATAGATCCATAGCAGAGATGGGAGTATCTGTTCATAGGATCCCTTTAAGCTAAAACGGGTTTACAGGGAAACATTTAAATGTCTTGGAATGGCCTAGTCAAAGCCCAGACCTCAGTGCAGTTGAGAATCTGTGGCAAGACTTGAAGATTGCTGTACACCAATGCAAGCCATCTAATTTGAAGGAGTTGGAACAGTTGTGCTTTGAGGCATGGGTGAAAATTCCAGTGTCTTGATGTGCTAAGCTAATAGAGACCTACCTCAAGAGACTTGCAGCTATAATTGCAGCAAACCTTGGCTCTACAATCTGACATTGAGGGTGAATATATATGCACACTTCTGATTTCTTTTCTTTTTTTTTTCTTTTTTGTTCTTTTAATTGTTTGTGTCACAATAAAGAATGTTTTGCACCTTCAAAGTCATTGGCATGTTATGTATATCACATGATGCTATCCCCCAAAACTCCATTTTAATTCCAGGTTGTAATGTGACAAATCCGGACAAACACTGAGGGGATGAATATTTTCACAAGGCACTGTATGAGTGCTTCAAGACATGAACCATGAAGGAGAAGATATCCTGCCTGGGTGTGAGAAATCCACCAGAGCAGGACTGGGTATTTCAGCATTCCTATGCCAAGAACAAGTGGTTTGGAATTGTAGCCAAGTGGAGCTCAGGTGGCGGTTACAGCATTTGGTGCTATTGACCACACTGACACCCAGTGCATCTTAGTCCTGTACTTTTTTTAAGTCTGCGTCAGAATATCTATGGAGAAAAAGGTAGCTGCCAAGATGAGTACAAGTATGGCGCTAGTCCTTATTGGTAGTCTTCCGTTGAAAGGTCCCAAAATCCCTCACGGGCAGAAAGGGTGAACATGGCATTAACATAAGAACATAAGAAAAGCCATACTCGGTCAGACAAGGTCCTTCAAGCCCAGTATCCTGTTTCCAACAGTGGCCAATCCAGGTCACAAGTACCTAGCAGTTTTCCAAAAAAGACACACAGGTTCCATAATGCTTGTATTGGAGCAAGCTGTGGATTATGTTTGTTTTATGTTTTATTTCACTTGATAAAAACCGCCTTTCATGGGCAAGCAAAGCGGTGTACAATAAAACCAATAAAAACTTTGTTTTTTTAAAAAGGCCGATTACCTGGGTCTTCTTTAATAATGGTTTATGGACCTTTCCTCCAGGAACTTGTCCAAACCTTTTTTTTAACCCAGCTACACTAGCAGCTTTTACTAATTCTCCGGTAATGAATTCCAGAGTTTGATTAAGCGTAGTGTGAAAAAATATTTTCTCTTATTAGTCTTAAATGGGTTACCCTATAGCTTCATTGCATGTCCCCTTGTCTTTCTACTTTTCGATGATGTAAACAATCGATCTATGTTTACCCGTTCCACTTCATTCATTAATTTATAGATCTCTATCGTATCTCCATCAGCAGTCTCTTTTCCGGGTTGAAGAGCCCTTAACCTTTTAAGCCTGTCCTCATAGGAGTATCCTTCCATCCCCTTTACCATTTTGGTACCTTTTCTAATTCCGCTATAGCTGTTTTAAGTTATGGCGACCAGAATTGCACACAATATTCAAGTTTTGGTCGCACCAAGGAACGATTCAGAGGGGGCATAATATTCTTTGTCTTATTTTCCATTCCTTTCCTTATGATACCTAGCATTCTATTTGCCGCCTTAGCCGCTGCTGCGCACTGGGCAGAGGGTTTCAACGTGTTAGCAATGCCCTCACACTGCAGTGTAGATAGTTTATGTATATAGTTAACCCAGTTATCCAAGTTTGTACTCCTGTTCAATGTAAAACCTGACAGTTTGTCGTTATGGTCGTTTTGTTATGATGTAAACCGCGCTGATTCTAAATAGCGCGGTATATAAGAAACTGTAATAAATAAATAAATAAATGATGACACCTAAATCTTTTTCCTGGGTGGTGGTGATTCCTAATTTGGCACTTTTCATCGTTTAACCATAGTTTGGTTTGTTCTTTCCTAAGTGCATAACTTAGCACTTGTCTACATTAAATTTCATCTGCCATTTGAACGTCCAGTCTTCAAATTTATTAAGGTCCTTTTGCAATTTTTCACAATGCTCTTGGGTTTTAACAACTTTGAATAATTTTGTCATCTGTAAATTTGATTGCCTCACTTGTTATTCCTACTTCCAGGTCATTTACGAATATGTTAAAAAGCAGCTGTGAACTTGTGAAGGCAAGCTCTTGGCATCCTTTCAGTTGCAGAACAGGGTTGTGGACCAGGGTGTTCTAGATGTTAACTGGCTTCGTGTAGAGCAGCTGACCAGGCAAGGCAAGCCCACGACCTTCCCTCTCGTATGGATGCTCTCAAGGGTCTGAGGAACCCCCACAGCTCAATGGCTAGCACCACTGCAGAAGGGGCTGAAAGTTTTTGATCCTCTCTTACCATCGGGCATACATGGTTAGGGTATCAGCTGCTGTCTGTGGAGCAGTAGTGCATGGGTCAGTGGGTACACCAGTCTCAGGTGCATGTCAGCCTAAGAGGCACCCATTAGGTAGATTAGCTGCAGTGAAATGAAAACTGTGTAATGATGATGATCTGCACATCATGGGGAATGACAGTGTCAGATGCTGCCAAACAGCAGCCGTGTTATGCCCCAATGAGGGGAGGGTTGGTGCGGACTGAAAGCAGTAAGGAGCACAGTGCTGATATCTAAGTGCTCCACCTCAATGCCTGGACACCAAGAGCTTCAGGTTATACGTGACAGCTGTCTGAGTGACTCTGTGGTTGCATGTTTTGATAGGCATAGCCCAGCAGGTAGTGTGGGTTGATGTGATAGTACTTTGTTTTCAGTGTTGCTTTAGTGTTTGAAGTCTTTGCAGCAGCCGTGAGGGCCATCAGCACTATGAAAAATGAAGAAGCTATCATGGATGGCGCAATGAGTCCGGCGCAGTCATGCAACAGGTGGCCAGAAGTCTTGAACAGTGCCATTTAGGCAGAGGCTGAAAAATAACATTGCAGACATCACCATCAAGAGCCTGTTGTCACACCATCCTCAAGTGCAGAATTTTTCTACAGATGTATGGGATTTTGTACAGTGCTGTGTTAGAGCCGAGTGACTATATCCCATTATGCAGGCAGGATGAGGGGACTCTGCTGATGCTCCACTGCTACATGGCTCCAGAACCCCAGGGGTCAGAGGCAGTGCTTATTGTAGCATTTTCTGCAAACATCCCAATTTTCAGGGCAGGCAGGGGTGAGCTTTGGCTGGAAGGATGGTGTGGCTCAGGAGCAGACCTGAGGGAGGCACCAGCTGGCCGACTGCCAGGGAAGAGAAGCAGTGCCTTGGTGTAGGCTGAGCTCACTTTCAGTGCTAGTTCCCTGTGCACTGGTACGTCGGTGCATCCTCTGCTCTTTCATGCTTGTTGCTGAATTGCACTGGCAACTGGTACCTCGGTGTGTACCAAGGGCTTGAGGCTGGGTTGGTGCCAACCATGGATTTGGAACAGTGAGGAGTAGCTGTGCTGCGCTCAGATCAGTGTGTGTGCACTTGATGCTTCTGCTCCTGCAACACCAGACCAGGACATTCTCTTCAAAGCAGCATTGGACCTGGGTTACTGGGAAAATTTCTGGTAGTAGGTCTTAGCCTGGCTGTTCTGGGAGGGAGCTGATGCAGCTCAGAGACAAGGGAGAAAGAGGGCCTGCGTTGATGAATGGATAGGATGTGGTTCTCAGTCACTGTTAGGCTGCCTGTAGCTGAAGAGTTCTGGGCTTTACAGCAGGCTGTGCAAAGGGTGCATCTCTCGGGGCCAGTGTCTCACTATTGCTTCTCTCACCTTCTCTCCCTCTGTATCATCCCTCTTCCTTCAACCTATTCAAAATTCAGCTGTGTGGCTAATCTTCTGCCAGTCTCACCATGTGCATATAACCCCTCTTCTCCAGTCGCTTCATTGGCTCTCTATCTGTTTCTGTATCCAGTTCAAACTACTTCTACTGATCTGTAAGTGCACTCATTCTGCTGCTGCTCGTTACCTTTCATCTTCACGCCCTTCACTGCAGCCCAGTAACTCTGCTCTTCTGGCATGTTGCTTCTATTTGTGCCCTTCTCTTTGACTGCCATCTCAAGACTTCGATCTTTCCACCTTGCGGCTCCTTATGCCTGGAATAAACTACCTGAGTCGGTACATCAAGCTTCATCTCTGGCCCTTTTCAATTCCAGGCTAAAAACTCGCCTCTTCAAGGCTGCTTTTGGATCCTGATCCACTTAGTCTCCTGTTCTCCAACTATTTGCTTCCTTACCATTCCCCTAGATGTATCCTAGTCCCACGTGTTGTCTGTCTTGACTAGATTGTAAGCTCTGAGCTGGGGCCATTTCTTACAAGTCTCTGTACAGTGCTGTGTACCCCTTGTAGCACTATGCAAATGACCAGCAATAGTAATTGTTGTGGGGAAAGCTGGAGAAATAAGATACAGAGGAATAAAAAAAGAGAACAGAAGAATCTGGGCAGTTTGAACAGAGAGCTATCTGTCCATGGCAGCAGCATCATGTAACGTCACCAGTGTGTGACTAACTCATCATGCTTGTCCATAGAGCCCTTTCTTATGCAGGGTTCTTGTCAGACCTTTTCCCTGTGTGCTGGGGCTTGCAAACCGCAGCCTACCAGTTCGCAGTGAAGTGTTCCCATTTGTGGGCGGACTACAAAGTATGTGCTTGTTGGATGGGCCAGTAGTCTGAAGAATTTCAAGCGCAAAACAATTGATTTTTTTTTTTTAATTTTAAGGTGTTTTTTTATTGAGCAACTCAAACATGCAATAAAACCTTTTCTTCCATTTTCAATACAGAAACATTCCTTAAAATACTTTCAATACAATTTACTAAATTAAACCAAACCTTTTCTTTTCTTTTCCATTTCCCCCCCTTCCTCCTCCCTCCTCCCCTCACCCACCTCTTCCCTTCCCCGCCTCTCTTCCCCTACTACTCCTCTCACTCACTTTCCGTTTCCCTCTCCCCCCTCCCCTTCCCTCTCCCCCCCTGTAAATACACCAACATATTCTGCCATTCATTTTCAAACTTTGATCTCTTCTGTTTATGAATTGCCGTTAATTTTTCCATTAGGTAAATATGGCTCTGCCTTTCTTCACAATGTTCTACTCGGGGCGGCCTCTTCTGTTTCCACCGGTAAACCACCTCACACCGGGCCGCACTGAGGCAGGCTATTATTTGCTTTCTACCCTCCCAGGGTCCTCCATCTCTCCACCACCCAAAAAGAAAAATTAGAGGTTCCCACCTTATTTCCACCCCCACCACCCTTCTTATCCACTGCTGAATTTCTTTCCAAAATATTTGGATCTGTGGGCATGTCCACCACACATGATACATAGTCCCCTCTTCCCCACAATTTCTCCAGCACCCCTTTGATACTGCAGTATACATCTTATTCAACCTTACTGGCGTGTAGTACCATCTCATTACCACTTTATACCAATTTTCTCTGATAGCTATAGAGATAGGCATTTGCTTAACCTGACCCATAATGGCCCTCCACTGTAGGAGTTCCAATTGCATCTCCATCTCCCATTCCCACGCCCTCATATATCCTACTTTCTCCTCCTTTTTCTGTCCCCCCTCACTGCTTTGTATAGCCCTGATATCAACCCCTTAGACCTCCTTTTCCCATACCATATCATCTCCAGATCAGTATAGTCCCTCATTAATCCCTTCTTACCTAGTTTTCTCTGTATATAATGGTAACACCTGCCAATAATGAAATAATCCCCCCTCTCCTAACTGGTAATCCTCTCGTAAATCCTCATATGGAACCCACTCCCCCCCTCCCATCTAAAAATTGATAAAACCACCTAAGGCCTTTCCTTTCCCACACTTTAAAAATCCCCCCTTCCCTTCCTAGTTTAAAATTCTACGTGTAGCACAAAGTTTGCATCATCGAGAATTTAGGATCTCTCCCATCCCCCCGCCTTTCTCACTCTATCCCAAATCCCAAGGACGTGACTTAGATATGGGTTCCCATCCACCCCAGACCCCTCTCCCTCCTACCTATCCACGGAAGTGCCTCCAGCTTCTTCCCCCTTAACCCCGCTTCCTTTAGTTTCGTAAAAGTCTTCCGTTCACCTCCCTCCCTCCAATCCATCACATGCCTAATCTGAGTTGCCC
This sequence comes from Ichthyophis bannanicus, assembly GCA_033557465.1. NCBI lineage: Eukaryota > Metazoa > Chordata > Amphibia > Gymnophiona > Ichthyophiidae > Ichthyophis > Ichthyophis bannanicus. The sequence goes on along the minus strand of JAWIIG010000033.1, from coordinate 1,115,473 downwards.
AATAGTAAGCCAACAAGTCTGGGACCCCCATCCCCCCCCCCCCCTCTTCTCAGGACCTATACAAAATTGCCCTCGCCACTCATGGTGGTCACTTCCTCCAGATGAAGTGGAATACGTTTCCCTGAAGTTTCCGCATTTGCCCTGCTGGGATTGCTGTGGGAAGAGCCTGAAAGAAATATAGTACCCTAGGGAGTATATTCATCTTGATTGCCACTATTCGACCCATCCACGACATCTCCATATCCATCCAGTCTCTCAAATCCTGACCCACTGCTTTCCATAATTGAGGATAGTTTGCCTCATACAAGTTCCCAGATTTGGCCGTTATTTGCACTCCCAGGTATTTGATGCCCCCCCCCCCCCGCCCCCGGTGCCCATTTGAATGGATACCTTCCCTTTAGGTGCTCTATTTCCTCTTCTCGTATATTTATATTAAGTGCCTCCATCTTATCCATATTCATCTTGAATCCAGATACCACTCCATACCTCGCAATTACTTCCAAGACCCTTGCTAAAGTCCTTTCCGGCTCAGTTATCATCAATAGGATATCATCAGCGAATAAAGAAATCTTATGTTGTTGTCCCCTCACCCTAACCCCCCGAATGCCCTCTTCCCTTCGTATCACTTGTGCCAAAGGTTCCACTGCTAGTGCAAATAACAATGGAGATAATGGACACCCCTGTCTTGTGCCCTTCTCTAATCCAAACACCGCTGAATAATTGTCAATAATTCGTACCCTTTCCTGGGGTTTATTATATAATGCCTGCACCCGAGATATATACTTAGAACCAAACCCCATCTTCTGCATTACGGCAAACAAGAAGGCCCAATTGATCCGATCGAATGCTTTTTCCGCATCTATAGACAGCACCGTCATATCTATCTTCCTAGAGCAGGCTTCCCAAATCACCTCTCTCTCAGTATTATCTGGAGCCTGTCTCCTGCTAATAAAGCCCATTTGGTCTATATCAACACCTTCACCAAAATCTTCACATCGGTATTGAGTAAGGAGATTGGTCGAAAGGAACCACAATGCAAGGGATCCTTCCCCGCCTTTGGCAACACCGTAATACCTGCTGTTAACATTTCCTGGGAAAGTTGCCCCCCCCCCTCCGTAATTCCATTAAACATTCTTTCCAAAAATCCCACCGGCTCCTCCCTAAAATTCTTATAGAAAGAATTTGCCAACCCATCCAACCCTACCAAGCGGCATTTCTTTAATCACCACCTCGATTTCTTCCCAAAGTATACGTCCCTCCAACCTTGCCCCCACCTCCTCCCCCACTATAGGCAACTCTGTGGACTCCAAAAATTCCTGAATACGCCGTGCCTCACTCTCTTCTCTAGCTTGCGCGTATAGTTCAGAGTAAAATTGACAGGACCTATCTCCAATTTGTTTTTCCGTCCTTAGTATTTCTCCCCCCGCCCCTTAATTGTCACTATTGCATTTGCTATTTCCCTTTTCCGCAATTTGTGGGCCAGCATTCTCCCCGCCCTATTACCCCACTCATAAAATCTCTGCTTTACCATTTCCAATTGAAAAGCTATAACCTCCAATTGGAGCTGATTCAGCTCCAATTGGAGAGGAGGAGTGGCCTAGTGATTGGGGCAAGTTACCTCAGGCCGGAAGGTCGGGGGTTCAAATCCCACTAGAGGACAGCAACCTTGGGCCGGAAGGACTGGAGTTTCTAGTCCCACAGGTTCTCCTTGTGGTCTTGGGCAAGCCACTTAACCCTCCATTGCCCATGATCCCTGTAAAATAGTTATCTCCAAGTTATAATGCCCTGTTCAATGTAATTTCAGTTTGTTCAATGTAAACCGCCTTGATATCATGATATAAGAAATGTTAAATAAAATAAAAATGTATTCAAATGCTTTAATTGCCCCGCCCTCCCCTGCTTACTATATTGCTTCGTAGCATTCTTAATTTCCTCATGGAGCTTCTTTTCTCTTACAAGTGAAAGTAATGGTGTTATAACACAAAAACCAGGTTCTGATCAGGTTACTTTAGTCTGATATTTCTTCTTAGGTGTCTATGAAAACCCAAGGTTCCAGTGTGCTGGTTAAGAATACTGTCATTTTTAAATCTTTGGGACAATGTGTCAGAACAGAGAGATTCTCCAGGACCAAGCAGGAAGACGGTCCTCACATATAGGTGTCATCGGCGCTGATGAAGCCCCAGCGGAGCATTTCCCAAACTTTCTATGAAAGCCTTTGGGAATGCAGGCACGCATGCATGCGGGATTCCCTTCCCGCCTAAAGGTGCCATCTTACCTCAGTCTCTTTTTTTCCGAGAAGCTCATCGGACGTGTGTCCTGTCATCCTGGATAAAAGTTGATTTTTTTCGGCGATTCTCGCTGTTTTTTTCTCCCGGTTCGACGCCGGTTCCCCTCCCGCGTTCGGTACACCGGTATCGAGCCCGATTCTTCTTTTTCGGTTTTTGCCCTTCGTGGCTGGCGTTCGCGCCCTTTTTTGTTTTTTCCCTGGAAGACCGGTTCTTTGACCTCGTGGGGACTCTTTTATTTCCCCGATGGCTTCCAGCGGTTTCAAAAAGTGTGATCGGTGTAAGAAATTAATGTCTCTCACCGACACACACGACTGCTGCCTTCGGTGCCTCGGTCCTGATCACGACCCTAAGTCGTGTGGACCATGTGGGAAGATGTCTTCCAAGGCACTCCGAAGTCGCCAGTAGCAGAAAGAAAGGCTTTTCTCGGACTCAGCCTCCGGCCGGGCCCGGACCTCGTCTGAGGCCTCGACATCTCGGGATTCGGATCCCGAGCGCCATTGAAGCTCCTCGGACAGGGGGTCCCCCGACCGGGAACGCAAGAGGAAGAAGCGGCTCGCGAGGGCGTCGTCGGAGGAGGTCCCTGGCTCCTCGAGGGCCAGGTCTAAGACCCCCGACCGTCGCCCCGGGCCCGTGGAACAAGAGAAGCCTGCCAAAGTTCCTTGCGTGGAGCCGGAGTCTGCTGGACACGTAAGCCCCGTAGTCCTCGAGGACTCTCCTCCCAGAGAGCCAACGTCGGACCCGGCGCCGCCAGGGCCCGAGATGGTGGCTGCTGCGTCTCCCGAGCTGAGTCTCAGGATGACGGCCTTGGAGAGCAGACTGTCTGCCTTCATGGAGCAGCAGCGGGCACTGATGGCCAGCCTGTCGGGCGCATCTGCCTCGACCACCGGGACATCGACTTTGAAGTCGACCCCGGAGACAGAGCCGATACTCGAGTCCATCATGGCTCGAAGTCGACCTCAGTCGAGGTCTCCCTCGACCTCCCGCTTGGGACCGAGGGCGTCGACGCCGGTGCCTCCGGCGTCAGGGCGGGTGCTCCAGGGCCCCGCGGGGTCGGACCCTGACTCCTCGTCGGACAAGTTCGCCTGGGAGACGGAGGTTGAAGAGTCCCCCGATGCGTTCAAGACTCGGTGCGTCCCGTCGGACTCACCGCAGTCTGAGCCCCGGAATAGATCCCCTCCAGAGGATACTCGGTTCTCGGAGTTCGTCCGGGATATGGCCACTGCCTTGGCTATTCCGGCGGACCCCGAGGAAGAGCCTCGAGCTGAAGAGCTCGAGGCTCTGCAGTATGACTCTCCTTCGAAGGAGGCCTTTACTGTTCCGGTTCCTCCGATGCTGGAACAGCTCCTCTTCTGGATGTGGGAGGCACCGGCCTCGGCACCAGTTTTAAGCAAGCGAGTCGACTCAATCTATTGACTCAGAACCCTGGCTTTCAGAAGGCACAGCTACCACACCATTCCATGGTTGTGGAATCGACCATGCATCGTCTGAAGAGCCAGAAGATGCACTCCGCGGTGCCCCCCCCCCCCCCCCGGCAGGGAGGCCCGAAACCTCGATGGCGTCGGTAGAAAGTGCTTCCAGGGCTCGATGCTTGCTTGTCGTGTCCAGTCTTACCAGCTGTACATGGGCATATACTTGCGGGACCTGGCCAAGGAGTTGGCCGGGTTCTCTGCTGGACTCTCCGGTGAACCCTTGCAGAGATTCAAGTCCTTGTCCTCGGGGATTCGGGACTGCTCGAAGTTCATGTCCCGTGCCGCCTACGATGGCTTTGAGGCTTCGGCCCGAGTTGTGGCAGCCGGCATCGCGGCTCGACGCCAGGCATGGCTGCAGTCGTCGGACCTCGAGTCATGGGTTCAGGACAAGTTGGTCAATGTCCCTTGCCGAGGTGAAAACCTTTTTGGCAAGCCCATGACCGAGAAGGCCGCCCAGCTCGAAACAGAGCACCTTACACGGACAAGGCTGTCTAGAAAGACCTCTGCCCCTTCTCATAAAAAGAAGGGCTTGGGTAAAAAGCCCTTTTACCCGAGGAAGGGCACTGCCTACAAACAGTACCCTCAATATCAGGCTGCCCAAGCTGTACCCCAGGGTTAGCAAGCCAAGGGGCAGGGTAATGGGCCCCATAGGCAGAGGACCCCCAAGCCTCCGGCCCCTGCTCCCACTTAGCAGGGTGGGGGTTTTTGACTCCTTGAGCATAGCCTCACCATCCCTGCTCTCCCAACCCTGCACAGGAGGTCGCCTCGCCCTCTTTGCCCACCAGTGGCCCCTCATCACCGGGGACAGTTGGGTATTGGACATAGTCCACAGAGGCTATGCTCTGCATTTTCACCAACTGCCTCCTCCATACTTTCCAGGGTTGCCTCCAAGGCCTCCCCTGCACACAGACCTTCTCCTTCAAGAGCTTCAGGGTCTGTTGGTTGACAGGGCGGTGGAGCCTGTGCCTCCCCACTTGCACGGTCACGGATTCTACTCCAGGTATTTCCTGGTACCCAAAAGAACCGGTGGCCTTCGACCCATTCTGGATCTCAGAAACCTCAACAAATTCCTCGAGAAAGAAAAGTTCAAGATGCTTACTCTTGGAACACTTCTGCCCTACCTCCAGCAGGGAGATTGGCTATGCCCCTTAGATCTAAAGGATGCGTACACTCACATCCTCATTCATCCAGACCACAGAAAGTACCTCAGGTTCATTGTGGGAAGAAACCATTATCAGTACACAGTGCTGCCTTTTGGCTTCACCTCCGCTCCCCGGGTCTTTACCAAATGCCTGGCAGTGGTGGCGGCCTACCTGAGAAATCAGGGAATCTTTGTCTTCCCCTATCTGGACGACTGGCTCATCAGGGGTCAGACGTGCCAGGAGGCCAGACAGGCCACCCTCAGAACTATTGCTCTTCTTCAAAGCCTGGGGTTTGTCATAAACTTCACAAAGTCCACTTTGCTCCCCTCCCAGAACTTGGAGTTCATAGGAGCAAGGCTGGACTCTCTGCTGGCAAAGGCTTTCTTGCCAGAAGACAGGGCCCAAAGGTTGATAGCTTTGGCAAATCAGTTTCTCAGCAGGTCACTGGTCTCCGCCAGACTCTGCCTGAGGCTGCTTGGCCACATGGCTTCGACAGTACATGTGACCCCAAATGCCAGGCTCCATATGAGGCCTGCACAGTGGTGCCTTCGGACTCAGTGGTCACAGGCCACAGGCAGCCTCAGAGACAGGATAAGGGTGTCCATACAATTTCTGCACTCCCTCAACTGGTGGCTACCACCACCCAGTCTACTGAAGGGGGTGCCTTTTCAGATTCCTGGGTACACAGTGGTACTGACCACAGACGCCTCCCTGCAGGGCTGGGGAGCTCATTGTCTAGGCAAGTGCACCCAGTGCCTGTGGTCTCCTTGGGAAGCTGCACAGCAGATCAATCTCCTCGAACTCAGAGCTATTCGATTAGCACTCAAAGCTTTCTCTCCTACCCTGGCTCATCAATCTGTCCTGGTTCAGTCAGACAACCAAGTAGCCATGTTTTATGTGAACAAACAGGGCGGAACTGGGTCCAGAATCCTTTGTCGGGAGGCTGAGGACCTTTGTTCATTTGCCCTCAAGCACAACATGCTCCTCAAGGCTGTGTACCTTCCAGGCCAGAATTCTGCAGCCCCACGAGTGGTAGCTGCATCCTTCAGTAGTTCAGAAGATCTTCCTAAAATGGGGTCTCCCTTTGGTAGATCTCTTTGCCAGCCCAGTGAACAAGCAACTGCCAAAGTTCTGCTCCAGGCAACCACATCCTCTGAGAATAGCAGTAGATGCTTTTCTGATTCCATGGTCTCAGGGCCTCCTGTATGCGTTTCCTCCCACGCCCTTGGTGGCCCGAACTCTCTTCAAAATTCTTCAGGACAAGGCCTCGGTCCTGCTGGTGGCTCCCAGGTGGCCGAGACAGCCTTGGTTTCCTCTTCTGCTTCAACTGGCGGTGGATCCTCCACTGCAACCCGACCTTCTCTCACAGGAGCAGGGTTCCCTCCACTGTAACCCGACCGTCTCTCACAGGAGCAGGGTTCCCTTCTGCACCCCAATCTCAAAGCTCTCAATTTGATGCCTGGAGGGCTGCAAGGGTTTTCGGCTTCCTGGGGCCTACCTTATCAAAATCAGGGACTTAAGTCCAATTCTGTTCGTGTCCACCTCTCAGCCCTAGCAGCTCACCACTCACTGGTGGAGGGACATTCTCTGTCAGGTCACCCCTTGGTGTCCCGCTTTCTCAGGGGCTTGCTTTTGCTCAAGCCTCCAATCCGTCCTCCTGCCCCTGAGTGGGAGTTGAATGTGGTCTTGCAGCAACTGACTCGCCCACCTTTTGAGCCGATGGCTACTTGTCCACTACGCTTCCTATCTTGGAAGACACTCTTCCTCATAGCCCTTACCTCGGCTAGGCGAGTGAGTGTGCTTCAGGCCCTGGTCTGTGATAGGCCTTACACCAGAATTTATAGGAACCGGGTAGTCCTCAGGACTCATCCAAAGTTCCTCCCAAAGGTTGTCTCCTCTTTCCACCTCAATCAGGAGGCAGTTCTTCCAACATTCTTCCCTAGGCCTCATGCAAGCCAGGCTGAAGCAGTCCTGCATACCCTGGACTGTAGGAGGGCCTTTTCCTTCTACCTTGACCGTACGCTGGGGCATAGGAGGGCTACTCAGCTCTTTGAATCCTTTGATCCCAATAAGTTGGGGTTGGTTGTGTCCAAGCGTACCTTGTCCATCTGGGTGGCTGACTGTATCACCTGGGCTTACAGGGCAGCTGACCTTCCTTTGCAGGGTCGGGTCACGGCCCATCATGTCAGGGCAATGGCTGCCTCAGTGGCTCATCTCCGCTCTGTGCCCTTGGTAAACATCTGCAGGGCTGCAACTTGGTCTTCAAGCCAGACTTTTGCGGCCCATTACTGTCTGGAGAAGGGAGTCCCGTAGGGACAGTGCTTTTGGTCAGGCAGTACTCCGGAATCTCTTTGAGGTTTAGGCAACTCCTGCCCTCCTGCCCTCTGTTGGGCTACCGGTGGAGGTTGTGTCCTTGAAAAGCCTTTCTTTGCTGCTGAGACTAGAGGGAGTACTCTTGTTCAGCCTGGGTTCCTTGGTAGCCCAGAGCTTGGGAGTCACCCATATTTGAGGACTGACTTCCTGCTTGGTCCTGGAGAAAGAGTAGTTACTCACCTGTAACAGGTGTTTTCCAGGAGCAGCAGGAATCAGTCCTCACAGCCCTCCCTCCTCCCCTTGGAGTTGCAGTTGTACATAGTTCATTTTTCATTTTTGTGTGCTGTTCTTAGCTATGTCATTTGACTGAGGTAAGATGGCACCTTTAGGCAGGAAGGGAACCACGCATGCGTGCCTGCATTCCCAAAGGCTTTCATAGAAAGCTGGGGAAATGCTCCGCTGGGGCTTCTTTGGCGCTGATGACACCCATATGTGAGGACTGATTCCTGCTGCTCCTGGAGAAACACCTGTTACAGGTGAGTAACTACTCTTTCTTAGTTAACGTCAAGGTTGAAAGTCACTTAGAACTCCTCAGTCATATTCTGTGTTTCATCTGCATTATCCTGAAAAGCTTGGACAGTATACTGCACAAGCTTGAATTTGGAAAATGCAGATCTAAAATGCGAGTCCACATGATATAAGCCTGGATTCCTTAGGACTCTGCCAGCTTGCCTGCTTGCTGCATGCTGGGATAGTGTAGCAGTTGCTAATAGCATTATATATCCATCACTTGTTGTCTTTCCTTTCCCTCTTCTCCTGATTGCTTAGATTCGGATACGAGACCCTAACCAGGGTGGGAAAGATATCACTGAAGAAATCATGTCTGGTGGGAGATCATCCTCCACGCCACCCCAGGTAAGAGGCTCTACCTACCTAGTGCTCAAGGCCAGCTTTAGGGTACAGCAAGCAGGATGTGTTCCCGGGATACCACTGGGAGTCCCATGCACGTATGTGCCATCCAGAAATGCCACTTGGCAGCTCTGCTTCACACACAACCCTCCTCTCTCAGGGACTTTGGGGGGTAGGTATCAACACCTACCACGGGCACCATGCATCCCAGAGTTGGGACTGTTAGTGCTAATGATGTGGTTGCTGTTTCCAGGTTACTAATCTCTTACACACTTCTGTGGGCAGCAAATGAGTGAGCGGTTTTCAGAATGTTTCCAGATGCTTCTCACAGCCAAATCTGAAAATGGGTCACATTTGTCATCCTTAAGTTATGCATGCAGCTTGGTTTCAGTAATGAGCCACTTGAAGGTTCTACTTAAATACTGGTTTATCCACACACAGACTGAATGTAAGTAAAACTCTTACAGCTACTGCAGGCAAATAGAATAAATAATGTAGAAGTTTGGGGGCAAATCTTAAATTCAGGGTTTATCAATAAGTCTTCCTTTTCATAGACGGACAATGCTCTTAAACATGGCTTCTACAGTATTTCATAATAAGTACAACTTCAGACTTACATCACTATAACATTTCTGTATCCAAACTCATTGGGATGAAAACAGCTGTTTGGCCTCTTAGCCATCTAAATGCTGGGAATGCCTTCCTGACACTAGCATGTCTTTTGAATCCCTGAGGACAAATCCAAATGCTCAGATGTAGACTGTGCATTGGGCTGTTATCTGTCCAATACTTACTTTGGCCATCCTTGTGGCTGAGAGCAAAAGCAGCCCTAAACCACCCAAACCCTGATTCTTGGACAGCTTTTTGCCTTAACACTTGGCCTGGGCTCATCTTACACAGTGCTGCGGGAAGGTTGCCAAGATATTAGTAACCTTTGCTTACTCTTCTCTTATACAGTCTGGAGGACTTGAAGTACAAGCCAATGGCGAGACTTCTCACATAACTGTTGTCATCAGAGCAGGTGGGTACAAAGGACACACACAGGTCAGCTGCTACGTTGTTTCTGTGTTGTGTGTACTGGGGGAGTGGGGAGGGAGAGATTTCCTTCCTCTGGTTGAAAATTCTGAAGGGACACTCTTCTTATTCCCCAGGGAGTTATACTCTTTGGGAAGACTGTAAAATAACTGACATTCTTTAGGGCATTTCATCAGTATTCAAGACACCCTTCTGTATCTGTAGCCTTCTGCACCCAGTGCAAAGTGATATGGGGCTATTGGAGCAGTTTATTTATTTATTTATTTAACATCTCTTCTATACCGCGCTATTAAAATCAGCGCGGTGTACATCAAACAAAATATACTGCAATGCATACAGGTAACATTGAGTTTACAGAGAACAAGGGAATATATAACATGGAATAACAGGGATAACTATGTACAATCAACATTATACTATATACACCTACCTCAGACCGATTTGTGCTTTAATTCATCTCACTCTGTATAGCTTATGATACACTTAGGGTAATTTTATATAATTCTGCGTAGTTAACATGCATTTCACATTCCTATGTCAAGCCTGTTTTATAAAGAAAAGTAGACCCTTTTCTTTATGCAATACTACATAGTATATTACGGCAGATAAAGACCAGTATGGTCCATCTAGTCTGTCCAGCAAGATGGCAGATGTAGGTGCATCTGCCGCTCTGTGCAGGTCACTCCTCCCCATGTCTTTGTTTAGGGGTGTACCCACTGCTCTGTGCAGGTCACTCCTATTTGTTGAGATACGTTTATTTTGATTGTATCCTGTTGCTGTAAAGGCATCCACTGTGTCTCTTATCCTATACGCCTTGCTCTAAGGTTCAATCACTTAATGCCAGACCTAGAGCCAGTTTAAATGCTCATGCCTAGATTTTTCAAGAATGTGCATAAATTGTAGTATTCAATATCATCCTTCTAGACCAGTCCAGACAAATGGGTTGTATTCCCCTACTAGCAGATGTATAGAGACAGCCAATGAAATGCCCAGGTTTTAATGACATCACTCCCGTGTTTCTATTAGCCTGAGCCTCTAGGGTCAACTCAGTATTTTTTTGTCTCCAGCAGATGGTTGTTGTATTTGTTTCAGCCCTAATAGAATCTAAACAAACGAATCTGTTTGAGAGAATAAGATTTCTCTTGTGAACAACAACCTGTGATTGACTCTTTCGCTTGAGCATGATGTGGTAGGCTTCACTAGACTGCGGTCTTTTTGGTAGCCATAGGAGGAGGGGAAAATTGGTTCCACTCCACGCTTATATCCTGATAAGGGCCTATTGAGGAGCCAGAAAATTGGAAAGATTGGATTTAAGCTGCCTTCACAGCCTCCTCTCCCCACCCCTGCTCTCCCCGAAGACTGAAGAAGGCTCTCAAAGGTATGTGGCTGCAAGCCAGTTTAAAAAAAAAAAAAAAAGAGAGAAAATTGTAGCAGGAGTAGCGCTGAGCCCCGGCATTTTATTTCCTGCCGGGGGGGGGGGGGGGGGGCCGGGGGGGGTTGAGTACCAAGGCTTCGACTGTCATTGTCATTGTTGCGGACTTCCGCACTCGTCTATTTGGGGCATAAGTCAGAATGAACCACGGGCGGCTGTTGGCACAGCGTTGGGGATTTCTGCCCTTTTCCAACATGTGCTGTTAGTGTTTCTGTCTGCATGCCTTGTGGCCAAGTGGTCCTAGCACGCGCTGCCTGAGCAGCTCAGCATGGAATGGAGTACCACATCACAGGATTCTGGAATCTGCTCATCTTGCATGACAGCCTCTGACTCATCTTTGGAGGGCCCGCCTCCTTTCTCTCACTGAGAGGATTCAGTTAGACCAGCTTTGCTTCTGTGCAGGAGGCGGTGGATGATGCTGTGGTTAAGGATATTAAGCTGGCCAGTAGTTCCGGTTACCATGCTTCAGGCTGCCCTCCTTCGAAGGGTTCAGTTACAGCTATGTCCCCTGTGGTTGTGGATCATTCTCAGAAAGGGGAGGTTGTTCTCTGAATTCTTTTCTTTTATGCCACTAACCTAGTCATTTTGATGTGGAAACTCAGAACCTGCAGCCTCTAGATTCCTCTCAAATTCAGTCACGTGAAAGTTAGGCTGGATATAGAAGCCTGGCTCGAGTGCCTCTTAAGCGATCCAGGCGAAGGTTGCATTCAGAAGATATGGATCAGCTGGGGTTTGTCCAAGATTTGGGCTTGGATTTTGGTTCTTGATGTCTTAGCTGTGGAGTCTGATGTGGAGGAAGGCTGGCATTATCTGCCTGTTCTGGAAGGAAGAGCTGGCAGCATTGATTGATTGAGTTTCATCCACTTTGAACTTGGCTGACGCTCCAGCGGAGTAGCTGGGGCTGTAGGTCCATCCATTCCTGCAGGAAATGTGCAAATCCACAACAGTTTCCCCATTTCCGGAGGTTATCAAGAACGTGATCTGTTTAGAATGGGATCTTCCTGATTCCCCCATCTAAGGGGTTAAAGATGTCTAAGAGGATGCACACCCTCCTGGAGGAGGAGTGCATCGTGTTGCTCAGCATGCCTAAGATAGATGCACAAGTCATGGCGGTTATGAAGTGGACCACCATTTCCATGGAAGGCGGATTGGCCTTGAAGGATAGTCTGGTTTAAAAGTTGGCATGTCTGCTAAAGAGCCAGTTTGCAGTGACAGCTGCTGTTCTTCAGTTGGCAATGTGTGCTTGCTTGACATCTCAAGCCCTCCTCCAGGGGATTCAGTCTCCTCTGCCGGATGTTACTACTGCTCTTTTGGAGTCTGCTACTGTCTTCCTTCTGATGCCATGTTATGATCCAGTCTGCTTAGCGACTAATGATATCGCCATGTTGACGGTGATGCAGCGTTGAATATAACTGCACCACTAGGAGGCGGACGCGTCCTCCAAAGCCTGCCTAACTCAACTGGCCTTTAAGGGAAACCTCCCTTTTGAAGCTGATTTGGAGGAGTTGGTGAAGGACTAGGGCGAGGCCAAGCCTTGCCTTCCAGAAGATAGGCTGAAAGGACCTAGGAAGCCTACAGGACTCTTCCCCTCCTTGGCTTCTGCCTGTCCATCGTTAGCACGCTGGACTAACTTCCAGGGGTCTCAGGATTCTTGTCATTATTGTCCTTGAAAGCCTTTCTTCTCTTCTTCTGAATTTCGGACCCATATTCGGCCCTTTTGAGGGGCTCATGGGCCCAAAGATTCTGTCCCCGGCAGAGGGTGTCCCTCCCATTCAACACAATGAAAGTTTCCTTATCGTTCTTCCAGTTCAGTCCTCTACTTCTGGGTAGTCAACCTCCTCCTGCAACTTTGGAGACTGGCATGTCAGAACTCTGACATCACTGCATATAGCCTGCTGTAACTCCCATCAGCCCCAGTGTGACCAGTCTCCTTGCAGCAGGAGGACATTGTGAGCCCAGGTGGGGCTCACTGGAGGAACAGATAAGGCATCTGTAGGATAGGTTAATTGTTTAATTTCTTCTATTTTGGGACAAATTCAGTGCCGTGGCTTTAAAAAAACAAAAAAAAAGAAACAAGAGAAGCCGGGGGGGGGGGGGGGGGGAGACAAGTTCTCTAGCTACGTTCTTGCCTGCTCCCTACCCTTTCTGAAGTTCTGCAGTCCGGATCCAGGTCTCTCTCCTCCCAGACTTTTCCGGGGAGAGCCTCCTGTGTAATGATCCCTTCACGCCGGCTCTGCGCTGCTTGAGGGGGGATGCAGCTGCAGTGAGCCGAGTGGTGACCGGTGCCGCCGTGAGCAGTGTTTTTACGGTTCTGTCTGCTTCGGGTGTGGGTGGATCACCGGGAAAACGGCCTTGGCCCTTTCGCAGATCTGTCTGGTATTTAGGGAACCGGGTTCAGACAGCGAGGGCACCGGAGGCTGGGCGGGCAATCAGGTAACATTGTTGCAGAGCCTGAGCTGTTTGGCACCCTTTTTGTTTTTTCAGCGTCTCCGGAACGGCGGCGGCCATTTTGACATGGCCGCGTGGCTGCAGTGCAGAGGGGGAATTTATGAAGCCCTGATTGTCTGCTGCTTTATTTCTTTCAGCAGGGTCTGGGTAGCGTTTGGTAGCCCTTTTCCTTTTATTTTCTTTGTTTTCGATTGATTTTTTTTTTATTACATTTTTTTTTTTGGCGATTTCCTCATAGAGTATTTAGAATTCAGACAGGGTTTTTTCTTTTTGGCTGTGTTCAGCGGATTTGTAAGGAGTTTATTGGCGTTTAGTGGTAGCACTGTGGGCTTAAGCAAAGGCTAGAGATTTTCTTCCAGGTTAAAAAAAAAAATAAAAAAAAAAATTTACATAGATTTAAAGGGGTAAGTACGAGAACCAAGACCATTGAGACCTGGGCAAAGTGATCAGGATCTCTGGCAGGAGTATGGCGGCGCGACCGCAGTGTGTAGTTTGTGGCACACGGAGAGGTGCGGTGGCTGACTCAGGTATTTGCCGCGGCTCTGCTTCCCTTTCCTCCACAGTGGAATCTCAAATGGAGATCAAGGACCCCCCGGAAGCGCAAGGAGCGTTGGCTGCAGCGGGGACGGAGTCGGTACAGCTTGCGGTGCAAGGGTTTACTCTGGAGGAGGCGGCAAGACCTTCAGGGGGCTCTTCAGGTCCGGGTTTGACAGACCTGGGAAACTTTTGTCCTGATTTTATCTTAATGATGCATCAGGCCTTTTGCTTGCAGCGGCAGGGCAAGACGGCTGCGGCATGGCCACTCTCGGTTCCGTCTCAGCAATTGGATACTGATGAAAAGGGCGGGGGGCCCTCGGCTCCGAAGAGGGCGAGAGCCCAGGTTGTTTCCTCCGTAGACACCGAATGACCAGAGGTGGAGGACCCAGATTTGGAACATGAAGAAGGGTTGGAGGATCTTGAGGAAGTAGAAATCCAAGAACCCGAGGACCAAGCAAAGATCATAAGAGTTTTCCGCAGGGAAGAGCTCGCTGCGTTGATCACGGAGGCGATGCAGATGTTGAATCTGGCGACGCAACCGGTCAATGAAGAGGAGGTTGAGGATCTGGTTATACAAGCGGTGAGGCAAACGCAAGTGGTATTTCCGGTTCACCGAGTTGTTGAGAAGATGATCCAGGATGAGTGGGATCAGCTGGAAGCAGGACTCAGGGGGATACGCACGATAAATAGACTTTACCCTTTGGCCGATAAGGAAAGGTTCCGCTTACCTCGGGTGGATGCTGCGTTGGCAGCGGTTACGAAGAAAACTACTATACCGGTGGAAGGCAGTGCGGCTTTAAAGGATGCTCAAGACCGCAAAGTGGACAGTCTGCTAAAGCAGGTTTTTGAGGCGGATGCGCTATCCTTACAGGTGTCGATCTGCGGGGCTTGGATAGCACTGGCCTGTCTGTGCTGGGTTCAACGACTGCGTCTTTCGCCACATCTCGAGCAAGACGAGATTAAGGAGCTGGGCCGTTTGGAGTTGGGGATGGCCTATTTAGCGGATGTTCATTACGACCTCATTCGGGCCCTGGCGACTAGCACGGCCTCAGTGGTGGCTGCGCGAAGGTCAGTATGGCTGCAAAATTGGTCTGCTGATGGCTTGTCCAAGGCCCGGCTCGTAAAATTGTCCTTCAAGGGTAGGTTGCTCTTTGGGGAAGACCTAGACAAGTTAGTGAATGGCCTCGGAGAGTCCAAGAGTGGAAGACTTCCGGAGGATAAGCCTAAACAGGGTAAATCCTTTCTGAGTTTGCGTGGTCAGTTCAGGAGTTTCCAAAGATTCTGTGCGTCCCGCTATGGCAGTTCGCAGAGGGGGCGATTAACGGCGCGCAGCCAGGGATTTCGGGGAGCGACTAGGGGCTTCTCCAATTCCTCGGCTGTGTCTCGGAAGCCACAATGAAATCCGGCGGGTCCCAGCGGAAGGTCCCCCGATCGGCGGGAGGTTGAAGGGGTTTCTTTCTGCTTGGACCCACATCACATCCTATCAGTGGGTGTTAGAGGTTCTTCGGCAGGGTTACTCACTGGAGTTTGCCCGGCCAGTGCGGGATTCCTTTGTCATGTCCCCTTGCAGAGGGTTAACGAGGACCTTAGCGATTCAAAGTACTTTGCAGTGGCTGCTACAATTAGGGGCTGTGGTGCAGGTGCCCAGGGCAGAATATGGCGAGGGTCGGTACTCCATTTATTTCATGGTGCCAAAGAAGTGTGGGGCGTTGCGCCCTATTTTGGATCTGAGGGGCGTAAACCGGTGTTTGCGGGTTCCGCATTTTCGGATGGAGACCCTGTGGTCGGTGATTGTGGCAGTGTGGCGCGGAGAGTATTTGACGTCGCTAGATCTCACGGAAGCCTATTTGCACATTCCCATTCAGGCAGCTCATCAAAGGTTTCTCACATTCACCTTGCCTTGGGGACATTATCAGTTCCAGGCGTTGCCTTTCGGCCTGGCAACGGCGCCAAGATCATGGTGGTAGTAGCGGCGGCATTGCGCAAAGAAGGAATTCTAGTTCACCCTTATCTCGATGATTGGTTGATCCGAGCCAAGTCCAAGGAGGAGAGCGTACGGGTAACTACCAGAGTAGTACAATTCTTACAAAGTCTGGGTTGGGTGGTCAATTCGGCCAAGAGCCGACTTTCGCCCTCTCAAAGCCTGGAGTATCTTGGGGTACTGTTTGACACAAAGAGAGGTCTGGTGTTTCTGCCGGAGCGAAGGGCTCAGGGCCTCAGGGGGCTGGTATGCAAGTTCAGAGCAATGCCGGCTCCTTCGGCGTGGTCTTATCTGCAGGTGTTAGGAACCATGGCAGCGACTCTGGAAGCGGTGCCTTGGGCCAAGGTGCACATGCGTCCTCTACAGAGGGCTCTTCTGCACCGGTGGTTGCATCAGACGGATTCTTTGAGCGTGCGGCTGCCTTGCCCACTCAGGGTCCGGCAGTCTCTCCGATGGTGGTTACTTCCAGCTTCTCTGGAGGCTGGAATGCCCCTGGAGCAGCCGGATTGGCTACCAGTGATAACGGATGCCAGTCTGGGAGGCTGGGGAGCCCACTGCGAAGGTCAGTTCGCGCAGGGGTTGTGGTCACCGCTGGAGATTTCGTGGTCGATCAACCGCCTGGAGCTTCGGGCAGTTTAGTTAGCCCTGCAGGCGTTTGAGTCGGCGGTGGTGGGTCGGGCGGTTCGTGTGTTGCTCGACAATTCAGCGACGGTCACCTACATCAATCGACAGGGCGGCACGGGGAGTGCAGCCATGGAGGAAGAGGCAGACCTTTTGTTCGCCTGGGTAGAGCGACGGTTAGTGGCGCTGTCGGCGGCGCACATTGCGGGAAGGGACAATGTGACGGCCGACTATCTCAGCAGAGTCCGCATGGACGCAGGAGAGTGGGAGCTACATCCAGAGGTGTTTGCTCAGATAGTGGCCCGCCGGGAGGTCCCGGTAATGGATCTAATGGCGACCTTTCAGTCGGCAAAGGCCAGCCGTTTCTTCAGCAGAAGGAGAGAAAGGATGTCGGAAGGAATAGACGCGTTGTTGCAGCGATGGCCGACCTCGGGTCTTCTGTATATTTTTCCTCCGTGGGCGTTGATCGGCAGAGTAATACAGAGGATAGAAGCTCATCCGGGAAGAGTTCTTCTTGTGGCGCCAGATTGGCCTCTGTGTCCGTGGTACGTGGATCTGGTGCGTCTGTTAGCGGGAGCTCCTTGGCGGTGTCCGGATCGAGCGGATCATCTTCGTCAAGGGCCTCTGTTCATGCCACAGGTGGATCAATTCTCGCTTACGGTATGGCCATTGAAAGGGCTAGGTTGAGAAAGAAAGGTTATGCGCCTTCTGTCATTGCAACGATGCTTAAGGCTAGATCTCGTTCCACTTCGCTGACATATGTTCGTATTTGGCGGATCTTTGAGGATTGGTGTTCGAGGCGACAGATTTGGACTGCGACAGTGTCCATTCCCTCAATCTTATGCTTCCTTCAGGAAGGTTTTGAGAAAGGTCTGGCGGCCAGTTCGCTGCGCGTTCAGTTGGCTGCTCTCTCTTGTTTTCGTGGAAAGGTCCAAGGCGTTGCTCTTGGGAGCCATTCAGACGTCTTACGTTTTCTCAAAGCCATTACAAGGTTGCGTCCGGCGCGTAGACTGTCAGTCCCGCCGTGGGATTTAAATTTGGTATTAACGGCCTTAACGAAACCGCCCTTTGAGCCGTTGCATCGAGCGTCGGTGAAGGATTTAACTTTGAAGACAGTGTTTCTCGTGGCGATCTGCTCGGCGAGACGTATATCTGAGTTGCAAGCGCTGTCATGTCGTGAGCTGTTCCTGGTATTCTCTAGGGAGGAAGGTGGTCTTGCGTCCGGTTCCATCTTTTGTGCCAAAAGTGGTTTCTTCCTTTCACCTTAACCAAACAGTATCTCTGCCAGTGCTGGGCTCTTTGGGCGGAGATGATCAAGACCGCGGGCTTCGTCTCTTGGATGTGAAGAGAGCATTGCGGCAGTATTTGAAGGTTTCTCAGTCCTTCCGCAAATCTGACCGGTTATTTGTGCTGTTCGGAGGTGTTCGCAAAGGAGAGGTGGCGGCGAAAGCTTCCATTGCCAGATGGATTCGCGAAACTATAGCGTCCACCTATTTATTGCAGGGCCGGGTGGTACCGCCAGGTTTACGGGTGCATTCCACCAGGGCGCAAGCCACTTTGTAGGCAGAGCACAGCCTGGTTCCGCTGGGGGACATTTGTAGGGCAGCTACTTGGGCATCTCTGCATACCTTCAGCAAGCAATACCGGCTGGACGTTGCAGCGGGGAACGATGCCTGTTTTGGGTCGGCGGTGTTACATGCCGGCTGGAAAGGCCCTACCCATTGAATACTGCTCTGGTACATCCTAGAAGTAGAGGACTGAACTGGAGGAATGATAAGGAAATGATAATTACACTTACCTGGTAATTGTAGTTCCTTGAGTAACGACAGTTCAGTCCTCACTCCCACCCGGGAGAGCTTTCCAGCAGCGTATGTACTCGGCGGCGCGAGAGAGAGAGAAGGTTTACAGGTAGATCTGTATTTCTTATTTTTATCTTCATTCTTCTGTTGGCTGGTAGGGTCAGCAGGGAAGAGGGTAGCGCGAGAATATCCCATAGGGTCCAGAAAGTTTTTCAGTTCGTTTTGAAATGTTGGTTACGATGCTTATTTGTTGCTCTTTTGAGTCTGCTTTGTTAATAGTTCACACTGGGTTTGTTGGGAGTTACAGCAGGCTATATGCAGTGATGTCAGAGTTCTGACATGCCAGTCTCCAAAGCTGCAGGAGGAGGTTGACTACCCAGAAGTAGAGGACTGAACTGTCGTCACTCAAGGAACTACAATTACCAGGTAAGTGTAATTATCATTTGGGGCCCATTCCTAGATGCCTCTGGTTGGGAGCTGGCTTTTTCCTTTTCTTTCAAGAGTGGGCCCAAGTTATTGACGTATTGCTGGGTGCTAGACACCATTCAAAATGGCTATGTCCTGGAATACAAGGAGCCGATCTGGACGTGTTTATCATCTCCCCTATATGGTTCAGCGGTCAAAAGAGCAGCTGTGCGGGTCACTTGACCAATTTACTATGCCTGAAAGCAGTGGTGCCAGTTCCCCTGGCTGAACGGGGCAAGGGCAACTATTCCATCTATTTCGTGGTGCCAAAGAAGGCCGGCTCTTTCCGGCCAGTTCTCGACCTCAAGGGGAGTCAGTGTTCATTTGTGAATATTGCACTTCTGAATTGGAAGCGCTGCGATCTGTGATTCATGTGGTGCACTGAGGGAAGTTTCTAGTGTCTCTGAAATTGACTGATGCTTATTTTCATATCCTGATCAGTTAGGATCAGCAAAATTTCTGCGTTTTTGCAGTTCTTGGCTTGCACTTTCAATTCGTCGCCCTTCTCTTTGATCTCTCTCCACTGCCTTATGAACGTTCTCCAAGGTCTTGGTGGTGGTGGCTGCTGCGCTGCGGTGCCAAGGAATTTATGTACACCCATTTCTGGATGATTGGCTCATTCGAGCTCTGTCAGAGGCATCTTGGGTGTCTGCCTGAATGGTGTTCTTTCTAGAAGGCCTTGGCTGGGTGTTCAGTCGGAACACTGAGTCTTGAAGGACTACAAAAGGGGACTGCTACTTCTGGAGAGAGATCTGCAATAATGAGTATTGTCATAGAGCAGGAGCTAATAAAAGTGAGGATATAGGAAAAGAAGCTGTCTGTCCCAAAACAAATGAGGTGCAGAGAATGCAATTGGCTAGCAAAACAGCTAGAGGGAGCAGGCGTGCACTTAGAGGCTGAGTGGACACACCTAGTAATCAGCAGCACCTGAGAACTAGCCCGGGAAGCTCAAAGGCAGAAGACCTTTATAAGCAAGTGGCTGGAGACAGAAAGCAGAGCAGCATCGGAGAGCAGAGCACTGCTGAGAAACGGAGCAGTGGAACCAGGACTAGAGGCACGGCTGCAGGAACTGGAAGAGAACCAGAAGGTTCCAGGGAGAAAGACAGACAGAGGAGAGGTCAGTCCTGTGGAAGTCGTGGTAGCCAGAAACTCCAGAGCTAAGCAGCAGGAAGCCAGACTTGGAGAGAGGCCTACGCTTGCCAGAAAGCCCGGAGACCAGATTGAAAGGTACCAGAAGCTTTCAAGAGAAAGATTGTCAGAGAGACTGGGTCCTAAGGGAAATACCTGAGGAGGACACTTCCAGCTATGCCTATTACAGGAATCCAAGGTATGATGATTCTTTATTCATGAAGAAAGGCTCAGCTGCTAGAAGCCCTTATAAAACAGATGCCCAGTTCAAAGGAAGAGAAAGCAGGCCAGAGTTTCACCAGCCAAGATATAGAGGCTATAAAACAGGCCATGCTCATTTAAGAACCTTAGAACAACTGTATGGAAAAAAAGGGAACAGAAATAGGGACTGGCCAGTGATACCAGCCAGAGAAGGCCCCAACTCAGAAGAAGATAATAGTGATTTAGAACCGATGCAAGTGGAGCTTATAGACCCTATTCCCACATTGATGGATTGTTCCACGTGTGTTGTGGGTAGTTAGGAATCACTGCCGGAACTGTGAGCCTTACAGATATTACCTTAAGAAGTTTTCATATTTGTGCTGAATGAAAGAATGATGTTCAGACATGTAATTTACTCCAATGTTGAAAGAATCCTTGGTTAAATTCCTTTCCACAACTGTGAAGATTATAACAGTTTGCTTTGTACCTTGAGTATGGTTTATGCCTGAAAAGAAGGACTTTCTTTAATTTTTATAGCCCAATGAATCTTTTTGTGAAAAGGGAAATAAGAGCCTTATTCTCCCTCCATTTGGCTTGTTGTTGTTAAGTGCCGTCGAGTCGGAGTCGACTCATGGCGACCCTCTGGATAGCTATCCTAAATTGTGTTCGGTCTTCAGTCAGGTGGCTCATTGTTGACAGGCTGGTACCCGTAGCTGCTGTTATTGTAGCGATCCATCTCATTGCTGGCCTTCCTCTTTTGCGTTGACCTTCTATCTTGCCAAGCATGATGTCTTTCTCTAATGATCTCTCTCTTCGCATGATGTGTCCGAAGTATGAAAGTCGAAGTCTTGTCATCTGAGCTTCTAAAGAAAGCTTAGGTTTGATCTCCTCTAGTACCGACTGGTTTGTTCTTCGGGCAGTCCATGGTATACACAGTATTCGCCGCCAGCACCATAATTCAAAGGCATCAATTTTCTTCCTGTCTGTCTTTTTCACTGTCCAGCTTTCACATCCATATGATGTTATTGAAAATACCATGGCTTGAACAAGTCGAATCTTTGTATGGAGAGAGACATCTCTGCTCTTGAGAATCTTATCTAGGTCTTTCATAGCCATTCTGCCAAGAGCAATGCGTCGTCTGATTTCTTGACTGCTTGTTGCTTCTTTATTGATAGTTGATCCAAGTAGGTTAAAGTTGTTCACGATTTCAATTTCTTCTCCTTCAACGATGAACCTGTTGATTTTGCCAGTTGTCATGATCTTTGTCTTCTTTACATTAAGGTGCAGGCCCATTTTGAGACTATGTTCTTTGATTGTAAGAAGCAAATGTTTCAGATCATCTTCACTTTCAGCCAGTAATGTGGTATCATCAGCATAGCGAAGGTTGTTGATGAGTCTTCCACCAATCTTCACACCTCTGTTGTCTTCATACAGTCCTGCTTCTCTGATGATTTGTTCTGCATATAAATTAAACAGGCAGGGGGAAAGTATGCAGCCTTGTCTTACACCCTTGCTTATTTTAAACCATTCTGTTTCTCCTTGTTCCGTTCGAACTATTGCTTCTTGATCAATGTACAGATTGCGCAAGAGAACGATCAGGTGTTCTGGTATACCCATTCTTCTTAATGTGGTCCAGAGTTTCTCATGGTTTACACAGTCAAAAGCCTTGCTATAGTCGATAAAGCACAAATAGATATCCTTTTGGTATTCTTTAGTCTTTTCAAGGATCCATCTCACATCCGCAATGATGTCTCTCGTTCCTCGCCCTTTCCTGAACCCTGCTTGCACTTCAGGTAGTTCTTGTTCTAGGTATGGCTGTAGTCTCTTTTGAATAATCTTCAGTAGAATTTGGCTTACATGACTTATTTGCACCAGGAGCAGGACTACATAGACCAGGCTGCACCTGGCCTTAAAGAACCCTCCTCTCCTAAAATTAACTATATGCCCAACCTCCCCATTCAGCCACCGGCCACCAGGGGGAGGTTGGCGACAGTATATACTTCTGGGAATTTTTCTGAAGGGAATTCTTTTAAAGCTGATTAATCTGTGAACCCAGTGTATTTGTTAAATCAGTCAGGGCCTAGTAGCAGCAGTTTAAGTTTAAATTTAAATCACAGAAGAGAGTTTTCTGGTTAAATTTAGAACCCAGCAAGAGAGCTTGTAGTTTAAATTTAATACTCACTCAGGGCCTAGTAGTAGCAAAGTGCTTTTAGTTTAAATTTAAAACACAGAAGAGAGCTTTCTGGTTATATTTAGAACCCAACAGAGAGCTTCTAGTTTAAATTTAATACTAAGTCAGAGCCTAGGAGCAGCAAAGAGCTTTAATTTAAATCAAATCATAATATAACTTAGCATAAAAGGCAAAATAGGGTCTGTATTCTTTGAGCAATAAATAAATTATTCTAGAGACCTTTACAAAGATGCCTTCTACCTAGGGGGCAAGAGATCCGTGAAATCTTTTAAATACATGCTAAAGCCAGGTGGCAGGTCAAAAAGCCATTTTGAAAGACCCCTCCTTTCCAAGCAAGGACTGTTAATCACCCAGGAAGTTGGTCACAACTTACCTTAGAAGCACAGGACAGTTATATGTTGACCTAAGCTCTGATTCTCTAGAGTTCATGCTGCCCTAGTTACTAACTGTCAATCAATCATCTTGCAAAGATAAAGGGGAAGCAAGGTCTGTTACCATTTGATTTTTGGAGAAGCTGGCCTGTGACCCAATAACTATGTACACAGGTCTGTTAGCTAATTCTCTGTTGCAATTCTCACAGTGCAGAACAATCTAGCAGAGAAAAACTCTTTATTTAATAGTGCAGTTTAGCCTGTGAATTTCAATAAGCATATGTTTCACCTATAGCTATCTAACTTTACAGTCCTGTTTCGTGATCTTCTGTAGATTCACTGCCAGTTCCTATGTCCAATATTCCTTAGGTAGACTCACTGTCACTGGTGACTTCCAGGTCCAAATTGCCATAAACAGGATGGTCCATAGTTGTATAAGTTACTTTATTACATGATAATTCATCAAGTTCCCTTATAGTCTCCAATTTAGTTTTGAGACCTGGGTTAAGTTGCCCTTTTCCACAGTCCTCCCTTTGGTTCTGCTCAGAACCACATTCTTCATAAAAGGGCATTTCATGGAGCAAATTTCCAGTACTGGTCACACTTCATAACTTAAGGACTGCAATGGTGTTTGTGGTCTTAGCCATATATGAAGCACAACACTTCATAAAACAGGCAAGACATATTCCTAGGATTAGGAGAGCTACTAGGAAACCAAAGAGGCCTGTCAGGCCTGTATGGGACCTGATAAGCCACTCCACATATTTTCAAACCAGGGTCATACAGAATCAGAAGTTCCTTCAATGTTATCTTTGGAGAAATGAGTTTCTTTTATCACCTGATCTAGAATACCAGAGACCACCTTGCTCTGAGAGTCAACAAGAGTACAGCAATGACCGTGTGCAACTCCACAGACGCCATCTTCCTTGGCTAGTAAATAAGGCCATTCTGTTTTGGGCAGAGTAAGCAGTTTGTCTACAGTACCTTGCATGACTGAGAGCATCAGTCAATCCTGAGCTGTTACCTCTGTTAGAGCATAGAGTCGCAATAATTGTTCACCATACCGTGCTGTAGGACGTATGGCACCAAAGGTACTAAGCCAAACTGTTCCAGTGAAGGTGCTTACTTGTTGAGTGAGCATAGTAGTATCTAGCAATTTTCTTGCTGCACTTATATCTGCACTATAATCATCTGCAGCTCTGCGATGATGACTATAAGGCACTCCAAGTAAAGTTTCATAAGGGACCAGTTTCCATGGCAGGTCAAGAGTAGCTATGTAGCAATTGCCAGACCAATCAGCAGACAATCGGACATAGGCTAAGGTTCCACACACAAAGTAATGACCCACTAAGGCAAGTAGTCCATCAGGCAAAATTTTGTAATCTTTAGGTTCGGTAAGCAAAATTTCAGTTCCAGGCCAAATATCCCTTAACCATGGATGATATTATCCTAAATAGGGATACACATAATTATCAAAAAACCAGATGCTCCATCTTTGCTTTTCTGCAATGTGTACTTCCTATATGTTGGTAGCCCATCCTGGTCATAATACTGTAATTCATACTGGTTAAGACGAGTTTTTGGATCAGTGACAGCATTAACTACCCTTAAATTATAATGAGTCTTTATAGAACTCTCTGTAGGACTGTTCATTACGAAATACACATGATTATTAGTCATAACAGTCTAACAACTAGATAGGGGGGTTTCTCCCACAGGGTGAGTCCCCTCTCACTGAAAACAAATGGGAGGGTTGGTTACTGGCTGCAGACTAATAATTCTTAGAGCAGGGGTTGCTACGTCTAGCCATGTTACAGTGAGATTGAATAAGGTTTCATTCACAGACAACTCCTTAAATTCTTGCAGAGAGAGAGGTCGAGGTCTAGGTAAAAATCCAAACTGCGTAGCTGCTGGATGAGGCAAGCACACTGCGCAACTGGAAATGTTAAAAAGATGAACTAAGGAATAAATGTGAGAATGAAACACATTATAAAACCCACCATGTTTTGCCCAAGGAGCATGCGGATCATACTCAGGAACTGTATGATCTTGGACCACTGAAGGTGTAGGGACAATGTTGAAGGTTCGGAGCAATTCATCTACTATTGCCTGTTCAGGTCCTATCGTTGTTTTTTCTGATAACATTTTCACAAGATCCTCCACACTCCCATACTAGGGAGAGAGCTCCCACACACCAAAGCAAGATACACAACAACAGTGCCAATGCTACTGAAAGCATACATATTAACCAATTCTCTGTGGACAAGTCCAAAGTGGGTTGTAACTGTCCAACAACTTCACACTCACTTTCTTGGTTAAGTGGAGATAAAATAGGAGGAAGTGAGTTCAGTTCAATCTCAAATAATTCTGGGTCTGGTCTAGGCTGTGTACAGGGAAGTTGTCTCATCCAGGTGATGGTGCTTTCTTGCACTGGTCCAGATGTATCCATGTTTTCCATCCTTTCACTTTCAATGCTGTCTATCCCACCAGCAACACTTGGAATGGTCCCAGAAACCTCGCTGCAGAGCAGACTTCGGTGCCGGATCCCTGATGAGCACCCAGTCTCCAGGTTCCATCTCTGGAGGTGGTCGAGATGCTTGAGCACCCTGCTTCGTGAGCTGCAAAAAAAGAGATACCAGTGTTTGGTACAGATATTTACAATAGGATAATAGATTACTGCGCAACAGTTGGGGATCGGGCAGTTGATCTGGTGGGACTATAACATGGGCTGGAGTTGTTACCGGACGTCCAGTTACAATTTCATAAGGGATAAGGTCTTGTTGAGTTCGTTGAGGAGAATTGCGAATTGAAAACAAAGCAAATGGCAGAGCTTCCACCCAATCCCGACTCCAATCATGAGTTAGGGACCAGAGAAGCACCTTCAGCGTCCGATTAATCCGTTCCACTTGGCCAGAGCTTTGCGGATGATACGGAGGATGAAGTTGCTGATGAAGGCCAAAAAATGCACTTATGCCTTTCCAGACTTCTGCCGTAAAAGCTGGACCTTGATCGGAAGACAAAACCAGGGGCACTCCCCACAATGGAATAAACTGGGTAAGCAAACACTTCAAAATTGTAGCAGCAGACAACCAATTAGTTGGATAGGCTTCAGGCCATCCTGAGTATAAGCAGGTAAAATCCAAAAGGTGTTTCCTTCCCCCCCTTGGCACAAGGCAGATCAGTAAAGTCCATTTGCAGGAAGAGGAAGGGTCCTTGAGGCCTAGGCGAGGATGGAGAAGGTAATGCGTGAAGAGTGCATCCAGATTTCCCTGCTTGTAGATACGGGAGACAAGAAACATACACAGCATGAGCAGCAGAAGCAAATGCAGGGTTATACCACAACTGAGCAAAAGCATTTGTCATAGCTGGAACACTTAAATGCAACTTGTGATGTAAGAACAAAGCAGAAGGATAAAACAATAATTTAGGACAGATAAACAATTGGTCCTTTTTCCATGGTCCAGTACCATCAGGCGATGCTCCCCAAGATAACCATTCTTGCTTTTCGGTGAAGTCAGCTGAGTCCTGATGTGAACGCATCAAGTCCAATGATAATGAGCCAGAAGTAGAAGCTGCAGGTGAACGAAGAGTTAATAAGAGATGTGATGGAGCTGCAGGCCCCGCTGCTGCAGCTTTAGCAGCTTGGTCCGCAAACTGATTGCCTTGTGACACCATAGAACCAGTAAGATCATGTCCTTTACATTTCAACACAGCCACCTGAGCTGGTTTAAGCACTGCAGCAAGCAAACATTCAATGTAGCGGGCATGTTTAATAGGCTTATGAGAAGCTGTTAAAAATCCACGTTGAGCCCAAATATTTCCGAAATCCCATAAAACCGAGAGTGCATAATTACTGTCACTATGGATATTCACAACCAAATGCGTAGACATTTCCAAGGCCCGAATAAGAGCGAACACTTCTGCCAACTGGGCACTAGTAAATGGCAAGGCTCCTGCTTCTATTACAGAATCAACAGTAGTAACAGCATAACCAATGAGTAAACTCCCTTGTTCATCACAGAAAACAGAACCATCAGTAAATAGAACCCAGTCAGGGTTGAACAAAGGGACAGAAGATAGATCAGGCCTAGCCTTTGAATAGGCTGTTACAGAGGAAAGACAATCATGGGTTCCATCAGGATCAGACAGGTGTAACAGTGGATCTAAAGATGCCAGGATTTGAGCTGGCTGTAACAGTGTGACCTCATGTAAGGTAACATGTGCTTGGGAAATAGCCAAATCAAATAACAATAAACGAGAGCTGGACAGAGGCTGGGTTTTAGCCAAATGCAATAACCGAGCCACTGAATGAGAAGTATACACATGCAATTCATGTTGAAGAACAAGAAAGTCTGTAGTTTTGTATAGCAAACACTACAGCAGCCAAAGATTGGAAACATGGAGGCATGCCAGAAACAACAGGATCAAAAGCTTGGGAAAAATAGCCTAAGGGCTTCAATCCAGTAGGAAAACGTGCTAAAACACACACAGCAGCAGATGTGGATGTAGCCACATAGAGACAGAAAGGTAAAGCATAATCAGGAAAAGAAAGACAGGGAGAAGTCAGTAGAGCTTGTCGCAGAGAGTAGAAAGCATTATGCTGAGCTTCAGTAGGAACTATAATACCCTCTGGAGCCTCACGGCCAAGAAGGGCATACAGTGGAGCAGCTAGTTCAGCAAAGTCAGGAATCCACTGGCGACAAAATACTAAAAGTCCTAAAAAGTGGCGTATTAAAGGGACAGTAGCAGGGAAAGGCATAGACATAATAGGACCAATTCTCTGAGCAGTGATAGAACGTCCAGCTGAGGAAAGACATACACCCAGAAATATCACTTGTGGCAAAGAAAATTGCAACTTAGTCTGATTAACTTTCAGTCCCAGATGAGAGATATGTACAAGAGTTAACATAGTATCAGCAACACAAACATCATAACAAGGAGAGCAAATAAGTAAATCATCTACATACTGTATTAACACAGATTTGTCCAATGCGAAGTCCTGCAAAGCAGCTTTAAGGGCCTGTGAAAAATAAGCAGGACTCTCTGTGTACCCTTGAGAAAGAGTAGTCCAGGTATACTGACGCCCTTCATACATAAAAGCCAGTAAATACCTTGACTCCTCCCCTACTGGTATGGAATAGTAGGCGGAACTTAAATCTATAACTGAGAAGTGGGTGGAGCCACATGGTATACAAGTCCAAATGTCATGAGGATTGGGTACAAAGGGAAAAACTGGCAGGACAATACGATTAATAGCTCTCAAATCTTGCACAGATCTGTAAGACTTACCATCAGCCTTCAACACAGGTAAAATAGGAGTATTGCAAGGAGAAGAAGTGGGTACCAGCACACCCTGGGCCAGCAAGTTTTCAATCACTGGCCGTATTCCAGCCACTGAAGCAGCAGGCAGAGGGTACTGACGCATATATGGCAGTGGAGCTCCTGGACGTACTTCAATCTTGACTGGAGAAATGTTGAGATGTCCAATGTCATTACCTGGCACAGCCCATAAGGTTGAAGGAAGTGTGTCCAATGGCGGAGCCATCACAACAGCCGGTGTTACAGATGCAGGCTGTTGAACTTGCAGGGGACACAAGTTACAAGTCAAAGTGCCAGTTTCCCAGCTGATAACAGTCTTGTTTCTGGATAGAAAATCTCGTCCCAGCAGATTGACAGGCAAAGTAGGGCCAACCAGGAAATCTGTATGATACAATTTCCCTTCCACAAGAAGAGGCACATCAGACAATTTTTGGTGCATTATAGTTTTTCCCTCAGTTCCTTCACAAGGGACTTTAGGAGCAGTAGACAGTGCCTTAAACAAAGGAGGGGGTAACTGAGATAGCGCTATGGCCGATGTAGAGGCCCCTGTATCTAACAGGAAGAGCAATTCATACCCCAAGATAGTAGCACGTATCTCTCCCTGTGTATTGGGGCACACAACCAAGCCTAGTCAGTCCTCACTATAGTCCAAGTCAGTCTCCGCATAATATTGGGTCATGACTGAAGGCTGGTTGGAGGTAAAAACAGGGTATGGAGCATGTGAATAACTAGCTCCTACAACATCCTGACGCACATCAGATTGGAGAAGATCACTCCTTGGCATAGTAGTCTCTTATATGCCCTATCCTGCCACACCTAAAACAGGCACGATCTCCTTGCTGTCCCCCCATATTGCCACGACCTCTACTCCAAAAAAGAGTAAAGTAGCCCAAATGCTCTCGAGTATGGAGCAGACAGCTTAAAGATTCCAAATTACCCATGCCTACCAATAGCCAGATTAATATGAATAAAATAGTCTCTAAAATGCTTGTATGCAAATGTTAGAAGTCTAAAAAATAAGATGGGAGAGTTAGAATATAAAGCACTAAATGAGAGGTTAGATATGATTGGAATTTCAGAGACATGGTGGAAGGAGGACAACCAGTGGGATACTATGATACCTGGGTACAAATTATATTGTAATGATAGAATAGATCAAATTGGTGGATGGGTTGCACTTTGTTAGAGAGAGCATTGAGTCACAAAGGATTAAAATTCTGCAGGAAGCACAATTTGCTGTAGAAACTCTGAGGATTGAAATCCTATGTTAAAAGGGGAAGGCCATGGCAGTGGGTGTGTACTCGACCGCCTGGTCAGAATGAACAAACGGATGGTGAAATGCTCAAAGAAATCAGGGAAGCTAACAAAAGTTACAGCACAGTAATAATAATGGGTGAGTTCAATTACCCCGGTATTGATTGGGTCAGTGTCACAGCAGGACATGCTAGGGAGATAAAGTTTCTAGATGACATAAATGACTGCTTCTTGGAGCAACTGGTTCATGAACCAACCAAAGGGGAAGCCATTTTAGACCTAGTCCTTAGTGGAACACCAGATCTGGTGCAAGAGATAAGGGTGTTAGGGCGACTTGGTGATAGTGATCATAGCATGATCGCGTTTGATTTAATTAGTGGAGGAGGGATGGTAAGGAAATACACAGTACTACCTTTTAACCTTTTGAAAGGGAGACTATGATAAAATGAGGAAAATAGTTAAGAAAAAACTAAAAGGTGCAGTTGCAAAGGTTAAAGACTTACATCAAGTTTGGGTGGTGGTAAAAAATACTATCTTGGAAGCCCAGACCAGCTGTATTCCACGCTTTAAGAAAAGTGGAAGGAAGTCCAAAAAACAGCCAACATGGTTTAAAGGTGAGGTCAGAGAGGCTGTTGACAAAAAAGCATCTTTCAGGAAATGGGAAAAAAGAGCCAAATGACGAAAACTGGAAATAGCACAAGCACTGGCAAGTTAAATAATTTGCAAGGCATTGATTAGGCAGGCAAAGGGAGAATTTGAGAAGAAGCTTGCTGCGGAAGCAAAAATGTGTAATAAAGACTTTTTCAAGTACATTCATAGCAAAAAGCCTGAGAGTCAGTTGGTCCATTAGATGATAGAGGGGTTAAAGGGGCACTAAGAGGCGACAAGGCGGGATAGCGGAGAGACTGAATGAATCCTTTGCTTCGGTCTTTACTGAGGAAGATGATCTCCAGGAACAAGCAGGAATGTAGACTTCACATATGGGTATCGTCGGTACTGACAGAGCCCGTGTGGGAATGCTCCACAGCGTCCAGTAGGAAAGCTTTTGGGAGCATCCCACAGCGCATGCGTGCTGCCTTCCCGCCTCTGTACCTCTTTCACTTCAGTTCTTCGTTTTCCGTGGAGCCGACAGGACGTGGTACCCGGTCACCGCAGAAAATTTACCTTTATTTCTTGATTTCGTGTTCATGTCTGCCTTCATTCGACGCCTACCGGTACCACTGGTTCTCCTCTTCTTTCCTTAAAAAAAAACCCAAAAAAAAAACCCCTTGTATTTCTTCAGGGATCTATCCCTGCTTCTGGTGCTAGGCGCCATTTTGGGCACTAGGCCCATTTTTCTTCAAGCATGGAGAAACCAGCTAGTATTTTAAAAAAATGCTCAAAATGTAGCGGTACCATTTCCGTCACCGACACCCATGATTGGTGTCTAAAAAGTTTGGGTCCTGAACATTGTCCAACGTAGTGTTTATTTCTTATTTATTTTTATTTATTTACATTCTCTTATATACCGCGCTATTCTGCATCAGTGTGGTTTACATTGAACAAACTGAAATTGCATTGAACAGGGCATTATAACTTGGAGATAACTATTTTACAGGGAACATGGGCTATGGAGGGTTAAGTGGCTTGCCCAAGACCACAAGGAGCACCTGTGGGACTAAAACCCCAGTCCTTCCGGCCCAAGGTTGCTGTCCTCTAGTGGGATTTGAACCCCCAACCTTTCGGCCTGAAGTACCTTGCCCCAACCACTAGGCCACTCCTCCACATGCCGCAGTGTCTCTCCTGCACAAGGATGACCAAAAGGGGCCTGCAGAATAGAGCTGCAAAACTCGGTACCCTTTTTGCCACCGACACGGTCAGTTGTATCAACGTCTTCCAGGGCTTCATCTTCCTCCCATGGATCTCAGGTAACCAAATTGAAGTCTTCTAAGACTAGCAGGTCCTCAAAGGGTAAATCTCCATCAAAGTATCGAGATGCCACTGGCGTTTCCCTCAAGGATGCTTCACCGGCAAAACCACCCTGGCAGGAGTCTTCGGGCTCCAAAGCACTAACGGGGCTCCAGGATGTTAGAGGCCTCCACCTCTGCGGAACTACTGGTGCCATGTTCTGGGGTCGTAGCCGCTTCCACCGGTACCGGCACCCAGGCATTGGGAGGAGCGATGGATCACAGAATCCTCGTTATCGAACTCAGTCTAGCGGCTCTCTTAGCATCTTCGGTACCACTAAGACTGCAACAGACGGCTCAACATGGATCGGTACCGACATCGGTACCGGTACAGACAGTACCTGCTTCGACAGGACTGCTTTTCTCCCATGCGAATCTCCGGTATCTGGGATAAGGAACCGATACATTTCGGTACCGACTTTGAGCAGTACCGATACCATGTGTTACAGGAGCACCCGGTGCTTGAGTCTTCCGATTCCGATGACTCTGACGAATCTACCGGTACCAGAGCGAATCTATTAGAAGATTTGGTTCCTTCTCCTCAATGCAGAATGTCTCCTCCCAGAGGATATGTCCTTCCAGTATTTCATATGTGATTTAGCAAAGGTTCTTGCAACCACTGTGATTCCAGAAAAGGAACCTAGGGTGGAAGAATTAAGAATTCTGCAATACCCTATGGCTCCCAAGGAAGCAGCTATGCTTCCCATTCACAAGATCTTACATGATCTAATGTTGAGAATGTGGGAAACTCCTTTAACAATATCTTCACATTCCTGACGCCTTGACACTATGTACTGAGTGCCAAGTTCTGGTT
Source organism: Ichthyophis bannanicus (assembly GCA_033557465.1). Classification (NCBI taxonomy): domain Eukaryota; kingdom Metazoa; phylum Chordata; class Amphibia; order Gymnophiona; family Ichthyophiidae; genus Ichthyophis; species Ichthyophis bannanicus. The sequence goes on along the minus strand of JAWIIG010000033.1, from coordinate 1,083,810 downwards.
TTCAAAAAACTCAGTTACCACACCATTCAATGGTAGTGGAATCGGCCATGCGAAGGATCAAGAGTGCTAAAACACATTCTTCTAATCCTCCAGGCTGTGAATCCAGGACCCTCGATGCCGTTGGCTGTCGATGCTTTCAATTCTCCATGCTAGGAGCCAGGATCAGTTCCTACATTCTTTATATGGGAATGTTCCTGGAAGAAGTCACAAAAGACTTAGAGCTCCTCAGTCCTTGTGTTCCGGAGGAAAAAAGAGCAGACTACCTTTTTCTGGTCAAGCATGCCCAGAATGTCTCAAAATTCATGAACCGTGCTACCTTTGATTGCTTTGAATGTATTAGCAGAACCTCTGCTATATCCATAGGAGCATGTCGTATTGTTTGACTTTAAGCATCAGACTTAGAACAGTGAGTGCAAGAAAAGCTGGGAAATATTCCTTGCACAGGAGAAAATATCTTTGGCAAGGACTGTCAGGACAAGGCTAATCAGGTTGAATCTGACAATACTACTTTAAACAGATTGTCAAAGTCTACAGCCAACCCAGCAAAGAAGAAAATATTCAAAAACTCCTTTTTCAGTAAGAAAAGGAAGCCTTACCAATCTTACACCCATCAAACTCACTGTCCGCTCCATGTTCCCCAGAAGGGACAACAATAGAGCAGATAGCAAAGAAAGCCACTGGCTCAACAGACCCAGCCCCCTCAGGATCTTTGACTTCTGTCTAGAGAATTTAGTCATTCTGCCCCTAAAGGTTCCAGAACCCTTGACCATTCCAGGAAGACTATGCTTTTTTGCTAAAAGATGGCAACAAATAACATCAGAAAATTGAACTCTGTCCATTGTACATCTGGGGTACAAGCTTCATTTTCTCAATTTACCCCCACCGACAATAATAAACAGTTCAATTCTCGGGGCTGTGCCACCGACCTCTTGTGGCAGGAGGTCACATAACTTCTAGCTCAAGGAGCAATTGAAGTACCCATTCCCCGACAGGGGACAGGGTTTACTCCCCCTACTTTCTTATTCCAAAGAAGACAGGGGGACACAGACCTATATTATACCTCAGAGAATTAAACAAATAATTTGTTCCAAGAAAAGTTCAAAATGATCTCCCTCGGAACACTTTTACCATATCTCCAAAGTCAGGACTGGCTAGGTTCTCTAGATCTAAGAGATGTGTACACGCATATTCTCATTCACTCAGTTCACAGGAAGTTCCTTCGATTCCTGGTCCAAGGAAGACACTTCCAGTACAGAGTTCTTCCCTTTGGACTAGCCTCTGCTCCAAGAGTCTTCACAAAATGCATGGCAGTGGTAGCAGCATTTATGAGGACTCTAGGAATATTTGTCTTCCCTTACTTAGACGATTGGCTCATTCGAGCATCGACAGCTCCAGAGGCCAGCTTCACTCTCTCTCGAGCAATGAGAATTCTTCAATACTTGGGGCTGGTCATAAACCTCCCAAAATCTCATCTCACCCCCTCTCAATCTCTAGAATTCATAGGGGCTCGTCTAGACACACGGCAGTCAAGGGCTTTCCTGCACCAGCCACGCTGTCTACGTATAACACAACTGACATCTCAAGCATCTATGAAGGTATTCCTTACTGCTCGGGAGATGCTTCAACTGCTGGGACACATGACATCCACTGTCCATGTGGTTCCCTATGCTCGCCTCCAGATGCGAGCAGCCAGGTGGACCCTTTCCTCTCAGTGGTCACAAGCCTCGGTTCGACTAAAAGACAAAATCGGAACTACCACACGTCTGATTTTGTTTCTGCAATGGTGGCAATCCCTGGAAAACGACCTTGTAGGCTCTTTTTTTTTTCCAGCAGCCTCTATGCCAAACCACTCTGACGACAGATGTGTCCAAGATGGGTTGGAGTGCCCACTTGCACGATCATTCTACTCGGGGTCTTTGGACCTCACAGGAGGTTTCCCTTCACATAAACCTCCTAGAGCTGAGAGCCATCTTCATTGCTGTTCAAGTCTTTCAGGGCCATCTCAGCAACAAAATAGTTCTGGTCTAAACTGACAATCATGTAGCTATGTTCTATGTGAACAAGCAAGGTGGAACAGGCTCTCTGTTGCTATGCAATGAAGATTTGCGAATATGGGCCCTCGCCAGAGAGTTACAAATTCATCTGTTTGCGGTATATCTTCCGGGCATTCAAAACTTATGGGCAGACAAACTCCGTTGAATACTGCTGCCACACGAGTGGTCCCTCCACTCATACCAGCTTGTTAGAGTTTCGAATCTGGGGAACACCAGATATAGACCTCTTTGCAAGTCCACAGAATGCCAGATTTCCCAGTTTCTGTTCCAGAATTCCGGCTTAAAACTGTCAGGCAAGAGATGCTTTCCTACTCCACTGGGGACAGGACTTCCTCTATGCCTTCCCACTTATTCCCTTCATTCCCAAGACTTTATTCAAACTTCAAAGAGACAAGGGTCGTATGATACTCTTAGCGCCACGTTGGACATGGCTGACATGGTATCCTCTCATTCTGCGTCTCTCTCAAACCACTCCTCTGGAGTTGGGGAATGCTCCAGTTCTCCTGTCGCAGGAGAACGGATCTTTACTGCATCCCAATCCCCAGTCCCTACATCTCAGGGCCTGGTTACTGAAAGCCTAGAATTCCAGGATGTTAACCTTTCCCAATAAGTAAAGGGTGTCCTGGCTTCCAGAAAACCCTCCACAAGACGTTCCTATGCTTTCAAGTGGAAAATGTTCTCTATCTGGTGTACACAAAAGGGACTTAACCCCCTTTTTGTACCGGTAGAGTTGCTACTAAAGTATCTTCTACAATTATCAACTTCTGGTCTGAAGACCAATTCAGTTCGGGTCCATCTTAGTGCTATTGCTGCTTTTCATTAGCCTTTCGATGGACAACCTATTTCCTCACATCCACTTATATCAAGATTTATGAGAAGCTTACATTTAACAAAACCTCCCATTAAACTACCACCGTTGGCATGGGATCTAAATCTTGTTCTTGGTCAGTTTATGAAACCGCACTTTGAACCTTTAGCTACTTCAGACCTAAAGTTTATTTCAAGAAAGTTATTTTCCTAATTGCCATCATTTCTGCAAGATTCATTAGTGAACTACAGACGTTAGTAGCTGACCCTCCTTATACAAGGTTTCACCATGATAAAGTAGTCCTCAGGACTCATCCTCACTTTCTGCCAAAGCTGGTTTCGCCTTTTCATTTAAACCAGTCAGTTTATCTCCCTATATTCTTCCCTAGGCCTCATGCCTTGAGTGCGGAAAGGAATCTTCACACATTGGATTGTAAAAGAGCCTTGGCTTTTTATCTCCAAAGAACTAAGCCACATAGAAAATCATCTCAGCTTTTTGTGGCTTTTGACTCTAGTCATTTGGGACTTCCAGTTTTTAAAAGAACTCTGTCAAATTGGATTGCAGCTTGTGGCTGCTTTGCAGATGTCATCGATAGAGACAGAAGTAAGGTTAGTCATTAAGGCTGCTATTGCTCTCACATTGTGAGCCATGTCACGGCTCACAATGAGAGCAATGGCAGTCTTAAAGGCTAACCTTCGTTCTGTCTCTATCGATGAAATCTGCAAAGCAGCCACTTGGACTTCAGTACATACCTTCACAGCCCACTATTGCTTAGACAAGGACTCCCGTCGGGATGACTCGTTTGGCCAGGCTGTTCTACAACATCTCTTCCATACTTAATACAACTCCTACCCACCATCCACAGTTTGGATGCCTAAGGTCCATGGAAGGAAGCATGACCCATCTCACCTGGGTTTGCAGCTAGCTGGGGTCACCCCTTGACATCTGTCAGCTAGGGAGTCCCCATATGTGAAGACTACATTCCTGCTTGTTCCTGGAAATAGCGTAGTTACTCACCTGTAACAGGTGATCTCCGGGAACAGCAGGAATTTAGTCTTCACAACCCACCCACCCACCTCCCCTAGGAGTTTGTCTCTATCTCTCTCTTTCTCTACTTCTCTCCTTTGGTCTCAGCTATAAACTCAATTGAAGTGAGAGAGGTACAGAGGCAGGAACGCAGCACGCATGCGCTGTGGGATGCTCCCAAAAGCTTTCCTATTGAACTCTGGGGAATGTTCCCGCACGGGCTCCGTCGATACCGACGATACCCATACGTGAAGACTAAATTCCTTCTGTTCCCAGAGATCACCTGTATCATTCCATGGTGCGACCGTACCTTGAATATTATGTGCAATTCTGGTTGCCGTATCTTAAAAAGTATATAGCGTTATTAGAAAAGGTTCAGAGAAGAGCCACCAAAATGGTAAAGGGGATGGAAGGATACCCCTATGAAGAAAGGCTACAAAGGTTAGATCTCTTTAACCTGGAAAAGAGACGGCTGAGGAGAGATATAATAAAGTCTATAAATTAATGAACGGAGTGGAATGGGTAAACGTAGATCGATTGTTTACGTTATCAGAATATAGAAAGACTAGGGGACATGCAATGAAGCTACAGAGTAAACTATTTAAGACAAATAAGAGAAAATATGTTTTCACTCAACGTGTAAACTCTGGAATTTGTTACTGGAGGATGTAGTAAAGGCTGTTAGTGTACCTGGGTTTAAAAAAGTTTTTACAGGTTCCTGGAGGAAAGGTCCATAAACTGTTATTAAAAAGGGACCCAGGATATCAGTGCTTGACCAATATAGGTATTGTGGAACCAGTTTCGTCTGGGGAAACTGCTAGTACGTATGATCTAGATTGGCCTCTGTTGGAAACAGGATACTGGGCTTGATAGACCTTGGTCTGACCCAGTATGGCATTTCTTATGTTCTTAAGAAGAGTCAGTTGGAATCTTCCCAATCTGTGGAATTCCTTAGAGAATGGTTTGATACTAAAGTGGGCAGCATCTTCCTGCTAGAGGAGAGAATGTAGAAATTGTTGGAATGGCTTGTGGTAGTCTGTTCTCAACAGGCTCCTAGTGTTTGGGATTCTCTATAGCTTCTCATCTTGATGGCGGTGATCAAAATGGTGCCATGGGCATGTACTGATATGAGGCCACTCCAGCACTTTATGGTTGACTCTATGGTTCCCGAGTTCTCAAGAGTTCGAGCTCCAGCTTCCATTCCAGCTGGGTGTGAAAGCTGGCTTGAGGTTGTGGCAAGAGCCTTATCATTTGGAGAGTATGCTGTTGGACAATCACTTGTTGATTCTTCTGATGATGGATGCGCTATGTCAAGACTGAATGGCCCAGGGCCGTTGGATCCACAGAGAGGTGGTGTGGTCGACCCATCAACCACCTCAATCGAGGGCTATCCGGTTGGCGCCCTTGGTCAAATGCAGTCCGAGTGGTCTCTTACAATGCCATGGCATTGGCATGTGTCAGTTTCCATGGCAGCATGAGGTGGTGCCGGAGTGGCCCTAGAGATGACTCTGTTGGTCACCTGGATGAAAAGAACCAGCTAGCTCTGTCTGCTTAGCACATTGCTGGGAAGGGCAGTGTGAAGGCGGACTTCCATAGTTGTCACTCTCTTAATCCCAGAAAGTGCTGGTTAAGTCAGGAGGCGTATCATAAGCTGCTCTGCCATCAGGGCTACCCCAGGATGGATTTGACGGTGATCTGGTCCAAAGCCAAAGCATGTTTTGGCACATAGAGCGCCATTCAGGCTGGATTGTTCTGGTGGCGCTGGATTGTCTATGGAGAGTGTGGTTTGGGGACCTCCTCTTCATCTGTCCTTGGTTCGGGGCCTGTTACACAAGGGGCTGATTGTCCTGGGTGACCCAGCTCCCTTCTCACTTACAGCTTTGCTCTTGGAAGGAGCCAGCTGATAAGTAAATGCTATTCTCCGGTAGTAGGTTTCACCAGTCTGGCATACGTGCAGGTCTAGTGCCTCTTTTGAATGTTGGTGCATGGAAGCTTGTACCTGAGGCGGCAAGGGTGTGCCATTCTTTGGCCTTTCTACAAGATGGTCTGGAGAAGGACCAAGGGGCAGCCTTATTCTATTTCAGAGGTCTGGTAGCTAGGAAGTCTGTCTTTTATGTATTTATTTAGTTGCAATGTTTTTCTATACCATCCCTTCCGAAGATCAAGGGCGGCTTACAATAAGCGATCAAGTTATATAGAACAATGTCAAGAGTGGAACATTACAATTTAGCCTTGCACTCAGATGTTTTGTGTTTTCTTCAGGCAGTTTGGCATCCGCATCCTTCCCTTCAGTCCTTTGTCCCCTTCCTTTGATCTGTCTGGTGCACTTTTGAGCCTTTGAAGCATGTGAATCTGAAGGATGGATTTGGCTCTCAAGGCTAATTTTTTTTTTTTTCTTGGTTGCAATTTGTTCAACAAAACTGATTTCCAAGCTGCAGGCTCTGTCCTGCCAGGATCCATATCTTTCTTTCTCTGAGGACGCAGTCCTCTTTGGCCTGTGCTTTCTCTTTTTTCCAAATGTGATATTGCCCTTTCATGTGAACCAAGTGGTTTGTCTGCCCTCCTGGTCTAAGGAGCAGTGTTGAGGAAAAGACCAGGATCTTCACCTTGTGGCTGTCCAGAGGATGCTTCTCCAATGTTTGAATTACAATTATTTTTGTGCTGTTTGCTGGCCCACGTGAGGGTGATGTGTGTGTGAATTCTACATTTGGGTCCTGGATCAAGGAGGCCATTGCTTTTGCGTATCTGTTATGGAACTGTCTGTTTCTCGGGGGGTTTGCGCACACGTTCTACTCGAGCACAGGCTTCTTCGTGGGTGGAGCGTTGCTTGTTAGCCCCTTTAGACATTTGTCAGGCAGCAACATGAGCATCACCTGCAACTTTTGTCAAGCATTACTGCTTGGATGTGCGTGCTTGGGCGGATATGGCCTTGGCTCAAAGGTTTCACGAGCTGCTGTGTCTTCTTGCCAACTAGAGGCATAGCTTTGGTATCTCCCACTTGTCTGGACTAGTCTAGCAGGAAGATATGGAAGGTGACATTTTATTTACCAGATTTATTTATTTATTTTATTTACATTCTCTTATATACCGCGCTATTCTGCATCAGTGCGGTTTACATTGAACAAACTGAAATTACATTGAACAGGGCATTATAACTTGGAGATAACTATTTTAAAGGGAACATGGGCTATGGAGGGTTAAGTGGCTTGCCCAAGACCACAAGGAGCACCTGTGGGACTAGAAACCCCAGTCCTTCCGGCCCAAGGTTGCTGTCCTCTAGTGGGATTCCCCCGACCTTCCGGCCTGAAGTACCTTGCTCCAACCACTAGGCCACTCCTCCACTCCTTTAATGTTCTTTCCTTGAATCTTGCTAGACCAGTCCAGGACCCGCCCCTAAATTTGTATTGGTCTGTGATGCAGCGGTACATTTAGCGTGCTCTGATTTAAGTGGTTGGTCCTGCTGGCTCCTAACCTTCTGACAAGCCTTCTGTTCATACGCTCCTGCATATAGTTTCTGTGCTGTTTGGTTGTACATTTTCACCCTTGCTGAGGTTGAGATTTGCAGTGACTTACCATATGCTTGGAGTGGAGGAGTAACTACCAAACAGAGTACCCTCTAAGAAATATTGAGAAAATTGCTGATGAAAGTTACACTTTGTTTCTTTTTTCTTTTTTTCAATTTTTTCCTCTATTATATAAAAAAGTGAATAAAGGTCTCACTCACATTGGCAATGCTTAGAATTTTCAAAAGCAAAATGCCTTATCGCATCAACGACCTTAAACATTCACTGTTCAACTCAAAAATATTGTGTTTTTCCTTTCATCAAACCTTTCTCCAATTTTTAACTATATCCATAAACCATGTTGTTTTATAGTTAAGAACATAAGAACATAAGATATGCCATACTGGGTCAGACCAAGGTCCATCAAGCCCAGTATTCTGTTTCCAACAGTGGCCAATCTAGGTCATACGTACCTAGCAGTTACCCCAAGGGACACAGGTTCCACAATGCTTGTATTGGTTCAAGCATTGATATCCTGGGTCCCTTCTTAATAATGGTTTATGGACCTTTCCTCCAGGAACTTGTCCAAACCTTTTTTAAACCCAGCTACACTAACAGCCTTTACTACATCCTCCGGTAACAAATTCCAGAGTTTGATTACACGTTGAGTGAAAAAATATTTTCTTTTATTAGTCTTAAATAGTTTACCCTGTAGCTTCATTGCATGTCCCCTAGTCTTTCTATATTCTGATAAGGTAAACAATCGATCTACGTTTACCCGTTCCACTCCGTTCATTAATTTATAGACTTCTATCATATCTCCCCTCAGCCGTCTCTTTTCCAGGTTAAAGAGCCCCAACCTTTTTAGCCTTTCTTCATAGGAGTAGCCTTCCATCCCCTTTACCATTTTGGTGGCTCTTCTCTGAACCTTTTCTAAAATTGCTATATCCTTTTTAAGATATGGCGACCAGAATTGCACACAATATTCAAGGTGCGGTCTCACCATGGAACGATATAGAGGCATTATAATATCTTTTGTTTTATTTTCCATTCCTTTCCTTATCATACCTAGCATTCTATTTGCTCTCTTGGCCGCCGCTGCACACTGGGCCGAGGGTTTTAACATGGTATCCACAAGGACGCCTAAATCTTTTTCTTGGGTGGTGGTTCCTAATGTGGAACCTTGCATCGTGTAACCATAGTTTGGGTTGTTCTTCCCTAGGTGCATAACCTTGCACTTCTCCACATTAAATTTCATCTGCCATTTTGATGCCCAGTCTTCCAATTTATCAAGATCCTCTTGCAATTTTCCACAATCCTCCTGGGTTTTAACAACTTTAAATAGTTTTGTGTCATCAGCAAATTTGATAACCTCACTCGTTATTCCACTTTCCAGGTCATTTATGAATATGTCAAAAAGCAGCGGACCCAGCACAGATCCCTGGGGTACACCACTATTCACCTTTCTCCATTGGGAAAATTGGCCATTTAGCCCTACCCTCTGCTTTCTATCTTTTAACCAGTTCCTGATCCACAGTAGTACACTGCCTCCTATCCCATGACTCTTTAGTTTTGCCAAAAGTCTCTCATGAGGGACCTTGTCAAAGGCTTTCTGAAAGTCCAGATACACAATATCAACCGACTCACCTTTGTCCACCTGTTTATTCACTCCTTCAAAAAAACATAACAGATTAGTAAGACAAGATCTTCCTTGTCTAAAGCCATGTTGGCTGTCTCCCATTAGGTCATGGCTATCTATATGCTGAGTAATTTTATTCTTTATGATGGTTTCTACCATTTTTCCCGGTACTGATGTCAGGCTCACCGGTCTGTAGTTTCCCGGATCACCCCTCGAACCCTTTTTAAAAATTGGTGTTACATTGGCGATCCTCCAATCCTCAGGTATTAGAGATGATTTTAATGATAGTTCACAGATTACTGATAGCAGGTCTGCAATCTCAAATTTCAGTTCTTTCAACACCCTTGGATGTATACCATCCGGCCCAGGTGATTTGCTACTCTTCAGTTTATCTAATAGTTGTAGGACATCTTCCCGATGTATCGATATTTCCTTCAATTCTTCCACACCTTTAAATACCACTTCAGTCGTGGGTAACATCCCTACATCTTCCTCAGTAAAGACCGAAGCAAAGAATTCATTCAGTCTCTCCGCTATCGCCTTGTCGCCTCTTAGTGCTCCTTTAACCCCTTTATCATCTAATGGACCAACTGACTCTCTCACGGGTTTTTTGCTACGAATGTACTTGAAAAGGTCTTTATTTCGCGTTTTTGCTTCCGCAGCAAGCTTCTTCTCAAATTCTCTCTTTGCCTGCCTTATCAATGCCTTGCATTTGACTTGCCAGTGCTTGTGCTGTTTCCAGGTTTCATCATTTGGCTCTTTTTTCCATTTCTTGAAAGATGCTTTTTTGGCAACAACAGCCTCTCTGACCTCAGCTTTAAACCATGCTGGCAATTTTTTGGACTTCCTTCCACTTTTCTTAAAGCGTGGAATACAGCTGGTCTGGGCTTCCAAGATAGTATTTTTCAACAACACCCAAGCTTGATGTACGTCTTTAACCTTTGCAACTGCTCCTTTTAGTTTTTTCTTAACTGTTTTCCTCATTCTATCATAGTCTCCCTTTCGAAAGTTAAAGGGTAGTACTGTGGATTTCCTTACTATCCCTCCTCCACTAATTAAATCAAAGGCGATCATGCTATGATCACTATTGCCAAGTGGCCCCAACACCCTTATCTCTTGCACTACATCTGGTGTTCCACTAAGGACTAGGTCTAATATTGCTTCCCCTCTGGTTGGTTCATGAACCAGCTGCTCCAAGAAGCAGTCATTTATTTCATCTAGGAACTTTATCTCCCTAGCATGTCCTGTTGTGACACTGACCCAGTTGATGCCGGGGTAATTGAAATCACCCATTATTATTACTGCACTGTAACTTTTGCTAGCTTCCTTGATTTCTTTGAGCATTTCATCATCCATTTGTTCATTCTGGCCAGGCGGACGATAGTACACCCCCACTGCCATCGCCTTCCCCTTTTTACATGGAATTTCAATCCATAGAGATTCTACAGCAAATTTTGTTTCTTGCAAAACTTTAATCCTTTCTGACTCAATGCCCTCTCTAACATAGAGCGCAACCCCTCCACCAATTTGATCAGCTCTATCATTTCGATATAGTTTGTACCCAGGTATCACAGTGTCCCACTGGTTGTCCTCCTTCCACCATGTCTGTGATATTCCAATCATATCTAACCTCTCGTTTAGTGCTATATATTCTAACTCTCCCATCTTGTTTTGTAGACTTCTAGCATTTGCATACAAGCATTTTAGAGACTGTATTTTATTCATATTAATTTGGCTATTGGTAGACATGGGTAATTTGGGATCTTTAAGTTCTGTCTGCTCCATACTCGAGGGCATTTGGGCTACTTTACTCTTTTTTGGAACCTCTCTGCTTTTTGTAGTATCCTTCAAGGATACATTCTTCCGAACCATGCGCTCTTGGGCGACTGTCGGCTTTCCCCTATTATCTAGTTTAAAAGCTGCTCTATCTCCTTTTTAAAGGTTAATGCCAGCAGCCTGGTTCCATCCCGGTTAAGGTGAAGCCCATCCCTTCGGAAGAGCCCCTCCTTTCCCCAGAATGTTCCCCAGTTCCTAACAAATCCGAACCCCTCATCTCTGCACCATTGTCTCATCCACGCATTGAGACTCCGGAGCTCTGCCTGCCTATTGGGTCCTGCGCGTGGAACGGGAAGCATTTCGGAGAACGCTACCCTGGAAGTTCTGGATTTCAACTTCCTACCTAAAAGCCTAAATTTAGCTTCCAGAACCTCCCTACCACATTTTCCTATGTCATTGGTACCAACATGTACCAAGACAGCAGACTCCTCCCCAGCACTATCTAAGACCTTATCTAGGTGGCGTGTGAGGTCCGCTACCTTTGCACCAGGCAGGCATGTTACCAGGCGATCCTCACGTCCACCAGCCACCCAGCTATCTACATGCCTAATGATCGAATCACCAACTATAACTGCTGTCCTAACCCTTCCCGCATGGGCACTTGGCCCTGGAGAAACCTCCTCGGTGCGAGAGGGGTTTACATCACCTGGAGGACAGGTCCTAGTTACAGGATCACTTCCTGCCACACCAGGGTGATGCTCTCCTGTCACGTGACCTCTCTCCTCCATGGCAACAGTAAAGACTGTGCTTATCTTGATATTGTTGAATAAAACTCCCCGACGCCACCATATGGGTACCGCTAAATGCGTTTCGAATACTTCTTCAGGGGGAAATTATTTAATCAGCACGATCTGCAAAACAACAAGGAAGTCATAAGCAAAAAATGCCATACTCGCAGTTTCAGTCCTGAGACGTAGTATGTTGAAACTAGATCCCCCACCTCTCTCCATGCAGCGGAACAATGCACTCCAATCAAACAAAACACTTGATTCTCCAAACTTGTTCAATGTGCAAAAAAACGACCAGCATGCGGATCAGCGTCCCAGTCATGATTTAAATAATTCTGACGTGTTTCTGACAGCCAATCGGCTGCCTGTACCTTTGCCATGCGGAGATGTTTACGTGAATGAACAAAAAGAACCACTAATACTAAATGCACACCCGCCATTCAATGGAACTATTAAGGCCAGTCATACCCGTTGTTGCCAATCTAAAAATCCATTTTTGTTCCTGGATTAGTAACGTTTGGGCTCTAGACTTGCCATTTCTGCCCATGAGTACCTCCTCAATCACAAAGCACCGCAGTTCTTCAAAGGTGTGGTGACGATCAATGCAATGTGCCACTATTGGCGCTTCTAGTGACTTACATTTTAATCTGCTGCGGTGCTCGCTGATTCTGATTTTAAATTGTCGCTCGGTCTTACTAATGTAGAGAAGGCCACAGGGGCATTTAATTGCGTAAACAACATAGTCTGAGACACAAGTTGTGGAATATTTCAAAAAATAAGTCCTACCGTGGTACTCAAAACTGGTTAACTCCTCTGTTACTGCACATATAGTGCAATTTCCACACGGTTTGTGTCCGACGTCCTCTGCTTGGTTCGCCTCTTGATGTGAATTTAATTTTGCTGGACTAAGTTTTTCCTTAAGGTTTGGATATCGAGTCCAAACACATCCTATGGACTTACTCTGCAACCGAGGTAAAGTGGTAAGCACATTCCGATGTTTCTTCAGAATATGTTTAATTTCACCACTAAGTGGGGAAAATCTGGTAATAAAATTTATGGTATCAGCCTCCATAGTTGGATCTCTAGGTCTAGATTGTAACAACAAAGCCCTATTGTTATATAGTGCCCTCTTATATGCTGTTTTAATTACTGAATGAGGATACCCCCCTTTCCTGAAAGTCCTTCATCAAATTTTTTGCTTGTATCTTATATTCAGCAACACTTGAGCAGTTCCTCCGATATCTGATGAACTGAGATAGAGGCAAACTGTCTCGCAATTGTTTGGGATGGTTACTTTTATAATGTAGAATTGTATTTCTATCTGTTGGCTTTTTGTAGATAGACGTGAACCAACCATTATGACTTTTTTGAAGTACTACACATCTAGAAAAATAATTTTCTGAGCATGGCTGGTGTAAGTAAATTGTATATTCGGGTCAGAATTATTTAAATCATGACTGGGACGCTGATCCGCATGCGGGTCATTTTTTTGCACATTGAACAAGTTTGGAGAATCAAGTGTTTTGTTTGAATGGAGTGCATTGTTCCGCTGCATGGAGAGAGGTGGGGGATCCTAATTTCAACATACTACGTCTCAGAACTGAAACTGCGAGTATGGCATTTTTTGCTTATGGCTTCCTTGTTGTTTTGCAGATCGTGCTGATTAAATAATTTCCCCCTGAAGAAGTATTCGAAACACATTTAGCGGTACCCATATGGTGGCGTCGGGGAGTTTTATCAACAATATCAAGATAAGCACAGTCTTTACTATAAAACTATAAAACATGGTTTATGGATATAGTTAAAAATTGGAGAAAGGTCTGAAGAAAGGAAAAACACACAATATTTTTGAGTTGAACAGTGAATTTTTAAGGTCGTTGATGCGATAAGGCATTTTGCTTTTGAAAATTCTAAGCATTGCCATTGTGAGTCTGAGATGTTTATTCACTTTTTTATATAATAGAGGAAAAAATTGAAAAAAAGAAAAAAGAAACGAAGTGTAACTTTCATCAGCAATTTTCTCAATATTTCTTAGAGGGTACTCTGTTTGGTAGTTAGTTTATAACCCTCTGGCATTTTGACCTAAGTTGTCGTGGAGTGGAGGAGTAGCCTAGTGATTAGAACACTGCCTTGGTAACCGGGCAACCTGGGTTTGATTCCCACTAGCACTCCTTGTGGCCTTGGGCAAGTCACTTAAACCTCCACTGCCTCAGAAGAAAGGCCTGGCAATTTACTTCCGGTGACACTGCCAAGAAAACCCAGGAGCTTCTGGGTCGCCAGGAGTCAGGACTGACTCGAAGGCACACATTGCATTTTTACCATATGCTTTGGTACGAATACTGAGCTGCAAGCCTTAGTGACTCAGGCTGATAGTAGAGGCATGGGAGTGATGTCATTAAAATGTGGGCATTTCATTGGCTCTCTGTTTCCACACATCTGCTGGTAGGGGAACACAACCCACTTGTCTGGCCTGATCTAGCAAGACTCAAGGAAAGGATATTATCTGGTAAGTAAAATGCTATCTTTTATAATTTATGCATGTAAATGAACACTGCCCAAATTCCGCTCATGTGCACGTCCATGATGAAAATACATGCCATTAGCCCGAGTCTACTTACAGAATAGAGACTGCCTAAATTATATGCATTTAGTGCCCATTTATGTGTCCAAACCACTTAAATACCATGATTTGTGTACACATGAGTATGTTTATATGGCTCCTTATAAAATTACCTCCATATGAAGTTAGGAGATATTATTCCTACTCCTTAATTCTCGATTTGCTTGTAGATGACCGTCCGACATTGACAACAGCTGTAAGCAAACTGGAGACAGATCTGCTCAGTTCGGAGAGCCCCTCGCCACCATTGTTGCCTCCTACCATGGAGCCTGAGCCAGAAATGATTCTTGTTCCCACTGAAGAATGTTTGCAACAAGACACTAAGGCAGAGATGATGGAGCTTCATTCTGATCATCGACCCCTAGTCCATGTCCCTGTCCTTACCAACACTAGTACTCCAGATGACGAACCCTCAGACAAGTGCCCTGCTCTTTCCTCTCTAGAAGCAACTGAAAATTTGGTGCTAGAACCCACAGCTGAGTTTGCAGTTATTAAAACACTATTATTAGACAGTCAGGAGCCAGAGAAAGCCCAGCAGCCGGAAACTGCAGAGGAACCCCAGGAAGAGGTGACCACTGAACCTGTGGCGGAGTTGAACGGAGTGCCAGGAGAGGCAGCAGAGCCTCTGTGCCAACCTACATCTACGTGCCAGGTGGAGCCTGTTGTGGACTCTCCTATAGCTCAGCCAGAGGAGCTCATGCTAAGCAATGGGCTGAGGGCGTCTGGAAAGCCAGAAGTAGAGGCAAGAGAAGGGCAGCTAGAGTCAGACATTAGTCCTATAACTGAACCTGAGGTGGCGGCTGTAGAAGAGCCCTTGATAAAAGCCTCGCCTTCCCCAGAGGAAGAAGAAATGGAGACAGAAAAGGAGGAGCTCATAGGACAGGAGCAAACACTGGAGCCAGCAGCTACTCCCAGTCAGAGCTCTGACCCTGCAGTACAAGGTAAGTCCTGTTGAAGTAGGAAGAGAGGCAACTATGCAGTACAGGGAGGCACTATATTTTTTGGTCCTTACAGAAAAGGGCAAGCAATGTGAGTTCTGGGAAAGAATCTTTCAATACAATTTATACCCAATAAATGTTTTATAAGTTTGCCTGGTTAAATAATGTATTTTATACTTACATGAGATTTTTATGTTTTTCTATATTGTAAATAATTTGGAGCATTTTAACAGAGTAGCAATTAACAAATGTAACTAAATGAAACAAAAAGAAGGGGAGCTGTAGGAGGTGCTGTTTGGGGTCTTGTGTTAGAGGGTTGGGTGAGACATAATAAAAGATGTCCACATATTGGGCCTCTGTACCATTGTATCAAAACATTTTTTTTTGTCGGACTGTATAACAAGGTGATTATATTCAGCTACCTCCATTCTAAGTCCATTTTGTTCTTAGTGATCATGCATAGAATGCCCTCTTAAAATATCAATGTATGATACCAACATGACTGTCATGTTTCAAACCCGCAAATAACTAGGCTATGCTTCAGGGTTACATTGACGGTATTTATCCCTTTAGAAGATCATTTCAGCAGTTTTCTTCACCAACGAAGTGCTCTGCCATAAATCCAAAACATCAAAGTATTACGAGGGTGTTTGTTTCTTTCAAGAGCTTTTAGGCTTATAAGAAAAAGATGGCCGTGATGTCTTTTTAGAGTACCATAGCTCCACCCCCATTCACACTTAAATGGGGACCTGCACTGTATCAAGGTATGCCAGTCAATCTGCCCACTGAGACCCCTAGGATAAATAGCGTTCAAGGTAAAAATCCAAAATTGCTCCCTATAATTAAGGCGAGCCTCGTGATTACCCCTCCCCCCTCCAAAATGGAGGGACATTGTCAATTACTTTCCATTGTAATTGATCAAAGGAAAGCCCTAATTGAAGACAATGCTCTACTATGGGAGTCATTCTAGTTGCTGTGTTGATACAAGAATAATGTTCCCTTAAATGCAGCATAGTATGTTTAGTTCGTCCTACATAAACTTTGACTAGGACAAACCAAAACACAAATTATAAATGCAGTTTGACTGTCAGTATGAAGTTTAGTCATCAAAACTTCTTTAGTAATAGGATTTTGCACAAAATTTGCAAGTTCCACATTGAAAATGACCAGGGGACTTAGACAACTCACTTGCTGAATTCCAGGTTACTGAACGGTTGACATAGCTATATTTTTTCCTCTCTGATAAGCCACATTTAGGCGGTCAGTAAAGCATTGCAATACCCAAATGCTTATATAATATGGCAGCCACTTGAAAAGCTCGTATGGAAAAAGATAACACCTACTACAACGTCTTCTGTATTAGTACCACCCAGAGTTATCCTCTTGCAATAAAAGTTCTCGTTGTGCATATAAGCCACATAAAAGAGTATCTCCAGGAACAAGCAGGAATGTAGTCTTCACATATGGGTACCGTTGACACCGACGAAGCCTGCGTGGGAATGCTCCCCAGCGTCCAAAAGGAAAGCTTTTGGGAGCATCCCACCACGCATACGTGTTGCCTTCCCACCCAACTACCTCTCTCACTTCAGTTCTTCGTTTTCCGCGAAGCCGACAGGACGTGTCCCCTGTCACCGCAGAAAATCTTCTCTTATTTTTATATTTTTTGTGGTTGCGTCTGCCTTCCGTCGACGCCTACCGGTACCACCGGTGCTTTTCTTTCTTTTCTTCTAAAAATAATTCAATTTTAGTGCTTTTTCTCAGGGGTTTCTTCCCTGCTTTAGTGCCATTTTGGGCATTAGGCCCTCTTTTCCCTTACCATGGAAAAACCAGCCACTGGTTTTAAAAAATGTTCAAAATGTGGTGGTACAATTTCTATTACCGACACCCATGACTGGTGTCTTAAATGTTTAGGTCCTGACCATTGCCCTGCGGAGTGTCTCTCCTGCAGGAAGTTAGCTAAAAAGTCTTCAGAATCGAGCAAATCAACTCGGTGCCCTTTTTGCTTCAGACACAATGTCTGTAGCATCGATGTCTTACAGGGCTTCTACTTCTTCCCTGGGATCTCAGGTAACTAAACACAAGTCTTCTAAGACTAGCCAGTCCTCGAAGGGTAGATCTTCCTCTAAACATCGAGATGCCACTGGCGTTGCCCTCGAGGACATTTCACCGGCAAAACAGCCCCGGCGGGAATCTTCGGGCTCCAAAGCTTTATCGGGGCTTCAGGATGTTCCCGAGGCCTCTACCTCGATGGAACTACTGGTGCCATGCTCGGGGGTTGTGGCCGTTTCCACCGGTACCGACACCCCGGCATCGGCAGTATTTATTTATTTATTTATTTATACATCTTTTCTATACCGCCACTTCCAGAGATCAGTGGCAGTTTACAGGTAACATAAACTTTAATAATAGAGTACTATTATTTTACATAGAACATATTTAGAACAATGAACATTCAACTATTAATTGTAACTTATAGATACCAGGAGATAGTAAGAGGTAGGAACATTTGAACTGGGTAAGGATTAGATAATGTTTCAAAAATACTACCAACAGTATAACAACAGTAAAGCGGACAAAAGACTCCTCGCTATTGAACGCAGTCTAGCGACTCTTTTAGCTACTTCGGTATGGCTAAAGTCGCTGCAGACAGTTCCGCAGGCACCGGTACCGATGCCGGTACTGGTGCCAGTGCCCTTGGTACCTGTTTCAACAGGCATGCTTCCCCCGATGCCGAGCTTGGAATCTCTCTCCAGCATGGGGGATCAGGTACCGACATCGAGCGGTACCGACGCCATCTGCTTCGGGAGAACCCGGTGCTTCCTCCTTTTTGAGTCTTCCGATTCTGATGACTTGGATGATTCCACCGGTACCAGAGCTGAACTTTTACAAGATTCAACTCCTTCTCCTCAACGCAGAATGTCCCCTCCTGAGGATATGTCTTTTCATGATTTTGTACGTGATATGTCAAAGGGTCTTGCCATTATAGTAGTACCAGAAAAGGAGCCTAGGGCAGAAGAATAGAGAATTCTTCAATATCCTTTGGCTCCAAAGGAGGTAGCTATGCTTATACACCAGATCTTACATGATTTAATGTTAAGAATGTGGTAAGCTCCTTTAACAGTATCTCCACATTCTAGACGTCTTGACACTATGTATCGAGTACCACCTTGTCCAGGGTTTCAGAAGACTCAGTTACCACATCATTCTATGGTGGTAGAGTCCACCACGAGGTGGATTAAGAGTTCTAAAAGACACTCTTCCAATCCACCAGGTCGTGAGTCTAGAACACTGGATGCCTTTGGTCGTCGATGCTTTCAGTCCTCCATGCTATCAGCAAGAATCAGTTCCTATATATCATACATGGGAATGTTTCTTGAACAGATTACAAAAGACTTGGAACTTTTGAACCCTTTTATTCAAGAGGATAAACGGACAGATCATTTGACTTTGGTCAAACATGCTCAAAATGTCTCTAAGTTTATGAATCGTGCTACCTTTGACTGTTTTGAATGTATTAGCAGAACTTCTGCTATATCCATAGGAGCACGTCGTATTGCCTGGCTCCAAGCTTCAGACTTGGAGGAATGGGTGCAAGATAAGCTCGGAAACATTCCTTGCACAGGAGAAAATCTCTTTGGCAAGGTTTGGCAGCTCAAAGCTAATGAAATTGACACTGATAATACAACTTTAGACAGATTGTCAAAATCTACAGTTAACCCAGCCAAGAAAAAGGTTTTCAAAAAACCTTTTTTCTCTAAAAAGAAAAAATTCTATCCATCTTCCACCCAGCAAACACATGTTCCCCAGAAGGGGAAACAACAAACTAGACAAAGAAAGATACAAGCTCAGCAGGCTCAGCAGACCCAGCCGCCTCAGGGTCTTTGACTGTTGTCTAGAGAACTTAGCCATTCTTCCTGTTCTAAGCCCAGAACCTTTAAATATTCCAGGCCGTATCTGCCATTTTGCCAAAAGATGTCAACAAATCACATCATAAAATTGGACTCGTATCTATCGTGAGTCTGGGATACAAGCTTCATTTCCTCAGCTTGCCCCCATCCATGCTAATAAAACAGTTCAAATCTCAACCACTGGTCTCAGACCTGTTGTGGCAAGAGGTCACCACTCTTCTGGCTCAAGGGGCTATAGAAGAGGTTCCAGTGTCCCAGCAGGGCACAGGATTCTATTCCCCCTATTTTCTCATTCCAAAGAAGTCAGGGGGACTAAGACCAATCCTGGACCTCAGAGAACTGAACAAATATTTAGTCCGAGAAAGGTTCAAGATGATCTCCCTCGGCACACTTCTTCCATACCTTCACGAGCAAGATTGGCTATATTCTCTAGATTTAAGGGATGCTTACATGCATATCCTTATTCATGCATATCACAGAAAATTCCTTTGATTCCTAGTCAAGGGAAGACATTTTCAATACAGGGTCCTTCCTTTCGGACTGGCCTCTGCTCCAAGCGTCTTCACAAAATGCATGGCAGTAGTAGCAGCATTTATGAGGACTGTAGGAATTTTTGTCTTCCCTTACTTAGACAATTGGCTCATTCGAGTACCGTCAGCTCTAGAGGCAAGTCATGCTCTTTCCCGAGCAATGCAAATATTGCAGTACTTGAGATGGATCATAAACCTTCCAAAGTCCCAGCTCACCCCATCTCAATCCTCGAGTTTATAGGGGCTCGTTTGGACACACAGCAGTCAAAGGCTTTCCTGCCTCAGCCTCGCTGTCTGCGCATCATCGAACTAGCATCTCAAGCAGTGCTACAAACCTTCCTCACTGCCCGACAGATGCTTCGACTTCTAGGACACATGGCATCTACAGTCCATGTGATTCCTTATGCACGCCTTCACATGCGAGCGGCCCAGTGGACCTTAGCTTCCCAATGGTCCCAGACCTACGGATGCCTGTCAGACAAGATCAGTTACCACATGCCAGATTGTGTGTCTGCATTGGTGGCAATCTCTGGAAAACCTTACAGTAGGCTCTTCTTTTCAGCAACCCCTACCTCAGGCTGTCCTGACGACGGATGCATCCAAGTTGAGTTGGGGAGCCCACTTGGGCGATCTGTCTACCCAGGGTCTCTGGACCCCACAGGAGGCTTCTCTTCAAATAAACCTCCTAGAACTAAGGGCCATTTCCAATGCCATTCAAGTCTTTTGCTTCCATTTCATAAACAAAACAGTTCTGGTGCAAACCGACAATCAAGTGGCCATGTTTTACCTAAACAAACAAGGCGGAACAGGCTCTCTGCAATTATGCAATGAAGCTTTGCAACTGTGGGCATTTGCCAGAGAGCATCACATTCATTTGTTGGCAGTATACCTTCCAGGCATTCAAAACGTTTGGGCGGACAGGCTCAGCCGAGTCCTGTTGCCACACGAGTGGTCTCTCCACTCATATCAACTTGCTCGAGTAATCTCCAGGGACAAGCAGGAATGTAGTCTTCACATATGTGTATCGTTGGTACCGACGCAGCCTGCGCTGAAAAGCTCCCCAGCGTCCAATAGGAACACTTTTGGGAGCATCCCTCAGCACATGCGCGCTGCCTTCCCGCCTTTCCAACTGTCCCTCTTCAGTTCTTCGTTTTCCGCGGAGCCGGCAGGATCCATACCCTGTCACCGCAGAAAATTCCATCTTTAAATTTGTTTTCTTTTGGTCGCGTTTGCTTGCCGCACAATGCTTACCGGTACCGCCGGTTCTTTTCTTTTCCATAAAAAAAAACCCCTTATACTTTGAGCTGTTTCTCTTCAGAAACTTTTCTTTTTGGTGCTAGGCGACATTTTTGGCACTAGGCCCCATATTCCTAAAACATGGAAAAACCAACTAGTGGTTTTAAAAAAAACTGTACTACGTTTGGCGGTACTATTTCTGTCACTGACACCCATGATTGGTGTCTTAAATGTTTAGGCCCTGAACATTCTCCATCTGAATGTCTCTCCTGTATGGAGATGACTAAAAGAGGAAGACGGAACCGGGTTGCAAAGCTCGGTACCCTCTTTTCGGATGCCAGATCCCTTGCATCGACATCTTCAAGGGCCTCCTCTTCCTCCCATGGATCTCAGGTAACTAAACATAAAAGCCGGTCCTCAAAGGGTAGCTCTCTTGCTAAGCATCGAGAGGCCATTGGCATTGCCCTTGAGGGAACCACACCGGCAAAACAGCCCCGGCGGGAGGCTTCGGCTTCAAGCATCAATAGGACTCCAGGATGTTCTTGAGGCCCCGACCTCGCAAGAACTACCTGTGCCATGCTCAGGGTTTCTGGCCGTCTTCTCCGGTACCTATACCCAGGCATAGGCAGCGTCGATAGACCAGAGGTTCCTCGCTATCGAACGCAGCATTGCAGCTCTTCTCTCAGCTGCAGTACCGTTGGTCCAACACCAGTACCAGTACCAACGATACCAGCCCCGGTGGGAATTCTTCCCACGCCATCTTTGGCTGGAATCGACAGGTCGGTACCGGATCAACTCGGTACCGACTTCGATCGGTACTGGGACCGTGCTTTGCATGAGCATCGTGGTCAGGAATACTTCGAGTCCTCTGATTCTGAAGACTCTGACAATTCTGCTGGTACTAGAGTGTTTCTCCCAGAGGGGATCCCTCTTTATTTATTTATTTATTTAACATTTCTTTTATACCGCGCTATTTACAATCAGTGCGGTGTACATTGAACAAAAACATACTACAATGCATACAAGTAACATTGAGTTTACAATGAACAGGGAAATTTAACAGAGGACAACCAGGGGAACTATGTACAGATTAACTTAATGCTATATGCAGTAATATAAAACTCGTTTGGATGTTGCGTGTGCTTTTTGTGTGGTTCGCCAATAGGACTAGAGAGAAGGTTGACCAACTAGCCCTTTTCTGGTTGTATTGAGGTGCTAGTTTTGCTAAAGTCTAGGTTGCCATCTTGGTAGCATTTTGTGAACAGATGGTATTTCAATGCTTTCCTGAATAGGATTAGACTTTTGATAGCACGGATTTCGTGGGGTAGCGCGTTCCACTTTAGAGGCGCAAATAAGGAGAAGGCCCTGTTGGAGGTGGCTTTCGTGCACTTCGTTATTATTTTCGGGACTATTAATGTGTTCATTGATGTAAGTCTTCTTTTTCTGTTTTCCAGGGTGCTATGGATAAGCTTGCTGATTGGCGTAGGGGGTAGTTATTAGTCTTCTCCCCAACGCAGAATGTCACCTCCAGAGGACATGTTTTTTCAGGATTTTATTCATGATATAGCCAAGGGCCTTTCAATCACGGTAGCTCCTGAAGAGGAACCAAGAGCAAAGGAATTGGAAATTCTCCAATATCCTAAAGCTCCAAAGGAGGCAGCCACTCTGCCCATCCATGAAATTCTGCATAACTTGATGCTCAGAATGTGGGAGACATCTCTGACTACATCTCCGCACTCTAGGAGACTTGATACTATGTATTGAGTTCCCCCATGTCCTGGATTTCAAAAGACTCAGCTGCCACACCATTCAATGGTGGTGGAGTCAGCCATGCGTAGGATGAAAAGTGCAGAGAGGCATGCATCCAATCCTCCAGGTCGTGAATACAGGACTCTGGATGCTTTTGGGCGCCGAACCTTTCAGGCTTCCATGTTTTCAGCTAGGATCAGTTCATATATACTGTATATGGGAATGTTCCTCAAGGAAGTTACAGGAGATTTGGAGCTTATGAGCCCATTTCTCCCAGATGACAAGAGACAAGACTTTCTTGCTCTAGTTAAGCATGCTCAAGATGTCTCCAAGTTTGTAAATCGTGCAGCCTTTGACTGCTTTGAATGCATCAGCAGAACCTCTGCTATTGCTATTGGTGCACGACGGATTGCCTTGCTTAAGGCATCAGACTTGGAGACTTGGGTACAGGACAAGTTAGGCAACATTCCTTGCACAGGAGAGAATCTCTTTGGCAAGAACTGGCAGGAAAAGGCTAACGAGTTGGATGCTGACAATACTACTCTAGATAAATAGTCGAAATCTACAGCCACTCCAGCCAAAAAGAAGCCTTATAAAAAACCCTTTTTCAGCAAAAAGATGAAACTTTATCCTTCCTATACCCAGTGTCAGGTTGCCCAAAAGGAACAAACTAGACAGCAAAAGAAGCCAAAAGACCCCAGAGCCCAACCAGCTCTGCAGGTTTAGCCCCCTCAAGAGCTTTGACTCCTTCCTAGAGAGCTTAGCCTCCCTGCCTCTGAGGGGCCCCCAACCTCCCAATATCCCAGGCAGGTTATGCCACTTTGCCAACAGATGGCATCAGATAACAGCAGAAGATTGGACTCTGTCCATTGTAGGGGAAGGGTACAAGCTTCATTTTCACAGCATGCCCCCTCCTACAATTCTAAAGCAATTTAATTCTCAAACCTCCGCAAACAATCTGCTAGATCACGAGGTCTCGACACTTTTTGCCCAAGGGGCAATAGAGGCGGTACCCATTCTTCAACGGGGTGCAGTGTTCTACTCCCCCTATTTTCTTATTCCAAAGAAAACTTGAAGACACAGACCCATTTTAGACCTCAGAGAATTGAACAAATACCTGTTTCGAGAGAAGTTCAAAATGATTTCTCTAGGAACTCTTCTGCCATACCTTCAAAGCCAAGATTGGCTTTGCTCTCTAGACTTAAAGGATGCATACACTCACATTCTGATCCATCCAGATCATAGGAAATTCTTACGATTCCTTTTCAGGTGAAAACATTTCCAGTACAGGGTTCTTCCCTTTGGTCTAGCTTCAGCACCAAGGGTATTCACGAAATACATGGCAGTAGTAGCTGCATTTCTGTGAACCCTGGGGATATTCGTCTTCCCTTACTTTAGACGACTGACTCATTCGAGCCCCTACAGTTCAGAGGCCAGCACTGCACTGTCTCGCACAGTGCGAATCCTCCAATACTTGGGGTTGGTAATAAACTTCCCAAAATCCCAACGTGTTCCTTCCCAATGCCTAGAATTCATAGGGGCCTGTCTAGATACCAGACAGGCAAAGGCTTTCCTTCCAAAAGCCCGGTGTCTTCGCATAATGCAACTAGCTTCTCAAGAGGCAGGGAAATCCTCCCTAACTGTTCGAAAGCTACTACAGTTGCTGGGACATATGGCATCCACAGTAGTCCCATAAGCTCGCCTTCACATGCGAGCTGCTCAGTGGACCCTATCCACACAGTGGACACAGGCCAAAGATCATTTACCGGACAAAATAAACTCTCACCGACTAATTTTGTCCCTCCAATGGTGGCAGTCCCTAGAAAATCTGGCACTGGAATCTCCTTTTCATCAACCCGTTTTTCAGGCCACCCTAACAGATGCATCATGGGTTGGGGAGCACACCTGAATCATCTCTCTACCCAGGGAACCTGGACTCCACAGGAGGCTGGTCTACACATAAACCTCCTGGAAATAAGAGCAATCTATTTAGCTCTTTGAGCATTCCACGCTCAGCTCAGCTACAAGACAGTCCTAGTCCAGATGGACAATCAAGTAGCCATGTTCTATGTGAACAAGCAGGGCGGAACAGTCTCTGTCATTATGCAATGAAGCATTACGACTGTGGGCCCTTGCCAGAGAGCATCAAATTCACCTTCTAGTGGTGTATCTTCCAGTCATTCAAAACCTTTGGGCAGACAAACTGTCGAGTACTGCTGCCTCACTAGTGGAGTGGTCCCTCCACCTAGACCAGGTGGCAAAGATATTTCATCTCTGGGGCACTCCAGACATAGACCGCTTTGCAAGTCCACTGAATGCCAAACTTCCCTGGTTCTGTTCCAGGATTCCGGCTCACAACTGTCAGGCAAGGGATGCCTTCCTCCTTCACTGGGGTCAGTACTTCCTTTATGCCTTCCCACCCATTCCCCTCATTCCCAAAACACTCTTCAAGCTTCAGAGAAACAGGGGTCGCATGATTCTCATAGCACCACGATGGCCATGCCAAATGTGGTATTCCCTGCTTCTACATCTCTCTCAAGCAGCACCTCTGGAGTTAGGGCATGCTCCAGTTCTCCTTTCCCAAGAGAACGGAACGCTATGGCACCCGAATCCCCAGTCCCTACACCCCACGGCCTGGTTGCTGAAGGCTTAGACCTCCAAGATTTCAACCTGTCCCAACAGGTAAAAGATATCCTTTAGGCTTCTAGAAAGCTTTCCACAAGAAGATCTTATGCCTTCAAGTGGAAACATTTTACCAAATGCTGCTCCAAGAAGGGATTAAACCCCTTGGCGCATACCCTTAGAATCGATACTAGAGTATCTCTTTCACTTATCGAATTCTGGTCTAAAGACCAATTCGGTAGGAGTCCATCTTAGTGCAATTGCAGCTTCTTATAAGCCTCTGAATGGAAAGCCAATTTCCTCTCATCCACTCATATCCAGATTTATGAGAGGTCTTCTATTAACCAAACCTCCCATTAAGCCACTACCAGTGGCATGGGATCTAAATCTCGTTCTCGGGCAGCTCATGAAGCCGCCTTTTGAGCCTTTAGCCACTACAGCCCTTAGGTTTTTGACCTGGAAGGTCATCTTCCTAATTGCAAACACCTCTGCACGTCGCATTAGTGAGCTGCAAGCTTTAGTTGGCTAATCCTCCTTATACTAGGTTTCGCCATGATAAGGTTTTTCTTAAAACTCATCCACGCTTTATGCCAAAGGTGGTTTCGCCTTTTCATTTAAATCAATCAATTTATCTTCCTGTATTTTTTCCGAGACCTCACGCCTCTAATGCAGGAAGAAACCTTCATACTTTGGATTGTAAAAGGGCCTTAGCCTTTTACCCACAGAGAACAAAGCAGCATAGAAAGTCCTCGCAACTTTTTATAGCTTTTGACCCTAGTCATTTGGGACAACCAGTCTCCAAAAGAAATTTATCTAAATGGATTGCCCAATGCATATCCTTTGCTTATGAGAGTAAGGGTCTTCCTTTTCAGGACCATGTCACAGCTTTTAACGTGAGATTCATGGCAACATCCATGGCTAATCTCCACTCTGTCTATCGATGATATTTGTTGAGCAGCCACCTGGGCTTCAGTAGACACCTTCACAGCCCACTACTGCCTGGATAAAGCCTCCCGTCGGGATGCCTTCTTTGGCCAAGCTGTTCTTCAAAATCTCTCTCAGACCTAATTCAACTCCTACCCACCAACCCTGGTGGAATGCCAGAGATCCATGGGAGGAAGGATGCCCACCTTTCCAGGGTGGCACCTTCCTGGGGCTATCTCCCTGGCATCTTCAGCTAGGGAGTCCCCATATGTGAAATCTACATTCCTGCTTGTTCCTGGAGATAGTGTAGTTACTCACCTGTAACAGGTGATCTCCGGAAACAGCAGGAATTTAGTCTTCACAACCCACCCATCTCCCCTAGGAGTTCTCTCTATCTCTTTGTCTCTTTCCTCTCTCCCTCTATCCTTTTCACTCAACTACAAACTTAACTGAAGAGGGACAGTTGGAAAGATGGGAAGGCAGCGCGCATGTGCTGAGGGATGCTCCCAAAAGCGTTCTTATTGGACGCTGGGGAGCGTTCCCATGCAGGCTCCGTCGGTACCGACGATACCCATATGTGAAGACTAAATTCCTGCTGTTCCCGGAGATTACCTGTTACAGGTGAGTAACTATGCTTTTCAAGTCTGGGGAACAGCAGACATAGACTTCTTTGCAAGTCCACAGAATGCCAAACTTCCCCGGTACTGTTCCAGACTTCCAGCTCAAAATTGTCAGGCGAGGGATGCATTCGTGCTCCATTTGGGCCAGGATTTTCTCTATGCCTTCCCACCAATTCCCCTAATTCCCAAAACCTTATTCAAACTCCAGAGAGACAGAGGTCGCATGATACTCATAGCTCCCTGTTGGCCAAGGCAAACATGGTATCCTCTTCTCTTAGGTCTCTCTCGAGCCACTCCTCTGGAGTTGGGGAGTGCTCCGGATCTTCTGTCCCAGAACAACGGATCCCTACTGCATCCCAATCCCCAGTCCCTTCGTCTCAAGGCCTGGCTGCTCAAGGCAGAGAATTTCAAGATCTAGGCCTTTCACAACAAGTGAAGGATATTCTTCTAGCTTCCAGAAAACCTTCCACAAGGTGTTCTTATGCTTTTAAGTGGAAGAGGTTCTCAGTCTGGTGTTCCCAGAGGGGACTTAATCCCCTCTTGGTACCAGTAGAGTCCCTTCTGGACCATCTCCTTCACTTATCAGCTTCTAGTCTCAAGACCAATTCTGTTAGAGTCCATCTTAGTGCTATTCGATGGACAACCAATTTTCTCTCATCCTCTTGTTTCAAGATTTATGAGGGGTCTCCTTTTAACAAAACATCTCTTCAAACCACTTCCAGTGGCATGGGATCTTTATCTTGTTCTGGGTCAACTCATGAAGCCACCCTTTGAACCTTTAGCTACTTCGGAGCTAAAGTTTCTTTCATGGAAAGTCATTTTCCTAATTGCTGTCACTTCTGCAAGACGCATTAGTGAACTGCAGGCTTTACTGGCTGACCCGCCTTATATGAGGTTTCATCATGACAAAGTAGTCTTGAGGACATATCCTCATTTTATGCCAAAGGTGATATCACCTTTTCATTTAAACCAATCGGTTTATCTCCGTCTTCTTTCCTAGGCCTCATGCCTCCAGCGCGGAAAGAAATCTTCATACCTTAGATTGTAAACGGGCTCTGGCTTTTTATCTTTACAGAACTCAGCCATTTAGAAAGTCTTTTAAGCTTTTTCTGGCTTTTGACTCTAGTCATTTAGGACTTCCAGTCACTAAGAACTCTCTCTAAGTGGATTGCAGACTGTATTTCCTTTACCTATCAGAGTAAAGGAATCCCTCTTGAAGGCCATGTCACTGCTCATAATGTTAGAGCCATGGCAGCCTCAACAGCTAATCTTCATTTAGTTGCTATTGATGAGATCTGCAAAGCAGCAACTTGGGCTTCTGTACATACATTCACTGCCCACTTTTGTTTAGATAAGGACTCCCATCGGGATGCCTTGTTCGGTCAGGCTGTTCTATAGCATTTCTTCCATTCCTAGATCAACTCCTTCCCACCATCCACTCTTGGATGTCTGAGGTCCCTGGGAGGAAGCATGGCCCATCTTACATAGATCCACAACATGCTGGGGTCATCCCTAGGCATTTTTAGCTGAGGAGTCCCCATATGTGAAGACTGCATTCCTGCTTGTTCCTGGAGATAGCGTAGTTACTCACCTGTAACAGGTAATCTCCGGGAACAGCAGGAATAAGTCTTCACAACCCACCCACCTCCCCTAGGAGTTGTCTTTCTCTCTTTCTATTTTTCTTCTACTTCTCTCCTTCGGTCTCAGCTTTCAACTCAACTGAAGAGAGAGAGGTAGTTGGGAGGGGGAAGGCAGCACGCATGTGTGGTTGGATGCTCCCAAAAACTTTCCTTTTGGACGCTGGGGAGCGTTCCCACGCAGGCTCCGTCGGTGTCGACGGTACCCATATGTGTTGACTTATTCCTGCTGTTCCTGGAGATCACCTGTTAGAGGTGAGTAACTACGCTTTCTTTACTATCCCATAGTGATAACCCCGCTCCAGATATTTCTGACATTTTTTAACCTCGTCTACGTAATCTTGCTTCAATGTGCAGATTCTATGAAGTCTCAAAAATTGGCTTATTGGTAATCGACTTTTAAAGCATGCTGGATGATGGCTTGAAAACCTTAACAAATTGTTACAATTAACTGTTTTCTGATACAATGAAGTATCAAACAGGTATCACGTCGTATGATGGAGATATCTAAAAAGGACAGTTATTGATGGAATGTACATTCAAACTGTAAATTGACCTTCCATTAAGCTAATTAGTAAATGCCTGCAAAGAGGATCGATCCCCTTGCCATAAACAAAATGTCATCGAGATATCTTCTCCAGAGAAGTATATGTGCCATCCAAGTTAAACAAATACTCATTCTCAAATGCTGCCGTATAAAGAGTTGCAACTGGGGGGATAGCTATAACCCCCATAGCTGCATCATATTTCTGATGGTAAAATATTTCATTAAAGCAGAAAAGGTTCTGACATAACACCAATTATAGCATTTCCAAAATGAAACCCTGCAGGTGCTGAGCTGAGCAATAACTTGTAAAACCTCTTGCTGATCTATATTCATATACAATGATACTACGATCATCTGTCACTAACCATACTTCTCTAGTCAAATCAGCTATCTCAGAAAGGATAGTAAGCATATGAGTAGTGTCTTTTAAGTATGAAACCGCCTGCTTAGCCAAGGGATTCAGAATCTTGTCCACAAAAATAGTGGTTCTAGCATGGAATTGCCAGCCACAATAGAGTAACCAGGAGGATTGATGAATTGTTTATGCATCTTAAGGACCATGTAAAATACTGGAACCAGAGGATATTTGTTCATCAAAATTGAAATTCCTTCTGGGTTAAATACCCCTGCGAGTATCCAGATTTCATCAAGTCTTCAATCTGCTTCTGTATTTCAATAGTAGGTTCCCCAGAAAAAAGGTGTTCATAATATTTTTGATCCTCCAATTGACTAGATATTTCATCATCATACTGATATTTCGACTGCAGATCTGGTGCAAGAAATAAGGGTGTTGGTACCACTTGGCAATAGTGATCATAGCATGATCGTGTTTGATTTAATTAGTGGAGGAGGGATCGTAAAGAAATCCACAGTACTACCTTTTAACTTTCGAAAGGGAGACTATGATAAAATGAGGAATATAGTTAAGAAAAAACTAAAAGGAGTGGTTGCAAAGGTTAAAGACTTACATCAAGCTTGGGTGTTTAAAAATACTATCCTGGAAACCCAGACCAGCTGTATGCCACGCATTAAGAAAAGTGGAAGAAAGTCCAAAAAACTGCCAGCATGGTTTAAAGGTGAGGTCAGAGAGGCTGTTGCTGCCAAAAAAACATGTTTCAGGAAATGGAAAAAAGAGCCAAACGACGAAAACTGGAAACAGCACAAGCACTGCCAAGTTAAATGCAAAGCATTGATAAGGCAGGCAAAGCGAGAATTTGAGAAGGAACTTGCTATGGAAGCAAAAACACGAAATAAAGACTTTTTCAAGTACATTTGTAGCAAAAGGCCTGTGAGAGAGTCAATTGGACCATTAGATGATAGAGTGATAAAAGAGGCAGTAAGAGGAGACAAGACTATAGTGGAGAGACTGAATGAATTCTTTGCTTTGGTCTTTACTGAGGAAGATGTAGGGATGTTACCCAAGACTGAAGTGGTATTTAAAGGTGATGCTACAGAGGAATTGAGAGAAATATCGCTATACCGGGAAGATGTATTACAGCTATTTGATAAACTGAATAGTAGCAAATCACCTGGACCGGATGGTATACATCCAAGAGTGTTGAAAGAACTGAAATATGAGATTGCAGACCTGCTATTAGTAATCTGTGAACTATCATTAAAATCATCTGTAATACCTGAAGATTGGAGGGTCGCCAATCTAACGCCAATTTTTAAAAAGGGTTCCAGGGGTGATCCTGGAAATTACAGGCAGGTGAGCCTGACGTCAGTACTGGGGAAAATGGTAGAAACCATTATAAAGAACAAAATTACACAGCATGTAGATAGTCATGGCCTAATGGGAGACAGCCAACATGGCTTTAGACAAGGAAGATCTTGTCTTACTAATCTGATATGTTTTTTTGAAGGTGTAAATAAACAGGTAGACAAAGGTGAGTCGGTTGATATAGTGTATCTGGACTTTCAGAAAGCCTTTGACAAGGTCCCTCATCAGACTTTTGGCAAAACTAAAAAGTCATGGGATAGGAGGCAGTGTACTATTGTGGATCGGGAACTGGTTAAAAGATAGAAAGCAGAGGGTAGGGCTAAATAGCCAATTTTCCCAATGGAAAAAGGTGAATAGTGGAGTACACCAGGGATCTGTACTGGGTTCTCTACTTTTTGACATATTCATAAATGACCTGGAAAAGGGAATAACTAGTGAGGTTATCAAATTTGCAGACGACACAAAACTGTTTAAAGTTGTTAAAACCCAAGAGGACTGTGGAAAACTGCAGGAGGATCTGGATAAATTGGAAGACTGGGCATCCAAATGGCAGATGAAATTTAATGTGGACAAGTGCAAAGTTATGCACCTAGGAAAGAACCACCCACACTATGGTTACACAATGCAAGGTTCCACATTGGGAAACACCACCCAGGAAAAAGATTTAGGAGTCATCGTGGATAACATGTTAAAACCCTCTGCCCAGTGTGCAGCGGCGGCCAAGAAAGCAAATAGAATGCTAGGTATCATAAGGAAAGGAGTGGAAAATAAAACAAAGGATATTATAATGCCTCTGTATTGTTCCATGGTACGACTGCACCTTGAATATTGTGTGCAATTCTGGTCGCCGTATCTTAAAAAGGATATAGTGTTGTTAGAAAAGGTACAGAGAATAGCCACCAAAATGGTAAAGGGGATGGAAGGCTACTCCTATGAAGAGAGGCTACAAAGGTTAGGGCTCTTCAACCTGGAAAAGAGACGGCTGAGGGGAGATATGATAGAGGTCTATGAATTAATGAATGGAGTGGAACGGGTAAACGTAGATCGATTCTTTACGCTATCAGAATATAGAAAGGCTAGGGGACATGTAATGAAGCTACAGGGTAAACTATTTAAGATAGATAAGAGAAAATATTTTTTCACTCAACGTGTAATCAAGCTCTGGAATTTGTTACCGGAGGATGTAGTAAGAGCTGTTAGTGTAGCTGGGTTTAAAAAGGGTTTGGACAAGTTCCTGGAGGAAATGTCTATAACCCATTATTAAAAAGGGACCCAGGATATCAATGCTTGACCCAGTACAAGCATTGTGGAACCTGTGTCTTTTGGGGATACTGCTAGGTACGTATGACCTAGATTGGCCACTGTTGGAAACAGGATACTGGGCTTGATGGACCTTGGTCTGACTCACTATGGCATATCTTATGTTCTTATAACAATAACGCCGCCTTTATTAGTCTTACAGATAAGTCATTGAGTTATTAAGCATGTCTTTGAGAATGTTGACGGCTCATGTTTCATTGCCCAGGCACAGTCGTGCATTCCGTTTGCTCAATGTCTTTCATAACCACCCTCTGATAGGTGGTAATCACTGGATCTAATTGGACAGTTGGAACCCATTTAGAAGGACGACAATGGAGGAATCTTGTGCCAAAGTGTGTTGAGAGGCATATAGCTTAACTTCATACTGTCAAACTGCATTTATATGGTTTGTCCTCATCAGAAAGTTTCTATAGGATTAACTAAGTGCACTATGTTGCAACGTTTAAGGGAACATAGTTCTCGTATCAACACAGAAACGAAAACACCTCCGATAGTAGAATATTGTCTTCAATTAGGGCATTCCTCCGATTGATTACAGTGGAGAGTGATTGACCATGTCCCCCCATTTTGGCGGGGAGGTAATCATGAGGCTCGCCTTAATTATAGGGAGCAATTTTGGATTTTTACATTGAACGCTATTCATCCTAGGGAACTCAGTCAGCAGATTGACTGGCATACCTTGATTCCACTCAACACCATTCCAAGGAAACCATACGCGGAGAACAAAACAAAAAATCCTTTGGAAAACTGCTTCATCAGGGACAGCAGTTTACATTCACGGGACAGTCGTTGAGGTGAATGTAAATTGCTGCCCCTGATGAAGCTGTTTTCAGTGAAACAAGGACTGTGTTGGGCAAGCTTCTTATGAGAATCTACGAAGGACTATCCATACCATTGGATGTTAAGTATGGTATATGGTTGGATTGGTAGTATATTGATAGAATTACTGATTTTTGGTGCTTTTGTTCTATGTGCAATCTGATTGACCAGCTATTCTGGTACCTGCTGTGATCTCAGCTACATATGAATTTTGAGAATGGGACATAATTTCGAAGAATTGATTTGATATATTCTATGAATTGTTGTAATTGGATTTTCCTTTTCGTCTCTCCGGGCCAGTCCAGGAACAGTAGGGTAGTCAACCTCCTTCAGCAACTGAGGACTGAAATCTTCAAAAGCTTTGCTGACAGCCTACCTAGCTCTCCCCCTGGTGTCAGAGAGCCAGTCTTTTCAGTCCTCAGCAGTTGGAGGAGGTGTTTGCCGACAGGCTCCGAGAGAAGAAAATAGAAATATTATAGCATAAGATTCTCCTTGCTAGCCCTAGCTGGGTTAGTTTTAGGAGTGCTGAGTGTAAATTGAAGTGGGAGATTTGTTATATTTAAAAAAAAAAAAAAAAAAAAAAAAGGACAAGAAAGCAAACTAAGAATAAGACGGGGGTCATCTGCCTGAAGACCGCAACCATCCAGGAGATCAGAGCACAGCCCTGGGAGCCCCAGAGTCCAGACCTCTGTCTCCGGACTCCCGATTTTCTCTGCCGCAAGCAGCAGTGCTTGAAAGGTTGGGGAGGAGATGTCTGTATAGCAGGTGCGTGTTTTTTCTTGTTTTTGTAGTTTCGGGCAGCGATCATTGGAGCGCCGGGGGGCAGCGGGGCTGATAGGAATGGCAGGCTGCAGGTCTCGGCAAGTGGCGCACGTTTCGGGATCCGCCGCGTCTGGCCCATTGCACGTGTTTTTAGTCTCGGGGAGACAGAGTTGGTAGTTCTTGCTAGATGGAGGAGGTGTCAGGGGCTCAAAATGCAGGGAAGCCTCAGGCCGCAACTGAAAAGGCGGGAACGGCGGCCATTTTAAAGCCGACTGCTGTTTCTCCCGCGCTGCAGCAAACGTCTCTAAAGAAGAACGCTAAGTCAAAGAAATCGGCCCCAACACTAGTGATGGACCCCGCACCAGCTTCAGAGGTTCCTGAGGGTTTTCAAACTCTTTTTTCGCCAGACTTTATTTTGTCCCTTCATAGGGCTTACTGCTTGAGGTTAGAGCAGGGGCAGGACAAGGAGTTGTTGTCTAGCCTGCCTGGTTTGTCCGCACTCCCTGGCACAGCAGGAGACCCGAGGGAGGGGTCTTCCAAAGCGGGGCTGTCGGCCGGGGGAGCGAATGGAGTTCTAGATCAACAGACTCTGGATTTTTAAGGCCCAGAGGAGGGGGAGATCCCTTCAAAGTCTGGATTAGATTTGTGGCCAGAGGATCTCGAAGGAGAGAGAGGAGCTGGGGATGATCCCAATCTTTTCCGAGTGTTAGGAAGGAAGAGTTGGGTGCGCTGACTTCCCATTCACTGGTGGCCTTGAATATTGCCTTGCCAGCAGTACAGGCTGAACCATTGGAGGATCCCTTGCTGCAGGGGTTTAGAGCGGAACAGAAGTGTTTCCTGGTGCATAGGGTCATTAAGCAGATGGTTGAGTCCGAGTGGGAATGCCCTGAGGCCACCTTGAGGGGTGCATGGGCGCTAGGCCGCTTATATCCAGTCCCTCAAGAGGAGAAGGAATTGTTGCGTATGCCGAAGGTCGATGCTCTAATATCGGCTGTGACTAAGAAAACCACTATCCCCGTAGAGGGTGGAGCGGCCCTTAAGGATCTGCAGGATAGAAAGCTGGAGTCCAGTCTCAAACAGGCATTTGATACCAGTGCGCTAGCGTTGCAGACTTCCATCTGTGGGGCATATGTGTCCAGGGCTTCAATTAGGTGGCTACAAGCGGAGTCTTCTCCAGGTTTGGAGGGGGCTTCGGCGCCGGAAGGAGTGAAATTAGAATCGGCTGCGGCATATCTCGCCGATGCCTTCTATGATCTGGTTCGGATGTCAGCTAAATCCATGGCATCGGTCATTGCTGCTTGGAGATTTCTCTGGCTGAGGAAT
Source organism: Ichthyophis bannanicus (assembly GCA_033557465.1). NCBI lineage: Eukaryota > Metazoa > Chordata > Amphibia > Gymnophiona > Ichthyophiidae > Ichthyophis > Ichthyophis bannanicus. The sequence goes on along the minus strand of JAWIIG010000033.1, from coordinate 1,048,938 downwards.
TGGGCAGCAGATGCGTCTTCTAAGACACGTCTTAGTAGGCTGCCTTATTAAGGGTAAGCTGCTTTTTGGGGAAGCATTGGAAAAGATTGTGAAGGATTTGGGAGATTCCAAAGGCGGATGGCTACCAGAGGACCGTCTGAAGGGTCCGAAGCAGGGATCTGTGCAGCGAGGTCAAGGCATAGATTTTCGCAGATTCAGAGGAACTCGGTTTACTTATCAGAGAGGGCGGTTTGTGCCCAGGGGGCATCCCTTTCGGGGTGCTCGAGGGTTCGGACGGGGGTTTAGCGGACCTCAGTCGATCGCCTCTAAGAAGCCGCAATGAGATGAGGGGGGTCCAGGCTTAGGAGCTAATAGGAGGTCGGTTGCAGTGTTTCCTCTCCGCCTGGACCGCCATAACTACGGACTGCTCGGTATTGAAGATAATTCGAGACGGCTATTCTTTAGAGTTCGAGCAATCGCTACCGGGGGCATTCGTAATGTCGCCATGCAGGGCCCCTGCAAAAGTGTTGGTGGTAAGACAGACGCTTCAACAGTTGCTACGGATTCAGGTAGTCATTCTGGTACCTCCAGACCAGTACGGTTTAGGTCGATACTCAATTTATTTTGTAGTTCCCAAAAAGAAGGGTTCCTTTCGGCCAATTCTCGATCTAAAGCATGTAAACCGCTGTTTAAGGGTGCTGCATTTTTGGATGGAGACTCTGCAGTCAGTGATCTGGTCCGTGCAGCCGGGAGAGGTGTTTTCGTCCATAGATTTGACAGAAGCGTATCTACACATACCCATCAAACCCCAACATCAAAAGTTCTTGCGCTTTGCGGTACCCATGGGGCATTTTCAGTTCCGTGCGTTGCCGTTCGGGTTGGCCACGGCACCTTGCACATTCACAAAGATGATGGTGGTGGCTGCAGCGTTGCGGAAGGAGGGTATCCTCGTACATCCCTATCTGGACGATTGGCTCATCCGGGCTCGGTCAGTTCCGGAGTCGCGGGAAGCCACCTCAAGGGTGGTGGCTTTTCTAGAAAGTTTAGGTTGGGTGGTCAATCGCACCAAAAGTAAGTTGTCGCCCGTGCAGTCCCTGGTGTATTTGAGGGCTGTGATAAGGAAGCTTATCAGGATCTAGGAGACAGGGATAAAGAGAAGGAATTCACCCTTATCAAAGGACCTATTTTACAAGGTCAGAGACATAAATAAAACTCCATTTACACCTAGAAAGCAGGTATTTCCTAGCTGCAATAGGTTGCAGAATGCCCCTAGTGGAGAAAAGGAGAGGGAATACAGGCCCAGGGTAAGGAACCCTTACGTCACTGAATTCCCCAATTGCTCAGCTGCCACAAGGCAGTTTGATCTCCAACACCTGAGAGGAGAATGGGTGGGGCTGGAGCCTGAGAGGTTTAAGTCTAGGTCGGATTATCCAGAGAGAGAGGAGTAGGAATGCTTACTGGAAGAGGAATGGAGCTGGAACAGTAAGAACAGCAGGAACCAGGAACACAAGTTGGAGGACAGGACGAGGAAGCTCAGGTGAATGGTGGCCAGAGCATGAGCGAGGAGAAGCTGATACAAGCCTTGACCCAGGTAGGAGCATTAGAAGCTTGTCTAATTTGGGGCACTACAGAGTTCCAAGAGACAGCTTTTGCCCTAACGGAAGGCAGTCAGCTAAGTCCTCTGAGCCAGAAACGAAGGTAGAGCCAATGCAACTGGGTGAACAGGACCTAGCTGTAGAAGAAGACTCATACATGGATTGCTCTTTATGCCAATCTTCAAATACAGAAGGTTTGGAAGGGAGTCCAACTGTAAGGAACACCTTGAGTCCAGTAACCCCGAGAGCCTGTTGATAATTTGTGAAAGTCCTGTATTAAAAGGAGAAATACCTTTTTAGCTGAGCAAGCTAAAGCTTTCTAATTAAAACCTGTGGAACAGTTGCTAGCCAGTGCAGTGCACAGCCTGAAGCCGTGCTGACGGTGAAAGTAAGAAAAGCTTTGATTTGGTTTTCACTATTCCTAAAAACCTTGCATAGAGAATTGTTTGGCTTTAAAGAGTTTAACTTCTTGTTGAAAGTTTTTACTGTGCTTAAGGAGACAAACAGCCAGGAAGTGTTCTGGACTGAGAGAAAAGAAACCTGCTTTAGGAAAAGCTGTTTGTTTTAAAACAGCACTGCTAGCCATATCTGATAGCATTGGCTGTTGAAAGGACTTTTCTGTATGCTGAAGAACATTATAAGCTGTTTTGTTTTGAGTTCAGTTATATCCTGATGTATTTTTGAAAGAATCCTGGAGAAGCAATCCAAAGGTGTTATTTTGTGAACTTTGCGTTACCCCATAAATAAATAAATTTCTGTCAAAGCCTTACCACTCAAGCCAACTACAAAATGTGTTTTTTTTAACCTGAAGCCAAGTACCTTCTCACTGGACTACATTTCCCATGAGGCATTACAAGGCAGCCAGTAGGTAAAGGCTAAATGGTGAATCTCTCCTATGACATACTGTCTGTAAGGGGCTATGGGCGCGACAGGGCCTTGTTTGACACAAAATGTTGAGCGGTATTTCTTCCGGAGGTCAGGATTCAAAAACTCTTATGGCAGGTGGCTGCTTTTTTGCGCCTCAAGGCTCCAACAGCGTGGAGATACTTGCAGCTTCTGGGTTCCATGGCAGTGACCTTGGATTTTGTGCCGTGGGCCAGGGCGCATATGCGACCGCTCCAGCACTCGTTACTATCCCGTTGGTCTCCGCAGAAGCATCCATTCAGTCAACAGTTGGGTTGTCCGGCCGAGGTGGCTGACAATCTGGGGTGGTGGAGCAATCCCACGCATCTGCGAGCAGGAATGCTGCTGGACACTCCGGATTGGGTGTTGGTCACCACGGATGCCAGTCTCTCCGGATGGGGAGCTCATTGTATGTCGCAAGTGGCTCAGGAGCGATGGACGGTGGAGATGTCCAACTGTTCCAACAATCAGCTGGAGATGAGAGCGGTAACGCTGGCATTGCGGGAGTTCGAGTCGCTCTTGAATGGCAGAGCGGTGCGAGTTATCTCCAGGAACAAGCAGGAATGTACTCTTCACATATGGGTATCGTCGGTACCGACGGAGCCTGCACGGGAACGCTCTCCAGCGTCCAATTAGAAAGCTTTTGGGAGCATCCCACAGCGCCAGCGTTCTGCCTTTCCCAACTGCCTCTCTCCAGTTCTTTGTTTTCCACGGAGCCAGCAGGTCGTTGTTCCTGTCACCGCAGAAAATTTTTTCTTCTTCTTTTTTGTGGTCGCGTCTTTTTTTTTTTTCCCAAACTTTTCTTCAGGTGCACGTGCCTTTTTGGGCCTTAGGCCCAAAATTTCCTCTATCATGGAAAAACCCGCTTCAGGTTTCAAGAAGTGCACCAAGTGTGGCGGTACCATCTCCGTCACCTACACCCATGAGTGGTGTCTTAAATATTTAGTTCCTGACCACTCCATTTCGGAGTGTATGGCTTGTGCCATGATGTCCAAGAGAGGTTGACAGAACCGAGCTGCTAAGCTCAGCACCCTCTTTCCCTCCGATGCAGCCTCTGTGGCATCGACGTCTTTCAGGGCTTCGTCTTCCTCCCATGGATCTCAGGTAAATAAACATAAGTCTGGCCGGTCCTCAAAGGGTAGATCTCCTTCCAAGCATTGAGATGCCTCTGGCGTTGCCCTTGAGGGTTCTGTACCGGCAAAATTGCCCCGGCGGGAGGCTTTGGCTTCCAAAGCATTATCGGGGCTCCAGGATGTTCTCGAGGCCTCAAGTACTGGTGCCATGCTAGGCAGAAGTACTGGTGCCATGCTCTGGGGTACCAGCTGCTTTCTTCGGTACCGATATCCAGGCATTGGCAGCGTCGATAGACCAGAGGTTCCTGGCTATTGAACGCAGTCTGGTGGCTCTCCTTGCGGCATCGATGCCCTTGGAAACACGTCAGACAGTTCAACCGGTACCAGCACCATCGGCATCAACATCGGTGTCTGCATTGCCGGCACCCAGTCATGCTATGCCTTCCGGTACCGATTCCCCCCAGTACCGACTTCGGTTGGTACGGGTATCGGGCTCTACAAGAGCATCCGGACAGAAGGTACTTTGAATCCCCGGAAGAATCTGAGGATTCTGACAGCTCTGTCGGTACCAGAGTACTTCTCCCAGAGGAGCCTTCCTCTCCTAAACGCAGGATGTCTCCTCCAGAAGATATCTCCTTTCAGGATTTTATCAGGGAGGTGGCTCGAGGTCTGTCCATTACTGTGACTCCTGAAACAGAGCCCAGGGCAAAGGAGTTGGAGATTCTAAAATATCCCAAAGCTCCTAAGGAGGCAGCTACTTTGCCTATCCATGAGATCTTACATGATCTCATGTTGAGAATGTGGGAAACACCTCTTACCACCTCTCCTCACTCTCGTAGACTGGATACCATGTATCGAATACCTCCGTGTCCTGGCTTCCAGAAAACTCAGATTCCTCACCACTCTATTGTAGTGGAATCAGCTATGAGAAGGATCAGAAGTGCAAAGAGGCATGCCTCTAATCCTCCAGGACGTGAGTGTCGAACTTTGGATGCCTTTGGACGTCATACTTTCCAGGCTTCCATGCATTCTGCTAGAATCAGTTCCCATATTTTATATATGGGAATGTTCCTTAAGGAAGTCACAGGAGATTTAGAGGTTTTGAGCTCTCTTCTTCCTGATGATGAGGCAGGATTTTCTCACACTGGTTAAACATGCCCAGGATGTTTCTAAGTTTAACCGTGCAGCTTTTGACTGTTTTGAGTGCATAAACAGAACCTCTGCCATTGCCATAGGTGCACGTAGAATTGCCTGGCTCCAGGCATCCGATTTGGAGATCTGGGTGCAGGACAAACTGGGCAATATCCCTTGTACAGCTGAGAATCTATTAGGCAAGAATTAGCAAGAGGAAGCCAATGAATTAGATGCTGATAACTCCACTTTGTATAGATTATCCAAAGCCACAGCTGATCCTGCAAGGAAGGAATCTTTCCAGAAACCATTCTTCTCCAAGAAGAGGAGGTTTTATCCTTCTTATTCCCAGCAGGGACGTTCTGTAGGTCAATCTGCCCGAAAGAGTCAGCAACCTAAACAAAGGAAAGCAAAGACTGCTAAGCCTCAACCGTCTCAGCAGTCTCAGCCTCCAAAAGGGCTTTGACTTCCATCTAGAGAACTTAGCCTTCCTGGCTCTCAATGGACCAGAGCCTTCTACCATTCCAGGAAGGTTGTGTCACTTTGCCCCCAGATGGGGGCAGATAACAGCAGAGCATTGGACACTCCATTATAAGAGAGGGGTACAAGCTGCACTTCCTGTGCATGCCCCCTTTCACCATGGTAAGACAGTTCAATTCTCAGACCTCTCTCATCAACCTGTTAGAGCAAGAGATCACTATGCTGCTTGCCCAAGGGGCAATAGAAGAGGTACCCATTCCTCAACAGGGTACAGGGTTTTACTCCCCCTATTTCCTTATCCCAAAGCAAACTGGGCGACACAGACCTATTTTAGACCTCAGGGAATTGAACAAATTCCTGTTCCAAGAGAAATTCAAGATGATCTCTCTGGGAACGCTGCTGCCATACCTTCAGAGTCAGGATTGGCTTTGTTCTCTAGATCTCAAGGATGCGTACACTCATGTTCTCATCCATCCAACTCACAGAAAATTCCTTCGGTTCCTTTTTCAAGGAAAGCACTACCAATACAGGGTGCTTCCTTTTGGCCTGGCCTCAGCACCAAGGGTGTTTACGAAATGCATGGCTGTGGTAGCAGCATTTCTTCGCACTCTAAGAATATTCATCTTCCCCTTCTTAGACTGGCTCATTCGAGCCCCGTCAGAGGCCAGGATTTCTCTATCTTGCACAATGCGTATCCTTCAGTATTTGGGTCTGGTCATAAACATCCCAAAATCCAGCCTAACTCCCACTCAGTCTCTAGAGTTCATAGGAGCTTTGCTGGATACCAGAAAAGCAAGGGCCTATTTTCCCCAGACCCGTTGCCTTCGCATTGTGCAGTTAGCTTCTCAAGCAGTGCTAAAGCCTCACCTCACTGCTCGAGAAATGTTACAACTACTAGGCCACATGGCATCTATCATGCATGTGGTTCCTTATGCTCGCCTCCATATGAGAGCAGTCCAGTGGACTATATCCACTCAGTGGACCCAGGCATCAGGGTGCCTGTCAGACAAAATAGCAAACACAAATCGCCTTATTTTGTTCCTCCAATGGTGGCAGTCCACTCAAAACCTGTTAGTGGGGTCCCCATTTCAACAACCTTTACCCCAGGTCACTCTCACAACAGATGCTTCACCAATGGATTGGGGAGCTCATCTGCAAGACCTCTGCACCCAAGGCACTTGGACTCCACAGGAGATTCATCTACACATCAGTCTCTTAGAGCTTAGAGCAATCTTCCTTGCTCTTCGAGTGTTCCACACCCTGCTAAGCTACAAGACAGTCCTCATTCATACCGACAATCAAGTAGTCATGTTCTACGTGAACAAGCAGGGAGGAACAGGCTCTCTGTCACTTTGCAGCGAAGCTTTGCGACTATGGGCCTTCGCCAGAGAGCATCAGATTCATCTCCTGGAAGTGTATCTTCCAGGCATTCAAAACTCTTGGGCAGACAGACTCAGTCGAGTTCTGCTTCCACACGAATGGTCTCTACATGCAGACCAGGTGGCCAAGATTTTTCAAATTTGGGGAACCCCGGACATAGACCTCTTTGCAAGTCCGTGGAATGCCAAACTTCCCTGGTTCTGTTCCAGAATTCCGGCTCAGGGCTCTCAGGCCAGGGATTCTTTCCTCCTTCATTGGGGTCAAGACTTCCTTTATGCCTTTCTACCCATTCCCCCAATTCCCAAAACCCTGTTCAAGCTTCAGAGAAACATAAGAACATAAGATAAGCCATACTGGGTCAGACCAAGGTCCATCAAGCCCAGTATTCTGTTTCCAACAGTGGCCAATCTAGGTCATATGTACCTAGCAGTTTCCCCAAAAGACACAGGTTCTGTAATGCTTGTACTGGGTCAAGCATTGATATCTTTGGTCACTTCTTAATAATGGTTTATGGACCTTTCCTCCAGGAACTTGTCCAAACCTTTTTTAAACCCAGCTACACTAACAAATTTCAGAGTTTGATTACACGTTGAATGAAAAAATATTTTCTTTTATTAGTCTTAAATAGTTTACCCTGTAGCTTCATTGCATGTCCCCTAGTCTTTCTACATTCTGATAACGTAAACAATCGATCTACGTTTACCCGTTCCACTCCGTTCATTAATTTATAGACCTCTATCATATCTCCCCTCAGCCATCTCTTTTCCAGGTTAAAGAACCCTAACCTTTTTAGCCTTTCTTCATAGGAGTATCCTTCCATCCCCTTTACCATTTTGGTGGCTCTTCTCTGAACCTTTTCTAAAATCGCTATATCCTTTTTAAGATACGGCGACCAGAATTGCACACAATATTCAAGGTGCGGTCTCACCATGGAACGATATAGAGGCATTATAATATAGAAACATGATGACAGAAAAAGACCACAAGGCCCATCTAGTCTGTCCTTCCATAACAACAACTACAACAGTCCACTTTTTACCTTTAGAGATCCTCTGTGTTGGTCCCATGCTTTTTTGAACTCAGTCACTGTCCTCATCTCCACCACCTCCACTGGGAGACTATTCCACGGATCCACTACTCTTTCCGTAAAGAAATGTTTCCGCATATCACTCCTGAATCTATCTCCCTTCACCCTCATCCCATGTCCCCTCGTAGCAGAACTTGCTTTCAATTGAAAGAGGCTCTCTCCCTGAACATTTATGCCACGGAGGTATTTAAACATCTCAATCATATCACCTCTATCCCGCCTTTCCTCTAAGGTGTACAAATTAAGATCCTTAAGTCTGTCCTCATATGCTTTATAATGAAGCCCATTAATCATTTTAGTAGCAACCCTCTGCACCGACTCCATCCTGTTCACATCCTTTTGAAGGTGCGGTCTCCAGAATTGCACACCATACTCCAAATGAGGTCGCACCAAAGACTTATACAGAGGCATTATCACCTCCTTTTTTCTGCTAGCCATTCCTCTCCGTATGCACCCAAGCATCCTTCTAGCTTTTGCCGTCGCCTTTTCTACCTGTTTAGCTACTTTAAGATCATCAGACACAACCACGCCTAGGTCCCGCTCTTCTTTAGTGGACAAAAGTACTTCACCTCCTATACTGTATTGCTCCCTAGGATTGCTGCAGCCCAAATGCATGACCTTACATTTTTTAACATTAAATCCCAGCTGCCAAATTCTAGACCATTCTTCAAGCTTAGCTAGATCCCTCCTCATGTTATCTACACCTTCCTGGGTTTCTACTCTATTACAGATTTTGGTATCATCCACAAAGAGGCAAACCTTACCCGACAGCCCTTCCGCTATATCACTAACAAAGATGTTAAAAAGAATCGGACCAAGGACAGATCCCTGGGGCACACCACTGGTAACATCCTTCTCCTCAGAGTGAGCTCCATTTACTTGTACTCTTTGTCGCCTCCCACCCAACCAATTTCTAACCCAAGCAGTAACTTTAGGGTCCATGCCTAGGGTGCTCAGTTTGTTTATAAGTCGCCTGTGAGGAACAGTGTCAAAGGCTTTACTGAAATCTAAATACACCACATCTAGAGCTCTCCCTCGGTCCAACTCCCTGGTCACCCAGTCAAAGAAATCGATCAGATTTGTCTGACAAGACCTGCCTCTGGTGAATCCATGCTGCCTCGGATCCTGTAATCCGCCGGACTCCAGAAACCTCACTATTTTCTCTTTCAGCAGCGTTTCCAATAATTTACTCACCACTGAAGTTAAACTAACCGGCCTGTAGTTTTCAACCACATCCTTACTTCTGCTTTTGTGTAAAGGCACCACATGAGCCTCTCTCCTGTCCTTTGGCACCACTCCCGACTCCAACGAGGCATTGAAAAGGTCAGTCAGTGGAGCTGCTAGAACGTCCCCAAGTTCCCTCAGTATTCTAGGGTGTATCCCATCCGGTCCCATCGCTTTGTCTACTTTAAGTTGAGCTAGTTTCTCACGAACACAGTCTTCTGAAAATTGTTCAAGATGTCCCTCGCTTCTCTTCTTATTTGTGGGTGTTTTCTGAGGTCCTGCTCCTGGTTCTTCATCTGTGAACACAGAACAAAAATATTTGTTAAGCAATTCCGCTTTATCCTTATCAGCTTCTACATATTCCCCCCCTGCATCCTTGAGTCTGACAATACCACTTTTGCCCTTCCTCTTCTCACTAATATATCTGAAAAATGTCTTATCCCCCCATTTTATTGCATTGGCTATTTCCTCCTCCTTTTGAATCTTTGCCTTCTTGACTACTTTGCTAGCTTCTCTAAGTTTTTCCAAATACAGATGCCTGTCTTCCTCTCTCTGTGATCTCTTGTATTTCATGAAGGCCTCCCTCTTTTTCTTCACTTTTTCAGCTACTTCCTTCGAAAACCATAGCGGTCTCCTGTTCCTTTTGCCTTTATTTACCATTTTAACAAAAAGGTTGGTTGCCTTTAAAATACCCCCTTTCAGCTTTGCCCACTGTTTTTCTACATCCCCCAGCTGTTCCCATCCCACTAACGACTCCCTGAGGTATTGGCCCATCTTAGCAAAGTTAGTTTTCCTAAAGTCTAAGATCTTCACCTTGGAATGGATTCTAACAGCCCTAGTCCTAATACTGAACCACACCATCTGGTGATCACTGGATGCAAAATGATCTCCCACTACAACATCAGAAACACTTTCACCATTGGTAAGCACCAAGTCCAGTATGGCCCCTTCACGTGTGGGGTCTGTTACCAATTGCCTGAATAGTTCTCCCTGTAGAGAATCCAGGATCTCCTTACTTCTAGATGATACTGCAACAGGAATGTGCCAATCAACATCTGGCATATTGAAATCTCCTAGCAGTAGCACTTCCACTTTCCTAGCAATGCTGCGTATGTCTTCAATTAACTCTCTGTCCACCTCTTCCTCTTGTGAAGGGAGGTCTGTATATCACACCAATGCAAATAGATTTCTCTTTCCCTCTTTCTAGTTTAACCCACAATGCCTCCTCTCTCCCTTTTAAGCTCTGTAATTCCAAAGCTTTAATAGTAGTTTTTACATATAGTGCCACTCCTCCTCCCCTTCTTCCTACCCTGTCCTTTCTGAATAAAGTATAGCCAGGTATAGTTACATCCCAGTCATGGTTTTCTGTGAACCATGTTTCTGTAACTGCCACTAAATCCAAGTCAGCAACTCCCACCAAAGCTTCAACTTCAGGGATCTTATTTCCCATGCTACGGGCATTAATACACACTGCTTTCCATGTGTTACCCCTGTTACCCATTTCCATAAAGGTATTTAATGTATCACCTACTTGGGGGCTTTCACTTACCTGGGGGCTTTCTTCACCCATCCCCAACGAATCTAGTTTAAAGCCCTCTTCAGTAGATTAGCCAGTCTACTACCAAAGATGCGTTGACCTTTCTTGGACAGATGGATGCCATCTCTGCTCTGCAACCCTTGGAACAGCATCCCATGGTCTAGGAAACCAAAACGCTCTCGAAGACACCATCCACGCAGCCATGCATTCATCTCCAGGATGCGAGCCTCTCTGCCTTGGCCTTTACCTTCAACAGGGAGGATTGAAGAGAACACCACCTGTGCACCTACCTGCTTCACCCTCTGTCCCAGAGCCATGAAGTAACTTTTGATACGTTCCGAGGTATACCTGGCAGTATCATTTGTTCCAACATGGATTAGCAACATTGGGTAATAGTCAGTGGGCTTGATGAGTCTTGGCAAACTCTCCGTAACGTCTTGGATCTTGGCACCAGGCAGACAGCATACCTCTCTGGACATCAAGTCTGGTTGGCAGATGGACGCCTCAGTACCCCTCAGAAGAGAGTCTCCAACAACCACTACCCTTCGTTTCCTTCTGGTCACTGATTCCGCAACTATGGGGTACTTGAACTCTGGTTCTTCCCTTTCCAGGGATGCTTTCACCTCCTCCACTTCCAGGGCTGCATAATGGTTCTTCAATTCAAGGGCTGGAGAAGTTGGATTGGTGATTTTGCAGGCTCTGGTGACTTTTGTCCAACCATCGACATTCTGTTGGCAGCCATCTTCTCCTGTGCTGGAGAGCCTGGTTGCTGCAAGAAGCATCTCATCAATGTACTTCTCACTGTCTTGAATGCTCCTCAGCCTTGCCACCTCCTCTCTGAGTTCCACCACTTGTTTTCTCTTTTGTTTTATTTTCCATTCCTTTCCTTATCATACCTAGCATTCTATTTGCTCTCTTGGCCGCTGCTGCACACTGGGCCGAGGGTTTTAACATGGTATCCACAATGACGCCTAAATCTTTTTCCTGGGTGGTGATTCCTAATGTGGAACCTTGCATCATGTAGCCATAGTTTGGGTTGTTCTTCCCTAGGTGCATAACCTTGCACTTGTCCACATTAAATTTCATCTGCCATTTTGATGCCCAGTCTTCCAATTTATCAAGATCCTCTTGCAATGTTTCACAATCCTCTTGGGTTTTAACAACTCTAAATAGTTTTGTGTCATCTGCAAATTTGATAACCTCACTCGTTATTCCACTTTCCAGGTCATTTATGAATATGTCAAAAAGCAGCGGACCCAGCACAGATCCCTGGGGTACACCACTATTCACCTTTCTCCATTGGGAAAATTGGCCATTTAGCCCTACCCTCTGCTTTCTATCTTTTAACCAGTTCATGATCCACAATAGTACACTGCCTCCTATTCCATGACTCTTTAGTTTTGCCAAAAGTCTCTGATGAGGGACTGATGAGACAGAGGCCGTATGATTCTCATAGCTCCACATTGGCCACGGCAAGTGTGGTACCCTCTGCTTCTACATCTCTCTCAAGCTCCCTCCCTGGAGTTAGGGTGTGCTCCAGATCTCCTGTCTCAGGAGGACGGGATGTTATGGCATCCCAATTCCCAGTCTCTGCATCTCGGCGCTTGGTTGCAGAAGGCCTAGATCTTCATGATCTTAACCTCTCTCAGCAAGTAAAGGATATCCTTTATGCTTCCAGGAAGCCTTCCACAAGACGCTCTTATGCTTTCAAGTGGGAAAGGTTTACCATATGGTGCTCGCAGAAGGGTCGTAACCCCTTTGCAATACCTCTGGATACTGGAGTGTATCCTTCATTTATCAAATGCAGGACTTAAGACTAACGCAATAAGAGTCCATTTGAGTGCTATTGCAGCTTCTTTCGAGCCTTTAAATGCACAACCTATTTCCTCCCATCCTCTTATAGCAAGATTTATGAGAGGCCGCCTTCTAACTAAGCCTCCGATTAGGCCACCACCGGTGGCATATGAGTTAAACCTGGTTCTTTGTCAGCTTATGAAGCCACCTTTCGAACCCCTAGCTACTACCTCGCTGAAATTCCTTTCCTGGAAAGTTACCTTTCTCATTGCAATCACATCAGCACATCGCATCAGTGAGTTGCAAGCACTAGAGGCTGATCCTCCTTATACAAGGTTCCATCATGACAAGGTAGTTCTTAGGACTCATCCACACTTTATGCCAAAGGTGGTCTCGCCTTTTCATCTAAACCAAGAGGTCTACCTGCCTGTGTTTTTTCCAAGGCCTCATGCATCAAATGCAGAGAGGAATCTTCATACTTTGGACTGTAAAAAAGCTTTAGCCTTTTACTTACAAAGAACACAGCAACATAGAAAGTCCTCTCAACTCTTTGTTGCTTTTCATCCTTCTCATTTGGGACTTCCAGTCTCCAAGAGAACGCTGTCCAACTGGATTGCACAGTGTATTTCATTTGCCTATCAGAGTAAGAATGTTCCTCTGGAGGGCCATGTCACAGCTCACAATGTGAGAGCCATGGCAGCTTCAATGGCTCATCTACACTCTGTCTCTATCGACGACATCTGTCGAGCAGCCACTTGGGCCTTGGTTCATACCTTTACAGCCCATTACTGCTTGGACAAGGACTCCCGCCGGGATGCCTTGTTTGGTCAGGCTGTTCTCCAACACCTGTTTCATATCTAATCAACTCCTACCCACCATCCCTGGTAGGATGCCAGAGATTCATGGGGGAAGTGGAGCCCTTTCACAGGGTCACACAACTTCTGGGGTTCTCTCCCTGGCATCTAAAGCTAGGGAGTCCCCATATGTGAAGACTACATTCCTGCTTGTTCCTGGAGATAGCATAGTTATTCACCTGTAACAGGTGATCTCCGGGAACAGCAGGAATATAGTCTTCACAACCCACCCACCTCCCCTAGGAGTTGTATCTCTCTATCTATCTCTTTCTCTTTCCCTCTCTCTCTCTTTGTCTCAGCTTTAAACTCACGTTGGGAAAGGCGGGAAGGTAGCACGCATGCGCTGTGGGATGCTCCCAAAAGCTTTCTAATTGGATGCTGGGGAGCGTTCCCGCGCAGGCTCCGTCGGTGCCGATGATACCCATATGTGAAGACTATATTCCTGCTGTTCCTGGAGATCATTTGTTACAGGTGAGTAACTATGCTTTTTCAGACAATGCGGTCACTATGTCCTATATCAATCGGCAGGAAGGCACAGGCAGTGCAGTCTTGTTGAAGGAGAGTCAGGCGCTAATGCAGTGGGTGGCGGAGCATCTTCTAGCACTGTCGGCGGCCCAAGTAGCGGGGAAAGACAATGTGCAGGTGGATTTTCTCAGTCGACAGGTTTTAGATCCAGGGGAATGGCGGCTGGACGACGCCGTCTTTCATGACATAATGAGGCGTTGGGGTCAGCCGGTTATGGATCTGATGGCAACATTCGACAATGCCAAGGTGTTCTGATTTTTCAGCAGGGGCAGGGAATGCATGTCCGAAGGCCTCGACGGCCTAGTTCAACCCTTGCCGGAGGGGAAGCTTCTCTCTTTCCTCTGTGGCCGATGATAGGTTGGGTCGTTCGCAGAATCGCTCGATATCAGGGGATGGTGATTCTCATTGCCCCAGTCTGGCCGAGGCGAGCGCGATATGCAGATCTCGTACGTTTGCTGGTCGACCGTCCTTGGAGGTTACCAAGTCGGATGAATTTGTTGTACCAGGGGCCTATTCTCATGCCGCAGGTGGATCTCTTCTTGCTTACGACTTGGCTCTTGAAAGGGAGCGTTTGAGGCGGAGAGGCTATTCCGCGGCGGTGGTCAACACCATGCTACAGGCAAGACTAAGGCTTATATCCGTATTTGGTGGATTTTTGAGGGCTGGTGCGCAAGGCACAGGGTTCGACCGCGAACTTCAGTGGTGTTGGACATTTTGTCGTTCCTCCAGGATGGGCTGGATAAAGGCTTAGCGTTAAGTACTCTGAAGGTGCACCTGGCTGCTATAGCTTGCTATCGAGGCAAGGTGCAGGGCCGTAGTTTGACTTTATATCAGGATGTGCAACAGTTTCTCCGAGCGGTTAAGAACGTGAGGCCGCCTAGAAGACTGATAGTGCCGCCTTGGGACTTAAATTTGGTCCTACGAGCTTTGATGCGCGCTCCTTTTGAGCCAGGGAAAAGGGTAGCGCTGAGGGAGCTCTCTTGGAAGACCGCCTTTTTGGTAGCTTTGTGTTCAGCTAGAAGGATTTCGGATTTTCAGGCGCTGTCCTGCAGGGAACCGTACATTCAGTTTTTGGAGGAGAAAGTGGTCTTACGCCCGGTCCCCTCCTTTTTTCCGAAGGTAGTGTCCGTGTTTCATGTGAATCAGTCAATTTCTCTACCTACCTTTCGGTCAGCACAGACGGCTGAGAGGGATGTTTCGCTTCATAAATTGGATCTTGGTAGAGTGCTGCACAGATATATCAGGCGGACACAGACTTTTCGGAAGTCGGATAAGTTGTTTGGAGGAGCACGGAAAGGAGAAGCGGCTTCCAAGGCCTCCATGTTGCGCTGGGTAAAACGGGGAATAGCAGCTTTGTATCAGGCGAGCGGGAAGGTGACGCCGGAGGGGCTGTGGGCTCATTCAACTCAGGGTCAGACGACGTCCTGGGCCGAGAGGGCTTTGATCCCGCCAGTGGATATTTGTCGGGCGGCGACCTGGTCGTCCTTGCAGACATTTGCGAAGCATTATCGCTTAGATGTTCAGGCAGTGGGAGACTCAAAGGTCGGAGTGGCTGCTGTTTTGGCGGGGTTATTGGGACCCTCCCTAGATACTGCTTTGGTACTACCCTACTGTTCCTGGACTGGCCCGGAGAGACAAAAAGGAAGAATAAATTAGACCTTACCTGCTAATTGTCTTTCCTTGAGTATTCTCCGGGCCAGTCCAGGACCCACCCAGAGTGTAGTAGGGGGTAGTTCGGTGGCCTTACTGCACTGTCGTAGACACGGAGGTGCATGTACGGGGATGACCGAAAAAGGGGTTCCTAGGGATAGCAGAGAAATATTTCGGTTCTAGAGGGGGCTCGGGGTCCTCCGCGGAGGACCTTGCTAGGGCGCTCCCGTACGGTTCAGTGATGCGATTCCAGGGGGTCTATTCCACAGGTTGTAGCGGGGAGTTTCTAGGTATTGTTGTTGATACAGGGACATGAGTTTATCAGATGCCGTTGAGATTAATAGTCGTAGTGTTTGGTGTTTGAGTTACTGCTTAGACATTAGTAGACTGGCTCTCAGACACCAGGGGGAGCTAGGTAGGCTGTCAGCAAAGCTTTTGAAGATTTCAGTCCTCAGTTGCTGAAGGTGGTTGACTACCCTACTGTTCCTGGACTGGCCCGGAGAATACTCAAGGAAAGACAATTAGCAGGTAAGGTCTAATTTATTCTTAATAATATATATTGGTGGGCTAGAGAAGCTTAGCTTAGCTACTCAACATTGCAATTATTTATTCAATAATTTAAAACACAGAGGAGTTTTTTAGATTATTAATGGTATCTGAGTTTTCTCCTGCTGGCGGGTGACTGCCGATTAGAGGGATAAATTGTTATCTGAGATCTTTTCTCCTCTGTTTTGCAATATTGGTCTTGGTCCCTTTTGATATTTACGTTGTTGAAAATATATATCCAAGGATTTTTTTTGTTTTGTTCTCACTATAAAAAAAAAACCTCTGCTGCCATATTTTTCTTCCAAGCCTAAAAGCTCTTGAAAGAAACAAACACTCCCATAATACTTTGTTTTTGATTTACAGTGGAGTATGTCAGAACATTTCTTTAGTGAAGAAGAATTGCTGAAATGCTCTTCTAAAGAGATAAGTACTGTCAATGTAACCCTGAAGCAGAGCATAGTTGTTTACGGGTTTGAAATGCGACAGTTGTATTGGTATCATAGATTTATATTTTAAGAGGACACTCTATGCATGATCACTTTATGAATAAAATGGAGTTGGAACGGAGGTAGCTGAATATAGTTACCTTGTTATACATTCTGACCAAAAAATCTGTTTGAATAAAATAGTGCAGAGCTGTATTGGTATATGGGACTAGTTGGAGTCATGGTGTAGAATAATTTATCTCTATACTGATCTGTTATGATAACACGTATTAAGCCTGGCAGATTGTGATAAGGCGGAAGGGAAATAGGCTGTGCATTGTCCTGGGCAGAGAGTAGGGAGGAGGCACACATTTAATCTGGAGGAGTATGGTAGAGAGGGGGTGTTGTGCTTTGCATGTGAAAGGGTAGGGGGAAGACTTCTGTATTGCTTCTGTGTGGTATGATAGTGGGAGGCAGTACTCCTTGAGTCTGGCTTGGTATGGTGGAGGAAAGGGGTACTGTATATTGGTTCTGGTGAGAAAGGTAGAGAGAGGGAGGGGTGGTTTATGGTTTAAGTTCTTGGTGTACCGCCTTTCAAAAATTAGCAAAACAGTTTACAATAAAATACACATTTCTGATTCATCCTGTTATACCAGTCCAGATAAGTGGGTTATGCTCCACTGCCAGCAGATTTTGGAGAGGGAAAAATTAGAGAGAGCTCTAATCACATCACTGGCATTAAGACCATAGAAACATGACGGCAGAAAAAGACCATATTGGCCTGTCTAGTCTGCCCTTCCATCAACTACAATAGTGCCCTTTTTTCCTTTAAAGATCCTGTGTGTTTGTCCCATGCTTTTTTGAATTCAGATACTGCCCTCGTGTCTACCACCTCCACTGGGAGACTATTCCACTCATTTACCACTTTCTGTAAAGAAAAATTTCCGTATATTTCTCTATCCCCTTCCACCCTCATTATAGAAACATGATGGCAGAAAACCTAGACTGATGCAGTTAGAGGCACCTTTTAGTATTTCTCTTGTCTCCAGCAAATGGTGGTTGCTAGCTTGGTGCAGCACGTATTTTTTTGGAAGTTTTACTCCTAGGATCCCAGCCTGAGTGCTGCGTTTCCCAGTGGAGTTCTGTGGGGTTTGACCCAGCAGCTTCTGGGCAGCTGTCCTGCAGTACACCAGCCCAGTTGAGCCTGTGCTCCCAGAGTGGGCCTGTAGGCTCCTTCTCTTGAAACTCTCTCCTAGAGTGGGAAGGAGGAGGAGGGGTGTGCAGGCCCCCTGTGAAGGTTTGGACAGACTGAGCCTGTGAAGGGGGGGGGGGGGCTAGGATGTCTTTGGGAGGGCCATGGTCCAGTATCCTCCCTCTTGCTGCTTTTTTTTTCTTTCTTTCTCTTAATTCCTTCTTTCCCCCCAACTCCTACTCTCTCCCCCCAAGATATGAAGTGCTGGGTGTCCTAGGATCCTGGAGTTCTCCAGGACCAAGCAGGAAGTCAGTCCTCGCATATGGGTGACGTCGGTGCCGACGGAGCCCTCGTGCGGAGCATTTCCCCAGCTTTCAAGGAAAGCCTTTGGGAATGCAGCGTGCATGCGCTGTCCCCTGCCCGCCTAAGGGTGCCACCTTGCTCAGTCTTTCTTTTTCCGCAGAGCCCAGCGGACGTGAGTTCGTGTCACCCAGGAAAAGTAGATTTTTTTTCTGCGATTTTCGCTTTTTCTTATCCGGTTCGAAGCTGGTTCCCCTTCCCGCCTGGGCTCGGTACACCGGTATCGAGTCCGGAATTTCTTTTTTCGGTTTTTGTCCTTCGTGACTAGCGTTTGCGCCTTTTTTGTTATTTTCACTGGCAGCCCGGTCTTTTGACCTTGCAGGGGCTCTTTTTCCCTGATGGCTGCCAGCGGGTTCAAAAAATGTGATCGGCGCATGAAACTTATGTCTCTCACTGACACACATGAATGCTGCCTCCGATGCCTCGGGCCCGACCATGACCCGCTGGTCTGTGGCCTGTGTGGCAAAATGTCGTTGAAGGCACTTCGGAGCCGTCAGCATCAACGTGTAAGAATTTTTTCAGAGTCTGCATCCGGCCGGGCCCGAACTTCGTCAGAGGCCACGACATCTCGGGAGTCTGACCCCGATCGCCGTCGTGGTTCCTCTGAGAGGGGGTCTCCCACCCGGGAGCACAAAAGGAAGAAGAAGCTCATGAGGGCGGCATCGGTGGAGGCCCCTAGGTCCTCGAGGGCCAGGTCGTGCAGCCCTGACCGCCGCCCCGGGCTCTCGGAGTCGAAGAGGCCATCCAAACTACCTCGCATGGAGCCAGAGTCCCCGAGTCACGTAAGTTCTGTTGTTCTTGTGGACTCTCCTCCGGGAGAACCGACGTCTGAGTCGGGGGCTGCTGAGTCTCCTGAGCTTGGACTTGGGCTGACGGCCTTGGAGAGCAGCTTGGCTGCCTTCAAGGAACAGCAGTGGGTGCTGATCGCCGGTCTGACAGGTGCATCTGCCCCAACCACCGGGACCTCGACGTCTAAGTCGACCCCAGAGGCCAAGCTGATCCTCGAGTCCATTAAGTCTCGAGTTGATCCTCGGTCACGTTCCCCCTCGACCTCCCGTGCGGGGCCGAGGGCGTTGACGCCGGTGCCCTCGGCGTCGGGGCGGGTGGCACCGAAGCCCACACGGCTGGAGTTGCTCGATGACGACTCGGAGGAGTCGGCGTGGGAGACAGAGGGCGAGGAGTCTCCTGACACCTTACGGACCTGGTGCATCCTTTCAGACTCCCCGTAGTCCAAGCCTTGAAGAAGGTCCCCCCCGGAGGATACCCGGTTCTCGGACTTCATGAGGGACATGGCCAAGGCTTTGGTATTCCCGGCGGACACCGAGGAGGAGCCGCGAGCCGAGGAGCTCGGTGCCCTGCAGTATGATTTTCCTCCGAAGGAAGCCTTTACTGTACCAGTTCCTCTGATGTTGGAATGGCTGCTCTTCCGTATGTGGGAGGCACCGGCTTCAGCGCCGGTTCTGAGCAAATGGGTCGATTCCATTTATCGAGTCCGTAAGAGCCCTGGATTCCAAAAGGCGCAGCTACCGCACAATTCCATGGTTGTGGAATCGGCCATGCCCCGCCTGAAGAGTCAGAAGATGCACTCCTCGGTGCCCCCCAGCCAGGAGGCCCGGAACCTGGATGCCCTCGGTAGAAAGTGCTTCCAGGGCTCTATGCTATCTTGCCGTGTCCAGACTTACCAGCTGTACATGGGCATGTACTTAAGGGACCTGGCAAAGAAGATTGCCGGGTTCTCAGCTGGCCTCTCCGAGGAACCCATGCAGAGGTTCAAAGCCTTGTTGACAGGGATCCGAGAGTGCTCGAAGTTTATCTCTCGAGCAGCCTATGATGGCTTTGAGGCTTCGGCCCGGGTAGCCGCGGCCGGCATCGGTGCATGCCAGCAGGCCTGGCTACAGTCATCGGAACTGGAGTCATGGGTGCAGGACAAGTTGGTCGATGTCCTGTGCCGAGGTTACAACCTATTCGGTAAGTCCCTGACTGAAAAGGCTGCAGAAATCGAGACTGAGACTCTCACCAGGACAAGGCTGTCCAGAAAGACTTCTGCCCCTTCTCAAAAAAAGAAGGGCTCGGGAAAGAAGCCCTTTTTCCCAAGGAAGGTTGCTGCCTATAAATCCTACCCTCAGTATCAGGCCTCTCCAGCTCCCCAACAGGGCCAGAAGGCCAAGGGGCAGGGGCATGGGCCCCATAGGCAGAAGACCGCCAAGCCACCAGCTCTGGCTCCTGCACAGCAGGGAGCGGGGTTTTGACTTGCACAGCATAGCCTTTCCTCAGCCGGTGGCTCCACTCAGCACAGGGGGTCAGCTGGCCCTATACGCCTACAGGTGGCCAGCCATCACAGGAGATACCTGGGTACTGAGTAAAGTCCAAAAGGGCTACATGCTCCACTTCCACCAGCTACCCCCCTCCTACTATCCAGGGGAGCCTCCAAGACTCCCTCTTCACAGGAACCTCCTCCTTCATGAGTTGGCAAGTCTTCTAAAGGAACAGGTGGTGGAACAGGTGCCTCACCACCTGAAAGGGCAAGGCTTCTACTCCAGGTACTTCCTGGTACCAAAAAGGACAGGAGGCCTCTGGCCTATCCTAGACTTGTGAAACCTAAACAAGTTTCTGGAGAGGGAAAAGTTCAAGATGCTTACCCTTGGGATACTGCTGTCCTACCTCCAGCAGGGAGACTGGCTATGCTCCTTAGACTTAAAGGATGCTTATACTAACATCCTCATTCATCCAGACCACAGACAATATCTCAGATTTGTGGTGGGAGGAAACCATTTTCAGTACAAGGTACTTCCTTTGGCCTAACCTCTGCCCCCAGGGTTTTCACCAAATGCCTGGTGGTGCTGGCGGCTTATCTCAGGAATCAGGGAATTTTTGTCTTCCCATACCGGGATGACTGGCTCATCAGAGGCCAGTTTCTCCAGGAGGCTCGACAAGCCACTCTTCGCACTGTGTCTCTTCTTCAGCATCTGGGCTTTGTCATAAACTACGCAAAGTCCACTTTGCTCCCCTCTCAGAACCTAAAGTTTATAGGGGCAAGCTTAGACACCCTGCAGGCAAGAGCTTACTTGCCCGAAGACAGGGCCCACAGACTGATAGACTTGGCCAATCAGTTCCAAAGCAAGTCTCATGTCTCCCACAGGCACTACCTGTGGCTCCTGGGCCATATGGCATCCACAGTACATGTGACGCCGAATGCCCGTCTGCACATGCGGACTGCTCAGTGGTGCCTCAGAGATCAGTGGACGCAGGCCACAGGCGACCTCCGAGACAGAGTGAAGATGTCCAGCCCACTTTTGGACTCCTTACAGTGGTGGCTACATCTCCCAAACCTCCTCAGGGGGTACCTTTTCAGGCTCCAGCACACACAAGGGTGCTGACGACCGATGCTTCCTTAAAGGGCTGGGGTGCACATTGCCAGGGCACGTGCACTCAAGGCCTCTGGTCTCCTCGAGAGGCCACGCAGCAAATCAATCTTTTGGAGCTGTGAGCAATCCGCTTAGCTCTGCAGACATTTTCTCATGCCCTCTCTCACCAGTCTGTCCTAGTTCAGATGGACAATCAGGTGGCAATGTTCTATGTGAACAAACAAGGGGGCACTGAGTCCAAGCTCCTATGTCAGGAGGTACTGGCCGTTTGCTCCTTTGCAGTCAAAAAAAGCATGTTTTTCAAAGCAGTTTATCTACCTGGTTAGGAGAATTTCCTAGCAGACAAGCTAAGCAGGATTCTCCAGCCTCACGAATGGCAGTTGAATGCATTGGTGATCCAGCAGATCTTCCTCTGCTGGGGACTTCCATCCATTGATCTCTTTGCAAGTCCACAAAACCGTCAGCTGCCCAGGTTTTGCTCCAAACAGCCGCATCCCCTGAGGATGGCAGCAGATGCTTTTCTGATCTCTTGGTCTGCGTGCCTCCTGTATGCGTTTCCTCCCACGCCCCTGGTGGCCCGAATTCTGTTCAAGATTCTCCGGGACAAGGCCTAGGTGATTTTGGTAGCCCCCAGATGGCAGAGGCAGCCCTGGTTTCCACTTTTGCTGCAGTTGGCGGTGGAAACTCCATTCCCTCTGGGGTTGCAACACGATCTCCTGTCTCAAGAGCAGGGTTTCCTTCTGCACCCCAAATTCAGGTCCCTCAAGTTGATGGCCTGGCTGCTGAAAGGATAGTGCTAGGATAATGCTAGCTCCCTTACTTCTACCTAAGGAGGTTGAGGAGGCAGTCCACCAGAAAGTCCTATGCCCTCAAGTGGCGTAGGTTTACGGTATGGTGTGCTCAGCGCAATGAAGATCCTTTCTCTTGCCTTGTGCCAGTAGTATGGCAGTATCTACTTCACCTGTCAGACCTACAGTAGGCCTTAAGTCTAACTCTGTTCGGGTCCACCTCAGTGCTCTGTCAGCGCACCACTCACCGGTGGAGGGACAGTCTGTCGGTTCACCCCTTGGTGTCCCGATTTCTCAGAGATCTGCTTTCTCAAGCCTCCAGTTCGTACACCGGCGACTGAATGGGATTTGAATTTGGTCTTGCAGCAACTTACTCACCCACCGTTTGAGCCGATGGCTACTTGCCATTTGTGCTTCCTCTCTTGGAAAGCGCTCTTCCTGGTGGCTCTTACCTCGGCCAGACGTGTGAGTGAACTACAAGCTCTGGTTTCTGATAGACCGTACACATGGTTCTATAGGAACAGGGTGGTCCTACAGACCCATCCCAAGTTCCTTCCAAAAGTGGTCCTCTTTCCACCTCCACCAGGAGGTTAATGAACGGAGTGGAACGGGTAAACGTAGATCGATTGTTTACGTTATCAGAATATAGAAAGACTAGGGGACATGCAATGAAGCTACAGGGTAAACCTTTTAAGACTAATAAAAGAAAATATTTTTTCACTCAACGTGTAATCAAACTCTGGAATTTGTTACTGGAGGATGTGGTAAAGGCTGTTAGTGTTGCTGGGTTTAAAAAAGGTTTGGACAAGTTCCTGGAGGAAAGGTCCATAAACCATTATTAAGAAGGGACCCAGTATATCAATGCTTGACCCAGTACAAGCATTGTGGAAACTGTCTTTTTTGGGGAAACTGCTATGTACGTATGACCTAGATTGGCCACTGTTGGAAACAGGATACTGGGCTTGATGGATCTTGGTCTGACCCACTATGGCATATCTTATGTTCTTATGTTCCGACCTTTTTTCCCAGGCCGCATACCAGCCGGGCTGAAACAGTCTTGCATACCCTGGACTGTAAGAGGGCGTTGTCTTTTTACATAGAACATGCACGGGGGCATCAAAGGGCTACTCAGCTAGTCTCCTTTGACCCTAATAAGATGGGGTTACCTGTCTCCAAGTGTACATTGTCCACTTGGGTAGCAGATTGTATCGCCTGGGTGTATAAGGCAGCCGATCTCCCCTTGCAGGGTTGAGTCACGGCCCACCGTGTCAGGGCGAAAGCCGCGTCAGTAGCTTATCTCCACTCTGTTCCGTTGGCAAACATCTGCTGGGCCGCAACTTGTTCGTCAAGCCAGACTTTTGCAGCCCATTACTGCCTGGAGAGAGCGTCCCAAAGGGACAGTGCTTTCGGACAGGCGGTACTCCGTAATCTCTTTGAGGTTTAGGCAACTCCTACCCTCCGGCCCTTGTGTTGTGCTACCGTACGGGGGCATTCTCAGAGGATATTCTTATCACGAATGCTGAGGCTCTTGAGAGGGAGCAATTTTTCAGCTTAGGGTTCCTGGTAGCCTAGAGCTGGGGAGTCCCATATGTGAGGACTGACTTCCTGCTTGGTCCTGGAGAAAGAGTAGTTACTCACCTGTAACAGGTGTTCTCCAAGAGCAGCAGGAATCAGTCCTCACGACCCTCCCTCCTCCCCTGGAGTTGTAGTCATATCATTCATTTTGATTTTTTTTGCTGTCTTTTAGCTATGTCATCAGACTGAGCAAGATGGCACCCTTGGGCAGGAGGGGGACTGCGCATGCGTGCTGCATTCCCAAAGGCTTTCCTTAAAAGCCGGGGAAATGCTCCGCACGAGGGCTCTGTCGGCGCCGATGTCACCCAAATGTGAGTACTGATTCCTGCTGCTCCTGGAGAACACCTGTTACAGGTGAGTAACTACTCTCTGTTAAGCAGGTCCCCTGGGGGGTAGGCAGCCACAGATTTTCTTTTTAAATTATTTTTTTATTTAACATTTCTTATATACCACCTTTCATGACATCAAGGCGGTTTACATTGAACAGGGCATTATAACTTGGAGATAACTATTTTACAGGGAACATGGGCAATGGAGGGTTAAGTGGCTTGCCCAAGCCCACAAGGAGCACCTGTGGGACTAGAAACCCCAGTCCTTCTGGCCCAAGGTTGCTGTCCTTTAGTGGAATTTGAACCCCCGACCTTCCAGCCTGAGGTACCTTGCCCCAACCACTAGACCACTCCTCCACTCCACAGATGCCCAGTGGCTGTAGTTTCTGTGGGCAACTCAGAAATTTAGACCCTGGAAGTCCTTCGTTGATACATATAGTCTGCAATTCAGCCTCGGGGTGCTCAAAATTGAGCCCATGGCTCCGGAGCCTTCCATGACTTTACTGGGAACGGGCCTCAACTGGTACCCAGAGGCAAGCAGACCTGAGGCTCCATGCAGTTGTATTCTGTGGGAGGAAGGGTGTACAGCGTTGATGCTCTGGCTCCTGGGGTCTCTGCAGTGCGCAGACTAAAGCATGCTTGATCATAGCTGCACTGCTTGGTCTTCTGGCCGCATTTGCCCATGATGAGGGGTACTCACTATCATGTTGAGGCCTTTCAGAGAGTGCTCAGCCTGCCGATTTTGGTAGGAACAGCCACCGTTTTGTCATCTGGCATAGGGCCCTTGACTTAGTTGGCAGACTCCAGCTACCTTGGGGGCAAGATGGGAGGTCCTTTGGTACTTCTTACAAGAGCAAGTGCCAGGGAAGGCCTTTTGTGGGCCCTTTTTCCTCCACGGGATTTTTGGCGGTTTATACAGCTGTCTTCCTCTGGCAGCATTCTTCCCTGGGACTTCTGGCTATAGCAGCTTAGCCTGTAGTCCCTGCTTTTTCCAAGCCATCACAGAGGTGTGCTCAGCTCTCTCTGGGGGTTAAGGATGAAAGCCCCGAAATTCCCATCACATGCGCTGGATCTTACTTTTTGGAGGTGGAGGGATTCTGAATCACCCCTCAGTGACGCGAGTCTGGAGGAGGGGGAGTTCTCTGAATGAGCAAGATGACGCTGTGGTCATTCGCTTCTTCAGCAGGGAAGAGCTGTCTTCCCTGGTTGCTCAAGTTTCCCTGGCTGTCCGTATTGTGGAGCCACCAATGTAGGAAATGTTGGAAGGGGAACCCATTTTGGAGTGAATGCATTGCCCTGTCATGGTCTTCCCCTCCAGCAGGCAGTTAAGCACATGGTACAGGTGGAGTATGGTTCTCCAGATGGGCTGTTGTATGCCCTATCATAAACTGAGATGGACAGCTGGCTCCAAGGTGCATGCTTTGGTGATGGTGGTCATGAAGCATATCACTAAACGGTGGAGGATGATGCCGCCCTTCAGGATCAACAAGATCTCAAGGTTGAGACACTGTTGAAAACTGTCATTTCCGCTTCAGCACGCAGGCTGCAGGCACCCTTGCAAGGGCCCTTTTGCATTTGGTTCAACAGTGCTCGGACAAGACTGTGGATCCATTCGGATGTAGTCTGTGACGGCCTTTCTGGCTGACTCCATGTATGACCTGTTTCATCTGTCTGTGAGGTTTATGATAGTGACTGTGGTGGCTTTGGCTGTTGCAGCAGCCTCACCTTAAGTCCCTTTAAGAAACATTTGTTTGGGGAAGAGAAAGGAGGATAGGCCTCAGGGTTTCTGTGTGGCACTTATTTTCTTGGTCATGGCCGAGGGATTTGAGGCGTTTGTCCTGGCAAGCAACTGGTTCAGGAGAGCAGATATCAAGCTAAGTCTCAGTCCTTTCATAGGTTGAGGAGACCCAAGGATGACAACACCTCTGGAGTTGCTGCTTCCCGTTCTGGCCCGGGTCAGTTGGAGAGCCCATTCAGAGGTGCCCTAGTTGGGTGGCTGCATCCGCCTCGTACCAGGAAAGGGCCAAAATCATCCAGGATCGTTGAGTGCTCGACATTGTGCGATATGGCTATGCTCTGAAGTGCACCGTGCCATTCTCTGTGTTGCTACATGCAAAATTCCAATCAAAGAGTTTGTGGTCAAGGCCACTCTGGGAGGCTGCTTCAGCTGCAGGCCATTGTGCCTGTACCAGCACTTGAGTATGGCAAAGGCTGTTTATTCCTTCATTTTGTGGTGCCCAAAAAGGATGGTCCTTATGGCTGATTCTTGACCTCAAGCCTGTCTGCGGGTATCTTCCGCATGGAGACTGCAGTCTGTCATTTATCATTTAGTCCGTCAGGCAGGTAGTTTAATGTCCCCAGGACTTGGCCAAGGTGGACTTTCAAATTTCTACACATGAGGACCACCAGATGTGTCTGCAGTTTGTCATTCTGGACAGACACGTCCAGATGTGAGCCCTGTCCTGTAGTCTTGCCATGGCTTCCCAGATATTCTCGAAGGTCTTTGAGTTTGTGGTTATCTTTATCTTTATCTTGTATCTGGGTCAAGTCCATGTCAGATGGTTGGGATGCAACAGCCTGGGGGCTTCAGTTGTTGCACTGCTTCACCACCCAGCCCAAGCTCTGCAAGTGTCATCTGATTCAGACTCTGTCTTTAGGGTACCTTGAGGTGTGTTTTGATTCCTGCTTGGGCAGGGTTTTCCTGTCAGAGGAGAGGTAACCAAAGTTCTTGGGGCAGCTCAAGGCATTTTGATGCCAGAGGGCACCCAGGGCTTGGCATTTCCTGGGGTCGATGGCAGCCACTTTGGAACTTATTCCTTGGGCAAGGACCACATGTGCCTGCCCTAAAGGGCATACCTGTCGTGCCTATTGCTGGAATCACAGGACTACAAGAGTCGTCTTCCTTTGCTTCTCTCACTCTTCTCAGTTGGGAGGAGCCTCTGGTGGTGAGCCTAGCACTCCAGTGTAGCCCAGGGGGTATACTTAAGAAGCACTGCAGTGGGTGAATCTGACGATGGATGCCAGTCCTGCAGACTGGTGAGCCCACTGCCTGAACCAGATAGCGCAGGAACAGTGGACACCCTGAAGTGGCTTGGTCCATAATGTTCGCCTATCCTTGCTCCGTAATACTCGAATGCCTCCTGTGACTCTAGACGGTCGGTCCAGTACGCCAGGACGAATGAGGAATAGATCGGTATTGAATCCGTTTTTGTGGTGCTAATGAAGGAGGGCTCCTGATGTCCCATTTCAGATCTGAAAGACATGAACAGGGCTCTCAAGGTTCTGTGGTTTCGCATGGAGACTCTGCGGTCTGCGATAGTGGAGGGGGAGGTGTTACCTCTTTAGATCTGACTAAGGAATATTTGCACAGTTCCATTCACCTGAGCACCAGTGTTTTCTGTGGGACATTTTCAGTTTCAGGCTCTGCCTTTCGGCCTGGCTATGGCCCATCAGGTGTTTATCAAGGTGATGGTGGTGGTGTGGTAGCTGCGTTGGAAAAGCATGGAGTTCTAGTCCATCCATATGTGACCGATTGGTTGATTCAGTTAAAGTCCTTTTCAGGAGTGTCAGGAGGTGTAACGGCCCTTGTAATTTGGCTTCAGGATTTAGGCTGGGTCATAAGCTTTGCAAAGAACAGCTTGACTCCAACCCAGTCCTTGGAGTATCTGGAAGCCTGCTTCGACATGCGGCAGGGTATGCTTTTCCTGCCAAAGGGCAGGATAGCAAAATTGCAATCCCATGCTGCGAAGTGTCCTTTAATCAAAAATGTGGGACCATCTGCAGGTTGTGGGCTCGATGGTGGCCACGTTGGAGCTGGTGCCTTGGGTCCAGTTGCACTTGTGGCCTCTTCAGGCAACGTTTCTGTTATGTTGGTCTCTGCAATCCCAGTCCATGGAAGTCTGGCTCGCCTTCGCAGTGAGACCAGAGCAAGCTTGCAGTGGTGGCTACATTCAGCGAGGCTCGTAACTCGTATGCCTCTAGTCTGTGGACTGGGTGGTGGTGACCACAGATGCCAGTCCGGCTAGGGAAGATGATTGTCTGTCTTTCTCAGATGGCTCAGGGCAGGTGGTCTCCGAAGGAGAGCTTGTGGCCCTTAAATCGCTTGGAGACGCTAGCGGTGTATTGGGCTCTCAAATATTTTTTCCCCTTGTGCATTACCAGCTTGTGAGTTTTGTCTGACATCAATCGCCAGGGCAGCATGTAAATTTGCTTATGGCAGCAGAGGCGAATCCACTTCTTCACTGGGCAGAGGTCCACCTGTTGGCACTGTCAGCGGCTCATGTGGCCGTGAAGAAGAATGTGCAAGTGGATTACTTGAATTGCCATTTCCATATCGTCCTGCTAGATCAGTCCAGACAAGTGGGTTGTGTTCCCCTACCAGCAGATTGATGGAGACAGAGAACCAATGAAAAACCCAGGTTTCAATGACATCACTCCTGTGCCTCTATTCACCTCAGCCACCAGAGGTCCCTTCAGCAGATGGCGGATGGATTTTCTCCTCTGTAGAAAATCTGAAAATTGAGAGGAAGTGATTGATTAAATGCTCCTGAACAACTACCTTGAGTACAGAAAGGTGACTCTTGCTTGAGTGCAGTGTGGGAGGCTCCACCAGACAGCGGTCTCTTTGGTAGCCATAGAAGGAGGGAAAATTGGTTGAGCTCCATGCTCTTATCATAAGAGCTTCTTGAGTAGCCACAAATTGAAAGGATTTGGAAAGATCTGGAAGCGTGCAGCAGCCTCACACAACCTCAACACTCCCTCCCTCCTCATCTGTCCCTCCCCCCTGCTCTCTCTTGAAGATCGCAGATTGCTCTTGAAGGGATCTGCCTGCCAGCCACCTTAAATGCTGTGCTGCAAAGCCAGCCAGCCAGTGAAAATGGTTTCAGGGGGAGTAGAGTTGAGCCTGGCATGGATTCTCTGCCCAGGGCTCTTAGGGATTGAGTACAAAGGCTGGACCTCATCATTGTTCTTGTTTGGGGGCTCCTGATTCTGTCTTGGGGCGCAATTTGGGGTGGACCGCTGGTGACCATTGGTGCAGTATGGGGATTTCTTGTCATTTTCTGCACACAATAGTAGCATTTTTACCTATTGTGTGCCTGTTGGTCATCCGGTCCTAACACGTGTTCCACCCAAGCTGCTCCATGGTGTGCTCCTTCCCTGACTCCTGTAACGAGCATAACGTAAAAGTGCAGTTAACATACGCTTGTAGGCTGACGCAGCTTAGAGTGCTCTGTTGTGATACTTGGCCTAACTGTCTTCTTCCAAGAAATGTTTGACCTGTGGCAAGCGAGGTGCCTCATACCCAGATTCTGGATTCTGCTTTTCCTGCATGGCAGCTTGAGTTGTCCCTGGAGGGCCTGCTTCCCCTCTCAGCTGGGGGGGGGGGGGGTGGGGGGAGCTGTTAGTACGACCTTGCCTACCTCATGGCAGAAGGTGACGAATGGTGCTATGGGTAAGGATAGTCAGCTGGTCAGAGGATGCAGCAACCATGCTATGAGCTGCTGTTTGTCCTCGGGGGGAGGGGGTTTTCTGTAACGGCTGTGCCCTCTGGTGTTTTGGAGTCGTGTCCGAAAGGAGAGCTTCCCTACTTCAGGCTGTCCTCCCCAGAATTATTTTCCTTTTTGCAATAGGCCTGGTCCTTCTAGCGTGGAAATTCAGACCCTTTGCCCTCTGGATGCTCCCGGGCACAGTCTCATGTTGGACAGGCTGAAAGTGAAAGCTCTGTTCAATTACCTTTTGTCTAAGCATCCCCAGCAAAGAGTGCCCCCGGAGATGGGGAACAGCTGGGCACTATCCAAGATGTTGACTGACTCTGATTCAGATGGCTCAGTACTGGGCTCTGATGTGGATGAGGAAATGCTCTCATAAGAACATAAGCTTTGCTATACTAGGTCAGACCAAGGTCCATCAAGCCCAGTATCCTGTTTCCAATGGTGGCCAATCTAGGTCACAAGTATCTAGCAGTTTCTCCAAAGGACACAGGTTCCACAATACTTGTATTGTGGCAAGCAGTGGATTTCCCGAGACCTCTTTAATAATGGTTTATGGACCTTTCCTCCAGGAACTTGTCCAAACCTTTTTTTTAAACCCAACTACACTAACAGTTTTTGCTATTCTAGAGTTTGATTACGTGTTGAGTGAAAAAATATATTTTTTTCTTAGTCTTAAATAGGTTACCCTGTAGCTTCATTGCATGTAATATAGTTATCTCCAAGTTATAATGCCCTGTTCAATGTAATTTCACTTTGTTCAATGTAAACCGCACTGATGCAGAATAGTGTGGTATATAAGAGAATGTAAATAAATAAATAAAATAAAATGTCCCCTAATCTTTCTATATTTTGATGGCATAAACAATCGATCTAAGTTTACCTGTTCCACTCCATTCATTAATGAAGAGTCCTAACCTTTTTAGCCTCTCCCCGTAGGGACATCATTCCATCCCTTTTATCATATTGATGGCTCTTTTCTGTAGCTTTTCTAATAAGGCTACATCCTTTTTAAAATATGGCGACCAGAATTGCACACAATATTCAAGGTGCGGTCGCACCATGGAGCGATACAGAGACATTGTAATATCCTTTGTTTTATTCTCCATTCCTTTCCTTATGATTCCTAGCATTCGATTTGCTATCTCCAGGAACAAGCAGGAATGTAGTCTTCACATAAGGATATCGTCTGTACCGACGGAGCCTACGCGGGAACGCTCCCCAGCGTCCAATTAGGAAGCTTTTGGGAACATCCCACAGTGCCTGCGTGCTGCCTTCCCACCTTTCCCAACTGCCTCTCTCCAGTTCTTCATTTTCCATGGAGCCAGCAGGTGGTCGTCCCTGTCACCGCAGAAAATTCTCCTTATTGCCCTTCTTTTTTGTGGTCGCATCTGCATTCCTCGACGCTTTACCGGTACCGCCGGTTTTTCTTTCTTTTCTTAAAAAAAACCCAGTATTTTTTCCACATACACGTGCCTTTTTGGGCCTTAGGCCCAAAAATTCCTCCACAATGGAAAAATCCCTCTTCGGGTTTCAAAACGTGCACCAAGTCTGGCGGTACCATCTCCGTCACAGACACCCATGAGTGGTGTCTAAAATGTTTAGGTCCTGACCACTCCATCACGGAATGTATGGCCTGTGCCATGATGTCTAAAAGAGGTCGGCAGGACCGAGCTGCTAAGCTCAGTACCCTGTTTCCCTCTGATGCAGCCTCAGTGGCATCGACGTCTTCCAGGGCTTCCTCTTCCTCCTGTGGATCTCAGGTAACTAAACACAAGTCTAGCCGGTTCTCAAAGGGTAGATCTCCTAAGCATCGAGATGCCTCTGGCGTTGCCCTTGAGGATTCTGCACCGGCAAAATTGCCCCGGCGGGAGGCTTCGGCTTCCAAAGCATTATTGGGGCTCCGGGACGTTCTCGAGGCCTCAACCTCGGCAGAACTACTGGTGCCATGCTCTGGGGTACCGGCTGTTTTCTCCGGTACCGACATCCAGGCATCGGCAGCGTCGATAGACCAGAGATTCCTGGCTATTGAACGCAGTCTGGCGGCTCTCCTTGCGGCATCGACACCCTCAGAACCGCGTCAGACAGTTCAACCGGTACTGGCACCGGTACCGACAGCATCGACATCGGTGTCCACATTGCCGGCACCCAGTCATGCGATGCCCTCCGGTACCAATTACTCCCGGTACCGACTTCAGTCGGTACGGGTATCGGGCTCTTTAAGAGCATCCGGACAGATGGTACTTCGAGTCCTCAGAAGAATCTGAGAATTCTGACAGTTCTGTCGATGCAGGAATACTTCTCCCAGAGGAGCCTTCCTCCCCTAAGCGCAGGATGTCTCCTCCAGAGGATATTTCCTTTCAGGACTTCATCAGGGAGGTGGCTCGAGGTCTGTCCATTACTGTGGCTCCTGAGTCAGAGCCCAGAGCAAAGGAGTTGGGAATTTTAAAATATCCCAAAGCTCCTAAAGAGGCAGCTACTCTACCCTTCCATGAGATCTTGCATGATCTCATGCTAAGAATGTGGGAGACGCCTCTTACCACCTCTCCTCACTCTCGTAGACTGGATACTATGTATCGAGTCCCTCCTTGTCCTGGCTTCCAGAAGACTCGGCTTCCTCACCACTCTATTGTAGTGGAATCATCTATGAGAAGGATCAGGAGTGCAAAGAGACATGCCTCTAATCCTCCAGGATGCAAGTGCAGAACTTTGGATGCTTTTGGACGTCGTACTTTCCAAGCTTCCATGCTTTCTGCCAGGACCAGTTCCTATATTTTATATATGGGAATGTTCCTGAAGGAAGTTACAGGGGATTTAGAGGTTTTGAGCCCTCTTCTTCCTGAGGATAAAAGACAGGATTTTCTCACATTGATCAAACATGCCCAGGATGTTTCTAAATTTGTCAACTGTGCAACTTTTGACTGTTTTGAGTGCATAAGCAGAACCTCTGCCATTGCCATAGGTGCATGTAGAATTGCCTGGCTCCAGGCATCTGATTTGGAGCTCTGGGTACAAGACAAACTGGGCAATATTCCTTGTACTGGTGAAAACCTGTTTGGTAAAGATTGGCAAGAAAAGGCCAATGAGTTGGATGCTGACAACTCCACTTTGGATAAGCTATCCAAAGCCACAGCTGATCCTGTGAGAAAAAGGTCTTTCAAGAAGCCTTTCTTCTCAAAAAAGAAGAGGTTTTATCCCTCTTATTCCCAGCAGGGATGTTCTACAGGTCAGCCTACACAGAAGGGTCAGCAACCACCTAAACAAAGGAAAGCAAAGACTGCTAACCATCTCAGCAGTCTCATTCTCCACAAGGCCTTTGACTTTCATCTAGAGAACTTAGCCTTCCTGGCCCTCAATGGACCAGAGCCTTCCACCATTCCAGAAAGGTTATGTCACTTTGCCCCCAGGTGGGAGCAGATAACAGCAGAGCAGTGGACTCTCTCCATCATAAGAGAGGGATACAAGCTGCACTTCCTGTGCATACCCCCTTCCACCATGGTAAGACAGTTCAGTTCTCAGACCTCTCTCATCAACCTGTTAGATCAAGAGGTCACTATGCTTCTTGCCCAAAGGGCAATAGAAGAAGTACCCATCCACCAACAGGGTACAGGGTTTTACTCCCCCTATTTCCTTATCCCAAAGAAAACAGGGGGATACTGACCTATCTTGAACCTCAGAGAATTGAACAAATTCCTTGTCAAAGAGAAATTCAAGATGATTTCTTTAGGAACTCTGCTGCCATACCTTCAGAGTCAGGATTGGCTTTGTTCTCTAGACCTCAAGGATACGTACACTCACGTTCTCATCCACCCAACTCTCAGGAAGTTCCTTCAGTTCCTTTTTCAAGGAAAGCACTACCAATACAGGGTGCTACCTTTTGGACTGGCCTCAGCACCAAGAGTGTTGACGAAATGCATGGCTGTGATAGCAGCATTTCTCTGCACTCTAGGGATATTCGTCTTCCCCTACTTACACGACTGGCTCATTCGAGCCCCATCAGAGTCAGAGGCCATGACTTCTCTATCTTGCACAATGCGTGTCCTTCAGTATTTGGGTCTGGTCATAAACATCCCAAAATCCAGTCTAACTCCCATTCAGTCTCTAGAGTTCATAGGAGCATTGCTGGATACCAGAAAAGCAAGGGCCTATCTTCCCAAGGCCCATTGTCTTTGCATGGTACAGTTAGCTTCTCAAGCAGTGCTGAAGCCTCATCTCACTGCCCGAGAAATGCTACAACTACTAGGCCACATGCATCTACCGTGCATGTGGTTCCTTATGCTCGCCTCCATATGAGAGCAGCCCAGTGGACTTTATCCACTCAGTGGACCCAGGCATCAGGGTGCCTGTAAGACAAAATAGCAAACACAAATCGCCTTATTTTGACCCTCCAATGGTGGCGGTCCACTCAGAACCTGTTGCTGGGATCCCCATTTCAACAACCCTTACCCCAGGCAACTCTCACAACAGATGCTTCACCAATGGGTTAGGGAGCTCATCTGCAAGACCTCTCCACACAAGGCACCTGGACTCCACAGGAGACTCATCTACATATCAATCTCTTGGAGCTCAGAGCAATCTTCCTTGCTCTTCGAGTGTTCCACACCCTGCTCAGCTACAGGACAGTCCTCATTCATACGGACAATCAAGTAGCCATGTCCTACATGAACAAGCAGGGGGGAACAGGCTCTCTGTAGCTTTGCAATGAAGCTTTGCGACTATGGGCCCTCGCCAGAGAGCATCAGATTCATCTCCGGGCAGTGTATCTTTCAGGCATACGAAACTCTTGGGCAGACAGACTCAATCGAGTTCTGCTTCCACACGAGTGGTCTCTGCATGCAGACCAGGTGGCCAAGATTTTTCAAATTTGGGGAACCCCGGACATAGACCCCTTTGCAAGTCCGTGGAATGCCAAACATCCCCGGTTCTGTTCCAGAATTCCGGCTCAGGACTCTCAGGCCAAGGATGCTTTCCTCCTTTACTGGGGTCAAGACTTCCTGTATGCCTTTCCCCCCATTCCCCTAATTCCCAAAACCCTATTCAAGCTTCAGAGAGACAGAGGCCGTATGTTTCTCATAGCTCCACATTGGCTTCGGCAAGTGTGGTACCCTCTGCTTCTACATCTCTCTCAAGCTCCCTCCTTGGAGTTAGGGTCTGCTCCAGATCTCCTGTCTCAGGAGAACAGAATGTTATGGCACCCCAATCCCCAGTCTCTGCATCTCAGGGCTTGGTTGTTGAAGGCCTAGATCTTCATGATCTTAACCTTCCTCAGCCAGTAAAGGGTATCTTTTATGCTTCCAGGAAGCCTTCCACACGGCGCTCCTATGCTTTCACGTGGAAAAGGTTTACCATATGGTTTTCACAGAAGGGTCTTAACCCCCTTGCGATACCTCTGGAATCATTACTGGAGTATCTCCTTCATTTACCCAGTGCAGGACTTAAAACTAACTCAGTAAGTGTCCATTTGAGTGCTATTGCAGCTTCTTTTAAGCCTCTAAATGGACAACCTATTTCCTCCCATCCCCTTATAGCAAGATTTATTTGAGGCCTTCTTCTAACTAAGTCTCCCATTAGGCCACCACCGGTGGCATGGGACTTAAACCTGGTTCTTGGTCAGCTTATGAAGCCACCTTTTGAACCCTTAGTTACTACCTCATTGAAATTACTTTCTTGGAAGGTTCTCTTTCTCATTGCAATCACATCACGCCGCATCAGTGAGTTGCAGGCACTAGTAGCTGATCCACCTTATACAAGGTTCCATCATGACAAGGTAGTCCTTAGTACTCATCCACTCTTTATTCCAAAGGTGGTCTCGCCTTTTCATTTAAACCAAGCAGTCTAGCTGCCTCTGTTTTTTCCAAGGCCTCATGCATTTAATGCAGAAAGGAATCTTCAAACCTTGGACTGTAAAAGACCTTTTACTTGCAAAGAACACAGCCACATAGTCCTCTCAACTCTTTGTTGCTTTTGATCCTTCTCATTTGGGACTTCCAGTCTCCAACTGTCCAACTGGATTGCACAGTGTATTTCCTTTGCCTATCAGAGTAAGAATCTTCCTCCAGAGGGCCATGTCACAGCTCACAATGTGAGAGCCATGGTAGCTTCAGTGGCTCATCTGCACTCTGTGTCTATCGACGACATCTGTCGAGCAGCCACTTGGGCCTCGGTTCATACCTTCACAGCCCATTACTGCTTGGTCAAGGACTCCCACCGGGATGCCTTCTTTGGTCAGGCTGTTCTCCAACACCTGTTCCATACCTAATCAGCTCCTACCCACCATCCCTGGTTGGATGCCAGAGATCCATGGGGGGAAGTGGAGCCCTTTCACAGGGACACACAACTTCTGGGGTCTCTCCCTGGCATCTAAAGCTAGGGAGTCCCCATATGGGAAGACTACATTCTTGCTTGTTCCTGGAGATAGCATAGTTACTCACCTGTAACAGGTGATCTCTGGGAACAGCAGGAATTTAGTCTTCACAACCCACCCACCTCCCCTAGGAGTTGTATCTCTCTATCTTTCTCTTTCCCTCTTTCTCTTTGTCTCAGCTTTAAACTCAACTGGAGAGAGGCAGTTGGGAAAGGCGGGAAGGCAGCACGCAGGCGCTGTGGGAAGCTCCCAAAAGCTTCCTAATTGGACGCTGGAGAGCGTTCCTGCACAGGCTCTGTCGGTACCGACGATACCCATATGTGAAGACTATATTCCTGCTGTTCCCGGTGATCACCTGTTACAGGTGAGTAACTATGCTTTCTTGGCCATTGCCGCACACTGGGTGGAGGGTTTCAACATCATATCCAAGATGACACCTAAATCATTTTCCTGGGTGGTGGTTCCTAGTGTGGAACCTTGCATCCTGTAACCATAGTTTGGGTGGTTCTTTCCTAGGTGCATAACTTTGCACTTGTCCACATTAAATTTCATCTGCCATTTGAACATAGTCTTCCAATTTATCAAGTTCCTCTTGCATTTTTTCACAGTCCTCTTGGGTTTTAACAACTTTGAATAATTTTGTCTCCTCTGCAAATTTAATTACCTCACTCGTTATTCCCATTTCCAGGTCTTCTACAAATATGTTAAAAAGCAGCGGACCCAGCACAGATCTCTGGGGGTACTCCACTATTCACCTTTCTCCATTGGGAAAATTGGCCATTTAGCCCTACCCTCTGCTTTCTATCTTTTAACCAGTTCCTGATCCTCAATAGTACACTGCCTCCTTTCTCATGACTTTTTAATTTTGCCGAGTGTCTCTCATGAGGGACCTTGTCAAAGGCTTTCTGAAAATCCAGATACACTATATCAACCGACTTACCTTTGTCTACCTGTTTATTCACACCTTCAAAAAAATATAACAGATTAGTAAGACAAAACCTTCCTTGGCTAAAGCCATGTTGGCTGTCTCCCATTGAGCCATGACAATCTACATGTTAAGTAATTTTGTTTTTTATAATGGTTTCTACCATTTTTCCCGGTACTGACGTCAGTCTCACCGGTCTGTAGTTTCCCGGATCACCCCTGGAACCCTTTTTAAAAATTGGCATTATATTAGCCATCTTAAAAATCTTCAGGTATTAGATGATTTTAATGATCACGGATTACTAAAAGTAAGTCTGCAATCTAATTTTTCAGTTCTTTCGACACCCTTGGATGTATACCATCCGGTCCAGGCAATTTGCTACTCTTCTGTTTATCAAATAGTTGTAATACATCTTCTTTGTGTATCAATATTTCTTTCAATTCTTCTCGCCTTCAGAAGATTATGCAAAAGCTGGTGTTATTTGCCTATTCCGCAAGGGAGAAGCTGGTGGTGTTGATTGCTAGGGTCTCATCCTCCTTAAACAACAGATGCTTCCAGCACTGTCTTCCCATTCCTAGATGTGATCAAGGATATTATCCGGTTGGAGTGGGACTCTCCCAACTCTCTACCTAAAGGGTTAAGGGTGTGTAAGAAGATTTACACTCTCCTGGAGGAGACATGCATGAAGTGGTTTTGAGGTGATATACTTTCACAGCAAATGGCAGATTTCTTAAAAGCAAAACACAAAAACATACTCCCCATTACCCAACCACAGGCACATACACACACAATTTGCCCCAAATCCAGCGGTATATGGGGTGAATTTCACATTCCTACCATTTGAACAAATAGAACATGTCTCCCAGCTAAATACCACCACATTGTCAACAAACCCATGCCCTGTGTCCAGGATCAAAGCATTCAAGTTTGAACTCAGTCCAGTCATACAAAGGATCATGCAAATATCTCTCACTCAGATATATGTCTCCGATTCTTAAGCAGGTATCCATATACATATCGACCAGTTTCCAGTTTACCTTTCACTGACAAAATCATAGAGAAAGCAGTTCAGCAACAGCTACAGAATCATGTTAACGCACATGCCCCACTGGACCCTCACCAACATGGCTTTAAACCTAACCATAGTGTGGAAACTCTACATCTCCAGGAACAATAGGAAAGCTTTTGAGAGCATCCCACAGCACCTGCGTTTTGCCTTCCCGCCTTTCCCAACTGTCCCTCTCCAGTTCTTCGTTTTCCGTGGAGCCGACAGGTCACACATCCTGTCACTGCAGATAATTCCCTTCTTATACTCCTTTTTTTGTGATCGTGTCTGCCTTCCCTCGATGCTATACCGTTACCGCCGGTGGTTCTTTTCTTTTTTCTAAAAAAACAAAAACAAAAAAACTTTGTTTCTGGAGTCTTTCTCCAGTAATTTTCTTCTCCGGTGCCATGCGCCATTTTGGGAACTAGGCCCAACTTTTTCCATCAAAATTGAAAACCTGCTTTGGGTTTTAAAAAGTGTTCTAAGTGTGGCGGTACCATCTCCATCACCGACACCCATGAGTGGTGCCTCAAATGTTTAGG
The DNA here is from genome assembly GCA_033557465.1 of Ichthyophis bannanicus. Taxonomy (NCBI): domain Eukaryota; kingdom Metazoa; phylum Chordata; class Amphibia; order Gymnophiona; family Ichthyophiidae; genus Ichthyophis; species Ichthyophis bannanicus. Next base: position 1,010,781 of record JAWIIG010000033.1, on the reverse strand, counting down.
TTCTGACCACTCCATTTCAGAGTATGTTGCCTGTGGAATGATGTCAAAAAGGGGCCGGCAAAACCGAGCTGCTAAGCTCAGCACCCTTTTTCCCTCCAATGCAGCCTCTGTGGCATCGACGTCCTCCAGGGCTTTATCCTCCTCCCATGGATCTCAGGTAACTAAACATAAATGTAGCCGGTCCTCAAAGGGTAGATCTTCTTCTAAACATCGAGATGCCTCTGGCGTTGCCCTTGAGGGACTTTCACCGGCAAAATTGCCCCGGCGGGAGGCTTCGGCTTCCAAAGCACTAACGGGGCTCCAGGATGTTCTCGAGCCTTCAACCTCTGCAGAACTACTGGTGCCATGCTCTGGGATTCCGGACGCTTTAACCGGCACCGATACCCAAGCATCGGCATCGGCAGCGTCGATAGACCAGATATTCTTGGCTATTGAATGCAGTCTGGCGGCTCTTCTCACGGCCTCGATGCCCCTGAAACCGCTTCAGACAATTCAACTGGTACCGGCACCAACTGCATCGACATCGGCAGGTATTCTACCGGGACCAAGTCATGCGTATCTATCCGGCATCGACAAGTCTGTACTGGACCACTCCGATGCCTTGCACGATCACCCAGATCGGAGATACTTCGAATCCTCAGATGAGTCTGAAGACTCCGAAGGCTCTGCTGATAGCAGAGTACATCTTCACGAGGATTCCTCTTCTCCTCAGCATAGGATGTCTCCACCAGAGGATATGTCCTTTCAGGATTTTATCCGAGATGTGGCCCAAGGTCTTTCCATCACAGTGGCTCCTGAAAAAGAGCCTTGGGCAAAGGAAATAGAAATCCTACAATACCCTAAAGCTCCCAAGTAGGCAACTACCTTACCTATTCATGAGATCTTGCCTGATCTTATGTTAAAGATATGGGAAACACCTCTAACCACATCTCCTCATTCTCAAAGACTTGACACCATATATCGAGTTCCTCCTTGTCCTGGGTTTCAGAAGACTCAATTACCACACCATTCCATGGTGGTGGAATCAGCCATGAGACGGATGAAGAGTGCAAAAAGGCATGCATCTAATCCTCCAGGACGTGAGTGTAGGACTCTTGATGCCTTTGGACGTCGATCCCTCCAAGCTTCCATGCTTTCTGCTAGGATCAGTTCCTATATCTTGTATATGGGAATGTTCCTTAAGGAATTCACGGGAGACTCCTTTCTAATGATAAAAGGCAAGATTATCTTACTCTTGTTAAACATGCTCAGGATGTTTCCAAGTTTGTGAATCATGCAGTTTTTGACTACTTTGGATGCATAAGCAGAACCTCTGCTATTGCCATAGGTGCACGTAGAATTGCCTGGCTCCAGGCATCTGACTTATAAATCTGGGTACAGCACAAACTGGGGAATATACCTTGCACAGGAGAGAATCTCTATGGCAAGAATTGGCAGAAAAAAGCTAATGAGATAGATGCTGACAATATCACTTTGGATAGATTGTCCAAATCTACAGCTGATCCTGCGAGGAAGAGATCCTCTAAGAAACCATTCTTCAGTAAGAAGAGGAGGTTTTATCCTTCCTAAACCCATCAGGGACATCGTTCAGGTCAGTCTGCCCAAAAGGGACAACAGCAACAACTTAGGCAACAAAGGAAGCCAAAAGCAGCTAAACCTCAACCGGCTCAGCAGACTCAGTCTCCACAGGGGCTTTGACTCCTATGTAGAGAACTTTGCCTTCCTGGCCTGAACTGCCCAGAACCCTCCACCATCCCAGGAAAGTTATGTCTTTTTGCCCCCAGATGGTGTCAGTAGAAAATTGGACTCTATTGTACGAGAGGGGTACAAGCTTTATTTCCTCAACATGCCCCCTCCTACAATAGTGGAGTGGAGGAGTAGCCTAGTGGTTGGGGCAAGGTACTTCAGGCCGGAAGGTCGGGGGTTCAAATCCCACTAGAGGACAGCAACCTTGGGCCGGAAGGACTGGGGTTTCTAGTCCCACAGATGCTCCTTGTGGTCTTGGGTAAGCCACTTAACCCTCCATTGCCCATGTTCCCTGTAAGTATTAGTGTATGTGTCTCATATCCCCGTGTGTTAAATGTATCCCCCAATTGTGTTGTGATCGCTTTGATTGAAGGATAAGGCGGTATACAAATCTGTCTAAATAAATAAATAAAATAAATAAATAGTAAGACAGTTCAATTCTCAGACTTCTCCCGACGACCGGTTAGGTCAAGAAGTCAAAATGCTCCTTGCTCAAGGAGCAATAGAAGAGATGCCCATTCCCCAACGGGGTACAGGGTTTTACTCCCCCTATTTCCTTATTCCAAAGAAAACAGGATGACACAGACCCATTCTAGACCTCAGAGAATTGAACAAATTCCTGTTCAGAGAGAAGTTCAAAATGATTTCTCTAGGAACTCTGCTGCCATACCTTCGGAGTCAGGATTGGCTTTGTTCTCTAGATCTCAAGGGTGCATACACTCATGTTTTCATCCATCCAACTCACCGAACGTTCCTTCGATTCCTGTTTCAAGGGAAGCACTACCAATACAGGGTTCTTCCTTTTGGCCTGGCTTCTGCACCAAGGGTGTTCACAAAATGCATGGCTGTGGTAGCAGCATTTCTCCGCAACCTGGGAATATTCGTCTTCCCTTACTTAGACGACTGGCTCATTCGAGCCCCTTCAAAGCCAGAGGACAGGATTTCTCTATCTCTGTTTTGCACAATGCGCATCCTTCAGGATTTGGGACTTGTCATAAACTTCCCAAAGTCCAACCTTGCTCCCACTCAATCCCTAGAGTTTATAGGAGCTCTTCTGGATACCAGACAGTCAAGGGCCTTCCTTCCACAGCCCGGCTGCCTTCGCATTGTGCAGTTAGCTTCCCAAGCAGTGCTAAAACCTCACCTCACTGCTCGGGAAATGTTACAGTTGCTAGGCCACTTGGCATCCACCGTGCATGTAGTTCCTTATGCTCGCCTCCATATGAGGGCAGCCCAGTGGACCTTATCCACTCAGTGGACTCAGGCGTCAGGTTGTCTGTCAGACAAAATAGTAAACTCAGATCGCCTTATTTTGTTCCTCCATTGGTGGCAGTCACCCAAAATCCTTCTGGTGGGGTCTCCTTTTTAGCAAACCTACCCCAAGCCACTCTAACAACAGATGCTTCACAGGTGGGTTGGGGAGCCAACCTGCAAGGTCTCTCTACTCAGGGTACCTGGACTCCACAGGAGGCCTATCTACACATCAATCTCCTGGAACTCAGAGCAATCTTCCTTGCTCTTTGAGTATTCCACACCCAGCTCAGCTAAAAGACGGTCCTAGTTCAAACGAACAGTCGAGTAGCCTTGTTCTTTGTGAACAAGCAGGGCGGAACAGGCTCTCTGTCGCTATGCAACGAAGCTTTGCGACTATGGGCCCTCTCCAGAGAGCATCAGATTCATCTCCTTGCGGTGTATCTTCCAGACATTCAGAACTCTTGGGCAGACAGACTCAGTCGAGTTTTGCTTCCACACGAATGGTCTCTTCATGCAGACCAGATGGCCAAAATTTTCCAAATTTGGGGAATCCCAGACATAGACCTCTTCGCAAGTCTGCTGAATGCCAAACTTCCCCGGTTCTGTTCAAGAATTCCGGCTCAGGGTTCTCAGATAAGTGATGCTTTCCTCCTCCATTGGGGCCAGGACTTCCTGTATGCTTTTCCACCCATTCCCCTAATTCCCAAAACCCTGTTCAAGCTTCAGAGAGACAGAGGTCATATGATTCTCATAGCTCCACATTGGCCACGGCAGATGTGGTACCCTCTGCTCCTACATCTCTCAAGTTCCGCCTAGTTCGGATCTGCTCTAAATCTCCTTTCTCAAGAGGACGGAATGCTGTGGCATCCCATTCCCCAGTCTATGCATCTCAGGGCCTGGTTGCTGAAAGCCTAGAACTTCACGGTCTTAACCTTTCTCAGCAGGTGAAGGATATCATTTATGCTTCCAGGAAACCTTCCACAAGACGCTCTTACGCATTTAAGTGGAAAAGGTTTACCATATGGTGCTCGCACAAGGGTCTTAACCCTCTTGCGATTCCTCTGGAATCATTACTGGAGTATCTCCTTCATTTATCAAATGCAGGGTTTAAGACCAATTCAGTGAGAGTTCATTTGAGTGTTATTGCAGCTTCTTTCAAGCCTCTAAATGGACAACCTATTTCCTCTCATCCTCTCATAACGAGATTTATGAGAGGCTTTCTTTTAACTAAGCCTCCCATTAAGCCAGCACTGGTGGCATGGGACTTAAATCTGGTTCTTGGGCAGCTCATGAAACCGCCTTTTGAACCATTAGCCACTACCTCTTTGAAATTCCTTTCCTGGAAGGTCATCTTTCTTATTGCAATCACAGCACGTTGCATCAGTGAATTGCAAACGTTGGTGGCTGATCCTCCTTATACAAGGTTCCATCATGATAAGGTAGTCCTTAGGACTCATCCACACTTCATTCCAAAGTTGGTGTCACCTTTTCATTTAAACCCAAGCGGTTTATCTTCCTGTATTTTTCCCAAGGCCTCACGCCTCAGATGCAGAAAGGAATCTTCATACTTTAGACTGCAAAAGGGCTTTGGCCTTTTACTTGTAAAGGACACAGCAACATAGAAAGTCCTCTCAGCTCTTTGTTGCTTTTGATCCTAGTCATTTGGGACGTCCAGTCTCCAAAAGAACACTGTCCAGCTGGATTGCACAGTGTATATCTTTTGCCTATGAGAGTAAAAACCTTCCTCTTGAAGGCTATGTCACAGCTCACAATGTGAGAGCCAATCGACGACATCTGTCGAGCAGCTACTTGGGCTTCGGTTCATACCTTCACAGCCCTTTACTGCTTAGACAAGGACTCCCGCCGGGATGCCTTGTTTGGTCAGGCTGTTCTTCAACACCTGTTCCATACTTAATCAACTCCTACCCACCGTCCCTGGTAGGATGCCAGAAATCCATGGGGGGAAGTGGAGCCTTTTCACAAGGGCACACAGCTTCTGGGGCCTTCTCCCTGGCATCTGCAGCTATGGAGTCCCCATATTTGAAGACTACATTCCTGCTTGTTCCTGGAAATAACATAGTTACTCACCTGTAACAGGTGATCTCCGGGAACATCAGGAATTTAGTCTTCACAACCCACCCACCTCCCCTAGGAGTTGTATCTCTCTCTATCTCTCTTTCTCTCTCTCTTTGTCTCAGCTTTAAACTCAACTGGAGAGGGATAGTTGGGAAAGGCAGCACGCAGGCGCTGTGGGGTGCTCCCAAAAGCTTTCTTATTGGATGCTGGGGAGCATTCCCACGCAGGCTCTGTCGGTACTGACGATACCCATATGTGAAGACTAAATTCCTGCTGTTCCCGGAGATCACCTGTTACAGGTGAGTAACTATGCTTTCTCTTTCAGCAGCATTTCCAATAATTTACTCACCAACGAAGTTAAACCCCACATCCTTCCGCTTTTATTTATTTATTTATTTAACCAGTTTTATATACCACCTTTTCCTTCAATCAAAGTGGTTTACATGTAATGAAGTTGTGTACATTTATGTGGTTAGGGTGAGGATAGGTACTTGGGAAGGAATGGTTACTGGGGAGGTAAATACGACATTGACAATTTACAATTACTTCTAGAGGCCGTTGCTTGTTTGCGGAGGTGGTTGGGGGTAAGCTCTGAAAGTGAAGCAGATAGCCCCCTTGGACGATGTTGAGAGTTCATTTCTCTGATGTAATGAAATGCCACCTGTGGACATATGCACAAAGCCTGCCTGCTATGTGTAGGGGCTGGGGTCCTCGCAGAGGCAGAGTAGCTATGCTCTAGGAAGGAGTCAAAAACCAGGTGCTTGTGTAAAGGCATCACGTTAGCCCCTCTCCAGTCCTTTGGCACCACTCCCGACTGAGGCATTGAAAAGGTTAGTCAGTGGAGCTGCTAGAATGTCCCCAAGTTCCCTCAGTAGTCTAGGATGTATGCCATCCAATTCCATTGCTTTGTCTACTTTAAATTTAGCTAGTTTCTCACGAACACATTCTTCTGAAAATTGTTCAAGATGCCCTTCACTTCTGCTCCTGTTTGTGTGTTTTTTCTGAGGTCCTATTCCTGCTCCTTCATCTGTGAATACAGAATAGAAATATTTGTTAAGCAAGTCCGCTTTATCCTCATTAGCTTGGTACATATTCTTCCCCTTCACCCTTGAGTCTGACAGTACCACATTTGACCTTCCTCTTCTCACTAACATATCTGAAAATTGTCTTATCCCCCATTTTATTGCATTGGCTATTTCCTCCTCTCTTTGAATCTTTGCTTTCCTGACTACTTTGCTAGCTTCACTAATTTTTTTTCCAAATATTGATGCCTTTTTTCCTTTCTCTGTGATCTCTTGTATTTCATGAAGGCCTCCCTCTTTTTCTTCACCTTTTCAGCTACTACTTTCGAAAGCCATAGCAGTCTACTTTTCCTTTTACCTTTATTTACCATTTTAACAAAAAAGTTGGTTGCCCTTAAAATATCCCCCTTTCAGTTTTGCCCACTGTTTTTCTACATCCCCCAGCTGTTCCCATCTCGATAACTACTCCCTGAGGTATTGGCCCATCTTGGCAAAGTTAGTTTTCCTAAATTCTAATACCCTCACTTTTGAATGGATTCTAACAGCCCTAGTCCTAATACTGAACCACACCATCTGGTGATCGCTTAATGCAAAGTGATTTCCCACTTTAACATCAGAAACACTTTCACCATAGGTGAGCACCAAGTCCAGTATGGCCTCTTTACGTGTTGGGTCTGTTACCAATTGCCTGAATAGTTCTCCCTGTAGAGAATACAGGATCTTCTTACTTCTAGATGATACTGCAGCAGGAATGTGCCAGTCGACATCTGGCATATTGAAATCGCCTTTCAGTAGCACTTCCCCATTCCTAGCAATGCTGTGTATGTCTTAAATTAGCTTTCTGTCCACCTCTTCCTCTTGTGAGGGAGGTCTGTATATCGTGCTAATGCAAATAGATCTCTTTCCCTCTTTCTAGTTTAATCCATAGTGCCTCCTCTCTCCCTTTTAAGCTCTGTAATTCCCAAGCTTTAATATTATTTTTTACATATATTGCCACTCCTCCTCCCCTTCTTCCTACCCTGTCCTTTCTGAATAAAGTATAGCCTGGTATAGTCACATCCCAGTAATAGTTTTCTGTGAACCATGTTTCTGTAACTGCCACTAAAACCAAGTCAACCACTCCCACCAAAGCTTCAACATCAGGAATCTTATTTCCCTTGCTATGGGCATTTACATAAGAACATAAGATATGCCATACTGGGTCAGACCAAGGTCCATCAAGCCCAGTATCCTGTTTCCAACAGTGGCCAATCTAGGTCATACGTACCTAGCAGTTTCCCCAAAAGAGACAGTTTCCACAATGCTTGTACTCGGTCAAGCATTGATATCCTGGGTCCCTTCTTAATAATGGTTTATGGACCTTTCCTCCAGGAACTTGTCCAAACCTTTTTTAAACCCAGCTACACTAACAGTCTTTACTACATCCTCCGGTAACAAATTCCAGAGTTTGATTACACGTTGAGTGAAAAAATATTTTCTTTTATTAGTCTTAAATAGTTTACCCTGTAGCTTCATTGCATGTCCCCTAGTCTTTCTATAATCTGATAACGTAAACAATCGATCTATGTTTACCCGTTCCACTCCGTTCATTAATTTATAGACTTCTATCATATCTCCCCTCAGCCGTCTCTTTTCCAGGTTAAAGAGCCCTAACCTTTTTAGCCTTTCTTCATAGGAGTATCCTTCCATCCCCTTTACCATTTTGGTGGCTCTTCTCTGAACCTTTTCTAATATCGCTATATCCTTTTTAAGATATGGTGACCAGAATTGCGCACACTATTCAAGATGTGGTCTCACCATGGAACGATATAGAGACATTATAATATCTTTTGTTTTATTTTCCATTCCTTTCCTTATGATACCTAGCATTCTATTTGATCTCTTGACTGCCGCTGCACACTGGGACGAGGGTTTTAACATGTTATCCACAATGACGCCTAAATCTTTTTCCTGGGTGGTGGTTCCTAATGTGGAATCTTGCATCATGTAACCATAGTTTGGGTTGTTCTTCCCTAGGTGCATAACTTTGCACTTGTCCACATTAAATTTCATCTGCCATTTTGATGCCCAGTCTTCCAATTTATCAAGATCCTCTTGCAATTTTCCACAATCCTCTTGGGTTTTGACAACTTTAAACAGTTTTGTGTCATCTGCAAATTTGATAACCTCACTCGTTATTCCTCTTTCCAGGTCGTTTATGAATATGTCAAAAAGCAGCTGACCCAGCACAGATCCCTGGGGTACACCACTATTCACCTTTCTCCATTGGGAAAATTGGCCATTTAGCCCTACCCTCTGCTTTCTATCCTTTAACCAGTTCCTGATCCACTGTAGTACACTGCCTCCTATCCCATGACTCTTTAGTTTTGCCAAAAGTCTCTGATAAGCGACCTTGTCAATGGCTTTCTGAAAGTCCAGATACACTATATCAACTGACTCACCTTTGTCCACCTGTTTATTCACACCTTCAAAAAAACATAACAGATTAGTAAGACAAGATCTTCCTTGTCTAAAGCCATGTTGGCTGTCTCCCATTAGGCCATGACTATCTACATGCTGAGTAATTTTATTCTTTATAATGGTTTCTAACATTTTTCCCGGTACTGACGTCAGGTTCACCGCTCTGTAGTTTCCGGGATCACCCCTGGAACCCTTTTTAAAAATTGGTGTTACATTGGCGATCCTCCAATCTTCAGGTGTTAGAGATTATTTTAATGATAGTTCACAGATTACTAATAGCAGGTCTGCAATCTCATATTTCAGTTCCTTCAACACCCTTGGATGTATACCATCCGGCCTAGGTGATTTGCTACTCTTCAGTTTATCTAAAACTTATAATACGTCTTCCCGATGTATCGATATGTCCTTCAATTCTTCCGCACCTTTAAATACCACTTCAGTCATGGGTAACATCCCTACATCTTCCTCAGTAAAGACCGAAGCAAAGAATTCATTCAATCTCTCCGCTATCGCCTTGTTGCCTCTTAGTGCCCCTTTAACTCCTCTATCATCTAATGGGCCAGCTGACTCTCTCACAGGTTTTTTGCTACGAATGTACTTGAAAAGGTCTTTATTTCGCGTTTTTGCTTCCGCAGCAAGCTTCTTCTCAAATTCTCCCTTTGCCTGCCTTATCAATGCCTTGCATTTGACTTGCCAGTGCTTGTGCTGTTTCCATTCACCATGAATATGTTTTTGACTTGCCAGTGCTTGTGCTGTTTCCATTCACCATGAATATGTTATAACTTGATATATATAAATTGCTATTTTCTAACCTTCCTGTACCAGCCATTACCTCTTGTTTTTTGAAAACCGTTGTTGAGTTTTAATGTTAACTGCTTTGACTGAAGGATAAAACGGAATAGAAATCCTATTAAATTCCCAAGGTGGATGCACAGGTCATGGCAGTTACCAGACGGATCACCATTCCTGTGGAAGGCGGGTTGGATTTAAAGGATTTTCCAGACCATAAGGTGGATTCCTTGCTGACGAGCCAGTTTGCCATGATGGTGACTATTCTGCAGCTGGCAGGTACCAACCTGACTTCTTGAGCTCTGCTCTAATGGCTTGGCCTTTCCTGTCTGATGCCATGTGTGATCTGGTATGTTTGTGGCCAGGGATGATGCCCTGACGACTTTGTCATGACATTTGATTTGGCTCAGGCACTGGGCGGTGGGCACATCCTCCAAAACCTGGTTGGCCCATCTGGCCTTTAAGGGGAAGCTTCTGTTTGGAGCTGATTTGGAGAAGCTGGTGAAGGGCCTGGGTGAGACAAAATCTTACCGCCTTCCAGAAGATAGATCTAAGAGACCTGTGAAGCAGGCTGGTGCCCCTTTCTCGTCAGCCTCCACCTGTCCACCAAGGGCATGCTGGCCAGATTCCTGGGGTTTTGGGGTTCTTATAATTACTGACCTGGAAACCTTTCTTCCTCTCTGCTGCCATTCTTCAGGCTTGTTCTCAGACTTTCTTAGAATGTGTTGGCCCAGGAACTCTGTCCCCTCCGGAGGAGGACTTTACCAGGATGCACATTGAAGGTTTGGGGACCCATTCCCTGATTCCCCCGGTTGGAGGCAGGCTTTGCCTTTTCTTTCAGGAATGGGCCTAGGTTACCAAGGATTGTTGGGTGGTAGACACCATTCAGTTTGGCTGTGTCCTGGAATGCAGTGTGTCGATTCCGGATGCTTTCATCATACCACCTTAGACAAGTTGCTACTCCTAAAGGCAGTGATGCCTGTTCCCCCGGACGAGCGGGGCAAGGGAAGATACTTCATTTGTTTTGTGGTGCCAAAAAGGGACCGTTCCTTTGGGCCAATTCTGGACCTCAAGGGGATTAAGGCACACTTGCACATCATACGCTTCAGGATGGAAACCTTGCACACTGTGATTCAAGCAGTGCGCTGAGGGGAGTTCTTGGTTTCTCTGGATCTGGCCGAGGTGTATTTTCATATCCCAATCCGGACAGATCAGCATAAGTATCTGCATTTTATTTATTTAACATTTCTTATATACCGCCTTTCATGATATCAAGGCAGTTTAACTTGAACAAACTGAAATTACATTGAATAGGGCATTATTTTATTTTATTTTTATTTTATTTAGCTGTATTTATATCCCGCTTTTCACGGTGTCAAAGCGGTCAATTGGGGGATACATTTAACACGAGGGGATATGAGACACATACACTAATACTTACAGGGAACATGGGCAATGGAGGGTTAAGTGGTTTGCCCAAGACCACAAGGAGTGCCTATAGGACTAGAAATCCCAGTACCTCCGGCCCGAGATTGCTGTCCCCAGGTGGGACTTCAACCCCCGGCCTGAGGTAACTTGGAGATAACTATTTTACAGGGAACATGGGCAATGGAGGGTTAAGTGGCTTGCTCAAGACCACAAGGAGCACCTGTAGGACTAGAAACCCCAGTCCTTCCGGCCCAAGGTTGCTGTCCTCTAGTGGGATTTGAACACCCGACCTTCCGGCCTGAGGTACCTTGCCCCAACCATTAGGCCACTCCTTCACTCCTCCATTTTGCTGTGTTTGGCTTACTGTCAGTTCGTCACCCTCCCTTTTGGGCTATCTGAATGGATCTTAGCCTGTGCTACCCTTGACCAGGTAGCAGAACTCTGTTCTTTGGCTTCAATTCATAAGAACATAAGATAAGCCATACTGGGTCAGACCAAGGTCCATCAAGCCCAGTATCCTGTTTCCAACAGTGGCCAATCTAGGTCATACGTACCTAGCAGTTTCCCCAAAAGACACAGTTTCCACAATGCTTGTATTGGGTCAAGCATTGATATCATAGGTCCCTTTTTAATGCAAATAAGGAGGAATCAAATGAAAACAAAACACAAAATTATTAAGAACATAGTACTCTTAAGGCCTTAAGGGGAGGGGGCCCCACAGTCCTGCAAATTTGCACAGTTCCTGTAAATCCCCTCATCCTCGCTAGGCCAGAGCACCTCATTTATTGAGAGAAAACTGCTACATGGTACAAATTCAGCTCTTCCTCGAGCTGCAGCATCACTTTTGTTTGTCATAAGAACATAAGATATGCCATACTGGGTCAGACCAAGGTCCATCAAGCCCAGTATTCTGTTTCCAACAGTGGCCAATCTAGGTCATACGTAGCTAGCAGTTTCCCCAAGGGACACAGGTTCCACAATGCTTGTATTGGTTCAAGCATTGATATCCTGGGTCCCTTCTTAATAATGGCTTATGGACCTTTCCTCCAGGAACTTGTCCAAACCTTTTTTAAACCCAGCTACACTAACAGCCTTTACTACATCCTCCGGTAACAAATTCCAGAGTTTGATTACACGTTGAGTGAAAAAATATTTTCTTTTATTAGTCTTAAATAGTTTACCCTGTAGCTTCATTGCATGTCCCCTAGTCTTTCTATATTCTGATAAGGTAAACAATCGATCTACGTTTACCCGTTCCACTCCGCTCATTAATTTATAGACTTCTATCATATCTCCCCTCAGCCGTCTCTTTTCCAGGTTAAAGAGCCCTAACCTTTTTAGCCTTTCTTCATAGGAGTATCCTTCCATCCCCTTTTCCATTTTGGTGGCTCTTCTCTGAACCTTTTCTAATAACTCTATATCCTTTTTAAGATACGGCGACCAGACATGTTACAAGTCATGTTATAGGTCAAAGTAAGCACAGACATATTGCTCAGCTGAATTAGGAGAAGCAAAAACATTCTGCCCCATTCTGCTAAACATGGCCTTGGTATTGGATACACATATCTCTCCAGGTGCTAGTGGATTCCAAGCTTCCAGCATTCAGGCTGTTAGCAAATTCTAAGCCATTCTCTATATTAACTCTTTCAGAGGGCTCTGGTACTCCCTCTCAACACTATCCACCGCTCCAAGGACATTCTCCAAGGTCATAGTAGTGGCAGTTACGGCATCAAGGGATCTGTCTACATCCCTATCTGGACGACTGTCTCATCTGAGCATGTTCCCTTTCAGAAGCATCTATGGTAGTGTCCTGTGTGGTGTCTTTATTGGAAAGCCTTAGCTGGATGATCAGTCGGGGAATGAGCCACTATTGCCTTCCTAGTCCCACGCTGTTCTGTGGGCAGCAGGCTGCTTGAGTCTGGGATTATCTTCAGCTCCTCGGATTGATGGCGGTACCCATAGAGATGTTGCTGTGGGCCCGTGCTCACATGCGACTGCTCCAGCAGCCCTTGTTGACTCTGTGATCCCCAAGTTCCCAGGAGTTGGAACATAGGCCTCTGCCCCGTTGATGGTGAAGACCAGCCTGCAGTTGTGGCAGCAGCCAGTCATCTGAGGAAGGGTGTACTGATGGACAATTTCTCCTGGATCCTGCTGATGATGGATGCCAGTGGATCCAGGAGAAATTGTCCATCAGTATGCCTGGATCCTGATGATGATGAGCCAGTGGATCCTGATGATGGATGCTAGTGGAAATCGAACCCTGGTCTGTCAGCCCATCGTAACACCAGTCCTGGATTATTGTAGTTCAGTATGCCAAAGCCTTCAGAAGCAAATCATTCACCCACTACAAATGGCACAAAATACCGCAGCCTGCATCATCACTGGATCAGCAAGAGAGACCATGGGAAAGCGGTGTGGCCCATGAACTGTCTCGAGGTTGGGTCTTCTGTATTTCCAGTGCCTGGTCGAGGGCTGGGTTGTTAGGGGTCGTTAGAGTGTTTTCAGACAACACCACAACAGTGGCTTATGTCTATCTGTAAGGCGGCACAAGGAGCACTGGGATAGCTCTGGTGATGGCTCTCCTGTTTGCCTGGGCAGAGAAGAACCTTGTCCGCCCAGCACATTGCTGGGGTGGACAATATGGAAGTGGTCTTCATCAGCTGACACACTCTAGATCCTGGAGAGTGGGAGTTCAGTCAGGAGGCATTTCAGTTGATTCTGCGCCACTGGGGTCGCACTGAAATGGATCTGATGGTGACCTGCTCCAGTGCCAAAGTTTGTTGCTGCTTCAGTTGCCATATGGGGTCCGAGGGCGTCTACGCCCTGACCCAGCCTTGGCCATGTTAGTGACCGCTGTGTTTCCACTGTGGCCCCTGGTGGGGTGTGTGCTTCGGCATATAGAACACCACCATGGCAGGATTGTTCTGGTGATGTTGGATTGGCCAAGGAGAACATGGTTTGGAGACCTGATGCGGGCGCCGCCTCTGTGGTTGCTTGCATCTCAGGGTCTTTTGCTGCAGGGACTGATTTTTCTGGAGGACCCGGCTCCTTTCTCACTTACAGCATTGCTATTGAAATGAAATGATTAGTGCGTAAGGGCTGCTCTCCAGAAGTGGTCTCTAATCTCCTCGGTGCCCAGAGGTGGTCTATCAAGCTAGCATGCGTATGGATATGGTGCTTTGAGTGTTGGTGCGGCATGTTGGCTCCTGAGGTGACCAAAGTGTTCTTCCTATTAGCCTTTCTAAGGATGTCCTAGAGAAGGGCCTTTCCATTAGCTCTCTGAAAGTTCAGGTGGTAGCTCTGGCCTGTTTTCGAGGTCTCTGGCCTTGGATCCGGAGTTCTCATGCTTTCTCCAGGGGATTCGGCATTTGCATCCTCCCTTCCGATTTGTGATCCATTCCTGGGATCTCTGCTCAAGATCTCAATGGCTGCACCCTTTGAGTTGTTGAAGTGTGCTACCTTAAAGGATTTGACACTCAAGACAGTATTCTTGGTTGGAATTTCTTCCACAAGGTGGATTTTCGAGCTGCAAGCTCTGTCTTGCCAAGATCCTTATCTGTCCTTTTTGAAGGAAGCTGTTTCCATTCAGCCTGTGCCTTTCTTCTTGCCCAATGTGCTTTCACGTGAACTAGATGGTCTGCCTGCCCTCCTTCCTGGAGGAGTAGTGTCTGGGAAAGGATAAGAATCTTCACCTGGTGGATGTCCAGAGGGCGTTCCTCTGGTACCTGGAGGCTATAGATTCCTTTTGTAAGTCCAACCAGCTTTTTGTGCTGTTTGCTGGTCCACGCAAGGGTGAAGCGGCGGTCAAGTCAACTTTGGGGCACTGGATTAAGGAGTCTGTTTCAGCTAATTGTAGAGCACTGGGGCATGCGAACGATGGATTCGATGGCGACCATGGCAAATGCCAAGGCCCAGCAGGGTTCTACAGCCAACGTAGAGAGTACATGGTGTTAGGGCTTGATTCTCTGGTCCACTCTTGGCCCAGCATCGGCCTTATTTTTGTGTTTTCCCTCATGGCTGTAGATAGGCAGGGTCCTTCAACGGATGGAGTTTCACCTGGGGCACGTGGTATTGGTGGCTCCAGATTGGCCCAAATGGCCTTGGTCCATGGATCTGGTGTGCCTGCTGGTAGCGGACCCATGCGGATGCTGGATGTGGATTGATTCTCGCTTACAGCTTAGCTCTTGAGAGGGTGCAGTTGCAGCGCAGGGGCTATTCCCCTCAGATGATCGATACCCTGCTGGAGGCCTGAAGACAGACCATGTCACCAGCTTATGTGTGCTTGTGGGGCATTTTTGAGGCTTGGTGGGGAGTGTGGCCTTTTGAGGCTTCATTTCCTGATATGACCTTTTTGTAAGCAGGATTTGAGAAAGGTTTGGCCTTGTGCTCCAGTGGTGCAGGATGTAACCTTGGCCTGTTTCCGGGGTCATGTGCAAGGTCAGACCCTAGCCACACTTGATGACATGGTGCATTTCTTCATTTGAGACTGCATCGTCTTCCCATTGTCCCATCCTCTGATCTTAATTTGGTATGTATTTGGTTTCCTCTGCTCTCATGGTACCCCTGTTGGAGCCTCTTAGGGGGGGCCTACTTGAAAGATCTGATGCTGAAGGTGGTGTTCCTGGTGACGATCTGCTTGGCACACCATATTTCAGAATTGCAGGCTCTCTTGTGTTCTTGTTTTGTTTAAGTATTGTCAAGTCTACGCTGACTCCTGGCAAACCAGCAGAGGCCCCTCTTCACTGCTGCTTTTGGATCTTGACTCACCTGATCTCCTTTGTGTTTCATTACCATTCAGTCTAGCTGCATCCCACGTCTACAGTTACTGTGTTGTCTGTCTTGAATAAATTGTAAGCTTTGATGAGCAGGGACCGTCTTCTACATGTGTCTGTGCAGCGCTGCGTACATCTTGTAGCGCTATACAAATGTTTAATAGTAGTAGTAATAGTAGTTGGCAAGGTATGATGGAGTAGATTGCCAGGCCTTTTCTTCCGAGGCAGTGGAGGGTAAAGTGACTTGCCCAAGGTCACAAGGAGCACCATGGGAATAAAACCCTGATCTCTTGGATACTAGGCTGTTGCTCTAAACCAGTGGTGGGCAAACTTTTTGACTCGAGGGCCGCAATGGGTTCATATATTGGACCCAGGGGCCGGACCAAGAGTAGATGGACGGTGTGTATGTAATTTAGCCATCAACCTCCGAGCTGTAGACCCCCGTTCTTGGGGCGCGTGCTTGCTAGCAGAGTTAGCATGCTTCGTGGCAAAATGACGGCTGATATTATATTCTTTGAAAACCGCAACAGTTTCCTGGCATATGAGACATACAGCCATTGATCGGACTTCCGTAAAAAAATATTTTGCTATCCATTCCTTATTATACACTCTGCATTCACTGTCCACTTTTCTTTTCTTTGCCCCACTCATTTTTGGATTCTGCAATAAAGATCTATAAATAAAAATAGGAGTTAAAACAGAAATTACTAAACACAACAGAAGAATAATAAAAATTAAAATAAGCAAGTGCAAATAATAGCGTGCAACTGAAGAAGAAGCAGATACCATCACGGACACTAGTCAGAAGGCCTCAGGATAATAAAAAAAACACTACATAACCTCAGACCCAGGCAAACTAGAAAAAAAGGGAAAGAAAGGAGAGCGATGCGTGGAGGTGGTCGGGGGAAAAAGTCCCCCAGAAGATTACTCATGCTCAAAGAACCGGATTTAGGCATAGACAACTGCCTCCATTGCTGAATTTTGCAGTCATGATGGACAGCAGCGGTCGGTATGAACAGAAGCAGCATCACCTAAAACTGAATTCAGTGCAGAGAATGCAAGCTAAGCCCCCCCTCCCTCCCCCAGGCCGAAGGGCGCTGTGGTGCCCTGCCCTCTCTGCTCATCTAGATTACCGTAGCAACAGAAAGCACATGCAAGCAGAGGAGACGGAGTGTGGCAGGGCCCTGTAGCTGCACAAAGCTTGGGTCCCTGCGCTGAATTCCGTTTCAGGTCTTGTTGCTTTTGCTTGGGGCCGGCCACTGCTGAAAAGGCCATGGTGAGGGCAAAATCTGGACAGGGCCATCAGGAAGAAGGACAGGACAGAAGGATGTCCCCTATCCCTTACCTGCAAGCACCGCCACTTAAAGTCTGCCTCCGACTGTGTTTTATAAGTACAGCTTTCATATTATAGAACAGAACTGTGCTAAGGGAGCAAGGAGTACTCGTTAATTATGGAGATCAACATATTAAGCTCCTCCCCCCATCTTTTCCAATTTATACGCTGGAAGAGTCCAGTTATCCTCACTGCCTGTTCGAAAAAAATTCAGCTCAGAAATGCCCCAGAGAACTCACGCAAACCTAAAAAAAACCAATTATATCTTTCCCCACCCCCCAGTACCTTCACCACTGGTCATACGCTGCCATCTCACGACTCGCATCCTCTCTTCCAGTGCAAGACCACTAGCTGCTGAGGGGCCGGATTAAAAGGTCCGCAAGTCTTCTAACACGGCTTAGCGGTTGTACGTATAAAGCGGAAACATTCAAAAGTTAAGCTTTCCCCAAACTAGGAACCAGCACGCCTGCAGATTACCCAACTAAACCGTGCAGGCTTCCTTGCCACAGAAGCAGAGGAGACATGGAATCTTACCTTACTGATGATGAGGGGCTCCCCATGTTCCCGGCCCCCCTTCAGGGTGAATCCCCAGGGAGCCCATCCACTCAGCCGCACTTGCAGCAGCTTCCAGCCGTCAGCACCTCTCTGCTCCACCCTCCCCAGGAGCTGCGCTGAATCTGGCTGGCCACCCTGATACGGAAACATCTCCCGGCCTCCCCGGATCTCTACATGCTCCATGATTCCGGCGTCTCCTTTAGTCCGATCCGAGGACCCGCATACTAAAAGCGGCGGCTGGCAGCGGTCCCATTCGGGGCTCCTGTCTGCTCCAGCTGATCACCGTTAAGGTGGATCGCCCAGAGGAGTTGTTTGTTGGAACTGCATCCTCTCTTCCAGTGCAAGCCCACTAGCTGCTGAGGGGCCGGATTAAAAGGTCCGCCGGGCCGTAGTTTGCCCATCCCTGCTCTAAACACTAGGCTGCTTCACTCCCACTCTTTTATGTGTAGAGCCTTATTTGGTGTTTTCAAAAGAGAAGGTGATTCTTCATCCGGTGCCTGCCTTCCTGCTGAAAGTATGGTTGATCTTCCCATCTCAATTAAGTCTTTGCATTACCAGCATGAGGGCTCAGGCATCTTCCTGTGTTGCAGCTAGCATTGTTCCGCCTCAAGACATTTGCAAGATGGCGAACATGGTTATCCCTTCATTCTTTTGTGCATCATTATAGGCTGGATGTGCAGCCCTGCAAGACATGAATTTTGGGGCACGGGTGTTGCAGGCTGGCGTCTTGGTACCCCCTTCCCCCCATGGGTAGTACTGCATTGGTATGTCCTGCACAACTGGACTGGAGGAACGATTAGGAAGGTGAAAGTAGGCCTTACCTGCTAATTTTCTTTCCTGGAGTCCAGTACCCATCAGGGACTTGGCTGTGAGTCTGTTGCTGTCTCACGTCTGTTCTTGAAGAATGTGATTTTTGGAACAGGAGAATTCAGAACAGCTGTTTCTATTGGGATTTCTGGTTATTCGGTTCATTGCCCAGGGTTCTGCTGTGTTTATCCTGGTTTTCCCCCTGTATGTGGGCCCTTTGGTCCTTGAGGGGGAGGGGGTGTTAAGTTAAAATAAATAAATAAAAATTTTAAAAACGTTTTGGATTCTTTGGAATCTGGGGTGCTTCAATGAGGTGCTAGCAGAGAATTGGGGTTTGGGACGCCGTTCTGCTTTGTGATGGTCGTACTGACTATGGATAGGTGCACAGGCTACTTAAGAGAGAATGTTACAAGTCATATTTTTTCCATTCTCCATCTGCTGGTAGATGAGCATAACCCACACATCCGTACTGGACTGGAAGGACTCCAGGAAAGAAAATTAGCAGGAAAAGCCTAACTTCAATGTAAGGGGAGGGGAGACGAATGCCAAGGATATAAAAATATAATAGCTGAAATTTCAGAAAAGTAGGTAAAATTAGAGATAGCTATGGCTAATATGCCTCCTGCTGTTTGTGGGCATTCCATAGAAAAAGCTGAATATCTTGGTGGGAGACATTGCTTTAAGTAGGCCCAATCTCCCTTTTAAAACCATGGTTTGATGAGGCACACAATATCTGTTATGCGAGTGAGAATAAGATAATATAGTAGCATAATCTTAGCTTGCAGGGATCTTGCATTCAGAAGACAAGCTAAATGGATAAGAAGGTAGTGCAGTAGAGAAGTTGCCTTACCTGTGGAGGATGCATACGAGCTGTTCTAATGAGAGGGGTCTAGGACTCAAAAGATTGGAATTTGTCTAGTTGGCATCATCTGTCCCAGCCATGAGTAGACAGTAATGCAAGCTGACTACGTAAAACTACATATAAATTTAGGGGCAGCAGGCAGGCATAGGCAGAACTACCCCCTGCTTTTTTGGGGATGAGTGTTATTTGTTTAGTGTTATAATGTAAGCTGCTCTGGGATCTTTCTGGAACACACCAGCATTGTGATATGCTAGGTCTGGGGAGAACAGGGAGACTGCAGTTGGATTCAAACAGGAGAGGAGAGTAAGAGATGCTTTGCTTTTGGTATAACGGAGGTGTTGGGACAGTGGCCTTCAGCTTGACAGGGGCAGGGTAAATTTGGGCTGCTGTATTTTTGACCTGAAGGGGATGGGGTTTAGGAGCATTCCCCCCCCTCCCAGTATTAAGGCTCTCTAGGACTCTTCACACTTCCTTTTCTTGGCTCTCATGTAGTTGCCGTTTTTGTGCCAAAGAAAAAGAGGAAAATGAGAGAACTGAATAAAAAAGAAGCTTTGGGAGACCTGCTGGATGCATTTAAAGAAGTAAGTGCTAGAAGGAATGGGGAATATGGGAGAGTTGTTGGCTTGGGAAGTGTGAACACTGGATCCTGCAAGATAGGGATGGCTTGTGCGAAAACTTGATAAGTAGGAGATACACTTCATACTCTAAAGTGGGGGGGACATGCATATGTATGTATTGGATCATGGGATGTGGAAGAAGTGGGTGCATGTATGTTTGTGTGTATTGAAGCCCAAGAGGAAGCAGATACAGAATGGTTGTGTTTGCGTTGAAGGGAGTGTGAGCAAGATATGTGTGTGCATACTGGATTATGGAGAAAGGGGTAGGCACACATTTTGTGTGCTGGAGTCCAAGAAAGGTGCAGAATAGGTGTGTTTTGTCAAGGAAGTATGTGGGAGAGGACTGAGGGCAATGAAGTGTTTGAGAATTCTTATTAATTCTGTAATGTGCAGGGCAAGCTGAGAAATATGGAAAGCATTAGTGGGTTTGCATGAGCAGAACAGAGGAGCATGTAGGGTGGGGAACTGGAGGAGTGGGTGGAAGGTGGTTGGTTCTGTTACACATGCATCTAGTCCTCTGATCACCAAAGTTGAATTTATGGAAGGGATCTTGAAGACATTCTCCCCATGTCACACTTGCATACTAGGAGATGGAATTTGCCCTTGTTACCTTGGCAATGAGAAGGGGAGACTACCCTTTGCTCTCGGGGTTACATTACGGAGAGGAGAGTGGGCAACCTCTGCCATGAGGGCTGTTTTATCTACCATGACCATTTCCTTTGAAAAGGCAGCCTAGATAGATATATAAATAACTTAAGGTGCTTTCTGGGAGTTTTGTGCGAGTAAACCTTCACATGGGATTTGGCTCTTCTGTGTGTATTATATGTGAACATGGGCTAGGCTCTGCCTTCCAGAGGTTTGTGCACTCACATGCACAGGGATTAGGCTCTGCTCTCAAGGGTACAGCACATGATGGAGGTGGTTATGCTGCCCACAGCATGGAAATATGCATGAACACACAATGTGTTAGTGTGGGAAAGCTCAACCCTCTTTCTGCCTGACTTGTTCACTTTCTTCATTTCTTGCTATGTAAAGTCACAGGTTGGGGATGGATCATCACAGACAGACTCACAGACGTCTGCTACTATCTCAGAGGCAGAGCAGGAGGAGACTATCCCTGCAGCTCAGGAAGACCTTGAGGAGACCTGGGAAGAGAAGGAGGATAAATTAGATGCAGAAAATATCCAGCCTGGTGAGCAGAAGTATCAATACAAAGAAGGTGAGCCCCCTTCCTTCCAGCTTGTATCCCGACCCACCCTCTCTGTCATGATAGCTAGCATTGTTTGTTCTTGCAGAGCAATGGAAACCTCTGAACCCAGAAGAGAAGAAGCAGTATGACCGCGAGTTCTTGTTGGGCTTTCAGTTTATCCTGGCAAGTATGCAGAAACCTGAAGGGCTGCCACAGATCACAGATGTAGTGCTCGACAAGGTTAGTGCTCAGCCCCCATGGATGCTTACTCTCAAGCTTACAGATTATAAGTAGTAGTATTGAAATCCAGTTGGGTTTTGTTTGACTTAGCAACAGTTCACAAACTCTACTAAGTGCAGCACATGTATAGTTCCTGCAGCATCCCTGTCTCCTCCAGAAGTGGTGGTGGTAATGAGTCGGGGGCGGGGGGGGGGATTGATAGTAAAAGCAGTGGGAGCACAGCTGAGATGAGGGGCAGCGAGCAGAGAGAATGGAAGTGTAGAGGATTGCTGTATGTGTAGCCCTGCTCTTGTACAAGCCCCTATATGCAGAGGCAGAGACAAAGGAGTGAGGTGGAACTACAACAGTCTGTAATGAATACCCACAACCTGGCTGCATTTTGGCTTGGTGCCTTGGTCAGGGGGAATGACCTCCAGGGAAAGCAGAAATACAAAGATAAAAACATATCTATTAACATAAAATATATTTAAAAATATTATACAAATCAAATCAGTACATAAATAAAAATATGTATCTGCAAGTACGTCCAAAAAACAAAACGACAACATGATATAAAACAAATTATAAAAGTAATTGCAAAGAATGACAACTAAAATCAAAAAGGGACACACAGTTAAGAGAACCAAAGTGATAATTAAAAGGATAAATAAGACCCTAAAATTGTAGGGTATCTGAGGACTATAGGAGGAGGGGTAGCATGAACATAAAATATAATATTACCAATTGAAAAAAGTAAAAATGACAGTCATATAATGGATACAATATTTTCTCCGGGAACAAGCAGGAAGTCAGTCCTCACATATGGGTGATGTCGGCACCGACGGAGCCCTCGCAGAAGCATCCCCCCAGTTTTCAAAGAAAGCCTTTGGGAGCTGCCACCACGCATGCGTGGTCCCCTTCCTGCCCAAGGGTGCCATCTTGCTCAGCCTCCTATTTTCCGAGGAGCCCTTCGGACATTGTCTTTCTTGTCCCTGGAAAAAGTTTATTTTGTAACTCGAGTTTCCAACTAGTCTTCGGTATTGCACCGGTACTCTTCCCTCCTACCGACTTCGGTGTCTCGGCGTCGGGCTCAGTTTCATTTTTGTAGTCTTTTTGTTGTTTTCTTTTTCTGGCACCTTCGTGCCTTTTTTTCTCCCGCTGACAGCCCAGAGAGTCTTCGATCTCGCAGGGGTACTTTTTTGCCCCATGGCTACCAGTGGTTTTATGAAATGTGATCGGTGCTCCAAAATCTTGTCTTTGACAGACACTCACGACTACTGTCTCTGTTGCCTTGGGCCAGACCATGACCCAGCGGCCTGTGGTCTCTGCAAGAGGATATCCAGAAGGGACCTCAAGAGCCACTAGCAGCAGCACGATAAGTTCTTCCCAGAGTCCCCAATGCTTTCAAAAGCCAGGACCTCGTCTGAGGCCCTGAGATCTTGGGCGGAACTCTCTGAACCCGAGCCTCATTGTGGGTCCTCAGAAAGGAGGTCTCCCTCGAGGGAATCAAGAAAGAAGAAACCCTTGAAGGCAGTGTCCTTGGATGGTTTTGACTGGCTGGGAGTTCCCCGGGCCCGGTCCTGCAGTCCGAGACGCTCATCTGAGGCATCGGAGAAGGAGCGACCTGCAAAGGTCCCCCAGAAGGATCCGGCCGCGGACTGGCCTCTGTCCCCAGACACCCTCCTCGTCGAGGATTCCCCTTCAGAGGAGCCGGCGTTGGGCCCGATTCCCTTGGTGCCCATGCTGAAGGCTGCAGAGCCTTCTGGTCTGGAGTCCAGAATGATGACCCTGGAGCGCAGTTTCTGCCTTCATGAACCAGCAGTGGGCGCTGTTGTCTGGCATATCCAGTTCATCCGCCCCAACCACAGGCCCTTGACGTCCCTGGAGGCTGAGCTGATCCTCTAGGTCCTTCGGCCTCAAGTCTGTCCTCAGCTGAGGTTGCGTTCTGAGTCCTGTTCAATGGGACTTCGTCGTCCCCGGCAGGTTTACCGGGTGCCGGCCGTAAGGCATCGGGCCCCTCGAGGCCCACGAAGAAGCCCTCCTATGGAATCCTTCACGGACTACTCAGAGTGAGAGAGGACGATGAGTCCCCCGATACCCATCGCCACTGCAACGTCCCTTCGGATTCTCCCATCTTGGAACCTCGGCAGTGGTCCCCGCCCGAGGATATGGGCTTCTTGGACTTTGTCAAGGACATGTCTAAGACTCTGGCATTCCTGACCAAGTCGGAGGAGGACACTTGGGTGGATGCGTTAAAGATCCTCCAGTACGAGGCCCCTCCTTGGGAATCACTCATGGTGCCCATCCCTCCCATTCTGGAATGTCTCATGCTCCGCATGTGGGAGACACCAGCATCGGTGCCGGTGTTGAGCAGACGGCTCAACTCAATGTATCTGGTCTGCCAGAGCCCCGGCTTCCAGAAGTCACAACTGCCACATAACAGACACAGTCCAAAACGTGAGATGAGTGGAAAAACAAATTTATTAGAAATATCGAACCTATAACAACCCGACACAGGCCGTGTTTCGCAAACCTTCATCAGGGGTTGATCAGGTAAGGTACTAAAAACATAAAGAACATAAATATTAAATATAATAGCATATTTTAAAAAAAGGTAAAAGAACAGATCCAAAGTCATAATATATAAATCATGCAAATAAAACTCATAAAGGATAAAACAATAAATATATTATAACCTAAAAAAGAATAGTAAAAAACTAAAAAGGTGAGGATACGCTAAATAGGATTTCACAACAGAACTATAATTTGACCACAATATTAATAACACATAAATTTAAAAACATAATAAAAACACAAGGGTGTGACAAGCAAAATTGCAACAGAGGTACCCATTTGTATGGACCCAAGAAACTGGTGGCCCTCGGCAGGCAATAGCTAAAATAGATAAATATAACTTAAGAATATCTACTAGACATATAAAATTATACATACATATTAGTCATCCTAAAACTAAAGAATCAATAAAAAACATAAATAATCATTAAAAGGAGGGCTATTTAAAATCAAGGACCAAACTTCTGTTCAGGAGCAAGAAACTAAGAGAAGCAGCAGGAGCAGCGAAAAAGGGGGGGGAAGAAAAACTTTAAATATTGTAATGACAATCCTCAAAAGTGAAAAGTACCTTATTATGTGGACTCAAGGAGCTGTATTCCTCAAGAGAATTAGTGATGATATCACTAAAATAGATAAATAAATAAATACAACTTAAAAGTTCTTATCATACTTACATATAAATGGACACACATAATAAATACTCTAAAAAAAAAAAAAAAAAGTAGTAAATAAATAGATAACTAAAACCAACTAAAAGGGCTATTCTGAAATGGAGTATTCAAAACTAGTAAAAAGCCAAGGACATAAAGGTGGGAGAATAGTCTATTGCCCAATATTCATTATGAATATACAGGAAGCTAAAAAGTCACACTATTAGAACAGCGGTCTATCTGTGAATCATGACAAAAATTCTTTTAATTCATCCACATAATGCTTTAGTTCTGTAGGCTATTTTTAGGATTATGAAGAACATTATTTTTATAATATCTTTATTGAGGTGGTCCCAATTCTTTTCAATTACAAACAGATTTCTATTGTGATTGCTATTTTTATCATAAATAGATACTTTGAAGTTATGATTCACAGATAGACCGCTGTTCTAATAGTGTGACTTTTTAGCTTCCTGTATATTCATAATGAATATTGGGCAATAGACTATTCTCCCACCTTTATGTCCTTGGCTTTTTACTAGTTTTGAATACTCCATTTCAGAATAGCCCTTTTAGTTGGTTTTAGTTATCTATTTATTTACTACTTTTTTAGAGTATTTATTATGTGTGTCCATTTATATGTAAGTATGATAAGAACTTTTAAGTTGTATTTATTTATTTATTTATCTATTTTAGTGATATCATCACTAATTCTCTTGAGGAATACAGTTCCTTGAGTCCACATAATAAGGTACTTTTCACTTTTGAGGATTGTCATTACAATATTTAAAGGTTTTCTTCCCCCCCTTTTTCGCTCCTGCTGCTTCTCTTAGTTTCTTGCTCCTGAACAGAAGTTTGGTCCTTGATTTTAAATAGCCCTCCTTTTAATGATTATTTATGTTTTTTATTGATTATTTAGTTTTAGGATGACTAATATGTATGTATAATTTTATATGTCTAGTAGATATTCTTAAGTTATATTTATCTATTTTAGCTATTGCCTGCCGAGGGCCACCAGTTTCTTGGGTCCATACAAATGGGTGCCTCTGTTGCAATTTTGCTTGTCACACCCTTGTGTTTTTATTATGTTTTTAAATTTGTGGTGTTAATATTGTGGTCAAATTATGGTTCTGTTGTGAAATCCTATTTAGCGTATCCTCACCTTTTTAGTTTTTTACCATTCATTTTTAGGTTATAATATATTTATTGTTTTATCCTTTATGAGTTTTATTTGCATGATTTATATATTATGACTGGATCTGTTCTTTTACCTTTTTTTAAAATATACTATTATATTTAATATTTATGTTCTTTGTTTTTAGTACCTTACCTGATCAACCCCTGATGAAGGTTTGCGAAACACGGCCTGTGTCGGGTTGTTATCGGTTCGATATTTCTAATAAATTTGTTTTTCCACTCATCTCACGTTTTGGACTGTGTCTGTGATACTCAGGTGAGTACTGCCTCCTTGTTGGACTGTTCCACAACTGCCACATAACTCCATGGTGGTGGAGTCGGCCATGCGTCGGCTGAAAAGCCAAAAGAGACACTCCTCGGTGCACCCCAGCAGGGAGGTCCGCACCTTGGACGCCCTGGGCAGAAAGTGCTACCAGGGCTTGATGCTCCTCTGCCGCATCCATGCCTACCAGCTGTACAGGGGAATGCACTTGAGAGACCTGGCGAAGGAACTCGCTGGGTTCTCGGCTGGTCTCTCCAAGGGACTTTTTGCAGCGGTTCAAGATCCTGGCCAAGGCCATGAGTGCTCCAAATTCCTGTCTCGAGCGGCCTATGATGGGTTCGCGTTGGCAGCCCGAGTAGCCGCGGCAGGCATTGGTGCATGCCGCCAAGCTTGGCTTCAAACGTCAGACCTCGAGCAGTGGGTTCAGGACAAGTTGGTCGATGTCCCATGCCAAGGAGAGAACCTCTTTGGCAAACCCATGACCGACAAGGCTGCCGAGCTGGAGACCAAGTTCATGACGAGGACCAGGCTCTCTAAGAAGACTGCTGCCCCTCCCCGACGTAAGGGCTCGGGTAAAAGCCCTTATCTCCAGGAACAAGCAGGAATGAGTCTTCACATATGGGTATAGTCGGTACCGACGGAGCCTGCGCGAGAACGCTCCCCAGCGTCCAGAAAGAAAGATTTTGGGAGCATCCCACAGCGCCTGCGCGCTGCCTTCCCGCCTTTCCTAACCACCTCTCTCCAGTTCTTCTTTTCCGCGGAGCCAGCAGGTCGTGTTCCTGTCACCGCTGAAGAAGTTCTTTATTTTTCTTTATTTCTTTGGTCGCGCGTCTGCCGCCTTCGACGTTGGACCGGTACTGCCGGTCTTTTCTTCTTTCTACTTTAAAAAAAAAAAAAAAAAAAAACCTACCGTTTCCCACTTCTGTGCATTTTTTCCTTTTGGGCCTTAGGCCTAGAAAAAATTTCCTCATGGAAAAGCCCGCTTCCGGGTTTAAAAAGTGCACGAAGTGCAGCAATACTCTTTCTATCACTGACACCCATGACTGGTGTCTAAAATGTTTGGGTCCTGACCACTCCATCACCGATTGTGAGTCCTGTTCCATGATGTCTAAAAGAAGTCGACAGAATCGAGCGGCCAAGCTCAGTACCCTGTTTCCCTCTGATGCAGCTTCGGTGGCATCGACATCTTCCAGGGCTGCTTCTTCCTCCCATGGATCTCAGGTAACCAAACATAAGTCCAGCCGGTCCTCGAAGGGTAGATCTCCCTCTAAGTATCGAGATGCCTCCGGGCTTGCTCTCGAGGATCCTGCACCAGCAAAATTACCCCGGTGGGAAGCTCCGGCTTCCAAAGCTTCATCTATGGGGTCACAGGTTGACATCGATGGCGTTGCCTCGACCGATCACCTGTTGCCATGTTCTGGGGTACCGGTGGTTTCCACTGCTACCGACATCCAGACATTGGTTGCGTCGATGGATCAGAGTATTCTGACCATGCAGCGTGCCATTACGGCATTCATACAAGCTGCGACGCCTCCAGTACCGCAACAAACTCCGTTGTCGGTACCGGTTCCGGCACCGATATCGGTTCCGGTGCCGGTACCGATTGCATAGACATTGGCTTCGGTGTCAACTGCAGCGGTACCCTGTTCTGTGATGCCCATCGGTACCGAATCGGTACCGATCACTCCCGATGTCGATACCACTCGGTACGCGTATCAGGCTCTGCAAGAGCATCCAGACAGGCGATACTTTGATTCTTCCGAAGACTCTGATGAATCAGAGGCTTCTGTCGAAGCATCGGTACTCCTTCCTCAGGAGCCCTCTTCTCCAAAAAGAAGAATGTCTCCTCCAGAAGACTTGTCTTTTCAAGACTTCATTAGGAAAGTGGCCAGGGGCCTCTCTATTTCAGTGGACCCTGAACCAGAGCCTAGAGCCAAGAAATTGGATATTTTACAATATCCTAAGGCTCCTAAAGAGGCAGCTACTTTACCAATTCATGAGATCCTTTATGATCACATGTTGGGCATATGGGAGACACCTCTTACTACCTCCCCTCATTCTCGCAGGTTGGACACCATGTACCGTGTTCCTGCTTGTCCTGGCTTTCATAAGACTCAGCTTCCTCACCACTCTATTGTGGTGGAGTCTGCTATGAAGAAGATAAAGAGTGCAAAAAGACACTCATCTAATCCTCCAGGAAGAGAATGCAGAACCTTAGATGCTTTTGGCCGGAGAATCTTCCAGGCCAATATGCTTACTGCCAGAATCAACTCCTATAGTCTCTATATGGGGATGTTTCTAAAGGAAGTTACAGATCATCTGCAAACTTTATCTCCTTTTATCTCAGAAGATAAAAGGGAGGAGTTTCTCACCTGGCTTAAACATGCCCAGGATGTTTCCAAATTTTCCAACCGTGCAGCCTTTGACTCTTTTGAGTGTGCCAGCAGAGCCTCGGTTATTGCCATAGGTGCACGCAGACTTGCTTGGTTACAAGCTTCTGATTTGGATCCCTGGGTCCAGGATGGATTAGGAAATCTTCCTTATACAGGTGAAAACCTTTTTGGCAAGGATTGGCAAGAAAAGGCCACTCAGATGGATGCTGAGAATTCTGCCTTAGATAGACTTTCAAAGTCTACTTCTGCTCCTGTTAGAAAAAGGTTATTCAAAAAGGCTTTCTTTCCCAAAAAAATGGAAATATTATCCTGGTTATGGTCACCAGGCATCTTCTGCAGGTCGTTTTGATGCAAAGCGTCAGCAACAACCTAAACAAGCCAAGCCTAAGGCTGCAAGGACTGCTACGGCCCAACAGCCTCAGCCTCCTCAGGGCCTTTGACTTACAACTAGAGAACTTATCCTTTCTGGCTGTAGAAGAACCAGAGCCTCTCACCATTCCAGGAAGGTTAGCTCACTTTGCTCCCAGATGGGAACAAATCACAGCAGAGCAATGGACCCTCTCCATCATAAGGGAGGGGTACAAGCTTCATTTCTTAAACCTTCCTCCTCACACCATGGTGAGAGAGTTCCATTCTCCAACATCTCTCCTCGACCTTCTGGGTCAGGAGATTACTACCCTTCTTGCCCAAAGGGCAATAGAAGAAGTACACCTTCTTCAACAGGGTTCAGGGTTCTACTCCCCCTATTTTCTTATCCCAAAGAAAACAGGTGGCTACAGACCCATATTAGATCTCGGAGAATTGAACAAGTTTCTATGCAAGGAGAAATTCAAGATGATTTCTCTCAGTGCTCTCCTTCCATACCTTCAGAGTCAGGATTGGCTTTGTTCTCTAGATCTCAAGGATGCGTACACCCATGTCCTCATCCATCCAACACACAGAAGGTTCCTTCGGTTCCTTTATCAAGGAAAGCACTACCAATACAGAGTGCTTCCTTTCGGTCTGGCCTTTGCTCCAAGAGTGTTCACAAAATGCATGGCAGTAGTAGCTGCATTTCTACGCACTCTAGGAATATTTGTATTCCCATATCTGGACGACTGGCTCATCCGAGCTCCATCCCAGACAGAGGCCCAGGCTTCCCTAGCCTGCACAAGGCGTGTTCTTCAGTATCTGGGACTGGTAATAAACATCCCAAAATCACATCTCACCCCTACTTAGTCACTAGAGTTCATAGGGGCCTTGCTGGATACCACAACTGCAAGGGCCTATCTTCCTCAAGCCCGTTGCCTACGATTGGTGCAGTTAGCCTCACAAGTTCAGTTAAAGTCCCATTTAACTGCTCGAGAGATGTTACAACTGTTAGGCCACATGGCATCCACCGTGCATGTGGTTCCTTACGCTTGCCTTCACATGCGGGCAGCTCAGTGGACTCTGTCCACCCAATGGACCCAGGCATCAGAGTGCCTGGCAGACAAAATAGCAACCTCCAGTCGCCTCTTTTGGTCTCTCCAGTGGTGGAAGTCCACTCAGAATCTGTTGCTGGGGTCCCCCTTTCAACAATTGCTACCCCAAGCAACCCTTACAACAGATGCCTCTCCAAGGGGTTGGGGAGCTCATCTACAAGATCTCTCCACCCAGGGCATCTGGTCTCCACAGGAGACATCTGTACATATCAACCTCTTGGAGCTCAGAGCAATTTTTCTAGCTCTAAGTCTTCCACACCCTGCTCAGCTACAAGACATTCCTCATCCACACGGACAACCAAGTAGCTATGTTCTACGTGAACAAGCAGGGCGGGACTGGCTCTCTGTCGCTTTGCAACGAAGCTTTGAGATTGTGGGTCTTCGCCAGAGAGCATCAAATTCATCTCATGGCAGTGTATCTTCCAGGGGTTCAAAACTCTTGGGCAGACAGACTCAGTCAAGTTCTGCTTCCACACGAATGGTCCCTCCATGGGGACCAAATAGCCAGGATCTTTCGAATTTGGGGAACCCCGGACATAGACCTGTTTGCAAGTCCGTGGAATGCCAAACTTCCCCGGTTCTGTTCCAGGATTCCGTGTCAGGGAGTTCAGGCCAGGGATGCCGTCCTCCTCCATTGGGGGAAAGACTTCCTCTATGCCTTTCCACCCATTCCCCTAACTTCCAAGACACTGTTCAAGCTTCAGAGAGACAAGGGGTCTATGATCCTCATAGCACCACGTTGGCCACGCCAAGTGCGGTACCCTCTACTTCTTCATCTCTCTCAAGCTCCCTCCCTGGACTTGGGATCTGCTCCAGACCTCCTGTCCCAGGAGGAAGGAACGTTGTGGCACCCAAATCCCCAGTCTCTTCACCTCAGGGCCTGGTTGCTGAAGGCCTAGACCTTCAAGATTTGCATCTTTCTCAGCAGGTGAAGGATATCCTTCATGCTTCCAGAAAGCCTTCAACTAGACATTCCTATGCTTTGAAATGGAAAAGGTTTACCATTTGGTGTGCAGAGAAGGGTCTTAACCCTCTTGCAATACCTCTGAATTCTTTACTAGACTATTTGCTGCATTTATCCCATGCATGCCTTAAAACGAATTCAGTAAGAGTCCATTTGAGTGCTATTGCAGCATCCCTTAAGCCTCTCAATGGACAGCCTATTTCCTCTCATTCTCTTATTGCAAGATTCATGAGAGGCCTTCTTTTAACTAAACCTCCCATTAGACCACCTCCAGTGGCATGGGGTTTGAATTTGGTTCTTGGCCAGCTTATGCAGCCACCCTCTGAACCCTTAGCCACTACCTCCTTGAAATTCCTTTCCTGGAAGGTTATTTTTCTCATTGCAGTCACCTCAGCTCGCCGTATCATTGAACTGCAAGCCTTGGTGGCTAATCCTCCTTATGCAAGGTTCCATCATGACAAGGTAGTCCTCAGGACTAATCCACACTTTATGCCTAAAGTGGTCTCACCTTTTCATCTGAACCAGGAGGTGTATTTACCTGTCTTTTTTCCAGGACCTCATGCATCAAGTGCAGAGAGGAATCTTCATACCCTGGATTGTAAGAGAGCACTTGCTTTTTGCTTACAAAGGACACAGCAACATAGAAAGTCCTCTCAACTATTTGTTGCTTTTGATCCCTCTCATTTAGGACTTCCAGTCTCTAAGAGAACTCTGTCCAATTGGATTGCTCAGTGTATTTCTTTCGCCTTCCAGAGTAAGAACCTTTCTCTGGAGGGCCATGTCACAGCTCACAATGTGAGGGCCATGGCAGCCTCTATGGCTCGACTAAACTCTGTGTCCATTGACCAAATCTGTCGAGCGGCCACCTAGGCCTCGGTTCATACCTTTACAGCCCATTACTGTTTGGACAACGACTCCCGCTGGGATGCCTTGTTTGGTCAGGCTGTTCTCAAACACCTGTTTCATACCTAATCAACTCCTACCCCCCATCCCTGTTTGGATGCCCGAGATCCATGGGGGGAGGTAGAGCCCTTCTCAGGGACTCACAAGCTTGGAGATCTCCCTGGCATCTCTAGCTGGGGAGTCCCCATATGTGAAGACTCATTCCTGCTTGTTCCTGGAGATAGCACAGTTACTTACCTGTAACAGGTGATCTCTGGGAACAGCAGGAATAAGTCTTCACAACCCACCCACCTCCCCTAGAAGTTGTATCTCTCTATCTATCTTTCCTTTCCTCTCTCTTTCTCTTTGTCTCAGCTTAAAACTCGAACTGGAGAGAGGCGGTTAGGAAAGGCGGGAAGGCAGTGCGCAGGCGCTGTGGGATGCTCCCAGAAGCTTTCTTTCTGGACGCTGGGGAGCGTTCCCGCGCAGGCTCCGTCGGTACCGACGATACCCATATGTGAAGACTTATTCCTGCTGTTCCCAGAGATCACCTGTTACAGGTAAGTGTGCTTTACACGAGGAAGGGAGCTGCTTACCGAAACTACCCACCCTTTCAGGCCCCCATCTCCCCAACAGGGTCAGCAGGCCAAGGGACATGGTCATGGCCTGCATAAGCAGAAGGCTCCAAAACCCCAGGCACCGGCCACATCCCAGCCAGTGGGGAGCTTTTGACTCCTTGAGCATAGTTTCTCTACCCTAAGGAGATCAGCAGCCCACAGGGGGACGTCTGGCCCTCTATGCCCACAGGTGGGTGGTCATCACCATTGACTCCTGGGCACTAAGGATGGTCAGGGAAGGTTATCTCCTCCACTTGGCTCAGACACCTCCCCCTTATTTTCCAGAAGAGCCCCTCGGGTCTCTCCTCCACCGGGACCTTTTTCTGAATGAGTTGGCAAGTCTTCTCGAAGACAATGCGGTGGAACAGGTGCCCCACCACCTCAAGGGCAAAGGGTTCTACTCCAGATACTTTCTCGTGCCAAAGAGGACGGTGGGGGGGGGGGGGGGGGCTAGGGCCAATCTTCGACCTGCACAACCTCAACAATTTCCTGGTGAGAGAGAAGTTCAAGATGCTCTCCCTTGGAACATTGCTGCCATACCTCAGCAGGGAGACTGTCTATGCTCCTTAGACCTCAAGGATGCATATACCCACATCCTCATCCACCCCAACCACAGGAAGTACCTGCGATTCGTAGTAGGGGGCAGGCACTTCCAATACAGGGTGCTCCCCTTAGGCCTAGCCTCTGCCCCAAGAGTCTTCACAAAATGCCTTGCAGTCGTCGCTGCCTTCCTCTGACTCCAGGGGGTCTTTATTTTTCTCCAGGAACAAGCAGGATGTCAGTCCTCACTTATGAGTGACGTCGGCACCGACAGAGACCGTGCGGAGCAATTCCCCAGCTTTCATAGAAAGCCTTTGGGATTGCTGCCACGCATGCGTGGTCCTCTTCCCGCCCAAAGGTGCCATCTTGTTGTCCGACTCCCAGCCTGAGAGGTCCGAGGAGGAGTCCGACTCGGGCAGGTCGCCCCATCCAGAGGCCGAGATCTGCTTTGGAGCCAGAGGCCTTGGAGGATTGCGCTCCCAAGGACCGGGAAGGCAGATGAGGCTGACGCTGATGCTCTTGGCTCTCGGGGATTTCCAGGGTGGATTTTGGTGTCCCTCTCGAGGGAACCTCTGTCTCGAGGCACGGGTAAGTCGTGCTGGGCATGAGGGCCTGCTGTGCAGCTAAGAAGGCAGAAACGCTGCGCTCTAGTGCTAGCATTCTAGACTCCCATGCGGGCGTGGGATTCTGCCTCGCCAACACCAGGGTTACCGGGTCTGGCATGGAGGAAGAGAGGTGGTCCTCACCGGGACGACCCTCAGGAGACCAGGCGCCATCCCCGGAGGCCTCTGTATCTGTACAAGGTACTTTTCGAAGACGCTCCTTGTCCTACTCTTGAACGCCACGAGGGGGGGCTGAGCGACCGAGCGCTGGAGGCCCTGACAGCGACTTTGAGGTCGTCGTCTTAACGCTGCTCCACTTCCCGGGACCCCTGGTTGGAGTGCCGCCGAAAACACGGAACCGAAGTGGGGGATCCCACCAGCGGAGGGATGACAGAGGGTGCCGCTGAGGATTCCAGGGCCACCTTCCGGAAAATGTCATCGGATTTCTGCATACGGCTGAGCATGGCCTTAGAGGACATTTTCTTGCAAAGAGAGCAGAGCTCCGGGTCATGGTCGTCCCCAAGACACCGAAGGCAAAAGTTATGGGTTTCCGTGAGCGACATGTTCTTGGAGCATCTGTCGCATTTTTTAAAACTGGTGGCCGTAGGGGCAAAAACGACCCCCGCTAGGTCGAAGACCTTTGCGGCCAGCTGTTGGCGAGGGAAAAAAGGGCATGAAACCCACAACAGGGAAAAAAGCATTTAATGAAGGATATCCCCTCACTCGAGGGGAAAAAAGGAGAGCAGGGGAGGATGGAAGAGGACTGGTGCAACCGGAAAAAACATGGCCCAGAGACCAAAAACAAAACACTTTTTTTGAGGGACAAGGACGTGCGTCCGAAGGGCTCTGTGGAAAAAGGGAGACTGAGCAAGATGGCACCTTTGGGCGGGAAGAGGACCACGCATGCGTGGCAGCAATCCTAAAGGCTTTCTTTGAAAGCTGGGGAATTGCTGTGCGCGGGCTCCGTCGGTGCCGACATCACCCATAAGTGAGGACTGATTCCTGCTGTCCCTGGAGATCACCTCCTACCTGGACGACTGGTTTATAAAGGGATGCACGGCCTCAAAGGTGCAGCAGGCCACTGCACACACCATCCAGGTTCTGCAACACTTGGGCTTTGTCATAAACTACTCCAAGTCTCTCCTTTTCCCAACACAGTGCCTGGAGTTCACCAGGGCAAAGATCTGACACCCTCCAGTCAAAGGCCTTCTTGCCCAAGGACTGAGCCGTTTCTCTCAAATCTCTA
This sequence comes from Ichthyophis bannanicus, assembly GCA_033557465.1. Lineage (NCBI taxonomy): Eukaryota > Metazoa > Chordata > Amphibia > Gymnophiona > Ichthyophiidae > Ichthyophis > Ichthyophis bannanicus. The sequence continues at coordinate 976,262 of JAWIIG010000033.1, read as the reverse complement.
GCTCGGGACATACAGCACCGTCCTTCGGTGACCACCTGGCTTCTTCTGTGCCGCCTCAGGCACATAGCCTCCACGGTCCACATCACACCAAACGCTCGCCTCCGCATGAGGACAGTGCAGCGGTGTCTCCGGGACCAGTGGTTTCAGGCCACAGGCCGCCACAGAGACAGAGTATCGGTGACCCGCCAGTTGGCGGACTCCCTAGTTGGTAGCAGTCTCCCCTGAATCTCAAAACGGGCATGCCTTTTCAGGCCCCAAGCCATGTGAGGTTACTCACCACAGACGCCTCCCTGCTCAGCTGGGGGGAGCCCACTGCGGAGATCTCTGCATTTAGGGCAACTGGTCACCAGACGAAAGCACCCAGCAGATCAACCTCCTGGAGCTCCGAGTCATACACCTAGCCCTGAGCGTCTTCTGTCACCACCTGCGTCATCAGCCAGTGCTGGTCCAGACAGAAAACCTGGTGATGGTGGTCTACGTGAACAAACGGGGGCACGGTGTCTCATACCCTTTGTCAGACGGCACTGCTCTTGTGGTGGTCGTATGCAACTAACAGGGTATCCTCCTGCGGGCAGTCTACCTGCCAGGCCAGGGCAACCTGCTGGCCGACAGACTCAGCAGAGTTCTCCAGCCCTCACGATTGGCAGCTGGACCCCAGGGTAGCCAGTCGGCTTTTCTGGCTCTGGGAGGAACTCGTGATGGACCTGTTTGCCAGTCCGGACAACTTTCAGTTGCCCTGCTTCTGCTCCTGGCAGGCCCACTCCTCCAGGGTGGCAGCGAACGTGTTCCTAGTCTCATGGTCGGAAGGCCTCATGTATACCTTCCTTCTGACACCGCTGATCGCCAAGACCTTGTTCAGGACCCTCTGCGATAGGGCCTCGCTCATCCTGATAGCTCCTCGGTGGCACAGGCAACCGTGGTTCCCACTGCTTCTGCAGTTGACAGTGGAGGCCCCCATCTCCTTGGGGACCGCCCTGGGACTCATTTCTCAGGAGGGGGGATCTCTCCTGCACCCCAGCCTGGAGTCCCTGTCGCTGACAGCGTGGCTGCTGAGAGGGTGACTTTGGCCTTCCAGCGCAGGTGGAGGAGATTCTGCTGGCCTTTCGCAAGGCCTCTACATGCAGGGAGTACCACAAGGCTCCGCCTTATCAGCACTATTATTTAACATCTACATTCAGCCAATATGCAACATCATGAGAGAAAACAACATACAGTATACAGTCTATGCCGATGACATAATGATTTACACACCCATCTCGATCGACAACCCGGACTACTCCAAAATAACAAACTCTCTCATACAAATGAATGACTGGTTCCAGAAAAACAACCTAACCATAAACTACAGCAAGACTGAGGCACTAATCATCACCCGAAACATCAACTTCATCTCCCCACCCAACATCAAGATAAAGAACACAAGCATACCCATAAAAACAGAAGTTAAATACCTTGGAGTAACTCTGGACAACAAACTGAATCTACAAGCTCACATAAGCAAAACCACCAGGAATGCATACCACAGGATGAGCCTAATCCGACGTCTCAAACCCCTCCTCGCTCCGGATCACTTCTGCACAGTCTGCCAGGCCCTAATAACCCCACTCCTAGACTTCTGCAACCCAATTTATCTTGGCCTCCCAAAACAAACCCTCAGACCACTGCAACTGGCACAGAACATGGCAGCACGCATAATAGCCGGCACTTCAAGACAGAACCACATCACACCTATCCTGAAAGACCTACACTGGCTTCCAATCACCTCACGCATCAAATATAAGACAATCATAAACATATTCAAAATTAAACAACAATCATCGGCCCTTAGCTTACAGACCCTCATACAACCTGACAACAGTACACGACCGAGGAGAAGGGGCACTTCCAACCGCGTCAGCACACCAAAGGAGATCACCAAGGTCCAGAAGGACACCTCAGAACGAGCCCTTTCCCTGGCTGCACCAACAATTTGAAACATGCTACCAGACGAACTTCGACTAACTACAGACATCAAAGACTTCCGGAAGCAACTAAAGACAACCCTTTTCTTTGAACACTATGGGGATGTCACATGATAGACACACCATTCATTTCTCTTGACACTACATGTATAATAGTGCACAATGTAAATAGCGCATCATTAATTGAATATACCCTGACACACTCACACACACTCTGGAACACTGCATGACCCTCCCTAAAAAACACTATTGTGATTGTTTGCTGTGAAAACCGCTTTGATTCAATGAAAAGGTGGGATAGAAATCTGTTTAAATAAATAAATATAATAAATACTTGGAAGGCTTACGCCCTCAAATGGCACAGGTTCTCTGCTTGGTGCGCCGAACACGGGGCTGATCCTTTCTCCTGTCCGGTGGCTCTGTTACGGTGCCTTCTCCAGCTCTCTGTCCAGGCTCAAGTTTAACTCTGTCCGAGTGCACCTGAGTGCCCTGGTGGCGCACCACCATCCAGTGGATGGTAAGCCCCTCTCGGTCCAACCTTTGGTGACCCGTTTCCTTCGGGGCCTGCTCTTATCGAAACCCCTGGTTCGCCCTCTGGCAACCAAATGGGACCTCAACGTTGTCTCCGGACAGCTCACTCGCCCGCCCTTCGAGCCTCTGATTACTTGCCACCTTCGCTACCTCTCTTGGAAGGTGGTTTTCCTGATTGCGCTCACCTCCGCTCGCCGAGTTAGCAAACTCCAAGCCCTTCTGGCGGAGGTGCCTTATACCAGGTTCTACAGGAACAGAGTGGTGCTTCGCACGCACCACAATTTCCTGCTGAAGGTTATGTCGCCCTGCCATCTTAACCAGGAAATGGTGCTTTCTACCTTCTTCCCAAGACCTCACTCCAGTCAGGCGGAGACTGTCCTTCACACCTTGGACTGTAAGAGGGCTTTGTCCTTCTATATCCATCGCACTCGGGCCCACCGCAAAGCTGCTTAGCTTTTCATCTCCTATGACCTCAGTAGGCTGAGGAAGGCGGTGACCATGGGTGACAGACAGTATCGTCTTTGCTTATCAGCAGGCAAGTCTCCCGCTGGAAGGTTGCGTCATGGCGCACCGTGTCAGGGCCATGGTGCCTTCAGTAGCAAATTTGCACTCCGTCCTGATGGTGGACATCTGCCAGGCCACCACCTGGTCTTCAGTCCGTACCTTCGCAGCCCATTACTGCTTGGAAAGAGAGTCCCAATGGGACAGTGCCTTCGGCCAGGGTGTGCTCCGTAAACCTTTTCGGGGTCTAAGCAACTCCTACCCTCTGACCCTTCTGTGTTCAGGCTACCAGAGTGCTCGTTTCATCGGACACAGGGGTCCTACTGTGGTCTGTGTAAATGGACTCAGTTGCTGCTGCTTGCAGCTCCCCTTGCGGGAGCCCTGTTTTTTGCTATGGGCTTTTGGTAGCCTCTAGCTAGGGAGTCCCATATGTGAGGACTGACTTCCTGGTTCTTCCCAGAGAAAGAGTAGTTACTCACCTGTAACAGGTGATCTCCAGGAATAAGCAGGAATGTAGTCTTCGCATATGGGTATCGTCGGTACCGACGGAGCCTGCGTGGGAACGCTCCCCAGTGTCCAATAGGAATGCTTTTGGGAGCATCCCTCAGCACATGCGCGCTGCCTTCCCGCCTTTCCAACTGTCCCTCTTCAGATCTTCGTTTTACGCCGAGCCGACAGGACACATACCCTGTCACCGTAGAAAATTTCTTCTTTAATCTTGTTTTCTTGTGGTCACGTTTGCCTCCACACAACACCAACCAATACCACCGGTTCGGTTCTTTTTCTTTTCTTAAAAAAAAAAAAAAAAAAATTCTGAATTGTTTCTCTTCAGAAACTTTTCTTTTTCGGTGCTAGGTGCCATTTTGGGCACTAGGCCCCATTTTTCCTTAAAAGATGGAAAAACCAGCTAGTGGTTTAAAAAAAAAAAAAATGCACTAAGTGTGGCGGTACCACTTCCGTCACCGACATCCATGACTCGTGCCTTAAATGTTTATGCCCTGACCATTCTCCATCTGAGTGTCTCTCTTGTATGGGAATGACTAAAAGAGGAAGACAGAACCGGACTGCAAAGCTCGGTACCCTCTTTTCTTCGGATGCCAGGTAGATTGCATCGACGTCTTCAAGAACCTCTTCTTCCTCCCAAGGATCTCAGGTAACTAAACATAAAAGCCGGTCCTCAAACGGTAGCTCTCCTGCTAAGCATCGAGAGGCCATTGGCATTGCCCTTGAGGGAACCACACCGGCAAAACAGCCCTGGCGGGAGGCTTCGGCCTCCAAAGCATCAACGGGGTTCCAGGATGTTCTCGAGGCCGAGGCCTCGACATAACTACTGGTGCCATGCTCAGGGGTCCCGGCCGCCTTCACCGGTACTGACACCCAGGCATCGGCAGTGTCGATAGACCAGAGATTCCTCGCTATCGAGCGCAGTATTGCAGCTCTCCTTACAGCTGCGGTACCATTGACACCGATGGTTCAACAGGCACCAGTACAGATACCGGTACCAGCACCGATGGTACCGGCCCTGGTTGGAATTCTTCCCATGCCGTCTCTGTCAGGCATTGAAAGATCGGTACCGGATCAACTCGGTACCGACATTGATCGATACCAGGACCGTGCCTTACATGAACATCGTGATCAGAGATACTTTGAATCCTCCGATTCCGATGACTCTGATAATTCTGCCGGTACCAGAGTTTTTCTCCTGAAGTCTGTTCTTCTCCCCAGCGCAGAATGTCGCTTCCGGAGGACATGTCTTTTCAGGATTTTATTCGTGATGTTGCCAAAGGCCTTTCAATCACGGTAGCTCCTGAAAAGGAACCTAGAGTAAAGGAATTGGAAATTCTCCAATATCTTAAGGCACCAAAGGATGCAGCCACTCTGCCCATTCATGAAATTCTTCATGATCTGATGCTCAGAATGTGGGAGATACCTTTGACCACATCTCCTCATTCTAGGAGGCTTGATACCATGTATCGAGTTCCACCATGTCCTGGATTTCAAAAGACTCAGCTGCCACACCATTCAATGGTAGTGGAGTCAGCCATGCGTAGGATGAAAAATGCAAAGACATACATCCAATCCTCCAGGTTGTGAATGCAGGACTCTTGATGCTTTTGGATGTCAAACTTTTCAGGCTTCCATGCTTTCAGCTAGGATCAACTCATATATTTTATATATGGGAATGTTCCTCAAAGAGGTCACAGGAGATTTGGAGCTTATGAGCCCACTTCTCCCAGATGACAGACAAGACTTCCTTACGCTTGTCAGGCATGCTCAAGATGTCGCCAAGTTTGTGAATCGTGCAGCCTTTGACTGCTTTGAATGCATCAGCAGAACCTCTGCTATTGCCGTTGGTGCACGACGGATTGCCTGGCTTCAGACCGCAGACTTGGAGATTTGGGTACAGGATAAATTAGGCAACATCCGTTGCGCAGGAGAAACCCTCTTTGGCAAGAATTGGCAGGAAAAGGCTAATGAGATAGATGCTGACAATATCACCTTAGATAGATTGTCAAAATCTACAGCCACTCCAGCCAAAAAGAAACCCTATAAAAAGAACCCTCTTTCAGCAAAAAGAGGAAGTTTTATCCATCCTATACCCAGCAAAGCCAAGCTCACGGTCAAGTTGCCCAAAGGGGACAACAACAGCAATTTAAATAGCAAAAGGCCCGAGAGCTCAACCAGCTCCGCAGTTTCAGCCCCCTCAAGGGCTTAGCCTTCCTGCTTCTGAGGGGTCCAGAACTCCTAAATATTCCAGGCAAGATGTGTCATTTTGCCAACAGATGGCACCAAATAATAGCAGAAAATTGGACCCTCTCCATTGTAGGAGAGGGGTACAAGCTTCATTTTCACAGCATGCCCCCTCCTACAATCCTAAGGCAGTTCAATTCCCAGACCTCTGCAGATAATCTGCTGAATCACGAGGTCTCAACACTTCTTGCCCAAGGGGCAATAGAGGAAGTACCCATCCTCCAGCAGGGTACAGGATTCTACTCCCCCTATTTTCTTATTCCAAAGAAAACAGGGGGACACAGACCCATTCTAGACCTCAGAGAATTGAACAAATACTTGTTCCGAGAGAAGTTCAAAATGATTTCTCTAGGAACTCTTCTGCCATACCTTCAAAGTCAGGATTGGCTTTAGGTTTAGAGAGCAAAGGATGCATATACTCACATTCTGATCCATCCAGATCACAGGAAATTCTTACGATTCCTTTTCAAGGGAAAACACTTCCAGAACAGGGTTCTTCCCTTTGGTCTGGCTTCCGCAACAAGAGTTTTCACGAAATGCAGGGCAGTAGTAGCTACATTCTTGCGAACCCTAGGTATATTCGTCTTCCCTTACTTGGACGACTGGCTCATTCGAGCCCCCACAGGTGCAGAAGCCAGCTCTGCACTGTCTCACACAATGCGAATCCTGCAATACTTGGAATGGGTAATAAACTTCCCAAAATCCCAACTTGTTCCTTCCCAGTGTCTGGAGTTCATAGGAGCCTGTTTAGATACCAGACAGTCAAGGGCTTTCCTTCCACAGGCCTGTTGTCTTTGCATAGTGCAACTAGCTTCTCAAGCAGCGGGAAAATCCTCCCTAACTGCTCGAGAACTGCTACAGTTACTGGGACACATGGCATCCACAGTTCATGTAGTTCCCTATGCTCGCCTCCACATGCGAACAGCCCAGTGGACCCTATCCACACAGTGGGCACAGGCCACAGGACGTCTGTCAGACAAGATATCAAACTCTCATCGACTGATCTTGTCCCTTCAATGGTGGCAATCACTGGAGAATCTTTTAGTGGGGCTGCTTTCCAACAACCCCTATTCCAGGCCACCCTAATAGATGCATCACAGGTGGGTTGGGGAGCACACCTGCATCATCTCTCTACCCAGGGCACCTGGACTCCACAGGAGGCTTGTCTTCACATAAACCTCCTAGAATTAAGAGCAATCTATTTAGCTCTTCGAGTATTCCATGCCCAGCTCAGCTACAAGACAGTCCTAGTCCAAACGGACAATCAAGTAGCCATGTTCTATGTGAACAAGAAGGGCGGAACAGGCTCTGTGGTTATGCAACGAAGCTTTACGACTTTGGGCCCTCGCCAGAGAACATCAAATCCACCTTCTCGTGGTATATCTTCCAGCCATGCAAAACCTTTGGGCAGACAAACTCAGCCGAGTACTGCTGCCTCACGAATGGTCTCTCCATCAAGACCAGGTGACAAAGATATTTCACATCTGGGGGACTCCAGACATAGACCTCTTTGCAAGTCCACTGAATGCCAAACTTCCCCGGTTCTGTTCCAGGATTCCGGCTCACAACTGTCAGGCAAAGAGATGCCTTCCTCCATCACTGGGGTCAGGACTTCCTCTATGCCTTCCCACCTATTCTCCTCATCCCCAAAACACTCTTCAAGCTTCAACGAGACAGAGTTCGTATGATCCTCATAGCGCCACGGTGGCCACGCCAAACGTGGTATCCCCTGCTTCTACATCTCTCTCAAGCTGCGCCTCTGGACTTAGGGTGTGCTCCAGATCTCCTTTCCCAAGAGAGCGGGACCCTATGGCATCCGAATCCCCAGTCCCTGCATCTCCCGGCCTGGTTGCTGAAAGTTTAAATCTTCAGGATCTCAACCTTTCCCAACAGGTAAAAGATATCCTTCAGGCTTCTAGAAAATCTTCCACAAGACAATCTTACGCCTTCAAGTGGAAACGTTTCACTATATGGTGTTCCCAGAAGGGCTTAAACCGCCTGGTAATACCTTTCGAAGCGATACTAGAGTATCTACTTCATTTATCAAATTCTGCTCTAAAGACCAATTCAGTAAGAGTCCATCTTAGCGCAATTACAGCTTCCTATAAGCCTCTAAAATGGACAACCAATTTCATCTCATCCTCTCATATCCAGATTTATGAGAGGTCTTCTGTTAACAAAACCTCCCATCAAACCACCATTGGTGGCATGGGATTTAAGTATAGTTCTCGGGCAGCTCATGAAACCGCCTTTTGAACCTTTAGCCACTACTACCCTGAAGGTTTTGTCCTAGGTCATCTTCCTAATTGCACTCACCTCTGCACGTCGCATTAGTGAATTGCAAGCGTTAGTGGCTGATCCTCCTTACACTAGGTTTCACCATAATACGGTTGTCCTCAGAACTCATCCACACTTTATGCCAAAGGTGGTTTCACCTGTATTCTTTCTGAGGCCTCATGCCGCTAATGCAGAGAAGAACCTTCACACTTTGGACTGTAAAAGAGCCTTAGCTTTTTATCTACAAAGAACACAGCAACATAGAAATTCTTCTGAACTTTTTATTGCTTTTGATGCTAGTCATTTGGGTCTTCCAGTCTCCAAGAGGACTTTATCCAAATGGATTGCATAATGCATATCCTTTGCTTATGAGAGTAAGAGTCTTCCTCTTCAAGGCCATGTCACAGCTCATAATGTGAGAGCCATGTCAGCCTCTATGGCTAACCTTCACTCTGTGTCTATTGATGACATTTGTCAAGCAGCCACCTGGGCTTCGGTACATACCTTTACAGCACACTACTCCCTAGATAAAGCCTCCCGTCAGGATGCCTTCTTTGGCCAGGCTGTTCTTCAAAATCTCTTTCAAACTTAATACAACTCCTACCCACCAACCCTGGTAGGATGCCAGAGATCCATGGGAGGAAGCATGGCCCACCTCACTATAGGTGGCATCTTCCTGGGGTCATCTCCCTGGCATCTTCAGCTAGGGAGTCCCCATATGTGAAGACTACATTCCTGCTTGTTCCTGGAGATAGCGTAGTTACTCACCTGTAACAGGTGATCTCAGGGAACATCAGGAATTTAATCTTCACAACCCACCCACCTCCCCTAGGAGTTCTCTCTCTCTGTCTCTTTCCTCTCTCCCTCTTTCCTTTCACTTAGCTACAAACTTAACTGAAGAGGGACAGTTGGAAAGGCAGGAAGGCAGCGCGCATGTGCTGAGGGATGCTTCCAAAAGCGTTCCTATTGGACGCTGGGGAGCGTTCCAGCGCAGGCTCCGTCTGTACTGATGATACCCATATGTGAAGACTAAATTCCTGCTGTTCCCGGAGATTACCTGTTATAGGTGAATAACTACGCTTTCTCCGGGGACAGCAGGGATCAGTCCTCACAACCCTCCCTCCTCCCCTTGGAGTTGCTCCTGTAGCATCTTTTATTTTTGCCGTCTTTTAGCTATGTCATCTGACTGAGCAAGATGGCATCCTTGGGCAGGAAGAGGACCATACATGCATGTTGGCATCGTCCAAAGGCTTTCTTTGAAAGCTTTGGGGTTGCTTCCGCAATGGCTCCGTCGATGCCGATGTCACCCATATGTAAGGATGGATTGCTGCTGTCCCTAGAGAACACCTGTTACAGGTGAGTAACTATGCTATCGAGGGGGAGGGGAAAGGAAAGGGGAAGAGTATATCACTCACTGCAAGTATGCTGGACTAAAGACCGATTCAACTCAGGTTTGAGGGGATGCAGCTTATCCAATAGGAAAACTCTGTGCCAGGCACATCAAAAAGAGGTCAAAATCATATTTAAAGGGTAACTTACAGTGCTGCCCAAGGAATAATAAAATATACCTATTGGGGAACTTCAAGCCTGCAAAACATGCCCGATTACCCGATAATTTAAACACAAGGAACATCTATTGTGTGTAAATAAGACTTTACGTTTTAGTAGTCAGTATAAAATGGGGGCGGCGTGTAATAATGATTATCTCCAGGAACAAGCAGGAATGTAGTCTTCACATATGGGTATCGTCAGTACTGACGGAGCCTGCGCGGGAGCGCTCCCCAGTGTCCAATAGGAAAGCTTTTGGGAGCATCCCACAGCATCTGCGTGCTGCCTTTCCCAACTGTCCCTTTCCAGTTCTTCATTTTCCGCGCAGCCGACAGGTCGCACATCCTGTCACCGCAGAAAATATTCCCATTTTTTCTTTCTTTTTGTGGTTGCGTCTGCCTTCCTTCGACGCTACACCGGTACCGCCGGTTTCTTCATTCCTTTTCAAAAAAGCCCTTTCTTCTGGAATTTCTTCCAGCTACTTTTTCCATCAGGTGCCACACGCCATTTTGGGCACTAGGCACAATTTTCCCTCTAACATTGAAAAACCTGCTTCGGGTTTTAAAAAGTGTACTAAGTGTGGCGGTGCCATCTCCGTCACTGACACCCATGAGTGGTGCCTCAAATGTTTAGGTCCTGACCACTCTATTTCAGAGTGTTGCCTGTGGGATGATGTTGAAGAGGGGTTGGCAAAACCGAGCTGCTAAACTTAGCACCCTTTTTCCCTCCGATGCAGCGTCTGTGGCATCGACGTCTTCCTCCCATGGCTCTCAGGTAACTAAACATAAATCTGGCCGGTCCTCAAAGGGTAGATCTCCTTCCAAGCATCGAGATGCCTCTGGCGTTGCCCTTGAGGGACTTGTACCGGCAAAATTCCCCTGGCAGGAGGCTTTCCTTCCAAAGCACTAACAGGGCTCCAGGATGTTCTTGAGGCCCCCACCTCGGCAGAACTACTGGTGCCATGCTCTGGGGTACCGGCTGCTTCATCCGGTACTGATACCCAAGCATTGGCAGCGTCGATAGACCAGAGATTCTTCTCACGGCCTCGATGCCCTTGAAACCGCTTCAGACAATTCAGTCGGTACTGGTACTGACTGCTTCGACATCGGCAGGTATTCTACCGGGACAGAGTCAAGCTTACCCATCCGGTATCGACAAGTTGGTACCGCACCCCTCCGACACCAACTTCGATTGGTACCGGTATCGTGCCTTGCATGATCACCCGGATCGGAGATATTTTGAATCCTCGGATGAGTCTGAAGACTCTGAAAGCTCTGCCGATACCAGAGTACTTCTTCCCGAGGATGATTCTTCTCCTCAACGTAGGATGTCTCCTCCAGAGGATATGTCCTTTCAGGATTTTATCCGAGATGTGGCTCAAGGTCTTTCCATCACAGTGGCTCCTGCAAAAGAGCCTAGGGCAAAGGAATTGGAAATTCTGCAATACCCTAAAGCTCCCAAGGAGGCAGCTACTTTAACTATTCATGAGATCCTGCATGATCTCATGTTAAGGATGTGGGAAACAGCTCTAACCACTTCTCCTCACTCTCGAAGGCTCAACAATATCACCCTGGATAGATTGTTTAAATCTAGAGCTGATCCTGCAAGGAAAAAATTCCTACAAGAAACCATTCTTCAGTAAGAAGAAGTTTTACCCCTCCTATACCCAACAGGGACATCGTGTAGGTCAGTCTGACCAAAAGGGACAGCAGCAACAGCCTATAGGCAAAGAAAATCAAAAGCTCGTAAGCCTCAACCTGCTCAGCAGACTCAGCCTCCACAGGGGCTTTGTCTCCTATCTAGAGAACTTTGTCTTCCTGGCCCTGAACGGCCCAGAACCCTCCACCATCCCAGGAAGGTTATGTCATTTTTCCCCCAGATGGGAGCAGATAACAGCAGAAAGTTGAACTCTGTCCATTGTAAGAGAGGGATACAAGCTTCACTTCCTCAGCATGCCCCCTCCTACAATGGTAAGACAGTTCAATTCTCAGAACTCTCTCAACGCCCAGTTAGGTCAAGAGGTCACTTTGCTTCTTGCCGAATGGGCAATAGAAGAGGTATCCATTCCCCAACAGGATACAGGGTTCTACTCCCCCTATTTCCTTATCCCAAAGAAAACAGGAGGAGACAGACCCATTTTGGACCTCAGAGAATTGAACAAATTCCTGTTCAAAGATAAGTTCAAAATGATTTCTCTGGGAACTCTGCTGCCATACCTTCAGAGTCAGGATTGGCTTTGTTCTCTAGATCTCAAGGATGCGTACATTCATGTTCTCATCCATCCAACTCACCGAACGTTTCTTCGCTTTCTATTTCAAGGGAAGCACTACCCATACAGAGTTCTTCCTTTTGGCCTGGCCTCGGCACCAAGGGTGTTTACAAAATGCATGGTTGTGGTGGCAGCATTTCTTCGCACCCTGGGAATATTCATCTTCCCTTACTTAGACGACAGGCTCATTCGAGCCCCATCAGAGCCAGAGGCCATGATTTCTCTTATCTCGCACAATGCGTATCCTTCAGTATTTGGGACTTGTCATAAACTTCCCAAAATCCAACCTAGCTCCCACTCAGTCTCTGGAGTTTATAGGAGCTCTGCTGGATACCAGACAGACAAGAGCCTATCTTCCACAGCCCCGCTGCCTTCGCATGGTGCAGTTAGCTTCCCAAGCAGTGCGAGAGCCCCTCACCTCACTGCTTGGGAAATGTTACAATTGCTAGACCACATGGCATCCACCGTGCATGTGGTTCCTTATGCTCGTCTCCATATGAGGGCAGCCCAGTGGACTTTATCCACTCAATGGACTCGGGCATCAGGTTGCCTGTCAGACAGAATAACAAACACGGATCGTCTTATTTTGTCCCTCCAATGGTGGCAGTCACTTCAAAACCTTTCGGTGGGGTCCTCTTTCCAACAACCCCCACCCCAAGCCACTCTGTCAACAGATGCCTCACAGGTGGGTTGGGGAGCTCACATGCAAGGCCTCTCTATCCAGGGTACCTGGACTCCACAGGAGACCTATCTACACATCAGTCTCCTGGAACTCAGAGCAATCTTCCTTGCTCTTTGAGTATTCCACACCCAGCTCAGCTACAAGACAGTCCTAGTTCAAACAGACAATCAGGTAGCCATGTTCTGTTTGAACAAGCAGTGTGAAACAGGCTCTGTCGCTCTGGAACGAAGCTTTGCGACTTTGGGCCCTCGCCAGAGAGCATCAGATTCATCTCCTTGCGGTGTATCTTCCAGGCATTCAAAACTCTTGGGCAGACAGACTCAGTTGAGTTCTGCTTCCACATGAATGGTCTCTCCATGTAGACTAGGTGGCCAAAAGTTTTCAAATTTGAGGAACCCCGGACATAGACCTCTTCGCAAGTCCGCTGAATGCCAAACTTCCCCGGTTCTGTTCCAGAATTCCGGCTCAGGCTTGTCAGGCCAGGGATGCTTTCCTCCTCCATTGGGGTCAGAACTTCCTGTATGCCTTTCCACCCATTCCCCTAATTCCCAAGACCCTATACAAGCTTCAGAGAGACAGAGGGCGTATGATTCTCATAGCTCCACATTGGCCATGGCAAGTGTGGTACCCTCTGCTTCTACATCTCTCTCAAGCTCCGTCTCTGGAGTTGGGATCTGCTCCAGATCTCCTGTCTGAGGAGGACGGGATGCTGTGGCATCCCAATCCCCAGTCTCTGCATCTCAGGGCCTGGTTGCTGAAAGCCTAGAACTTCATGGTCTTAACCTTTCTCAGCAGGTAAAGGATATCCTTTATGCTTCCAGGAAACCTTTCACAAGACGCTGTTATGCTTTCAAGTGGAAAAGGTTTACCATATGGTGCTCGCAGAAGGGTCTTGAACCTCTTGCGATACCTCTGGAATCATTACTGGAGTATCTCCTTCATTTGTCTAATACAGGGCTTAAGACCAATTCAGTGAGTTCATTTGAGTGCTATTGCAGCTTTTTTCAAGCCTCTGAATGGACAACCTAATTCCTCTCATCCTCTCCTAGCAAGATTTATGAGAGGCCTTCTTTTAACTAAGCTGCCCATTAAGCCACCACTGGTGGCATGGGACTTAAATCTGGTTCTTGGGCAGCTCATGAAGCCGCCTTTGAACCGTTAGCTACTACCTCTATGAAATTCCTTTCCTGGAAGGTCATCTTTCTTATTGCAATCACATCAGCACGTCTCATCAGTGAATTGCAGGCATTGGTGGCTGATCCTCCTTATACAAGGTTCCATCATGATAAGGTAGTCCTTAGGACTCATACACACTTTATGCCAAAGGTGGTGTCACCTATTCATTTAAACCAATTGGTTTACCTTCCTGTATTCTTCCCAAGGCCTCACGCCTCAAATGCAGAAAGGAATCTTCATACTTTGGACTGTAATAGAGCTTTAGCTTTTTACTTGCAAAGAACTCAGAAACATAGAAAGTCCTCTCAACTTTTTGTTGCTTTTGATCCTGGAGATAGCATAGTTACTCACCTGTAACAGGTGATCTCCGGGAACAGCAGGAATTTAGTCTTCACAACCCACCCACCTCCCCTAGGAGTTGTATCTCTCTCTTTCTCTCTTTCCCTCTCTCTCTCTGTTTCAGCTATAAACTCAACTGGAGAGGGACAGTTGGGAAAGGCGGGAAGGCAGCACACAGACGCTGTGGGATGCTCCCAAAAGCTTTCCTATTGGACGCTGGGGAGCATTCCCGTGCAGGCTCCGTTGGTACCGACGATACCCATACGTGAAGACTAAATTCCTGCTGTTCCTGGAGATCACCTGATCTCCAGGAACAAGCAGGAATGAGTCTTCACATATGGGTACGTCGGTACCGACGGAGCCTGCGCGGGAAAGCTCCCCAGCATCCAATCAGAAAGCTTTTGGGAGCATCCCACAGCGCCTGCGTGCTGCCTTCCCGCCTTTCCCAACTGTCTCTGCTCAGTTTTTCTTTTTCCGCGGAGCCAGCAGGTCGTGTTCCTGTCACCGCAGAAGAATTTCATTATTTTTTCTTTATTTCTTTTATGTCGCGTCTGCCTTCTTCGACGCTGTACCGGTACCGCCGGTCTTTGTTCTTTTCTTCTTGTAAAAAAAAAACAAAAAAAACCCACAAAACTTTTTTTCCGTTCTTTTTCTTCAGGTGCACTTCAGTTTTGGGCCTTAGGCCCAAAACTTTTTTTCCTTAAATATGGAGAAGCCTGCCTCAGGTTTTAAAAAGTACACAAAATGTGGCGGTACTATTTCCCTCACCGACACCCATGACTGGTGTTTAAAATGTTTAGGTCCTGACCATTCCATAACAGATTGTGTGTCCTGTTCCATGATGTCTAAAAGAGGTCGGCAGAACCAGGCTGCCAAGCTCAGTACCCTGTTTCCCTCTGATGCGGCTTCGGTGGCATCAACGTCTTCCAGGGCTGCTTCTTTCTCACATGGATCTCAGTTAACTAAACATAAATCCAGCCGGTCCTCGAAGGGTAGATCTCCTTCTAAGCATCGAGATGCCCCTGGCCTTGCCCTCGAGGATTCTGCACCGGCAAAATTACCCCAGCGGGGGAGGCTTCGGCCTCTAAAGCATCATCATCGGGGTTCCAGGATGATCTCGATGGCGTTGCCTCGACAGATCTCCTGGTGCCATGCTCTGGGGTACCAGTGGCTTCCACTGGTACCGACTTCCAGGCATTGGCGGCGCGATGGATCAGAGGATTCTGTCCATCGAATGCAGTCTGGCGGCTTTCCTTGTGGCATCGACGCCCATGGTACCGCAACAGACTACTCCGCCAGTACCGGCTCTAGCATCGCCATCGTCACTGATGCCGGTACCGGTGGCATCGGCGTCTGCTATGCCGGTACTCTGTCCTCTGAAGGCCTCCGGTACCGATACCCCGGTACCGGTGATTCCCGATAACGATCCTGGTCGGTAAGGGTATCGGGCTTTGCAGGAGCATCCGGACAGACGATACTTCGATGACTCTGAGGATTCTGAAGAGTCGGTCGATGCAGTGATGCTTCTTCCTCAGGAGGAGTCCTCTCCTAAACGAAGGATATCTCCTCCAGAGGATTTGTCTTTTCAAGACTTTATCAGAGAGATGGCTCGGGGGTCTCTCTATTACAGTGGCACCTGAATCGGAGTCCAGAGCCAAGGAGTTAGATATTTTACAATATCCTAAAACTCCTAAAGAGGCAGCTACCTTACCTATTCATGAGATTCTGTATGATCTCATGTTGAGGATGTGGGAAGCACCTCTAACCAATGTTCCCTCTAATTTTCTGTAGGCTGTGTGCGCATAAAATATCAGCTGTGTGCAGCTTTTGAAGGAAGGTTAAATTTTTGTGCGCCACATAATGACACTCGGAATTATATACTTTAAAATTTGACTACACGTCAGAATACAGTATGTACACCACATTGATTTTAATGAAATTAAATGAAAATAGACGAATACTAAATGAAGCGGGAAATTTCTAGTAATTACAATCATAACTTTTAAATTTTAAGACGTCTGTGTTGTTTTCTATCAGAATCAGAGCCGTAATTTTTGTGCGCTCTTTTGTAAAGTATGTGCGCTCGCTCGGCGAGGTGTGTGCGCGCGCACACGCGCACAGCTTAGAGGGAACAGTGCCTCTAACCACCTCTCCTCATTCTCGCAGGTTGGATACCATGTATCGTGTCCCTCCTTGTCCTGGTTTCCATAAAACTCAACTTCTTTACCACTCTATTGTGGTTGAGTCTGCAATGAGAAAGATTAGAAGTGCCAAAAGACATGCCTCTAATCTTCCAGGATGTGAATGTAGAACACTGGATGCTTTTGGAAGAAGTCTTCCAAGCTTCCATGCTTGCTGCGAGAATTGATTCGTATAGTCTTTATATGAGAATGTTCTTAAAAGAAGTCACTGACCATTTGCAGACTTTAAGTCCTTTTATGTCTGAAGATAAAAGGCAGGAATTTCTCACTGGGCTCAAACATGCCCAGGATATCTCCAAATTCTCCAACCGTGCAGCTTTCGACTCCTTTGAATGCGTAAGCAGAGCCTCAGCTATCGCCATAGGTGCACGTAGGATTGCTTGGCTTCAAGCATCTGATTTGGAGATCTGGGTTCAAGATGAATTGGGAAATATCCCTTGTACAGGTGAGAACCTGTTTGGAAAGGATTGGCAAGCAAAAGCCAATCAGATGGATGCTGAAAATTCTGCTTTGGATAGACTATCCAAATCTACAGCTGCTCCTGCTAAGAAAAGGTTGTTCAAGAAAACACCTTTTTCTAAAAAGGGAAGATTCTATCCTGCTTATGGTCAGCGGGCAACTTCTGCAGCTCAGTTCCCTTCCAAACGTCAGCAATCCTCCAAACAGAGCAAAGCAAAGGCTGCGAGGCCTGCTCCAGCCCAGCAACCTCAGCCCCCTCAGGGCCTTTGACTTTCTGCTAGAGAACTTAGCCTTCCTGGCTCTAGAAGGACCAGAGCCGCCCTCCATTCCAGGAAGGTTATGTCACTTTGCTCCCAGGTGGGGGAAAATTACAGCAGAGCATTGGACACTCTCCATCATAAGAGAGGGGTACAAGCTTCATTTTTCAAGCTTGCCCCCTCTCACAAGAGTGCACCAGTTCAATTCTCCAACCTCCCTCCTCAGCCTGTTGGAGCAGGAGGTTGCCACTCTTCTTGCCCAGGGGGCCATAGAGGAAGTGCCCTTTCAACAACAGGGCACAGGGTTCTACTCCCCCTATTTTCTTATTCCAAAGAAAACAGGGGGCTTCAGACCCATCTTAGATCTCAGAGAGTTGAACAGATTCCTAGTCAAAGAAAAATTCAAGATGGTTTCTCTAGGAACTCTGCTGCCATACCTTCAGAGTCAGGATTGGCTTTGTCCTCTAGATCTCAAGGATGCGTACACTCATGTTCTCATCCATCCATCTCACAGAAGGTTCCTTCGGTTCCTTTTTCAGGAAAAGCACTATCAATACAAAGTGCTCCCTTTTGGTCTGGCCTCTGCACCAAGGGTGTTCACGAAATGCATGGCAGTGATTGCTGCTTTTCTGCGCACCCTGGGAATATTCGTCTTCCCTTACCTGGACGACTGGCTCATTTGAGCTCCCACTCAATCAGAGGCCAAGACTTCTTTCACCTGCGCAATGTGTATCCTTCAGTATTTAGGGCTGGTAATAAACATCCCAAAATCCAATTTAGTCCCTGCTCAGTCCCTGGAGTTTATAGGGGCGTTGCTGGATACCACAAGGGCAAGGGCCTATCTTCCCCAGGCCCGTTGCCTTCGCTTGGTGCAGTTAGCTTCTCAAGCAGAGTTGAAGCCCCTACTAACTGCTTGAGAGATGTTACAGTTACTAGGCCACATGGCATCCACCGTACATGTGGTACCATATGCTCGCCTTCATATGAGAGCAGCTCAGTGGACTTTATCCACCCAATGGACCCAGGCAGTAGGCTGCCTGTCAGACAAAATAGCAAACACAAGTCGCCTCATTTTGTCCCTCCAGTGGTGGAAGTCCCCTCAAAACTTGTTGCTGGGGTCCCCCTTTCAACAACCCCTACCACAAGCAACTCTTACAACAGATGCTTCTCCAATGGGCTGGGGAGCTCATCTTCAAGACCTCTCCACCCAGGGCATCTGGTCCCCACAGGAGACTTGTCTACATATCAATCTTTTGGAACTCAGAGCAATCTTCCTTGCTCTATGAGTTTTCCACACCCTGCTCAGCCACAAGACAGTCCTTATCCACACGGACAATCCGGTAGCCATGTTCTATGTAAACAAGCAGGGAGGAACTGGCCCTCTGTCGCTTTGCAACGAAGCTCTGCGACTGTGGGCCCTCGCCAGAGAGCATCACATTCATCTTCTGGCAGTTTATTTTCCAGGTATTCAAAACTTTTGGGCGGACAGACTCAGTCGAGTTCTGCTTCCACACGAGTGTTCCCTACATATGGACCAGATATCCAAGATTTTTTGAATGTGGGGAACCCTGGACATAGACCTCTTTGCAAGTCCGTGGAATGCCAAACATCCCCGGTTCTGTTCCAGAACTCTTGCTCAGGGGGCTCAGGCAAGAGATGCTTTCCTCCTTTACTGGGGTCAAGACTTCCTGTATGCCTTTCCACCCATTCCCCTAATTCCCAAAACCCTGCTCATGCTTCAGAGAGACAGAGGCCACATGATTCTCATAGCTCCACATTGGCCACGGCAAGTGTGGTACCCTCTGCTTCTACATCTCTCTCAAGCTCCCCTCCCTAGAGTTAGGGTCTGCTCCAGACCACCTATCTCAAGAGGACGGAAGGTTATGGCATCCCAATCCCCAGTCTCTGCATCTCAGGGCTTGGATGCTGAAGGCCTAGATCTCCAGGATCTTCATCTGTCTCAACAGGTGAAAGATGTTCTTTATGCTTCCAGAAAACCTTCCACTAGACGTTCATACGCTTTCAAGTGGAGGTGGTTTACCATCTGGTGTTCTCAGAAGGGTCTTAACCCCCGTGCCATACCTCTGGAATCGTTGCTGAAGTATCTCCATCTGTCTAATGCAGGCCTTAAGACAAATTCAGTAAGAGTCCATTTGAGTGCTATTGCAGCTTCCCTTAGGCCTCTAAATGGACAACCTATTTCCTCTCATCCTCTTCTAGCAAGATTCATGAGAGGCCCCCTTTTAACAAAGCCTCCCATTAGACCACCCCCGGTGGCATGGGACTTAAACTTAAATATAAATAAATTTGGTTCTTGGTCAGCTTATGAAGCCGCCTTTCGAACCTTTACCTACCACCTCCTTGAAATACCTTTCTTGAAAAGTTATCTTTCTCATTGCAATCACATCTGCACGTCGCAGCAGTGAATTGCAAGCACTAGTAGCTAATCCACCTTATACAAGGTTCCATCATGACAAGGTGGTCCTTAGGACTAATCCACACTTTATGCCTAAGGTGGTCTCGCCTTTTCACCTCAACCAGAAGGTCTACCTACCTGTCTTTTTTCCAGGACTTCATGCATCAAGTGCAGAGAGGAATCTTCATACCCTGGACTGTAAAAGAGCTTTGGCCTTTTACTTACAAAGAACACAGCAACATAGAAAGTCTTCCCAACTCTTTGTTGCCTTTGATCCTTCTCATTTGGGACAACCAGTCTCCAAGAGAACACTCTCTAACTGGATTGCCCAATGTTTTTCTTTTGCTTATCAGAGCAAGAATCTTTCTCTGGAGGGCCATGTCACAGCTCACAATGTGAGAGCCATGGCAGCCTCAATGGCTCATCTGAACTCTGTATCTATTGATGACATCTCTCGTGCAGCCACTTGGGCCTCGGTTCATACCTTCACAGTCCATTACTGCTTGGACAAGGACTCCCGCCGGGATGCCTTGTTTGGTCAGGCTGTTCTTAAACACCTGTTCCATACTTAATCAACTCCTACCCTCCATCCCTCATGGGATGCCAGAGATCCAGGTGGAGAAGTGCAGCCCTGTTCCAGGGACACACAACTTATGGGCTCTCTCCCTGGCATCTAAAGCTAGGGAGTCCCCATATGTGAAGACTCGTTCCTGCTTGTTTCTGGAGATAGCACAGTTACTTACCTGTAACAGGTGATCTCTGGGAACAGCAGGAGTCAGTCTTCACAACCCACCCACCTCCCCTAGGAGTTGTGTCTCTCTTTCCCTCCCTCTCTCTCTCTTTGTCTCAGCTCTAAAACTTAACTGAGGAGAGACAGTTGGGAAAGGCGGGAAGGCAGCACGCAGGCGCTGTGGGATACTCCCAAAAGCTTTCTGATTGGATGCTGGGGAGCGTTCCCGTGCAGGCTCCGTCGGTACCGACGTACCCATATATGAAGACTTATTCCTGCTGTTCCCAGAGATCACCTATTACAGGTAAGTAACTGTGCTTTACAGGTGAGTAACTATGCTATATTGTAAAATGAGACCAGCTGGACCACTTAAAAATCCAAATAGGATTAGTAAAACCATCATAAAAGTGTTAAATAAGCAAATCATGAAATTGTAGACTAAAGCTAAGATAAATAAAGCATGATAAACCTTGCTTGCCTCGTGCAGTTTCAGCTTGTTCTTTCAATAAGACGCAGCAGTTCGCAAACTCTACTAAGTGCATGAGTATAAGGCAGCACATGCATAGTTCCTGTAGCAGTCCTGTTGCTTCCAGAAGTGGTGGCGGCGGCACTGAGTCAGGTGGGGGGGAGGAGTGATAGTGAAAGCAGTGAGAGGAGGGGCAGCTAGTGGAGTGAGAGAATGGAAGCGGTTGCTGTATGTGCAGCCTTGCTCCTGTACAAGCCCCTATATGCTGCAGCTGCTATTGGTGAATCTAGGGGTAGGACACAGCCTTGACAGGTCCTACTGCTCTGCTTGGGAGGGTGTTTTTGGGAGAGAGAATTGCTCCCAGGGAAGATGGAGTTTAACTCTGCTTGTCAAAGTATATTTCCATTCTTGTCTGTCTTGGAGCTCTGAATAGATATGTCTTAGCTATTATCTCAGGAGAGGAGTTCTTGGTATTGTTTTATTGTCATCTACAGGCCAACAAGGCTCCCCTACGCCCCCTGGACCCTACCAGACTGACCAGTATGAACTGTGGCCCTGACTTTACTCCATCCTTTGCAAACCTGGGCCGCCAGCCAGTGGGCAACCGTGGGCCGGTGAGTGTGTGTAGCCCATGGGAGCAGTCTGTTTCAAACAAAACTGGTGATAGCATTGGATGAGTAAAGGTGTGTGGATGGGGAGGGTAAGAGCTGGGACAGCAGCCTCGAGAGAGGGATATGATGCTCTTAAGCATTTAGTAGAAACTGCATGCTCTGTGGACTGGCCGTTATCTCTGCTGAGGGGGATGAGGGTCCTAGAGCAGAGAGCTGCTGTTGATGATGACATCCTGTTTGTGCCATCGTGTCTGGGCCACTGAAGCTCTGTGATGGGACTGAGGAGCTGAGCAGAATGTGACTGCTATCCTTGTGGATTCCCTTTGCGTGCAGAAATGAGAGATGGGGAATGCATATAGATGCAGATATCCACAGCTTATTTCTTTCCACAGCCCCCAGGAATGGGTGCAAGGAGGTCTCAGCAAGGTCAGAGAAAGGAACCGCGGAAAATTATTGCCACAGTGTCCTTGAGTGAAGATGTTCGGCTGAACAAGGCAGAGAAGGCCTGGAAACCAAGCCAGAAGCGGAATGATCAGGAACAGGATTCTGAAAGCACGAAAACTCAGGTAAGAGATTCACATAGCCCTGAATTACTCCCCTCCTTTGGCTGCCTTTGAGGTAAATTATATGGTGCTGATTCCTGGTTGGGTCACATGATACTTGAATTCTGAGTGGGTTGTCTTAGTGATGTGAGGACAACTGAATACCTATTTTAGTTTTCATATGCATTTAACACCAAGTAATCAAAAAATAGTTTACAATTCATCCTGCTAGACCAGTACAAACAAGTGGGTTAACTCCCCCTACCAGCAGATGTTGGCGATAAAGAAAGATATCAGAAGCCTGATTGGCTGGGCCCTGGTGGATATATGGCTGTCCCCCTAGGGGTCACCTTCAGTATTTCTCTGTCTCCAGCAGATGATGGTTATTCTCATCTTTCTGGACAGTTTCTTTGTGGAATTTTCTTAGCTGGAAGTCTCCAGGGCACACAAGAGGTGGCCCTTGTCAGTTCCCAGTCGTCCTCTTCGGCTGCAGGGTCGAGCTCCTGGTCACGAGGACCTGCGCAGCTCCCTTTGTTGGAGTACCAGGGTCCTGGTCATGAGGACCATTGAGACGGCTCCCAGGTTGAGCTCAGGGGGTGAGCCTTCATTTGCTCAGGCAAATGCTGAAGACCAAAAAAAAATGGGAAACAAAGATTTGAGGTCCTTTGCTCATTTGGCTCCCTTGCTTGGCTGCCTTTCTGCATGCTGTGAGCTTCCCCCCCTCCCCCGCTGATAGCCTTAGCTGCCCTCTCCTTCGGGATCTCTACCTGCCTTAGGGGGGATACAAGCTGCTGGGCAGAATTCTACAGTGGGAAAGGCAGTCGGCTGACATTTTGTGTGCTGCATGGCTTGGCCTTGTGCTCGGCCATGCACGCGCACCCTTCTGACCTGCTCTCATTGGCATCGGGAAAACTAGCGTCGGCCGTTTTCTTCTTGCCATGTGGCTTCAGCAGCTGCGGCAGCCCCTCGGCGGCAGACAGGGCTTATCTCCAGGAACAAGCAGGAATGAGTCTTCACATATGGGTACGTCGGTACCGACGGAGCCTGCACGGGAACGCTCCCCAGCTTCCCAAAAAGGAAAGCTTTTGGGAGCATCCCACAGCACCTGCGCGCTGCCTTCCCGCCTTTCCTAACCAACTCTCCTCAGTTCGTCTTTGCCGCGGAGCCAGCAGGTCGAGCCCTGTCACCGCTGAAGAAGTTCTTTATTTTATTTTATTTCTTTGGTCGCGTGTCTGCCTTCCCTGACTCCGGACCGGTACCGCCCGTCTTTTCTTTCTTTCTTTAAAAAAAAAAAAAAAAAATCGATATTTTTCCTCACTTGGTGTATTTTTCTTCTTAGGCCTCAGGGCCCACAAGAAAATTTCCCTCATGGAAAAACCAGCCTCCGGGTTCAAAAAATGCACTAAGTGTAGCGGTACTTTCTCCAGGACCAAGCAGGAAGTCAGTCCTCACTTATGGGTGATGTCGGCGCCGACGGAGCCCTCGCGGAGCAATTTTCCCCAGCTTTCGCAGAAAGCTTTTGGGAATTGCAGCGCGCATGCGCGGTCCCCTTCCCGCCCAAGGATTCCATCTTGCTCAGTCTCCTTTTTTCCGCGGAGCCCTACAGACGTAGTTTGTTGTCGCCGCTGAAAAAGTTGATTTTCTTTTATTTTGTTTCTTGTTATTTTTCTTGGTTCGTGTGTCCTCTTCCCGCCTGGCGTCGATATCTCCTATCGGGCCAGTTCACATATTTTTCTCTCCAACTGGCATTCCTGCCACTTTTTACTTCTTCCCTGGCAGCGCGGTCTTTCGACCTTGCAGGGGCCCTTTTTCCCCCGATGGCTGCCAGTGGGTTTAAAAAGTGTGATCGTTGTTTCAAACTTATGTCTCTTACCGACACGCATGACTGCTGCCTCCGCTGCCTCGGGCCCGAACATGACTCAATGAGTTGCGGTCCGTGCAGCAAGATGTCCTCGAAGGCGCTGAGGAGTCGGCAGTCGCAAAAGGAACGAATCTTCTCTGACTCCGTGTCCGGTCGGGCCCGGACCTCGTCAGAGGCCTCGACGTCTCGTGGCTCCGGCTCCGAGCATCGTCGGAGTTCCTCTGAATGGGGGTCCCCCAGCCGGGAACACTGTCGGAAGAAGAAACCCGCGAGGGTGGCGTCGGAGGACGCTCCTGGTCCCTTGAGGGCCAGGTCGCATAGCCCCGTCGGACGCCCCGGGTCCTCGGAGGGGGAGAGACCTTCGAAGCTTCCTCGTCTCGAGGTGGAGTCGCCTGGACACGTGAGTGCTATAGTCCTCCTGGACTCCCCTCCGGGAGAGCCGACGTCGGGCCTGGCGCCGTCGGGGCCCGAGTCGGGGGCTGCTGGGTCTTCTGAGTTTGGTCTCAGATTGACGTCCTTGGAGCGCAGTATCGCTGCCTTAATGGACCAGCAGCGGGCATTGATCACCGGCCTCGCCAGTGCATCTGCCCCGACCACCGGGGCATCGACGCCCAAGTCGACCCCGGAGGCCGAGTCGATCCTCGAGTCCATACGAGCTCAAGTCGATCCTCGACCTAGGTCTCCCTCGGCCTCCCGTTTGGGACCGAGGTCCTCGACGCCGGTCGGGGCGGAGGTCCTCGGCTCCCGCCCGCACGGAGCTGCTCGATTCCTCCTCAGAGGAGTCGGGCTGGGACACGGAGGAGGACGAGTCACCCGGTTCTTTTCAGACTCGGTGCGTCCCCTCCGACTCGCCCAAGTCAGAGCCTCGGAGGCGGTCCCCCCCGGAGGATACATGGTTCTCCGATTTCGTGAGGGATATGGCCAAGGCTTTGGCCTTCCCCGCGGATCCGGAGGAGGAGCCTCGAGCCGAAGAGCTCGAGGCCCTTCAATATGACTCTCCCCCGAAGGAGGCCTTTACTGTACCGGTTCCCCCGATGCTGGAGCGGCTTCTCTTCCGCATGTGGGAGAGCCCGGCCTCGACGCCGGTGTTGAGCAAGCGAGTCGATTCCATGTATCGAGTCCGCAAGAGCCCCGGTTTCCAAAAGGCACAACTACCGCACCATTCCATGGTGGTGGAATCGGCCATGCATCGACTTAAGAGTCAAAAGATGCACTCCTCGGTGCCTCCGGGTAAGGAGGCCCGGAACCTGGATGCCCTCGGTAGAAAGTGCTTCCAGGGCTCTATGCTTGCTTGTCGAGTCCAGACATATCAGCTGTATATGGGCATGTATCTTCGAGACCTGGCAAAAAAAATTGTGGGGTTCTCTGCTGGTCTCTCCGAGGAACCCTTGCAGCGGTTCCAGGCCTTGTCCACAGGGATTCGAGAGTGTTCGAAGTTCATTTCTCGAGCGGCCTACGATGGCTTCGAAGCATCGGCTCAAGTAGCCGGAGCCGGCATCGGGGCTCGCCGTCAGGCTTGGCTTCAGTCATCCGACCTCGAGCCGTGGGTGCAGGACAAGTTGGTCGATGTCCCTTGCAGAGGTGAAAACCTCTTTGGCAAACCCATGGCCGAAAAGGCGGCGGAGCTCGAGTCAGAGACTCTCACCAGGACTCGCCTATCCAGAAAGACCTCTGCCCCTTCACAGAAGAAGAAAGGCTCGGGGAAAAAGCCTTTTTACCCGAGGAAGGTGTTTGCTTATAAACAACACCATCCACAATATCAGGCCTCAGCAACTCCCCATCAGGGGCAGCAGCCTAAGGGGCAGGGTAACGAATCCCGGAGGCAGAAAGCCCCCAAGCCCACTACGCAGGCCCCGGCCCAGCAGGGTGGGGTTTTTTGACTATGCCAGCATAGCCTCTCCCCCTCAGGGGCCTCCGCCCAGCACGGGGGGGCCGGCTGACCCACTTTGCCCACCGGTGGTCCGCCATAACATCCAATTCCTGGGTGCTGCAGGTGGTTCAAAAGGGCTACCTCTTGCATTTTCACCAGGTGCCTCCCTCCTACTTTCCAGGGGAGCCTCCAAGACCCCCCCTGCACAGGGACTTACTGCTTCAGGAGCTGCAAAGTCTGCTTCACGAACAGGCTGTGGAGCCAGTGCCCCAGCATCTGTGGGGTCACGGGTTTTACTCGAGGTACTTCCTGGGTTCAAAACTGCTGCTGATCGCTGGAAGTAGCGGTATACAAATGTATACTAAATAAAATAAAATAATAAATAAATAAATAGGAGGCCTCAGACCCATTCTGGACTTATGCAACCTCAAGTTCCTGCAGCGGGAAAAGTTCAAGATGCTTACCCTTGGAATCCTACTGCCCTACCTCCAGCAGGGAGATTGGCTATGCTTCTTGGATCTAAAGGATGCTTATACCCACATCCTTATTCATCCGGACCACCGGCAATATCTAAGATTTGTGGTGGCAGGGAATCATTATCAGTACCGAGTACTGCCCTTTGGCCTGTCCTCCGCTCCCAGGGTATTCACGAAATGCCTGGCAGTGGTGGCAGCCTTCCTGAGGCTTCAAGGCCTCTTCGTCTTCCCATACCTGTACGACTGGCTCATCTGGGCACCGTCTGCTCCAGAGGTCACTCAGGCCACTCAACGCACAGTGGCTCTGCTTCAGCACTTGGGCTTCGTCATAAACGTCGAAAAGTCCGCTTTGCTCCCCTCTCAGGATCTCGAGTTCATAGGGGCACGGCTGGACACTCTGCAGGCGCGTGCCGTCTTGCCTCTGGAACGGGCCAACAGGCACATAGCTCTGGCCGGCAGGTTCAACAGCACGTCACCGGTCTCGGCCAGACGGTTCCTGCAGCTGCTCGGGCACATGGCCTCCACGGTCCATGTCACTCCGAATGCCCGTCTACATATGAGACCTGCTCAGTGGAGCCTTCGCACTCAATGGCATCAGGCCACAGGGAGGCTGTCGGACCTAATACAGATTTCCGACCGCCTGGTCTCCTCTCTGCAATGGTGGCTTCACCTGCCCAACCTGGTACTCGGCATGACCTTTCAGTCTCCCCCACCGTCCCGGGTGCTCACGACAGATGCCTCTCTCCTGGGATGGGGAGCGCATTGTCAAGGGACATGCACTCAAGGCCTTTGAACACCTTGGGAGGCCGCCCAGCAGATAAACTTCCTGGAGCTACGGGCGATCCGCCTAGCCCTGCGGGCCTTCTCTCACCTCACGTTTTGTCAGTCTGTACTGGTGCAGACGGACAATCAGGTTGCCATGTTCTACGTGAACAAACAGGGGGCACGGGCTCCCTCCTTCTATGTCAGGAGGCTCGGAGACTGTGCTCTTGGGCAGTCGGTCACGACATCCTCCTCAAGGCTGTTTACCTGCCAGGGCAGGACAATTGCCTGGCGGACAAACTGAGCCGGATTCTGCAGCCGCACGAATGGCGGTTGAACCCCGCAGTGGTCCAGCAGATCTTCCACCGGTGGGGCTCTCCCACCGTGGATCTCTTTGCCAGTCCCCTGAACTGACAGCTTTCCAGGTTCTGCTCCCGGCACCCGCATCCTCTCAGAGTAGCGCCGGATGCTTTCCTCATCTCGTAGTCCACGGTTCTGCTGTATGCCTTCCCTCCCACACCACTTGTGTCCCGGACATTGTTCAAAATCGTCCAGGACAGGGCCTCCATGATCCTGGTAGCGCCCAGGTGGTCGAGGCAACCGTGGTTCCCTCTAATTCTACAGCTAGCGGTGGACACCCCTCTTCCTCTGGGGTTTCAGCCCGATCTCCTGACACAGGATCAGGGTACTCTTCTGCACCCCAACCTCCGGGCCCTGCATCTGATGGCCTGGCTGCTGAAAGGGTAGTCCTAGCTCCGCTTCTGCTTCCTCCGGAGGTGGAAGCCGTCGTCCTAGCGTCTCGGCGACCTTCCACCCGGAAATCTTACGCCCTTAAATGGCGTCGCTTCTCTGTCTGGTGTTCTCAGCGGTCTGAGGACCCCTTCTCCTGCTTAGTATCGGTGGTGCTGCAATACTTGCTTCACCTTTCCGATCTGGGCCTCACATCCAACTCTGTCAGAGTCCACCTCAGTGCGCTCTCTGCACTTCATTCACCGGTGGAGGGCCAGCCTCTTTCCTCGCACCCCTTGGTGGCGCGTTTTCTCAGAGGCCTCCTTCTGCTTCAGCCTCCGTTGCGTCCTCCAGCTCCTGACTGGGACCTCAATGTGGTTCTGCAAAGGCTTACTTGTCCGCCTTTTGAACCCATGGCTGCCTGCCCTCTTCGTTTCCTCTCATGGAAAACGCTCTTCTTGGTAGCCCTTACTTCCGCTTGGCGCGTAAGCGAGCTACAGGCCCTAGTGTCGGAGCCCCCATACACTAGGTTCTACAGGAATAGGGTTGTCCTACGGACTCACCCTAAGTTTCTTCCGAAGGTGGTCTCCCACTTTCACATCAACCAGGAGGTGGTTCTTCCGACCTTCTTTCCCAGGCCGCATTCCAGCCGGGCTGAGACTGTTCTGCATACCCTGGACTGTAGAAGAGCCTTGTCCTTCTACCTTGACCGTACGCAGGAGCATAGAAAGGCTGTCCAGCTTTTCGTGTCTTTTGACCCCAATCGGTTGGGGTGCCTGTCTCTAAGCGTACTTTGTCCATCTGGGTAGCTGACTGTATCGCCTGGGCTTATGGGGCAGCCGGCCTCTCCTTAGAGAGTCGAGTCACGGCTCACCGTGTCAGGGCGAAGGCTGCGTCCGTGGCTCATCTTCGCTCTGTTCCATTGGCAGACATCTGCCGGGCCGCTACTTGGTCTACAAGCCAGACCTTTGCGGCTCATTACTGCCTGGAGAGGGAGTCCCGCAGGGACAGTGCTTTCGGTCAGGCAGTCCTCCACAATCTCTTTGAGGTTTAGGCAACTCCTACCCTCTGGCTCTGGTGTTGGGCTACCGGCCGGATTCGTATTCAGGGAAGATTCCTTCCCTCTGTACTGTTGAGCTTGGGGGAGCTCTTTTAGGCTTGAGGTCTCCGGTAGCCTTAAGCTTGGGAGTCCCATAAGTGAGGACTGACTTCCTGCTTGGTCCTGGAGAAAGAGTAGTTACTCACCTGTAACAGGTGTTCTCCAGGAGCAGCAGGAATCAGTCCTCACTACCCTCCCTCCTCCCCTTGGAGTTGCAGTCATTCTTATTGCATATTTTTGCTAACGTTTTGCTGTCTTTCCGCTATGTCATCAGACTGAGCAAGATGGCACCCTTGGGCGGGAAGGGGACTGCGCATGCGCGCTGCAATTCCCAAAAGCTTTCTGCGAAAGCTGGGGAAAATTGCTCCGCGAGGGCTCCGTCGGCGCCGACGTCACCCATAAGTGAGGACTGATTCCTGCTGCTCCTGGAGAACACCTGTTACAGGTGAGTAGCTACTCTATTTCTGTTACAGATACCCATGAATGGTGTCTTAAATGTTTGGGTCCTGAACACTCCATTCCGGATTGTCCGTCCTGCTCTCTAATGTCTAAACGGGGGTTACAGAACTGAGCAGCTAAGCTCCATGTGCTGTTTCCCGCTGATGCACCGGCGGTAGCATCGACATCTTCCAGGTCTTCTTCTCCTGATGGATATCAGGTAACAAAACATATACCTAGCAGGTCCTCGAAGGGTAGATCTCCCTCTAAGCATCGATATGCCTCCGGGCTTGCCCTCGAAGATCCTGCACCAGCCAAACAACCCCGGCGGGAAGCTCCGGCTTCCAAAGCTCCTCCTATGGGGTTACAGGTTGACATCGATGGCACGGCCTCGACCGATCACCTGTTAGATTGCTCTGGGGTACTGGCACTTTCTCCCGGTACCGACATCCAGGCTTTCATGGCTTCGATGGATCAGAATGTTCTGTCCATGCAACAGGCTATCAAGGCCTTCATTCAAGTTGCAACGCCGATGATACCGCAACGAGCTCCGTTGTCGGTATCGGCTCCGGTACCGGCACCAGCACCGATGCCAGTACCGACTGCATCGACATCGACCAGGATACCGACTGCAGCGGTTCCTTGTCCAGGGCTATTTCTCGGTACCGATCCGGTACCGGGGACGCCCGATGTCGATACCGCTCAATACCCGTATCGAGCGTTAGAAGAGCACCCGGACAGGCAATACTTCGATTCCTCTGATGATTCTGATTCATCAGATGAGTCTCCTGAAGTATCCATAGCCCTTCCTGAAGAGCCGCCTTCTCCAAAAAGAAGAATGTCTCCTCCAGAGGACTTGTCCTTTCAAGATTTCATGAGAGAAGTAGCTAAAGGACTTTCTATTTCAGTAACCTCTGAATCAGAGCCTAGAGCAAAAAAATTAGATATTTTAGGATACTCTAAGGCTCCTAGAGAGGCTGTCACCTTACCAATTCATGAGATTCTTCATGAACACATGATTGATTTATGTGAGACTCCTCTCACTCTCTCTCCTCATTCTCGCAGATTGGACACTATGTATCGTGTCCCTCCTTGTCCTGGATTTCAGAAAACTCAGCTTCCTCACCATTCCATTGTGGTGCAGTCAGCTATGAAGAGAATAAAGAGTACAAAGAGACACTCTTCTGCTCCTCCAGGAAGAAAATGCAGGACCTTGGATGCTTTTGGTAGGAAAATCTTCCAAGCCAGTATGCTTATTTTGCCAGAATCAACTCATATAGCCTTTACATGGGTATGTTTCTAAAAGAGGTTGCACAAAAGCTGCACAACTTCCTCCCTTTTCTTCCAGAGGATAAAAGGGACGAATTTCACCTTTGGCTTCAGCATACTCAAGACATTTCAAAGTTTTCCAACAGGGCAGCTTTTGACTCCTTTGAAGGTGCCAGCAGAGCATCAGGCATTGCCATAGCTGCTCGCAGAATTGCTTGTCTCCAGGCTTCTGATCTAGAACCCTGGGTTCAAGATGGCTTAGGAAATCTGCCCTGTACAGGTGAAAATCTATTTGGCAAAGAGTGTCAAATAAAAGCCACTCAAATGGATGCAGAGAACTCTGCTCTGGATAGACTTTCAAAGTCAACCTCCATTCCTGCCAAGAAAAAGATTTTTAAGAAGTCTTTTTACAAAAAGGGCAGATTTCCTTCTACTTCTGGCCAACAATCTTCCACAGGTCGCTTTGCCACTAAGCGTCAGCAATCTAAGCAGGCCAGGCCTAAGTCTACAGGGGCTGCTGCAACTCAGCAGTCCCAACCTCCTCAGGGTTTTTGACTTGATGCTAGAGAACTTAGCCTTTCTGGCTCTACAACAGCCAGAACCTCTCACCATTCCAGGAAGGTTAGCTCATTTTGCTCCCAGATGGGAGCAAATCACATCAGAGCAGTGGACCCTCTCCATCATAAGAGAGGGCTACAAGTTTCATTTTTCAGACCTTCCTCCCCACACCATGGTGAGACATTTCAATTCTCCCACATCTCTTCTCGACCTTCTAGGTCAAGAGGTAGCTACCCTTCTTGCCCAAGGGGCAGTAGAAGAAGTTCCTCTTCTTCTTCAAGGGTCAGGGTTCTACTCCCCCTATTTTCTCATTCCAAAGAAGACAGGGGGATACAGACCCATCTTAGATCTCAGAGAATTGAACAAATTTCTATGCAAGGAGAAGTTCAAGATGCTTTCTCTAGGCGCTCTCCTTCCATACCTTCAAAGTCAGGATTGGCTTTGTTCTCTAGATCTCAAGGATGCGTACACCCATGTCCTCATCCATCCCTCTCACTGAAGATTCCTACGGTTTCTTTTCCAGGGAAAACATTACCAATACAGAGTTCTTCTTTTCAGTCTGGCCTCTGCTCCAAGAGTGTTCACCAAATGCATGGCAATAGTTGCTGCATTTCTACGAACTCAGGGAATATTTGTCTTCCCATACCTGGACGACTGGCTCATTCGAGCTCCATCTCAGTCAGAGGCCCAGAATTTCTTGAACCGCACAAGGTGCATTCTGCAGTATCTGGGACTTGTGGTAAACCTCCCAAAGTCTCAGCTCACCCCTACTCAGTCTCTAGAATTCATAGGGGCCTGGTTGGATACCACTACTGCAAGGGCTTACCTTCCTCAGGCCCGTTGCCAACGTCTAGTGCAGTTAGCCTCCCAGATTCAGTCAAAGAGCCACTTAAATGCCCAGGAGATGCTACAACTGCTAGGCCATATGGCTTCCACAGTGCATGTGGTACCCTATGCTCGCCTACACATGAGAGCAGCTCAATGGACTTTGTCCACCCAGTGGACTCAAGCTTCAGGAGCTCTCTAAGACCAAATAGCAACCTCCAAACGTCTCTTTTGGTCTCTCCAATGGTGGATGTCCACTCAAAATCTGTTGCTGGGGGTCCCCCTTCCAACAGTTGTTACCCCAAGCAACCCTCACAACAGATGCCTCCCAAACAGGTTGGGGAGCTCATCTACAAGACCTCTCCACCCAAGGCACTTGGTCCCCACAGGAGACCTCTCTTCATATCAACCACTTGGAACGTCGAGCAGTATTTCTAGCTCTCAAGGTCTTTCATACCCTCCTCAGCTACAAGACAGCCTCATTCATACAGACAATCAAGTAGCCATGTTTTACATAAACAAGCAAGGAGGAACTGGCTCTCTGTCGCTTTGCAACCAAGCTCTAAGATTATGGGCCTTCGCCAGAGAGCATCAAATCCATCTCCTGGCAGTATACCTCCCAGGAATCCAAAACTCTTGGGCAGACAGACTCAGTCGAGTTCTGCTTCCACACGAATGGTCCCTGCACATGGATCAGGTACTCAGAATCTTCCAAGAATGGGGAACCCCGGACATAGACCTCTTTGCAAGTCCGTGGAATGCCAAACTTCCCCGGTTCTGTTCCAGAATTCCGTGTCAGGGAGTTCAGGCCAAGGATGCCTTCCTCCTTCATTGGGGGTCAAGACTTCCTGTATGCCTTTCCACCCATTCCCTTGATTCCCAAGACTCTATTCAAACTCCAGAGGGATCAAGGATCTATGATCCTCATAGCTCCACGCTGGCCACGCCAAGTGTGGTACCCTCTACTTCTGCATCTCTCGCAAGCCCCCTCCCTGGACTTGGGAGCTGCTCCAGACCTCCTGTCCCAGGAGGAAGGGACTTTGTGGCACCCAAACCCCAGGTCCCTTTACCTCAGAGCTTGGTTGCTGAAGGCCTAGACCAGTGATGGCTAACCTTTTTGAGCCCGAGTGCCCAAACTGCCGCACAAAACCAAAGAATTTCCTCAAAGTGCCAGCACGTCATTTGCATAAGTGGTCTTATTTGCATAAATATTTGCATAATGTTACCATACACTAACTTTTAGTAAACATGTCTCTTAATGAGTGTATGGATAAAGAAAGACTAAAAGATTTCTACATTACTATAATCCAGTGCCAACCGCCAGGCACATTAGGAACTACTACAAACGCTGCCCATTTAGAACCCATAGCAAACCCGCCGTATCCTGACAGCATTACCAGGACTCACAAAGCACCATACCCTACCTATCAAAAGGCAACACTGCAAATATTAAACCAATACATTTCAGTGAATACTGGGGAAAGAGAACAAGTGGCAACGTCAAATAGGAATTTCCTCTTGTACCAAAGCGCAGATGTTAATGATGCACATTTCCCAGAGCTGACATATTCCAGTTAATAAATTCAAAATAAAGAGATATCGTTCTACCTTTTGTGCATTTTTTTTCAGTTGCAATTGGTCCAGCCATTTTCTTCTGGTTTCTTCATGTTTTCTGCTAACTCTCCATCGTCTGCTGTCCATTTGTCCTTTCTTCTCTCTTCTAGTTTTTTTTCCATTCTCTCTCTCTCTACATCTGCTTTAACATACTAATCTTTCTCCTTTTGCTCTTTCCTCATTTCTATTTCATCCACACAAATTTTACCCCTCCATCCTCAATCCCCAATTACTCTCCCAATACCTGGCCAACTGTAGTATTTTCATCCCTCCTACACAAAATATTTTTCCCCTCTCCATTTTACTCTCCCAGCCCCATCCCATTCTAATCCTCCCCCAACATCAGCTCCCTTCTAGTTCCAGTCTCACCCAGCATCCATTCCCTTCTTCAAGCCCCCCACTTCCCCTCAGCCCATTTCCATTCCAAGCCCCGTCCCCATCAGCTATTTGCAGTTCAAGCCCCCCACTTCCCCTCAGCCCATTTCCATTCCAAGCCCCATCCCCAACAGCTATTTGCAGTCAAGCCCCCTTCCACTCAGCCCATTTCCAGTCCTAGCAACCCCCCAACCCATTACCAGTCCTAGCCCCCATAGCTCACTCCCAGTCCTAATCCCACCAGCCCATTTCCAGTCCTAACCTCCCCATCAGCCCACTCCCAGTCCTAATCCCCCCGCACTCAATTTTTAGTTTAGGCCCCCCCAGCGCCTATCACCACTCCTAACCCCCCCCAGTGCCCATCACCACTCCTACCCCCCCCACCCCCCCGCCCATCACCACACCTAACCCACCCAGCCCGCCCAGGGCCCATCACCACCCCTAACCCCCCCCAGCCAGCCCAGTGTCCATCACCACTCCTAACCCCCCCCCCATTGCCCATCACCACTACTACCCCCCCAGCCCCGCTCATCACTTCTCCTCTCACCCCCCACCCCAGCCCATATATACTCCTAACCCCCCCCAGCCCAGCCCAGCCAATCACCACTCCTAACCCCCCCCCCAGCCCAGCCCAGCCCATCACCACTCCTAACCCCCCCCCCAGCCCAGCCCAGCCCAGCCCATCACCACTCCTAACCCCCCCCCCAGCCCAGCCCAGCCCATCACCACTCCTAACCCCCCCCAGCCCAGCCAAGCCCATCACCACTCCTAAGCCCCCCAGCCCAGCCCAGCACCACTCCTAACCCCCCCCCCCCACCCCCAGCCCAGCCCAGCCCAGCCCAGGGAAAATTTAAAAAAAAAAAAGAAAACCTGTTTGCTGCCGCTGTCGGGGCCGCCGCGGCAGAATCGAGCGTGCGCGGGGCCCCCCTGTACCCACCGGCAGAGCCTGTCCCTCCCCGTAGCAGCTCTCTCTTTGGAGCTGCATCCAGACGCGCCGGCTTGCAGAGCGCGAGGGAAGTGTTCCCTCGCTGCTCTGTTCAGCCCGCGGGGGCTGATGGGAAGTTCCCATCAGCCCCCGCGGGCTTAACAGAGTCGCGAAAGGGAAACTCTTCCCTTCGCGCTCTGCAAGCCGGCGAGTCTGACTGCAGCTCCAAAGAGAGAGCTGCTACGGGGAGGACAGGCTCTGCCGGTGGGTACAGGGGGGCCCCGCGGCACGCTCGATTCTGCCGCGGCGGCCCCGACAACGGCAGCAGACAGGGTTGTTGTTTTTTTTTTCGATGGCGGACCTTCCCGCGTGCCAGCTGCAAGGCCTTCGCGTGCCACAGCTGGCACGCGTGCCATAGGTTCGCCATCGCTGGCCTAGACCTTCAAGACTTGAATCTTTCTCAGCAAGTGAAGGATATCCTCCATGCTTCCAGAAAACCTTCCACTAGGCGTTCCTATGCTTTTAAGTGGAAAAGATTTTCCATTTGGTGTGCTGAAAAGGGTCTTGACCCTCTAGCACTATCTTTAACTTCTCTGTTAGATTATCTCCTGCATCTTTCCAATGCAGGACTTAAGACAAACTCAGTAAGAGTCCATTTGTGCTATTGCAGCGTCCCTTAAGCCCATTAATGGACAACCTATCTCCTCTCATCCCCTCATTGCAAGATTCGCGAGAGGCCTAACTTTAACTAAACCTCCCATTAGGCCTCCTCCGGTGGCATGGGACTTAAATTTGGTTCTTGGTCAGCTTATGAAGCCACCTTTTGAACCCTTAGCCACTACCTCCTTGAAATTCCTTTCCTGGAAGGTTATTTTCCTCATTGCAGTCACTTCTGCTCGCCGCATCAGTGAACTGCAGGCCTTAGGGGCTAATCCACCTTATACAAGGTTCCATCATGATAAGGTAGTCCTTAGGACAAATCCACACTTTATGCGTAAAGTGGTCTCTCCTTTTCATCTTAATCAAGAGGTATATTTGCCTGTCTTTTTTCCAGCTCCTCATGCATCCAGTGCAGAGAGGAATCTTCATACTCTAGATTGTAAAAGAGCTCTTGCTTTTTACTTACAAAGAACACAGCAACATAGAATGTCTTCCCAGCTTTTTGTTGCTTTTGATCCTTCTCATCTGGGACTTCCAGTCTCTAAGAGAACACTGTACAATTGGATTGCTCAGTGTATTTCTTTCGCCTACCAGAGTAAGAACCTTTCTCTGGAGAGCCATGTCACAGCTCATAATGTGAGGGCCATGGCCACCTCTATGGCTCATCTAAATTCTGTGTCCATCGACCAGATCTGTCGAGCAGCCACCTGGGCCTCGGTTCATACCTTCACAGCCCATTACTGCTTGGACAAGGACTCCCGCCGGGATGCCTTGTTTGGTCAGGCTGTCCTCAGACACCTGTTCCATTCTTAAACAACTCCTGCCCTCCTTCCCTGGATGAATGCCTGAGATCCATAGGAGGACGCAGACCCCTTTCAGGATCTCATATCCTTGGGGATATCCCAGGCATCTTAGCTAGGGAGTCCCCATATGTGAAGACTCATTCCTGCTTGTTCCTGGAGATAGCACAGTTACTTATCTGTAACAGGTGATCTCTGGGAACAGCAGGAATAAGTCTTCACAATCCTCCCACCTCCCCTAGGAGTTGTATCTCTTTTCTATCTTTCCTTTCCTCTCTCTCTCTATTGTCTCAGCTTTAAACTCGAACTGAGGAGAGTTGGTTAGGAAAGGCGGGAAGGCAGCGCGCAGGCGCTGTGGGATGCTCCCTAAAGCTTTCCTTTTTGGGAAGCTGGGGAGCGTTCCCGCGCAGGCTCCGTCGGTACCGACGTACCCATATGTGAAGACTTATTCCTGCTGTTCCCAGAGATCACCTGTTATACGTAAGTAACTGTGCTTTAGTGCAGATACGGGAGCCTTCTTGTAGTGGTCACTTTAGCAGGGACAGACATAAGTGGAAGCGAGGTGCTTCGGTACAGGGCAGCCTAAGCTTCATCATGCCCTTCTCCATTGTGCGGTGCATTGTGTGCAGCCTAAGATGTAAGGATTGGTGGACAGGGTTTGTACAGCATGCTCAGCTCACCCAGGGGAGTCCTCCCATGCCATTACTCAGATGGAGGATGGTGCTTCATCCTCTATGCAGTTGCCTGTCCCTCTAGCATTGCTCCCGAAAGCACACCCGAGAAACTTTGCCCCATAAAGGGGTCCGTCCTCCCAAAGAGGTTTCTTGGGACCTCTGGGGACTGGGAAAATGTACCTCCAGAGGAGGAGATTCAGAAGACGAGAGCCTGGATGTCTCCGACCGGGAGAAGGGGGAATGGTCCCCCTCGGAGGCCTCAGACGAGGAGCAGGACAGCCTTGATTGCGCAGGTGATGGAAGCCTTACACCTCTTGGATCCACCTGCATAGGACCCAACCCTGGCACAGTCTCAGGCCGATCCCATTTTACAAGGCATTCGTAAGCCCTCTAAAGCTTTTCCCTTACCGTGTGAGCTCCAGCAGTTGGTGTCGCCGGAATGGTACATCTCCAGGAACAAGCAGGAATGTAGTCCTCACATATGGGTATCGTCGGTACCGACGGAGCCTGCGCGGGAACGCTCCCCAGCGTCCAATTAGGAAGCTTTTGGGAGCATCCCACAGTGCCTGCGTGCTGCCTTCCCGCCTTTCCCAACTGCCTCTTTCCAGTTCTTCGTTTTCCGCGGAGCCAGCAGGTGATGTTCCTGTCACCGCAGAAAATTATTTTCCTTATTCTTCTTTTTTGTGGTCGCGTCTGCCTTCCTCGACGCTACACCGGTACCGCCGGTTCTTCTTTCTTTTGTTTTTAAAAAAAAAACAAAAAACAAAATTTTTTTCCAAACTTTTTTTTCCAGGTGCACATGCCATTTTGGGCCTTAGGCCCAAAATTTCCTCCACCATGGAGAAACCCTCCTCGGGTTTTAAAAAATGCACCAAGTGTGGCGGTACTATCTCCGTCACCGACACCCATGAGTGGTGTCTTAAATGTTTAGGTCCTGACCACTCCATCTCCGAGTGCATGGCTTGCGCCGTGATGTCCAAAAGGGGTCGACAGAACCGAGCTGCCAAGCTCAGTGCCCTTTTTCCCTCCGATGCAGCTTCGGTGGCATTGACGTCTTCCAGGGCTTCGTCTTTCTCCCATGGATCTCAGGTAACTAAACATAAGTCCAGCCGGTCCTCAAAGGGTAGATCTCCTTCCAAGCATCGAGATGCCTCTGGTGTTGCCCTTGAGGGTTCCATACCGGCAAAGTTGCCCCAGCGGGAGGCTTCGGCTTCCAAAGCATTGTCGGGGATCCAGGATGTTCTCGAGGCCTCGAAATCGGCAGAACTACTGGTGCCATGCTCTGGGGTACCAGCTCTTTCTGGTACCGATACCCAGGCATCGGCAGCGTTGATAAACCAGAGGTTCCTGGCTATTGAACGCAGTCTGGCGGCTCTCCTTACGGCATTGACGTCCTCGGAACCGCGTCAGACGATTAAACCGGTACTGGCACCGATGCCGGCACCGGTGTCTGTACCGGTACTGATAGCATCGGTATTGTCTTTGCCGTCACCCAGTCATGCGATGCCTTCTGGTGCCGATACACCGGTACCGATTACCCCCGGTACCGACTTTGGTTGGTATGGGTATCGGGCTCTTCAAGAGCATCCGGACAGGATACTTCGAATCCTCGGAGGATTCTGATAGTTCTGCCGGTACCGGGATACTTCTCCCGGAGGAGCCTTCCTCTCCTAAACGAAGGATGTCTCCTTCAGAAGATATCTCCTTTCAAGATTTCATCAGGGAGGTGGCTCGTGGGTTGTCTATTACTGTGACTCCTGAGACAGAGCCCAGAGCTAAGGAGTTGGAGATTTTACAGTATCCAAAAGCTCCTAAGCAGGCAGCTACCTTGCCTATCCATGAGATTTTACATGATCTCATGTTGAGAATGTAGGAGACACCTTTCACCACCTCTCCTCACTCTCGCAGACTGGATACCATGTATCGAGTCCCTCCTTGTCCTGGCTTCCAGAAAACTCAGCTTCCTCATCACTCTATTGTAGTGGAATCAGCTATGAGAAGGATCAGGAGTGCAAAGAGACATGCCTCTAATCCTCCAGGACGTGAGTGTAGAACTTTGGATGCCTTTGGACTTCGTACTTTCCAGGCTTCCATGCTTTCTGCCAGGATCAGTTCCTATATTTTTATATATGGGAATGTTCCTTAAAGAAGTCACAGATGATTTAGAGGTTTTGAGCCCTCTTCTCCCTGAGGATAGAAGGCAGGATTTTCTCACACTGGTCAAACATGCCCAGGATGTTTCTAAGTTTGTCAACCGTGCAGCTTTTGACTGTTTTGAGTGCATAAGCAGAACCTCTGCCATTGCCATTTATTTATTTATTTTTATTTATTTATATTTCTTATATACCGCGCTATTATAATCAGTGTGGTTTACAGTTGCAACAAACATACTACAATGTAATAGGCACATTGAGCTTACATAGAACAGGATATTCAAAACATGGAGGAACGAGGGGAACTATATACAAATTATGTGCATGTTATAATAATGATTAATCTCAATGGGCATGTAAGGGGTCTGTAATGAATACTAGTACACATGGGTCAGGGTGGAGAAAGAGGGGAAATCTGATTAACCGTTATCAGTGGGGGGATGTTCAATGGTGGGGGGGTTAGGTGGGGGGTCAAAGACAAGGGTGTGTGCTTTTCAAACTTGGAGACCGGGTGTAGTGCTGTATGAACAGGTGGTGTTTGAGGGCTTTTCGGAACACGTAGGTGCACGTAGAATTGCCTGGCTCCAGGCATCCGATTTGGAGCTCTGGGTGCAGGACAAACTGAGCAATATCCCTTGTACAGGTGAGAATCTATTTGGCAAAAATTGGCAAGAAAAAGCCAATGAATTAGATGCTGACAACTCCACTTTGGATAGGCTATCCAAAGCCACAGCTGATCCTGCGAGAAAGAAATCTTTCAAAAAGCCTTTCTTCTAAAAAAAAAAAGAAAAAAAAAAAAAGAGGTTTTATCCCTCTTTTTCCCAGCAGGGACGTTCTGCAGGTCAGCCTACCCGGAAAGATCAGCAACTACCTAAACAAAGGAAAGCAAAGACTGCTAAGCCTCAACCGTCTCAGCAGTCTCAGCCTCCACAAGGCCTTTGACTTTCATCTAGAGAACTTAGCCTTCCTGGCCCTCAATGGACCAGAGCCTTCCACCATTCCAGGAAGGTTATGTCACTTTGCCCCCAGGTGGGAGCAGATAACAGCAGAGCATTGGACACTCTCCATTATAAGAGAGGAGTACAAGCTGCACTTTCTGTGCATGCCCCCTCACACAATGTTAAGACAGTTCAATTCTCAGATCTCTCTCATCAACCTGTTAGATCAAGAGGTCACTATGCTTCTTGCCCAAGGGGCAATAGAAGAAGTACCCATCCACCAATAGGGTACAGGGTTTTAATCCCCCTATTTCCTTATCCCAAAGAAAACAGGGGGATACAGACCTATCTTGGACCTCAGAGAATTGAACAAATTCCTGTTCAAAGAGAAATTCAAGATGATTTCTCTAGGAACTCTGCTGCCATACCTTCAGGGTCAGGATTGGCTTTGTTCTCTAGATCTCAAGGATGCGTGTACACCCATGTTCTCATCCATCCAACTCACAGAAAGTTCCTTTGGTTCCTTTTTCAAGGAAAGCACTACCAATACAGGATGCTTCCTTTTGGTCTGGCCTCAGCACCAAGAGTGTTCACAAAATGCATGGCTGTAATAGCAGCATTTATCCGCACTCAAGGGATATTCGTCTTCCCTTACTTAGACGACTGGCTCATTCGAACCCCATCAGAGTCAGAGGCCAGGACTTCTTTATCTTGCACAATGCGTATCCTTCAGTATTTGGGTCTTGTCATAAACATCCCAAAATCCAGTCTAACTCCCACTCAGTCTCTAAAGTTCATAGGAGCTTTACTGGATACCAGAAAAGCAAGGGCCTATCTTCCCCAGGCCCGTTGCCTTCGCATGGTGCAGTTAGCTTCTCAAGAAGTGCTGAAGCCTCATCTCACTGCCCGAGAAATGCTACAACTACTAGGCCACATGGCATCTACCGTGCATGTGGTTCCTTATGCTCGACTCCATATGAGAGCAGCCCAGTAGACTTTATCCACTCAGTGGACCCAGGCATCAGGGTGCCTGTCAGACAAAATAGCAAACACAAATCGCCTTATTAGGTCCCTCCAATGGTGGCAGTCCACTCAAAACCTGTTGCTGGGGTCCCCATTTCAACAACCCTTACCCCAGGCATCTCTCACAACAGATGCTTCTCCCATGGGTTGGGGAGCTCATCTGCAAGACCTCTCCACCCAAGGCACCTGGACTCCACAGGAGACTCATAAGAACATAAGATATGCCAGTATCCTGTTTCCAACAGTGGCCAATCCAGGTCACAAGTACCTAGCAGTTTCCCCAAAAGACACAGGTTCCACAATGCTTGTACTGGGTCAAGCATTGATATCCTGGGTCCCTTCTTAATAATGGTTTATGGACCTTTCCTCCAGGAACTTGTCCAACCTTTTTTAAACCCAGCTACACTAACAGCCTTTACTACATCCTCCGGTAACAAATTCCAGAGTTTGATTACACGTTGAGTGAAAAAATATTTTCTTTTATTAGTCTTAAATAGTTTACCCTGTAGCTTCATTGCATGTCCCCTAGTCTTTCTATATTCTGATAAGGTAAACAATTGATCTACGTTTACCCGTTCCACTACGTTCATTAATTTATAGACTTCTATCATATCTCCCCTCAGCCGTCTCTTTTCCAGGTTAAAGAGCCCTAACCTTTTTAGCCTTTCTTCATAGGAGTATCCTTCCATCCCCTTTACCATTTTGGTGGCTCTTCTCTGAACCTTGTCTAAAATCGCTATATCCTTTTTCCTTGCTCTTCGAGTGTTCCACACCCTGCTCAGCTACAAGACAGTCCTCATTCTTCTCCAGGACCAAGCAGGAAGTCATTCCTCACTTATGGGTGACGTCGGCGCCGACGGAGCCCTCGCGGAGCAATTTTCCCCAGCTTTCAAAGAAAGCCTTTGGGAATTGCAGCGCGCATGCGCGGTCGTCTTCCCGCCCGAGGGTGCCATCTTAGCCAGTCTTCTTTTTTTCCGCGGAGCCCTACAGACGTCCCCGTCTTGTCCCCGCGAAAAAGTTGATTTTCTTCTTTATTTTATCCTTTTTTCCTTCGGTTCGACGCCGATCTTTTTCCCGCCCGGACTCGCGACGCCGGTCACGAGTCCTCTTACTTTTTTCGGTTTTTCTGACTTAGTCAGCTTTCGTTTTCGGTTTCCCTGGCAGCCCGGTCCTTTGACCTCGCAGGGGCCCTTTTTCCCCCGATGGCTGCCAGTGGGTTTAAGCGGTGTGGTCGGTGTGACC
Organism: Ichthyophis bannanicus; assembly: GCA_033557465.1. NCBI lineage: Eukaryota > Metazoa > Chordata > Amphibia > Gymnophiona > Ichthyophiidae > Ichthyophis > Ichthyophis bannanicus. Next base: position 934,254 of record JAWIIG010000033.1, on the reverse strand, counting down.
GAAATATGTCACTAACCGACACACACGACTTTTGCCTCCGCTGCCTGGGCCCGGATCATGAGGAACTGATCTGTGGGCCCTGCAGCAAACTGTCCTCAAAGGCGTTGAGAAGTCGGCGGCATCAGCGTGAGAGAATCTTCGCTGACCCCAGCCGTACCCGGACCTCGTCGGAGGCCTCCGCGTCGAAAGGCTCCAGCTCGGACCGTCGCCGGAGCTCCTCCGACCGGGGTTCTCCCTCCGGGGACCATCGTCGGAAGGTGAAACCCGCGAGGGCGGCGTCGGTGGACGCTCCTGGTTCCGCGAGGGCCAGGTCGCATAGCCCCGACAGCCGCCCCGGGTCCTTGGAGAAGGAACACATCCCGAAGCGACCTCGCCTGGAGTCGGAGATGCCTGCCCGGGTAAGTCCTGTGGTCCTTCTGGACTCGCCTCCGCGACAGCCGACGTCGGGCCCGACGCCGTCGGGGCCCGAGTCGGGGGCTGCTGGGTCACCTGAGCTCGGACTCAGGTTGACGGCCTTGGAGAGCAGACTGTCTGCCTTCATGGACCAGCAGAGGGCACTGCTCGCTGGCTTCGCTGGCGCCGCGGCCCCGCCCGCCGGGACGTCGACGTCCAAGTCGACCCCGGAGACCGAGCCGATCCTCGAGTCAATGAGAACTCGAGTCGATCCTCGGTCGAGGTCACCCTCGGCCTCCCGTTCGGGACCGAGGTCGCCGACGCCGACTCCCTCGGCGTCGGGGCGGCTGGCGCCGCACCCTGCCCGGGCCGACCCCACCGAGTCCTCGTCGGAGTCGGTCTGGGAGTCTGAGGAGGAAGAGTCACCTGATTCTTTCCGGACTCGGTGTGTCCCATCGGACTCACCGGAGTCCGAGCCTCGGAAGCAGTCCCCCCCGGAGGATGCCCGGTTCTCGGACTTCGTTAGGGATATGGCCAAGGCTTTGGCCTTCCCTGCGGATCCCGAGGAGCCTCGAGCCGAAGAGCTCGACGCCCTCCAGTATGACTCTCCCGCGAGGGAACACTTTACTGTGCCGGTTCCTCCTATGCTGGAACGACTACTCTTCCGCATGTGGGAGAGTCCGGCCTCCTCGCCGGTCCTGAGCAAGCGGGTCGATTCTATCTATCGAGTCCGCAAGAGCCCTGGCTTTCAAAAGGCACAGCTGCCACACCATTCCATGGTAGTGGAATCGGCCATGCATCGTCTTAAGAGCCAGAAGATGCACTCCTCGGTGCCTCCTGGAAGGGAGGCCCGTAACCTGGATGGCCTTGGCAAGAAGTGCTTCCAGGGCTCTATGCTCGCATGTCGTGTCCAGACTTACCAGCTATACATGGGCATGTATCTCCGGGATCTGGCTAAAGAGCTAGCCGGATTCTCCGCTGGTCTCTCCGAGGAGCCCTTGCGGAGGTTCCTAGCCTTGTCCACTGGCATTCGGGAATGCTCAAAGTTCATGTCCCGAGCAGCCTATGATGGCTTTGAAGCCTCGGCTCGAGTGGCCGCAGCCGGCATCGGTGCCCGCCGACAGGCTTGGCTTCAGTCGTCAGACCTTGAGCCCTGGGTGCAGGACAAGTTGGTCGATGTCCCCTGCCGAGGCGAAAACCTCTTTGGCAAGCCCATGGCGGAAAAGGCTGCGCAAATTGAGACTGAGACTCTCACCAGGACCAGGCTTTCTAGGAAGACCTCCGCCCCTTCCCAGAAAAAGAAGGGCTCGGGGAAAAAGTCCTTTTACCCGAGAAAGGCGGCTGCCTACAAACAATACCCCCATTATCAGGCCCCTGCAGCTCCCCAACAGGGCCAGCAGGCCAAGGGACGGGGTAACGGGTCCCGTAGGCAGCAAGCCCCCAAGCCTGCACCACCAGCCCCTGCTCAGCAGGGTGGGGGCTTTTGACTCGCTAAGCATAGCCTCTCCCCCCCCGCTGGTTCCTCCCAGCACCGGAGGCCGGCTGGTTCACTTCGCCCACAGGTGGTCCAGCATCACCGCAGATGCCTGGGTGCTTCAGGTCGTGCGAGAAGGCTATCTTCTCCACTTCCATCAGGTCCCTCCCTCCTATTTTCCGGGAGAACCTCCGCGCCCCCCTCTGCACAGGGAGTTGCTCCTTCAGGAGTTAGCAGGTCTTCTGCAGGAACAGGCGGTGGAACCGGTGCCACACCACCTGAGAGGTCAAGGCTTTTATTCAAGGTATTTTCTGATACCAAAGAGAACAGGGGGCCTCAGACCCATCCTGGACTTGCGCAACCTCAACAAGTTCCTTGTGCGGGAGAAGTTCAAAATGCTTACCCTTGGAATCCTTCTGCCCTACCTCCAGCAGGGAGATTGGCTATGCTCCTTGGATCTAAAGGATGCCTACACGCACATCCTCATCCACCCAAGCCACCGCCAATACCTAAGGTTTGTGGTGGCAGGAAATCATTACCAGTACAGAGTACTGCCCTTCGGCCTGTCCTCCGCACCGCGAGTCTTCACAAAATGTCTCGCGGTCGTGGCGGCCCATCTCCGGCTTCACGGCCTCTATGTCTTTCCGTACCTCGACGACTGGCTCATCAGAGCAGCGTCCGCTCAGGAGGTCACCAACGCCACGTGCCGCACGGTGACTCTGCTGCAGCACTTGGGCTTTGTTATAAACTTCGCAAAGTCCACTTTGCTCCCCTCACAGGATCTCGAGTTCATCGGCGCAAGGCTGCACACTCCTCGGGCGCGAGCATACCTACCGCTCGACAGAGCTCAACGGCTCATGGACCTAGCCGACTGCTTTCGCAGCCAGCCCCTGGTCTCCGCCAGGCGCTTCCTGAGACTGCTCGGCCATATGGCTTCCACCGTCCATGTGACCCCCAATGCCCGCCTGAATATGCGGTCTGCTCAATGGTGTCTCCGCCAGCAGTGGCGACAAGCCACGGGCGGCCTAGCAGACCTAGTGCCCGTTTCCGAGCCGCTGGTCTCGTCTCTCCGGTGGTGGCTCCGGCAGCCGAACCTGATATTCGGAATGCCTTTCCAGTCACCTCAGCCGACCCGGGTGCTGACCACCGATGCATCCCTCCTGGGCTGGGGAGCACATTGCCAAGAGGCACGTACTCAGGGCCTCTGGACCACGTGGGAGTCTGCTCAGCAGATCAACTTCCTGGAGCTCAGGGCGATCCGCCTAGCTCTCAAGGCCTTCTCCCACCTGACTTCCCAACAGTCCGTCCTTGTCCAGACGGACAATCAAGTTGCCATGTTCTACGTGAACAAGCAGGGGGGCACGGGCTCCTTCCTCCTCTGCCGGGAGGCACAGAAGCTCTGCTCTTGGGCCGTCAGTCACGGCATTCTCCTCAAGGCAGTTTATCTCCCGGGCCAAGAAAATTGCCTTGCAGACAAACTCAGCAGGGTCCTCCAGCCGCACGAGTGGCGTCTGGATCCCTTGGTAGTTCAGAAGCTCTTCCTCAAGTGGGGTCTCCCCACGGTGGATCTCTTTGCCAGTCCTCACAACCGGCAGCTTCCTCGCTTCTGCTCTCGTCAGCCACACCCCCTTCGGGTTGCGGCGGACGCCTTTCTGATCTCGTGGTCGGGGAGCCTTCTGTACGCTTTCCCTCCCATCCCGCTAGTCTCTCGGACTCTTTTCAAGGTTCTCCGAGACAAAGCCTTCATGATCCTGGAGGCCCCTCGCTGGCCCAGGCAGCCGTGGTTTCCGCTCCTGCTGCAACTGGCGGTGGAGGATCCAATCCCTCTGGGGGTACAACCGGATCTCCTCACTCAGGATCAGGGGTCCCTCCTGCACCCCAACCTCAGGTCTCTCAACCTCATGGCCTGGCTGCTGAGAGGGTAGTCCTTGCTCCCCTTCTCCTGCCGGCGGAGGTGGAGGAGGTCGTCTTGGCTTCGCGACGGCCTTCTACCCGCAAATGCTACGCCCTTAAATGGCGTCGCTTTGCAGTCTGGTGTACCCAACAGTCTCAGGATCCCTTCTCCTGCCCGGTGTCGGTGATCTTGCAGTACTTGCTGCACCTCTCTAATCTGGGACTTAAGTCCAACTCCGTCAAAGTTCACCTCAGTGCTCTTTCAGCACATCATGTGCCGGTGGACGGCAGACCTCTCTCCAATGACCCTCTCGTAGCGAGGTTTCTCCGAGGTCTCCTTCTACTTAAACCACCTCTGCGCCCGCCAGCTCCTGACTGGGACCTGAATGTGGTTTTGCAGCGGATCACCTGTCCGCCTTTTGAACCTATGGCTACCTGTTCTCTCCGTTTTCTGTCTTGGAAAACACTGTTCTTGATAGCCCTCACTTCCGCTAGACGCGTGAGTGAATTGCAGGCCCTCGTGTCTGATCCCCCTTACACTAGGTTCTACAAGAATAGGGTGGTCCTACGGACTCATCCGAAATTTCTGCCTAAAGTGGTCTCCCCTTTTCACATCAATCAGGAGGTGGTACTTCCAACCTTCTTTCCCAGACCACACTCCAGCCGAGCTGAGACGGTCCTCCATACCCTGGACTGTAGAAGGGCTCTGAACTTCTACCTTGACCGTACGCGGGAGCACCGTAAAGCTGCTCAGCTTTTTGTGTCTTTTGACCCCAATAGATTGGGGCTCCCGGTCTCCAAGCGTACTCTGTCCATCTGGGTTGCGGACTGTATCTCTTGGGCTTATGGGGCAGCCGGACTCTCCTTAGAAAGTCGAGTCACGGCTCATTGCGTTCGGGCAAAGGCCACGTCAGTGGCTTACCTCCGCTCTGTTCCGCTGGCAGACATCTGCCGGGCCGCTACTTGGTCTTCGAGCCAGACTTTTGCGGTCCATTACTGTCTCGAGAGGGAGTCCCGTAGGGACAGTGCTTTCGGACAGGCAGTCCTCCGTAATCTCTTTGAGGTCTGAGCAACTCCTACCCTCCATCCCGGATGTGGGCTACCGGTGGGTGATAATTCAGCGAAGATTCTTTCCTTCTGTGCTGCTGAGCTAGAGGGAGCTCATTTTTGTGCTTAGGGTCTCCGGTAGCCTTGAGCTTGGGAGTCCCATAAGTGAGGACTGACTTCCTGCTTGGTCCTGGAGAAAGCGTAGTTACTCACCTGTAACAGGTGTTCTCCAGGAGCAGCAGGAATCAGTCCTCACTACCCTCCCTCCTCCCCTTGGAGTTGCAATCGTCTGCTTATGTTCTTTTTGCAAATTTTTATGCTGTCTTTTTTAGCTATGTCATCTGACTGGCTAAGATGGCACCCTCGGGCGGGAAGACGACCGCGCATGCGCGCTGCAATTCCCAAAGGCTTTCTTTGAAAGCTGGGGAAAATTGCTCCGCGAGGGCTCCGTCGGCGCCGACGTCACCCATAAGTGAGGACTGATTCCTGCTGCTCCTGGAGAACACCTGTTACAGGTGAGTAACTACGCTATACAGACAATCAAGTAGCCATATTCTACGTGAACAAGCAGGGGGGAACAGGCTCTCTGTTGCTTTGCAACGAAGCTTTGCGACTATGGGCCCTCGCCAGAGAGCATCAGATTCATCTCCTGGCAGTGTATCTTCCAGGCATACAAAACTCTTGGGCAGACAGACTCAGTCGAGTTCTGCTTCCACACGAATGGTCTCTACATGCAGACCAGGTGGCAAAGATTTTTCAAATTTGGGGAACCCCGGACATAGACCTCTTTGCAAGTCCGTTGAATGGCAAACCTCCCCGGTTCTGTTCCAGAATTCCGGCTCAGGGCTCTCAGGCCAGGGATGCTTTCCTTCTTCACTGGGGTCAAGACTTCTTGAATGCCTTTCCACCCATTCCCCTGATTCCCAAAACCCTGTTCAAGCTTCAGAGAGACAGAGGCCGTATGATTCTCATAGCTCCACATTCGCCACGGCAAGTGTGGCACCCTCTGCTCCTACACCTCTCTCAAGCTCCCTCCCTGGAGTTAGGGTCTGCTCCAGATCTCCTGTCCCAGGAGAACGGAATGTTATGGCATCCCAATCCCCCCAGTCTCTGCATCTCAGGGCTTGGTTGCTGAAGGCCTAGATCTTCATGATCTTAACCTCCCTCAGCAAGTAAAGGATATCCTTTATGCTTCCAGGAAGCCTTCCACAAGACGCTCTTATGCTTTCAAGTGGAAAAGGTTTACCATATGGTGCTCGCAGAAGGGTCTCAACCCCCTTGCAATACCTTTGGAATCATTCCTGGAATATCTCCTTCATTTATCCAATGCAGGACTTAAGACTAACTCAGTAAGAGTCCATTTGAGTGCTATTGCAGCTTCTTTCAAGCCTCTAAACGGACAGCCTATTTCCTCCCATCCTCTTGTAGCAAGATTTTTGAGAGGTCTTCTTCTAACTAAGCCTCCCATTAGGCCACCACCTGTGGCATGGGACTTAAAACTGGTTCTTGGTCAGCTTATGAAGCCACCTTTCAAACCCTTAGCTACTACCTCATTGAAATTTCTTTCTTGGAAAGTTATCTTTCTCATTGCAATCACATCAGCATGTCGCATCAGTGAGTTGCAGACACTAGTAGCTGATCCACCTTATACAAGGTTCCATCATGACAAGGTAGTCCTTAGGACTCATCCACACTTATGCCAAAGGTGGTCTCGCCTTTTCATCTAAACCAGGTGGTCTACCTGCCTGTGTTTTTTCCAAGGCCTCATGCATCAAATGCAGAAAGAAATCGTCATACTTTGGACTGTAAAAGAGCTTTAGCCTTTTACTTACAAAGAACACAGCAACATAGAAAGTCCTCTCAACTTTTTGTTGCTTTTGATCCTTCTCATTTGGGACTTCCAGTCTCCAAGAGGACGCTGTCTAACTGGATTGCTCAGTGTATTTCCTTTGCCTATCAGAGTAAGAATCTTCCTCTGGAGGGCCATGTCACAGCTCACAATGTGAGAGCCATGGCAGCCTCAATGGCTCATCTGCACTCTGTGTCTATCGACGACATCTGTCGAGCAGCCACCTGGGCCTCGGTTCATACCTTCACAGCCCATTACTGCTTGGATAAAGACTCCCGCCGGGATGCCTTGTTTGGTCAGGCTGTTCTCCAACACCTGTTCCATACCTAATCAACTCCTACCCGCCATCCCTGGTTGGATGCTAGAGATCCATGGGGGGAAGTGGAGCCCTTTCACAGGGGCACACAACTTCTGGGGTCTCTCCCTGGCATCTAAAGCTAGTGAGTCCCCATATGTGAGGACTACATTCCTGCTTGTTCCTGGAGATAGCATAGTTACTCACTTGTAACAGGTGATCTCCGGGAACAGCGGGAATTTAGTCTTCACAACCCACCCACCCCCCCTAGGAGTTGTATCTCTCTATCTCTCTCTTTCTCTTTCCCTCTCTCTCTCTTTGTCTCAGCTTTAAACTCAACTGGAGAGAGGCAGTTGGGAAGGCGGAAAGGCAGCACGCAGGCGCTGTGGGATGCTCCCAAAAGCTTCCTAATTGGACGCTGGGGAGCGTTCCCACACGGGCTCAGTCGGTACCGACGATACCCGTATGTGAGGACTAAATTCCTGCTGTTCCCGGAGATCACCTGTTACAGGTGAGTAACTATGCTTTCTTGCAAGTTTAAGGTAATTAGCACTCCGTGTTTTTTCTTTATTTTTTTTTTTATGGTACCGTTTTTACTTGTAAGTGAGCCGTGCTAGATGCTTTCAAAGGTACAGATTAAAACCTTGTCAAGGAATTACTCTGATGGCTGTAGTAATGGAATGTTTTTAAATATGTAGCTTCCTATATTGACAATTCCTTTTGAGCCTGAGTTAAAGGGTAGCTTTGTAAGTAAAATGTTTCTTTTCCTTTTTCTTTTCCTCTTTCTGTTATATGTCATCCTGTCTGGCTGAATCATGTATTAATCTCAATGTGGAATTGCTGGTAATGTCCTTAAAGAGTCTCTCTCTTCCCCCCCCCCCCCCTCCCATTTATTTGTTTTTTTAAGACAGCACAGTGAATTGATAACCTAACTATGGTTTTACCCCCTTAGCAGTCCCCTTTGATATTTTTATATGTTTGTTCTTAATCTCCAGGAACAAGCAGGAATGTAGTCCTCACATATGGTTCTATGGTATCGTCGGTACCGACGGAGCCTGCGTGGGAACGCTCTCCAGCATCCAATAGGAACGCTTTGGGAGCATCCCTCAGCACATGGGCGCTGCCTTACGGCCTTTCCAACTGTCCCTCTTCAGTTCTTCGTTTTCCGTGGAGCCAACAGGACCTGTCACCGCAGAAAATTCCGTCTTTAAAATTCTTTCTTGTGGTCGTGTTTGCCTACCGCACGATGCTTACCGGTACCACCGGTTCTTTTCTTTTCATACAAAAAAAAAAATCTTAAACTTAGACTGTTTCTTTTCAGAAACTTTCCTTTTTGTGCTAGGCGCCATTTTGGGCATTAGGCCCCATTTTTCCTAAATCATGGAAAAGCCAACTAGTGGTTTTAAAAAATGTACTAAGTGTGGCGGTACCATTTCCGTCACTGACACCCATGATTGGTGTCTAAAATGTTTAGGACCTGATCTTTCTCCAACTGAATGTCTCTCCTGCATGGGGATGATCAAAAGAGGAAGACAGAACCGGGCCGCAAAGCTCGGTACCCTCTTTTCTTCAGATGCCAGATTCATTGCATCAACATCGTCAAGGTCCTCTTCTTCCTCCCATGGATCTCAGGTAACTAAACACAAAAGCCGGTCCTCAAAGGGTAGCTCTCCTGCTAAGCATTGAGAGGCCATTGGCATTGCCCTTGAGGGAACCACACCGGCAAAACAGCCCCGGCGGGAGGCTTCGGCTTCCAAAGCATCGATGGGGCTTCAGGATGTTCTCGAGGCTTCGACCTCGCAAGAACTACCTGTGCCATGCTCAGGGGTTCCGGCCGTTCTTACCGGTACTGACACCCAGGCATCGGCAGCGTCGATAGACCAGAGGTTTCTTGCTATCGAACGCAGTATCGCAGCTCTTCTTTCAGCTGCGGTATCAGTGGTACCAAGGGCACCGGTGTCGACATCGACACAGATGCCGGTACCAACACCGATGATGCCGGTACCAACGGTACCGGCCCCGGTGGGAACTCTTCCCATGCCACCTCTGGCTGGAGTGGATAAAGCAGTACCGGGTCACCTCGGTACTGACTTCGATCGGTACCTGGATTGTGCTTTGCAAGAGCATCGGGGTCAGGAATTCTTCAATTCCTCCGATTCCAAAGACTCTGACAATTCTGCTGGCACTAGAGGGTTTCTCCTAGAAGATCCCTCTTCTCCCCAACCCAGAATGTCACCTCCAGAGGACATGTCATTTCAGGATTTCATCCGTGATATGGCCAAAGGTCTATCAATCACAGTAGCTCCTGAAGAGGAACCCAGAGCAAAGGAATTGGAAATCCTCCAATATCCTAAAGCTCCTAAGGAGGCAGCTACTCTGCCTATCCATGAAATTCTGCATAGCTTGATGCTTAGAATGTGGGAGACACCTCTGACTACTTCTCCTCACTCTAGGAGACTTGATACTATGTACCGAGTTCCACTGTGTTCTGGATTTCAGAAAACTCAGCTGCCACACCATTCAATGGTAGTGGAATCAGCCATGCGTAGGATGAAAAGTGCAAAGAGGCATGCATCCATCCCTCTAGGTCGTGAATGCAGGACTCTGGATGCTTTTGGACATAGAATTTTTCAAGCTTCCATGCTTTCAGCTAGGATCAGTTCATATATCCTATATATGGGAATGTTCCTTAAGGAAGTCACAGGAGACTTGGAACTTATGAGCCCATGTCTCCCAGATGAAAAGAGACAAGATTTTCTTGCTCTAGTTAAGCATGCTCAAGATGTCTCCAGGTTTGTCAATCGTGCAGCCTTTGAGTGCTTTGAATGCATCAGCAGAACTTCTGCTATTGCCATTGGTGCACGACGGATTGCCTGGCTACAGGCATCAGACTTGGAGACTTGGGTACAGGACAAGTTAGGCAACATTCCTTGCACGGGGGAGAATGTCTTTGGCAAGAACTGGCAGGAAAAGGCTAACGAGTTAGATGCTGACAATTCTACCTTAGATAGATTGTCAAAGTCTACAGCCACTCCAGCCAAAAGGAAACCTTATTAAAAACACTCTTTTAGCAAAAAGAGGAAGTTTTATCCTTCCTATACCCAGCAGAGCCAAACTCCAGGTCACGTTGCCCAAAAGGGACAAACCAGACAGCAAAAGAAACCAAAAGGCCCGAGAGCCCAGCCAGCTCTCCAGGTTCAGCCCCCTCAAGGGCTTTGACTCTTTCCTAGAGAGCTTTGCCTTCCTGCCTCTGAGGGGTCCCCAACCCCCCCCCCCAATATTCCAGGCAGGTTATGCCACTTTGTCAACAGATGGCATCAGATGGCATCAGATAACAGCAGAAGATTGGACTTTGTCCATTGTAGGAGAGGGGTGCAAACTTCATTTTCACAGCATACCCCCTCCTACAGTTCTAAAGCAATTCAATTCACAAACCTCTGCAGACAATCTGCTAGTTCACGAGGTCTCCACACTTCTTGCCCAAGGGGCAATAGAGGAAGTACCCATTTTTCAACAAGGGACAGGGTTCTACTCCCCCTATTTTCTTATTCCAAAGGAAACAGGGGGACACAGACCCATTCTAGACCTCAGAGAATTGAACAAATATCTGTTTTGCGAGAAATTCAAAATGATTTCTCTAGGAACTCTTCTGCCATAGCTTCAAAGCCAGGACTGACTTTGCTCTCTAGACTTAAAGGATGCATACACTCACATTCTCATCCATCCAGATCACAGGAAATTTTTACGTTTCCTTTTCAAGGGAAGACATTTCCAGTACAGGGTTCTTCCTTTTGGTCTGGCTTCAGCACCAAGGGTGTTCACAAAATGCATGGCAGTAGTAGCAGCATTTCTACGAACCCTGGGGATTTTTGTCTTCCCTTACTTAGACGACTGGCTCTTTTGAGCCTCCACAGTCGCAGAGGCCAGCACTGCACTGTCCCGTACAATGCGAATCCTCCAATACTTGGGATTGGAAATAAACTGCCCGAAGTCTCAACTAGTTCCTTACCAATGCCTAGAATTCATAGGAGCCTGTCTGGATACCAGACAGGCGAGGGCTTTCCTTCCACAAGCCCGGTGTCTTCGCATTATGCAGCTAGCTTCCCAAGCAGCAGGCAAATCCTCCTTCACTGCTCGGGAACTACTGCAGTTACTGGGACACATGGCATCCACAGTTCATGTAGTCCCATATGCTCGCCTCCACATGCGAGCAGCTCAGTGGACCCTCTCCACACAGTGGACACAGGTCACGGGTCATTTGTCGGACAAAATAACAATCTCTCAACGACTAATTTTGTCCCTCCAAAGGTGGCAATCACTAGAAAATCTGACAGTGAGGTCTCCTTTCCATCAACCCCTCTTTCAGGCCACCCTAACAACAGATGCATCACAGGTGGGTTGGGGAGCATACCTGAATCATCTCTCTACCCAGGGCACCTGGGCTCCACAGGAGATTGGTTTACACATAAACCTCCTAGAATTAAGAGCAATTTATTTAGCTCGTCGAGTGTTCCACGCCCAGCTCAGCTACAAGACAGTCCTAGTCCACACAGACAATCAGGTAGCCATGTTCTATGTGAACAAGCAGGGCAGGACAGGCTCTCTGTCGTTATGCAACAAAGCTTTACAATTATGGGCCCTCGCCAGAGAGCATCAAATTCACCTTCTATTGGTATATCTTCCAGGCATTCAGAACCTTCGGACAGACAAACTCAGTCGAGTACTGCTACTTCACGAGTGGTCATTCCACCTAGACGAGGTGGCAAAGATATTTCATCTCTGGGGCACTCCAGACATAGACCACTTTGCAAGTCCACTGAATGCCAAACTTCCCCGGTTCTGTTCCAGGATTCCGGCGCACAACTGTCAGGCAAGGGATGCCTTCCTCCTTCACTGGGGTCAGGACTTCCTTTATGCCTTCCCACCCATTCCCCTCATCCCCAATACATTTTTCAAGCTTCAGAGAGACAGGGGTCACATGATTCTCGTAGCACCACGATGGCCACGCCAAACGTGGTATTCCCTGCTTTTGCATCTCTCTCAAGCGTCACCTCTGGAGTTAGGGCATGCTCCAGATCTCCTTTCCCAGGAGAGCGGGACGCTATGGCACCCGAATCCCCAGTCCCTGCACCTCACGACCTGGTTGCTGAAGGCTTAGATCTCCAGGATTTCAACCTGATCCTCCTTATGCTAGATTTCATCATGATAAGGTTGTTCTTCGAACTCACCCACACTTTATGCCAAAGGTGGTTTCGCCTTTTCATTTAAACCAATCAATTTATCTTCCTGTATTTTTTCCGAGGCCTCACGCCTCTAATGCAGAAAGAAACCTTCATACTTTGGATTGTAAAAGGGCCTTTGCCTTTTACATACAAAGAACACAGCAACATAGAAAGTCCTGGCAACGTTTTGTAGCTTTTGACCCTAGTCATTTGGGACTTCCAGTCTCCAAAAGAACTTTATCTAAATGGATTGCCCAATGCATATCCTTTGCTTATGAGAGTAAGGGTCTTCCTCTTCATGACCAAGTCACAGCTCATAATGTGAGAGCCATGGCAGCTTCTATGGCTAATCTCCACTTTGTGTCTGTCGATGACATTTGTCGAGCAGCCACCTGGGCTTCGGTACACACCTTCACAGCCCACTACTGCCTAGATAAAGCCTCCCGTCAGGATGCCTTCTTTGGTCAAGCTGTTCTTCAAAATCTCTTTCAAACTTAGACCAACTCCTACCCACCAACCCTGGTGGGATGCCAGAGATCCATGGGAGGAAGGATTCTCACCTTCGACAGTGGCACCTTCCTGGGGCTATCTCCCTGGCATCTTCAGCTAGGGAGTCCCCATATGTGAGGACTACATTCCTGCTTGTTCCTGGAGATAGCGTAGTTACTCACCTGTAACAGGTGATCTCCGGGAACAGCAGGAATTTAGTCCTCACAACCCACCCACCTCCCCTAGGAGTTGTCTCTCTCTCTTTGTCTCTTTCCTCTCTTCCTCTATTCTTTCACTCAGCTACAAACTTAACTGAAGAGGGTCAGTTGTAAAGGCGGGAAGGCAGCACGCATGTGCTGAGGGATGCTCCCAAAAGCATTCCTATTGGATGCTGGGGAGCGTTCCTGCGCAGGCTTCGTCGGTACCAACGATACCCTAGAACCATATGTGAGGACTATATTCCTGCTGTTCCCGGAGATCACCTGTTACAGGTGAGTAACTACGCTTTCCTGAGCTTCTGTTTAATTGTCAAGTGTTAGTGCCACAGTGATATTGGGGAGGGGGAGGGGATATTCAGCAACTTGACCATTATCAACTGCATTTAAAACAAAGCTCTTTGAATCAGGCTAAACATGTTGGGCACTTGATGATCTTTGTCAGACCATTATAAAAGACATTTTATTCAATTGTGACTTTTGAATTGTCATGGCACAACACAATTTTTAAGAATGATTACTAATAAATGTAACAGCCCTAGTATCCAAGAGATCAGGATTCGATTCCCACTGGCATTCCTTATGACCTTGGGCAAGTCATGTTACCCTCCATTGCCTCAGAAGAAAAGGCCTGGCAGTCTACTTCCGGTCATACCTTGCCAAGAAAATCCAGGGACTGCTGTATTGCCAGGAGTCAGCTTTGACTTGAAGGCACTTTAAAAAAAAAAAAAAAAAAACCTAATAAATGTGTTTTATTAGTCATTTAACCAGCTTTATTAAATATTCCGATTACTTTTAATGGTTATTCTGTCTTTTGAAAAATATTGTATGTGTGTGTATTGTTTGATTCCCTCTCTTCTTTTTTCTTTGGATTACTTAAATGCAACTGCACTTATCTCTCCATTTTCATCGCACTCCACTAGCAAACGATGCAGGAGCAAGCCCTTCTCTTTTTTGAATTTAGTCAACTTAAAGAAGCTTGTGGCCCCAGGATCTCCAGGAACAAGCAGAAATGTAGTCCTCGCATATGGGTACTGACGGAGCCCGCGCGGGAATGCTCCCCAGCGTCCAATCAGAAAGCTTTTGGGAACATTCCATTGCACCTGCGTAGCTGCCTTCCTGCCTTTCCAGCTCTCCCTCCTCAGTTCTTCATTTTCTGCGGAGCCGACAAGAAGCAATTCCTGTCACCGCAGAAGATTCATGGGTTTTTTTTCATATTTTTTTTGGTTCATGTCTGCCTTCCCGTCGACAGTGGTACCGACCTCCATCAATGCTTGCTTTCTTTTTCTTTCTTTCTTTTTCAAAAAGAGGGAGGAGTGGATCAGTGGTTGAGACAGGTTACCTCAGGCTGGAGGGCCAAGGGTTCAATTCCCGCATGGGGACAAGCAACCTCAGGCCGGAGGGACTGGGGTCTCTAGTCCCATGGCTACTCCTTGTGGCCTTGGGCGAGCCACTTAACTCTCCATTGCCTCAGGTACACATATTGTGAGCCCTTTGGGGACAAGGGAATAAAAAGTACCTGTTAGTATTCATGTAAACCACACAGATTCTAAAGAGCGCGGTATAAAAAAGAAAAAGAAAGAACGAAATCTGTGAAGAATTATTTATTTTCTTCAGGCGCATCGACGCCATCTTAGGCCTAGGCCTTCCATTTTGTCACAGACGCGATGGAAAAAAATCCAGTGGTTTTAAGAAGTGTTCCAAATGTGGCGATACCATTTCGGCCAGAGACACCCATGACTGGTGTCTAAAATGCTTAGGACTGGATCATCAGCCATCAGAATGACAAAGAGAGGCCTACAGAATTGAGCTGCAAAGCTGGGCATCCTCTTTACCTCCAATGCTGTATCTTTAGCATTGACGTCATCAAGAGCTTCATCTTCCTCCAAGGATCTCAGGTATCGAAACCTAAGTCTTCATTGAAGGTTGGCTGGCCCCCCATGGGTAGATCTCCTCCTAAGCATTGAGATGCCTCGGGCGTTGCCCTGGAGGGGGGGATACACTGGCCAAACAACCCCGGCAGGAGGACCTTTCCTCCAAAGCATTAGTGGGGTCCCAGGATGCTCCCGAGGCTGCCACCTCCGGAGAGCTCCTGGTGCCAGGGATCGTGGCCCGCAATTTGGGTACTGATACCCAGGCATCTGCAAGCTCCATGGATCAACGTATCCTTTCCCTCAAGTGGAGCTTAGCGGTCTTACTGGCGGCCTCGGTACTGGTAAAACCTTTACAGACGATTCCGCAGTCGTCGGTATCGTCTTCGGTACCGATGCAACCTGCATCGACTTTACTGCCGCTTTCCAAGCTACCGCCCATGCCAGCCCTCAAATCCATTTCCGGTGTTGAGGTTCCGACAGCATAAGTTTCAGGTACTGATTTCGAACAGTACCGAGTTTGTATGGAGCGGGAACACCCTGCCTGTCGATAATTCTTCAGATTCTGATTCATCGGATGATGAATCGGCTGATACCCAAGACATGAGAACTATCCCAGAAGACCCATCTCCGTCTCCACAACATCGCATGTCCCCACCAGAGGACATGTCTTTTCAAGACTTTATTCGCAATGTTGCAAAGGGTCTGTCCATAACAGTGACATCGGAGAAAGAGCCTAGGGCTGAAGAGTTGGAAATGCTTCAGTATCCCACAGCTCAGAAAGAGGTTGCTATGCTCCCTATCTATCGGATACTTCACAATCTCATGCTTTGTGGGAGACACCTCTTACTGTTTCTCCCCATTCCTGATGGCTCGATACCATGTACTGAGTACTGGAGTGTCCCGGTTTCCAAAAGACGCAATTGCCACACCATTCCATGGTAGTGGAATCAGCAATACATTGAATCAAGAGTGCTAAAACACATTCCTCGAACCCTCCCGGTAGGGAATCGAGCCCGTGACGCCTTTGGCCGATGTTGTTTTCAGGCCTCCATGCTATCAGCCAGGATTAGTTCTTACATACTCTATATGGGTATGTTCCTTATAGAGGTGGCTAGGGATTTGGAGTTAATGGTTCCTTTTCTCCCCGATGACAAGAGAGCAGATTATCTCACCCTTGTAAAGCATGCTCAGAATGTTTCAAAGTTTGTTAACAGAGCAACCTTTGACTGTTTTGAGTGCATCAGCAGGACTTCATCCATCTGCATTGGTGCACGCAGGATTGCTTGGCTTCAAGCATCGGATCTTGAACAATGGGTTCAGGATAAGCTTGGTAATATCCCTTGCACCGGTGAAAACCTGGTCGGCAAGGATTGGCAGGACAAGATCTCTCAGTTGGAGTTCTGAGAACACTACCCTCAATAGGCTATCTAGATCTACTGCCATCCCAGCTAGGAAAAAAGCAGCAAAGAAAGCTTTTTTTCAATAATAAGTACTACTATCCTTTTTATACCCCTACTGTTCAGTGTCAGCATCATGCTCCTCAGAAGGGGCAGCAATGTCCAAAGCAGCAAAAGAAGGCTCAGACTCCTAAGTCACAGCCACCTCAGCAGACCCAGACTACTCAGGGTCTTTGACTCCTTTCTAGAGAACATAGCTCTCCTACCTCTGGAGAGTCCCAATCCTATCCACATTCTCGGCAGACTGTCACTTTGCCCACAAGTGGCATCTCATCACATCAGAGCAGTGGACATTGTCCATAATACGGGAGGGGTATAAACTTCATCTTCGAAGTCTACCCTCCCCAGACTTCTCCAAGAGAGTTCCACTCTCAACCCCCCCTCACTGGTCTTTTGCTATGAGAGGTCACCTCCCTTCTATTGCAGGGTGCAATAGAAGAGGTTCTATCATCCCAGCAGGGAATGGGCTTTTATTCTCCATACTTTCTCATTCCAAAGAAAACAGGAGGATACAGGCCCATTCTGGACCTCGGAGTCCTGAACAAGCACCTCCTACTGGAAAAGTTAAAGATGATCTCTCTAGGGACCTTTCTTTCCTATCTCCAAAGTCAGGATTGGCTCTGTTCTCTAGATCTTATTCATCCGGAGCACAGAAAGTTCCTGCGCTTCATGTTCCAAGGAAGACATTATCAATACAGTGTCTTGCCTTTCAGCCTCACCTCTGCCCCAAGAGTCTTCACAAAATGCATGGCGGTAAGGACTCTAGGGATATTTGTCTTCCCCTACTTAGATGACTGGCTCATACAAGCAAGCATCTCTCTAGAGGCCAGCCTATCCCTCTTACATACTCTGCAGGTGCTACAACACTTGGAATTTGTAATAATAAATCCAAAGTTCCAACTCGTCCCCTCTCAAACTCTAGAGTTCATAGGGGCTCTCCTAAACACTCAGCAATCAAGGGCATTTCTGCCCCAACTCTGCTGCACTCGACTCAATCAGTTAGCATCTCAAGTATGCCTCAAGAACTTTCTTACTGCTCGATGAATGCTACAACTTCTGGGCCATATGGCATCAACGGTGCATGTTGTTCTATATGCCCGCTTACATATGCGCACAGCCCAATGGGCACTGGCATCCCAGTAGTCTCAGGTATCGGGTCACCTGGGGGACAAGATAACGGTCTCTACCCTCCTGATCTCATCTCTCCAGTGGTAGCAATCCCCAGAAAACCTCCTGGTAGGGTCACCTTTTCAGATGCCAGCACATCAATGTACCCTGACGACGGATGCATCCAGATTGGGTTGGGGAGCTCATCTGGACTCTCTCCACTCAGGGACTCTGGTCTCAGCAGGAGTCACAGTTCCACATAAATCTGCTGGAACTCAGAGCCATTCTCAATTCTCTCAAAGTGTTCCAGGACCATCTTCGTTGCCACAGTCCAGACGGACAATCAAATAGCCATGTTCTACATGAACAAGCAGGTTGGAACAGGCTTTTGGACCCTCTGCAGCGAAGCTGTACATCTCTGGTCCTTTGCCATGCATCATCACATTCACCTACATGCGGTGTATCTTCTGAGCAAACACAATGTTTTAACGGACAGACTGAGTTGAATCCTTCTTCCCCACAAGTGGTCTCTTCATGTAGACAAAGTCTCTCACATTTTTCAAATCTGGGGGACTCCAGAGATAGACCTTTTCGCAGGTTCTCAAAATGCCAAGTTTCCCCGCTTCTGCCCCAGGACTCCTGCACCTGACAGCCAGCAAGTGGATGCTTTTCACCTCCACTGGGGTCAGGGCTTCCTATATGCCTTCCCTCCCATACCCCTAATTCTCAAGACTCTCTTCAAACTCAAGAGAGACAAGGGCTCCATGATACTCATAGCCCCATGCTGGCCATGCCAACTGTGGTACCCTCTCCTTCTACGTCTGTCTCAGGCTCAACCCATAGATCTCAGGTCTGCTCCAGATCTCCTCTCTCAAGAGGAAGGGATGCTGCTCCATCCCAGTCCACAGTCTCTCCATCTCACAGCATGACTGCTGAAGGCATAGCATTCCAAGACATTAACCTTCCCCAGGAGGTTAAGGACATCCTCTTAGCTTCTAGGAAGCCATCCACGAGATGGTCCTATGCTCTCAAGTGGTGTAGGTTTTCTTTCTGGTGCTCTCAGAAGAATCTCAATCCATTCTCAGCTCCGGTGGAGTCTCTTCTAGAGTACTTCCTTCACCTATCATCTTCTGGACTCAAAATCAATTCAGTGAGAGTACACTTAAGTGCAATTGCGGCCTCTCTTCTATTAACCAAACCTCCCATTAAGCCGCCTCCAGTGGCATGGGACCTTAATGTTCTTCTAGGACAGCTTCCTTGAACCTCTAGCCACTACTTCACTTAAGTTTCTCACATGGAAAGTCATCTTCCTTATTGCCTTTACTTCAGCAAGGCGCATTAGTGAGCTCCAGGCTTTGGTGGCTGACCCTCCTTATACACGGTTCCACCATGATAAGGTTGTCCTTAGAACTAATCCTCACTTCATGCCGAAGGTGGTCTTGCCCTTCCATTTAAACCAGTCAGTCTACCTTCTTGTCTTTTTCCCTAGACCTCATTCCTCTAGAGCAGAGGCAACCTTCCACACTCTGGATTGCAAATGTGCCTTAGCTTTTTATCTCCAGAGAACTTGAGAGCACCAAAAAGCTTCCCAGCTTTTCATTTCCTCTGACTCGAGTCACCTTGGCTTGTCAGTATCCAAACAAACTCTCTCCAAGTGGATAGCTGACTGCATCACCTTCACCTCTGAGAAGGCAGGACTCTCTCTCAAAGGTCACGTCACAGCCCATAATGTTCGAGCTATGGCTGCCTCTATGGCAACTCTATGCTCTGTAGCTATTGACAAGATATGCAACTTGGTCTTCGGTCCACACTTTTGCTGCTCACTGTTGCCTGGACAAGGACTCCCGCCGGGATACCTTGTTTGGCCAAGCTCTTCTCCAGCATCTCTTTCAGACTTAGATCAACTCCTACCCTCCGTCCCGGGTTTTGATACCAGACATCCATGGAGAATACATGACCTCTTTAGGCATACCTATGATATCCACAGCCGACTCTGAGGTCATCTCTCTGGCACTCCTAGCTAGGAAGTCCCATATGTGAGGACTACATTCCTGCTTGTTCCTGGAGATAGTGTAGTTACTCATCTCTAACAGGTGATCTCTGGTAACAGCAGGAATTTAGTCTTCACAACCCACCCTCCTCCCCTAGGAATTGTCTTTCTATCTCTCTGTCTCTCTCCTCTTTCCCTCTATCCTTTCACTCAGCTACAAACTTAACTGAAGAGGGACAGTTGGAAAGGCGGGAAGGCAGCTACACAGGCACAGTGGGATGCTCCCAAAAACGTTCCTATTGTTCGCTAGGGAGCATTCCCGTGCGGGCTGCTTCGGTACCGACATCACCCATATGTGAAGACTAAATTCCTGCTGTTCCCAGAGATCACTAGTTACAGGTAAGTAACTACGCTTTATGCTCTCAATTCTCCGATTCTCCTCCTGCCCCCCTCCCCCACACACAGGAAGAGGAAATGTCACATGCATCTACAAGAACATGGCTGCAAGAAAGATCCTTTACTTGGTGATCCGATTTGGGTAAGGAAGGAGAAGATATCTCCAGGAACAAGCAGGAATGTAGTCATCACATATGGGTATCGTCGGTACCAACGGAGCCTGCACGGGAACGCTCCCCAGCATCCAATCAGAAAGCTTTTGGGAGCATCCCACAGCGCCTGCATGCTGCCTTCCTGCCTTTCCCAACTGCCTCTCTCCAGTTCTTTTTCCGCGGAGCCAGCAGGTCGTGTTCCTGTCACCGCAGAAGAATTCTTTTTTATTTCTTTCTTTTTTGTGGTCGCGTCTGCCTTCCTCGACGCTCTACCGGTACCGCCGTTTTTTTCTTTACTTATTTCTGTAAAAAAATATATATATATATTCTTTTTTCTTTTCTTCAGGTGCATGCGCCTTTTTGGGCCTTAGGCCTTAGGCCCAAAAACCTTTCCTTACTATGGAGAAACCTGCCTCAGGTTTCAAAAAGTGCACCAAGTGTGGCGGTACCATTTCCGTCACCAACACCCATGAATGGTGTCTAAAATGTTTAGGTCCTGACCACTCCATCACGGATTGTATGTCTTGCGCCATGATGTCTAAAAGAGGTCGGCAGAACCGAGCTGCTAAGCTCAGTACCCTGTTTCCCTCTGATGCAGCTTCGGTGGCATCGACGTCTTCCAGGGTTGCTTCTTCCTCCCGTGGATCTCAGGTAACCAAACATAAATCCAGCCGGTCCTCGAAGGGTAGATCTCCTTCTAAGCATCGAGATGCCTCTGGCATTGCCCTCGAGGATTCTGCACCGGCAAAATTACCCCGGCGGGAGGCTTCGGCTTCCAAAGCATTATCGGGGTTCCAGGATGATCTCGAGGCCTCGACCTCGGCAGAACTACTGGTGCCATGCTCTGGGGTACCGGCGGTCTCCTCCGGTACCGACATCCAGGCATTGGCAGCATCGATAGACCAGAGAGTTCTGGCTATGGAACGCAGTCTGGCGGCTTTCCTTGTGGCATCGAAGCCCTCGGAACCAAGACAGACAATTACACCGGTACCGACACCGGCCTCGATATCGGTATCGGTACCGGTACCGATAGCATCAACATCAGCATCGGTGTCTGCTTTGCCGGTACCCAGTCATCCGATGACCTCTGGTACCGATACCTCGGTACCGGTTACTCCTGGTACCGACTTTGGTTGGTACGGGTATCGGGCTGTTCAAGAGCATCCGGACAGACAATACTTCGAGTCCTCAGAAGAATCTGAGGATTCTGACAGTTCTGTCGATGCAGCGATGCTTCTCCCAGAGGAGCCCTCCTCCCCTAAACGCAGGATGTCTCCTCCAGAGGATATTTCCTTACAAGATTTTATCAGGGAGGTGGCTCGAGGCCTGTCCATTACTGTGGCCCCTTAAACATAGAAACATGATGACAGAAAAAGACTACATGGCCTATCTAGTCTGTCCTTCCATATCAACAACTACAACAGTCCCCTTTTTACTTTTAGAGAACCTCTGTGTTTGTCCCATGCTTTTTTGAATTCAGTTACTGTCCTCATCTCTACCACCTCCACTGGGAGACTATTCCATGGATCCACTACTCTTTCCGTAAAGATATATTTCCGCATATCACTCCTGAATCTATCTCCCTTCACCCTCATCCCATGTCCCCTCGTAGCAGAACTTGCTTTCAATTGAAAGAGGCTCTCTCCCTGAATATTTATGCCACGGAGGTATTTAAACATCTCAATCATATCACCTCTATCCCGCCTTTCCTCTAAGGTGTACATATTAAGATCCTTAAGTCTGTCCTCATATGCTTTATAATGAAGCCCACTAATCATTTTGGTAGCCACCCTCTGCACCGACTCCATCCTGTTCACATCCTTTTGAAGGTGCGGTCTCCAAAATTGCACACTATACTCCAAATGACGTTGCACCAAAGACTTATACAGAGGCATTATCACCTCCTTTTTTCTGCTAGCCATTCCTCTCCGTATGCACCCAAGCATCCTTCTAGCTTTTGCCGTCGCCTTTTCTACCTGTTTAGCTACTTTAAGATCATCAGACACAACCACGCCTAGGTCCCGCTCTTCTTTAGTGGACAAAAGTACTTCACCTCCTATACTGTATTGCTCCCTTGGATTGCTGCAGCCCAAATGCATGACCTTACATTTTTTAACATTAAATCCCAGCTGCCAAATTCTAGACCATTCTTCAAGCTTATCTTGATCCCGCCTCATGTTATCTACACCTTCCTGGGTGTCTACTCTATTGCAGATTTTGGTATCATCTGCAAAGAGGCAAACCTTACCCGACAGCCCTTCCGCTATATCACTAACAAAGATGTTAAAAAGAATCGGACCAAGGACAGATCCCTGGGGCACACCACTGGTAACATCCTTCTCCTCAGAGTGAGCTCCATTTACTTGCACTCTTTGTCGCCTCCCACCCAACCAATTTCTAACCCAAGCAGTAACTTTAGGGTCCATCCCTAGGGTGCTCAGTTTGTTTATAAGTCGCCTGTGAGGAACAGTGTCAAAGGATTTACTGAAATCTAAATACACCACATCTAGAGCTCTCCCTGGGTCCAACTCCCTGGTCACCCAGTCAAAGAAATCAATCAGATTTGTCTGACAAGACCTGCCTCTGGTGAATCCATGCTGCCTCGGATCCTGTAATCCGCTGGACTCCAGAAACCTCACTATTTTCTCTTTCAGCAGTGTTTCCAATAATTTACTCACCACCGAAGTTAAACTAACTGGCCTGTAGTTTTCAACCACATCCTTACTTCCGCTTTTGTGTAAAGGCACCACATGAGCCTCTCTCCAGTCCTTTGGCACCACTCCCTACTCCAACGAGGCATTGAAAAGGTCAGTCAGTGGAGTTGCTAGAACGTCCCCAAGTTCCCTCAGTATTCTAGGGTGTATCCCATCCAGTCCCATCGCTTTGTCTACTTTAAGTTGAGCTAGTTTCTCACGAACACAGTCTTCTGAAAATTGTTCAAGATGTCCCTCGCTTCTGTTCCTATTTGTGGGTGTTTTCTGAGGTCCTGCTCCTGGTTCTTCATCTGTGAACACAGAACAAAAATATTTGTTAAGCAATTCCGCTTTATCCTTATCAGCTTCTACATATTCCCCCCCTGCACACTTGAGTCTGACAATACCACTTTTGCCCTTCCTCTTCTCACTAATATATCTGAAAAATGTCTTCTCCAGGACCAAGCAGGAAGTCAGTCCTCACTTATGGGTGACATCGGCGCCGACGGAGCCCTCGCGGAGCAATTTTCCCCAGCTTTCAAAGAAAGCCTTTGGGAATTGCAGCGCGCATGCGCGGTCGTCTTCCCGCCCGAGGGTGCCATCTTAGCCAGTCTTCTTTTTTCCGCGGAGCCCTACAGACGTCCCCGTCTTGTCCCCGCGAAAAAGTTGATTTTCTTCTTTGTTTTATCCTTTTTTCTTTCGGTTAAACGCCGATCGTTTTCCCGCCCGGACTCGCGACGCCGGTCTCGAGTCCGCTTACTTTTTTCGGTTTTTCTGACTTAGTCAGCTTTCGTTTTCGGTTTCCCTGGCAGCCCGGTCCTTTGACCTCGCAGGGGCCCTTTTTCCCCCGATGGCTGCCAGTGGGTTTAAGCGGTGTGGTCGGTGTGACCGAAATATGTCACTAACGGACACACACGACTTTTGCCTCCGCTGTCCTGGCCCGGATCATGAGGAACTGATCTGTGGGCCCTGCAGCAAACTGTCCTCAAAGGCGTTGAGGAGTCGGCGGCATCAGCGTGAGAGGATCTTCGCTGACCCCAGCCGTACCCGGACCTCGTCGGAGGCCTCCGCGTCGAAAGGCTCCAGCTCGGACCGTCGCCGGAGCTCCTCCGACCGGGGTTCTCCCTCCGGGGACCATCGTCGGAAGGAAAAACCCGCAAGGGCGGCATCGGTGGACGCTCCTGGTTCCGCGAGGGCCAGGTCGCATAGCCCCGACAGCCGCCCCGGGTCCTTGGAGAAGGAACACATCCCGAAGCGACCTCGCCTGGAGTCGGAGATGCCTGCCCGGGTAAGTCCTGTGGTCCTTCTGGACTCACCTCCGCGACAGCCGACGTCGGGCCCGATGCCGTCGGGGCCCGAGTCGGGGGCTGCTGGGTCACCTGAGCTCGGACTCAGGTTGACGGCCTTGGAGAGCAGACTGTCTGCCTTCATGGACCAGCAGCGGGCACTGCTCGCTGGCTTCGCTGGCGCCGCTGCCCCGACCGCCGGGACGTCGACGTCCAAGTCGACCCCGGAGACCGAGCCGATCCTCGAGTCGATGAGAACTCGAGTCGATCCTCGGTCGAGGTCACCCTCGGCCTCCCGTTCGGGACCGAAGTCGCCGACGCCAACTCCCTCAACGTCGGGGCGGCTGGCGCCGCACCCTGCCCGGGCCGACCCCACCGAGTCCTCGTCGGAGTCGGTCTGGGAGTCTGAGGAGGAAGAGTCACCTGATTCTTTCCGGACTCGGTGTGTCCCATCGGACTCACCGGGGTCCGAGCCTCGGAAGCAGTCCCCCCCGGAGGATGCCCGGTTCTCGGACTTCGTTAGGGATATGGCCAAGGCTTTGGCCTTCCCTGCGGATCCCGAGGAGGAGCCTCGAGCCGAAGAGCTCGACGCCCTCCAGTATGACTCTCCCGCGAGGGAACACTTTACTGTGCCGGTTCCTCCTATGCTGGAACGACTACTCTTCCGCATGTGGGAGAGTCCGGCCTCCTCGCCGGTCCTGAGCAAGCGGGTCGATTCTATCTATCGGGTCCGCAAGAGCCCTGGCTTTCAGAAGGCACAGCTGCCACACCATTCCATGGTAGTGGAATCGGCCATGCATCGTCTTAAGAGCCAGAAGATGCACTCCTCGGTGCCTCCTGGGAGGGAGGCCCGTAACCTGGATGGCCTTGGCAAGAAGTGCTTCCAGGGCTCTATGCTCGCATGTCGTGTCCAGACTTACCAGCTCTACATGGGCATGTATCTCCGGGATCTGGCTAAAGAGCTAGCCGGATTCTCCGCTGGTCTCTCCGAGGAGCCCTTGCGGAGGTTCCTAGCCTTGTCCACGGGCATTCGGGAATGCTCCAAGTTCATGTCCCGAGCAGCCTATGATGGCTTTGAAGCCTCGGCTCGAGTGGCCGCAGCCGGCATCGGTGCCCGCCGACAGGCTTGGCTTCAGTCGTCAGACCTTGAGCCCTGGGTACAGGACAAGTTGGTCGATGTCCCCTGCCGAGGCGAAAACCTCTTTGGCAAGCCCATGGCGGAAAAGGCTGCACAAATTGAGACTGAGACTCTCACCAGGACCAGGCTTTCTAGGAAGACCTCCGCCCCTTCCCAGAAAAAGAAGGGCTCGGGGAAAAAGTCCTTTTACCCGAGGAAGGCGGCTGCCTACAAACAATACCCCCATTATGAGGCCCCTGCAGCTCCCCAACAGGGCCAGCAGGCCAAGGGACGGGGTAACGGGTCCCGTAGGCAGCAAGCCCCCAAGCCTGCACCACCAGCCCCTGCTCAGCAGGGTGGGGGCTTTTGACTCGCTCAGCATAGCCTCTCCCCCCCCGCTGGTTCCTCCCAGCACCGGAGGCCGGCTGGTTCACTTCGCCCACAGGTGGTCCAGCATCACCGCAGATGCCTGGGTACTTCAGGTCGTGCGAGAAGGCTACCTTCTCCACTTCCATCAGGTCCCTCCCTCCTATTTTCCGGGAGAACCTCCGCGCCCCCCTCTGCACAGGGAGTTGCTCCTTCAGGAGTTAGCAGGTCTTCTGCAGGAACAGGCGGTGGAACCGGTGCCACACCACCTGAGAGGTCAAGGCTTTTATTCGAGGTATTTTCTGATACCAAAGAGAACAGGGGGCCTCAGACCCATCCTGGACTTGCGCAACCTCAACAAGTTCCTTGTGCGGGAGAAGTTCAAAATGCTTACCCTTGGAATCCTTCTGCCCTACCTCCAGCAGGGAGATTGGCTATGCTCCTTGGATCTAAAGGATGCCTACACGCACATCCTCATCCACCCAAGCCACCGCCAATACCTAAGGTTTGTGGTGGCAGGAAATCATTACCAGTACAGAGTACTGCCCTTTGGCCTATCCTCCGCACCGCGAGTCTTCACAAAATGTCTCGCGGTCGTGGCGGCCCATCTCCGGCTTCACGGCCTCTATGTCTTTCCGTACCTCGACGACTGGCTCATCAGAGCAGCGTCCGCTCAGGAGGTCACCAACGCCACGTGCCGCACGGTGACTCTGCTGCAGCACTTGGGCTTTGTTATAAACTTCGCAAAGTCCACTTTGCTCCCCTCACAGGATCTCGAGTTCATCGGCGCAAGGCTGCACACTCCTCGGGCACGAGCGTACCTACCGCTCGACAGGGCTCAACGGCTCATGGACCTAGCCGACCGCTTTCGCAGCCAGCCCCTGGTCTCCGCCAGGCGCTTCCTGAGACTGCTCGGCCATATGGCTTCCACCGTCCATGTGACCCCCAATGCCCGCCTGAATATGCGGTCTGCTCAATGGTGTCTCCGCCAGCAGTGGCGACAAGCCACAGGCGGCCTAGCGGACCTAGTGCGCGTCTCCGAGCCGCTGGTCTCGTCTCTCCGGTGGTGGCTCCGGCAGCCGAACCTGATATTCGGAATGCCTTTCCAGTCACCTCAGCCGACCCGGGTGCTGACCACCGATGCATCCCTCCTGGGCTGGGGAGCACATTGCCAAGAGGCACGTACTCAGGGCCTCTGGACCACGTGGGAGTCTGCTCAGCAGATCAACTTCCTGGAGCTCAGGGCGATCCGCCTAGCTCTCAAGGCCTTCTCCCACCTGACTTCCCACCAATCCGTCCTTGTCCAGACGGACAATCAAGTTGCCATGTTCTACGTGAACAAGCAGGGGGGCACGGGCTCCTTCCTCCTCTGCCGGGAGGCACAGAAGCTCTGCTCTTGGGCCGTCAGTCACGGCATTCTCCTCAAGGCGGTTTATCTTCCGGGCCAAGAAAATTGCCTTGCAGACAAACTCAGCAGGGTCCTCCAGCCGCACGAGTGGCGTCTGGATCCCTTGGTGGTTCAGAAGCTCTTCCTCAAGTGGGGTCTCCCCACGGTAGATCTCTTTGCCAGTCCTCACAACCGGCAACTTCCTCGCTTCTGCTCTCGTCAGCCACACCCCCTTCGGGTTGCGGCGGACGCCTTTCTGATCTCATGGTCGGGGAGCCTTCTGTATGCTTTCCCTCCCATCCCGCTAGTCTCTCGGACTCTTTTCAAGGTTCTCCGAGACAAAGCCTTCATGATCCTGGTGGCCCCTCGCTGGCCCAGGCAGCCGTGGTTTCCGCTCCTGCTGCAACTGGCGGTGGAGGATCCAATCCCTCTGGGGGTACAACCGGATCTCCTCACTCAGGATCAGGGGTCCCTCCTGCACCCCAACCTCAGGTCTCTCAACCTCATGGCCTGGCTGCTGAGAGGGTAGCCCTTGCTCCCCTTCTCCTGCCGGCGGAAGTGGAGGAGGTCGTCCTGGCTTCGCGACGGCCTTCTACCCGCAAATGCTACGCCCTTAAATGGCGTCGCTTTGCAGTCTGGTGTACCCAACAGTCTCAGGATCCCTTCTCCTGCCCGGTGTCGGTGATCTTGCAGTACTTGCTGCACCTCTCTAATCTGGGACTTAAGTCCAACTCCGTCAAAGTTCACCTCAGTGCTCTTTCAGCACATCATGTGCCGGTGGACGGCAGACCTCTCTCCAATGACCCTCTCGTAGCGAGGTTTCTCCGAGGTCTCCTTCTACTTAAACCACCTCTGCGCCCGCCAGCGCCTGACTGGGACCTGAATGTGGTTTTGCAGCGGATCACCTGTCCGCCTTTTGAACCTATGGCTACCTGTTCTCTCCGTTTTCTGTCTTGGAAAACACTGTTCTTGATAGCCCTCACTTCCGCTAGACGCGTCAGTGAATTGCAGGCCCTCGTGTCTGATCCCCCTTACACTAGGTTCTACAAGAATAGGGTGGTCCTACGGACTCATCCGAAATTTCTGCCTAAAGTGGTCTCCCCTTTTCACATCAATCAGGAGGTGGTACTTCCAACCTTCTTTCCCAGACCACACTCCAGCCGAGCTGAGACGGTCCTCCATACCCTGGACTGTAGAAGGGCTCTGAACTTCTACCTTGACCGTACGCGGGAGCACCGTAAAGCTGCTCAGCTTTTTGTGTCTTTTGACCCCAATAGATTGGGGCTCCCGGTCTCCAAGCGTACTCTGTCCATCTGGGTTGCGGACTGTATCTCTTGGGCTTATGGGGCAGCCGGACTCTCCTTGGAAAGTCGAGTCACGGCTCATTGCGTTCGGGCAAAGGCCACGTCAGTGGCTTACCTCCGCTCTGTTCCGCTGGCAGACATCTGCCGGGCCGCTACTTGGTCTTCGAGCCAGACTTTTGCGGTCCATTACTGTCTCGAGAGGGAGTCCCGTAGGGACAGTGCTTTCGGACAGGCAGTCCTCCGTAATCTCTTTGAGGTCTGAGCAACTCCTACCCTCCATCCCGGATGTGGGCTACCGGTGGGTGATAATTCAGCGAAGATTCTATCCTTCTGTGCTGCTGAGCTAGAGGGAGCTCATTTTTGTGCTTAGGGTCTCCAGTAGCCTTGAGCTTGGGAGTCCCATAAGTGAGGACTGACTTCCTGCTTGGTCCTGGAGAAAGCGTAGTTACTCACCTGTAACAGGTGTTCTCCAGGAGCAGCAGGAATCAGTCCTCACTACCCTCCCTCCTCCCCTTGGAGTTGCAATCGTCTGCTTATGTTCTTTTTGCAAATTTTTATGCTGTCTTTTTTAGCTATGTCATCTGACTGGCTAAGATGGCACCCTCGGGCGGGAAGACGACCGCGCATGCGCGCTGCAATTCCCAAAGGCTTTCTTTGAAAGCTGGGGAAAATTGCTCCGCGAGGGCTCCGTCGGCGCCGACGTCACCCATAAGTGAGGACTGATTCCTGCTGCTCCTGGAGAACACCTGTTACAGGTGAGTAACTACGCTTTATCCCCCCATTTTATTGCATTGGCTATTTCCTCCTCCTTTTGAATCTTTGCCTTCTTGACTACTTTGCTAGCTTCTCTAAGTTTTTCCAAATACAGATGCCTGTCTTCCTCTCTCTGTGATCTCTTGTATTTCATGAAGGCCTCCCTCTTTTTCTTCACTTTTTCAGCTACTTCCTTCGAAAACCATAGCGGTCTCCTTTTCCTTTTGCCTTTAGCCTAGAGCACAAAGTCTCCTGGCGATACCATTTCCATACAAATTATGTTATCTCAACAACACACCAAGTATGATACTCAAACACTTAGTGGTGGTTATGTTTCCGTGAAACTACTGTCATTATGACTCCATGTAATAAATTTTGTAAATAGTTTTCCCCTGTTATCCAAGTTTTTATGCCCTGTTACCTGTAAAACTTATACGCGTTCAACTGTACTGAGCATTTTTGTTACATGTAAACCGCGCTGATGCTGAATAGTGCGGTATATAAGAGACTATAAATAAATAAATAAATAAATTTACCATTTTAACAAAAAGGTTGGTTGCCCTTAAAATACCCCCTTTCAGTTTTGCCCACTGTTTTTCTACATCCCCCAGCTGTTCCCATCCCACTAACGACTCCCTGAGGTATTGGCACATCTTCGCAAAGTTAGTCTTCCTAAAGTCTAAGATCCTTACCTTGGAATTGATTCTAACAGCCCTAGTCCTAATACTGAACCACACCATCTGGTGATCACTGGATGCAAAATGATCTCCCACTACAACATCAGAAACACTTTCACCATTAGTAAGCACCAAGTCCAGTATGGCCCCTTCACGGGTGGGGTCTGTTACCAATTGCCTGAATAGTTCTCCCTGTAGAGAATCCAGGATCTCCTTACTTCTAGATGATACTGCAGCAGGAATGTGCCAGTCAACATCTGGCATATTGAAATCTTCTATCAGTAGCACTTCCCCTTTCTTAGCAATGCTGCGTATGTCTTCAATTAACTCTCTGTCCACCTCTTCCTCTTGTGATGGAGGTCTGTATATCACACCAATGCAAATAGAGTTCTCTTTCCCTCTTTCTAGTTTAACCCACAATGCCTCCTCTCTCCCTTTTAAGCTCTGTAATTCCAAAGCTTTAATAGTAGTTTTTACATATAGTGCCACTCCTCCTCCCCTTCTTCCTACCCTTTCCTTTCTGAATAAAGTATAGCCAGATATAGTTACATCCCAGTCATGGTTTTCTGTGAACCATGTTTTTGTAACTGCCACTAAATCCAAGTCAGCCACTCCCACCAAAGCTTCAACATCAGGGATCTTATTTCCCATGCTACGGGCATTTATACACACTGCTTTCCATATGTTACCCCTGTTACCTATTTCCATAAAGGTACCTGGGGGCTTTCACTTACCTGGGGGCTTTCTTCACCTATCCCTAACGAATCTAGTTTAAAGCCCTCTTCAGTAGATTAGCCAGTCTACTACCGAAGATGTGTTGACCTTTCTTGGACAGATGGATGCCATCTCTGCTCTGCAACCCTTGGAACAGCATCCCATGGTCTAGGAAACCAAAACGCTCTCGATGACACCATCCACGCAGCCATACATTCATCTCCAGGATGCGAGCCTCTCTGCCTTGGCCTTTACCCTCAACAGGGAAGATTGAAGAGAACACCACCTGTGCACCTAACTGCTTCACCCTCTGTCCCAGAGCCATGAAGTCACTTTTGATACGTTCCGAGGTATACCTGGCAGTATCATTTGTTCCAACATGGATTAGCAACATTGGGTAATAGTCAGTGGGTTTGATGAGTCTCGGCAAACTTTCCGTAACATCTTGGATTTTGGCACCAGGCAGACAGCATACCTCTCTGGACATCAAGTCTGGTCGGCAGATGGACGCCTAAGTACCCCTCAGAAGAGAGTCTCCAACCACCACTACCCTTCGTTTCCTTCTGGTCATTGATTCTGCAACTTTGGGGTACTTGAACTCTGGTTCTTCCCTTTCCAGGGATGCTTTCACCTCCTGCACTTCCAGGGCTGCATAATGGTTCTTCAATTCAAGGGCTGGAGAAGTTGGATTGGTGATTTTGCAGGCCCTGGTGACTTGTGTCCAACCATAGACATTCTGTTGGCACCCATCTTCTCCTGTGCTGGAGAGCTTAGTTGCTGCAAGAGGCATCTCATCAATGTACTTCTCACTGTCTTGAATGCTCCTCAGCCTCGCCACCTCCTCTCTGAGTTCCTCCACTTGTTTCCTCAGAGCTTCAGCATGCAGGCACCCTGCACATGGAACTGGTCCTTCAACTGGCATTAGGACCTCAGTCTGGACCGAGGCAGAAGCTGTAACGGGGGCAACAGCTTTAGCAATACGATTTTTCCCAGCCATTGTTCTGTTCGTGGAGCTTAGGTATCTGTTAAAGCAAAAGAGAGAGATCTACCAAGTACCAGCCAGTTTCCCAGCTGTCCTTTTAGAGAAAAAGCAGTTAAATCTCTTTAATTATATTCAAAATGTGCTGGTCCAATTCTCTGTGATTTGTTAAAGGGGGAGGTGTCCTATAAAGCAAGACTGCTCACTAGGGGTGGGTGGGAGTCGGGGTGGGTAGGGAGGGAACTAACACCTGATTAGGTGTTAGCAGTTTCTAAACCTGAGGAGGTTACTAGAGTTCAGCAACCTACTGTGCTCAAGGAAAGTTCCCCTAAAGTACCAAAAAGAAAAGTAACCTTGCTTTAAAAAATATACAAAAAACCCTTTTAAGAGCTCCCAGTCAGAGAGCTAGCAATGTAATATAATAAAAACAAACAAACCCTCAAATCCTTACTGTTTGTTGATCTGTAGAGCCCTGGTTAGGAAAGCCTCAACAGGGCAGGGCACTGGAGCCTTTTATGCAGGCCTCAGCTGCACTCAGGAAATCAGGCCCACTAAC
Organism: Ichthyophis bannanicus; assembly: GCA_033557465.1. Lineage (NCBI taxonomy): Eukaryota > Metazoa > Chordata > Amphibia > Gymnophiona > Ichthyophiidae > Ichthyophis > Ichthyophis bannanicus. The sequence continues at coordinate 902,569 of JAWIIG010000033.1, read as the reverse complement.
TCCTGATTAGGTGTTAGCAGTTTCTAAACCTGAGGAGGTTACTAGAGTTCAGCAATCTATTGTGCTCAAGGAAAATTCCCCTAAAGCACCAAAAAGAAAAGTAACCTTGCTTTAAAAAATATACAAAAAACCCTTTTAAGAGCTCCCAGTCAGAGAGCTAGCAATGTAATATAATAAAAACAAACAAACAAACCCTCAAATCCTTACTGTTTGTTGATCTGTAGAGCCCTGGTTAGGAAAGCCAGAGCCAAGTGCCAAGGAGTTGGAAATTCTACAATATCCTAAAACTCCTAAGGAGGCAGCTACCTTGCCCATTCATGAGATTCTATATGATCTGATGTTAAGGATGTGGGAAACACCTCTTACCACCTCTCCTCATTCTCGTAGAGTGGATACTATGTATCGAGTCCCTCCTTTTCCTGGATTCCATAAGACTCAGCATCCGCACCACTCTGTTGTAGTGGAGTCAGCTATGAGAAGGATCAAGAGTGCAAAAAGACATGCCTCTAATCCTCCAGGATGTGAGTGCAGAATCCTGGATGCTTTTGGACGTCGGGTCTTCCAAGCTTCCATGCTTTCTGCCAGGATCAGTTCCTATAGTCTCTATATGGGAATGTTCCTGAAGGAGGTCACAGATGATTTAGAGGCTTTAAGTCATTTTCTTCCTGAGGATAAAAGACAGGCTTTTCTCACTTTGGTCAAACATGCCCAAGATCAGGGCCGGATTTACCTATACGCCATGTACGCCATGGCGTAGGGCCCACAGCTAGCAAGGGCCCACAAAAATGGAAGTTAGCTTTTTTTTTTAAAATAAAATTTAAAAAAAAAACCTGTTGGCTGCCGCCGCGAGGTCCCCTCTGCTGCCGCGGCAGCATGGACTGACCCACGGGGGCCCCCTCTGCAAGGTCGATCCGTCCCTCCCTCCCTCCGTCCGTGCAGGCTGTGAGAGGCGCGAAGGGAGCGTGTCTCCCTCGCGTCTCTGTTAAGCCCGCAGGGGCTGATGGGAAACCATCAGCCCCTGCGGGCTTAACAGAGACGCGAGGGAGACACACTCCCTTTGCGCCTCTCACAGCCTGCACGGAGGGACGGATCGACGGATCGACCTTGCAGAGGGGGCCCCCGCGGGTCAGTCTATGCTGCCGCAGCAGCAGAGGGGGCCCCGCGGCGGCAGCCAGCAGGTTTTTTTTTTAAATTAAATTTTGCTTTAGGCCGACGGGGGGGGGGGGGTGTAGGACTGGTAATGGGCTATTGGGGGGGCTGGGGCTGGGACAGGAAATGGGCTGGGGGGGTTAGGCTGGAGGTGGGCTGATGAGGTTAGGACTGGTAATGGGCTGTTGGGGGGGGGTTAGAACTGGTAATGGGCTTTGGGGGGCTTAAGACTGGTAATGGGCTGTGGGCTGATGGGGGCTTTCTGGTAATGGGCTATGGGGGGGCTAGGACTGGAAATGGGCTGGGGGGTTAAGACTGGAGGTGGGCTGATAGGACTGGTAATGGGCTGTGGGCTGTTGGAGGGGGTTTAGAACTGGTAATGGGCTTTGGGGGGGTTAAGACTGGTAATGGGCTGTGGGCTGATGGGGGCTGTCTGGTAATGGGCTATGGGGGGGCTAGGACTGGAAAGGGGCTGATGCAGGGACTAGAAGGGAATGGATGCTGGGTGAGGCTGGAACTAGAAGGGAGCTGATGTTGGGGGAGGATTAGAATGGGATGGGGCTGGAAGAGTAAAATGGAGAAGGGAAAATATTTTGTGTGGGAGGGATAAAAAATCTACAATTGGCCGGGTATTGGGAGAGTAAGTGGGGATTGAGGATGGAGGGGTAAAATTTGAGTGGATGAAATAGGAATGAGGAAAGAGCAAAAGGAGAAAGATTAGTATGTTAAAGCAGATGTAGAGAGAGAATGGAAAAAAATTAGAAGAGAGAAGAAAGGACAAATGGACAGCAGACGATGGAGAGTTAGCAGAAGACACAAAGAAACCAGAAGAAAGTGGCTGGAGCAATTGCAGCTGAAAAAAATGCACAAAAGTTAGAAAAATATCTCTTTATTTTGAATTTATTAATTGGAATATGTCAGCTCTGGTAAATGTGCATCATTAACGTCTGCGCTTTGTTTAGTACAAGAGCAAATTAATGTATAGTTTTATTTCTACAGTGTTGTACATTCCAAGTTTGGCTTTTGGGATTCCCAGTTTAATTATTGTCTTCCTGTTTCTAAATTGTGATTACTTGTTTGGTGATGGTCTATGTTCTGCATGTGTAACTGAGCTGAGGTGTTCTGTTTATATAATTCCTATTTGACATTGCCACTTGTTCTCTTTCCCCAGTAGGTCATGTATTGTTGTTCTCTGAAATGTATTGGTTTAATATTTGCAGTGTTGCCTTTTGATTGGTAGAGTATGGTGCTTTGTGAGTCCTGGTAGTGCTATTAGGATACGGCGGGTTTGCTATGGGTTCTAAATGGGCAGTGTTTGTAGTAGTTCCTAATGTGTCTGGCAGTTGGCACTGGATTATAGTAATGTAGAAATCTTTTAGTCTTTCTTTATCCATACACTCATTAAGAGGCACGTTTACTAAAAGTTAGTATATGGTAACATTATGCAAATATTTATGCAAATGAGGCCCCGCACCCCCCTTGGGCCACCCCTGCTGGGGGCCCACAATTTTTGTTGGCGTAGGGCCTCACTCAAGGTAAATCCGGCCCTGTCCAAGATGTTTCAAAATTTTCCAACCGTGCAGCCTTTGACGGCTTTGAGTGCATAAGCAGAACCTCAGCTATGGCCATAGGTGCACGTAGAATTGCTTGGCTCCAGGCCTCTGATTTAGAGCTCTGGGTACAAGACAAATTGGGAAATATCCCTTGTACTGGTGAGAACCTGTTTGGTAAAGATTGGCAGGAAAAAGCCAATGAAATGGATGCTGAAAATTCCACCTTGGATAGATTATCCAAGTCCACTGCTGATCCTGCTAGAAGAAAATTGTTCAAGAAACCATTCTTTTCTAAAAAGAAAAATTCTATCCTGCTTATGTTCAGCAGGGACGTTCTGCAGGTCAGCTTGCCAGGAAAGGTCAGCAACCACCCAAACAGAAGAAAGTAAAGGCTGCTTGGCCTCAACCGGCCCAGCAGGCTCAGCCTCCACAGGGCCTTTGACTCTCATCTAGAGAACCTTCCACCATTCCAGGAAGGTTATGTCATTTTGCCCCCAGATGGGGGCAAATAACAGCAGAGCATTGGACACTCTCCATCATAAAGGAGGGGTACAAGCTTCATTTTTCAAGCATGCCCCTTCACACAATAGTAAGGCAGTTCAGTTCTCTGACCTCTCTCATCAACCTGTTAGGTCAGGAGGTCGCTATCCTTCTTGCCCAAGGGGAAATAAAAGAAGTACCCCTTCATCAACAGGGTACAGGGTTCTATTCCCCTTATTTTCTTATTACAAAGAAAACTGGGGGTTAGAGACCTATCTTAGACCTCAGAGAATTGAACAAATTCCTTGTCAAGGAGAAATTCAAAATGATTTCTCTCGGATCTCTGCTGCCATACCTTCAGAGTCAGGATTGGCTTTGTTCTCTAGATCTCAAGGATGCGTACACCCATGTTCTCATCCATCCAACTCACAGAAGGTTCCTTCGGTTCCTTTTTCAGGGAAAGCACTACCAATACAGGGTGCTTCCTTTTGGCCTGGCCTCAGCACCAAGGGTGTTCACGAAATGCATGGCTGTTGTAGCAGCATTTCTCCGCACTCTAGGGATATTCGTCTTCCCTTATTTAGACGACTGGCTCATTCGAGCCCCAACAGAGTCAGAGGCCAGGACTTCTCTATCCTGCACAATGCGTATCCTTCAGTATTTAGGGCTGGTAATAAACATCCCAAAATCCAGTCTGACTCCCACTCAGTCTTTAGAGTTCATAGGAGCTTTCCTGGATATCACAAAGGCACGGGCCTATCTCCCCAGGCCCGTTGCCTTCGCTTGGTGCAGTTAACTTCTCAAGCAGTGCTAAAGCCTCATCTAACTGCTCGAGAAATGTTAAAACTACTAGGCCACATGGCATCCACCGTGCTTGTGATTCCCTATGCTCGCCTCCACATGAGGGCAGCTCAGTGGACTTTATCCACCCAATGGACCCAGGCATCAGGGTGCCTGTCAGACAAAATAGCAAACACAAGTCGCCTCATTTTGTCCCTCCAGTGGTGGAAGTCCACTCAAAACCTGTTGCTGGGGGTCCCCTTTTCAGCAACCCTTACCCCAAGCAACTCTCACAACAGATGCTTCTCCAATGGGTTGGGGAGCTCATCTGCAAGACCTCTCCACCCAGGGCACCTGGTCTCCACAGGAGAGTTATCTACATATCAATCTCTTGGAGCTCAGAGCAATCTTTCTTGCTCTGCGAGTGTTTCACACCCTGCTCAGCTACAAGACAGTCCTCATTCATACGGACAATCAAGTAGCCATGTTCTATGTGAACAAGCAGGGGGGTTCAGGCTCTGTTGCTTTGCAACAAAGCTTTGCAACTATGGGCCCTCGCCAGAGAGCATCAGATTCATCTTCTGGCAGTGTATCTTCCAGGCATTCAAAACTCTTGGGCAGACAGACTCAGTCGAGTTCTGCTTCCACACGAGTGGTCTCTGCATGCAGAACAGGTGACCAGGATATTTCAACTTTGGGGAACCCCGGACATAGACCTCTTTGCAAGTCCGTGGAATGCCAAACTTCCCCGGTTCTGTTCCAGAATTCCGGCTCAGGGGGCTCAGGCCAGGGATGCTTTCCTCCTTTACTGGGGTCAAGACTTCCTGTATGCCTTTCCACCCATTCCCCTAATTCCCAAAACCCTGTTCAAGCTTCAGAGAGACAGAGGCCATATGACTCTCATAGCTCCACATTGGCCACGGCAAGTGTGGTACCCTCTGCTTCTACATCTCTCTCAAGCTCCCTCCCTGGAGTTAGGGTCTGCTCCAGATCTCCTATCCCATGAGGATGAAATGTTATGGCATCCCAATCCCCAGTCTCTGCATCTCAGGGCTTGGTTGCTGAAGGCCTAGATCTCCATGATCCCTCAGCAAGTGAAAGATATTCTTCTTGCTTCCAGGAAACCTTCCACAAGACGCTCTTATGCTTTCAAGTGGAAAAGGTTTACCATATGGTGTTCGCAAAAGGCTCTTAACCCCCTTGCGATACCTTTGGAATCATTGCTGGAGTATCTTCTTTATTTATCCAATGCAGGTGTTAAGACTAATTCAGTAAGAGTCCATTTGAGTGCTATTGCAGCTTTCCTTAAGCCTCTAAATGGACAACCTATTTCCTCTCATCCTCTTATTAAATTCCAAAGTCCCAATCGTAGTGATCACAAATATAGATAAAAAATCACTAAATCCTTATCATGAATCTTTTAAATTGTTTTCATTTGTCGGACATCACCGGAAAGGGGCAGACAATGTAAACCATGCCCTCCACACGGTTCGGTCCTTTTTAATAAAATATATCTTGAAACAATGTGGAACAAACAACCACTACTTAGCTTAGAAAAAATTGTGTAAACTCCTCTCAACTCCGGCACGACGTGCACGTTTCGGGTTTTCACCCTGTCTCAAGTGCCACCATCTTGACTTGTCGTAACCGTTGTGAAACGCTGAAACACAGCTGATTCATTCAAAAGGCTGCTTCGTCAGAGATTGGCCAAAACCTTGCCATCAATCAGAATCAATCAACCAATGAAAGACCATCAGGGAATACCCACTCATTCAGGGAAATCCCTAGGTATTAAATGATGCTAGACCAATCAAGTTCTTTGTTTAACCCCACTGGGTGCACTGAATGCAAATGGAAGATCCAAAATTGTTCGCGTTCTTGAAGGAGCTGAATACGATCTCCCTCACGCGGATCAGTAGGAATATAATCAATGACAGTCCAATGAAGGTCTTGAAAAGTATGTTGCAATGCAAGGCAGTGCTCCACAATCGGCGCTGTATCAATATGCAAACGAAGCCGTGAAGCATGTTCTGCTAAACGGGTCTTAATCCGACGAATGGTTCTGCCGACATAAATCATAGAGCAGGAACATTGAATTAAATACACCACATAAGAAGTATTGCAATCAGTATTCCATTTTCGAACAATAGATTGTCCGGTCAAAGGATGGACCCATTCAATCCCTGTCAGGGAGGTTGCACAATATGAACAAGATCCACAAGAACGATGTCCTGTAGACAGATAAGGTGGAGTATGAGGTCTATCATCTGATAACGTCGTTCTCGCCACCATATCTCCAAGATTCATCCCCCTAGAAAATGCAACCATAAAAGGTCTTTGGAAACAAGCATAAAGACCCAATAAAGACCAGTGTTTTCTGAGAATCCTGACCACCGCAGTGCTAGACGTCATATATGGTAAAACCCCCACAATGGCAGACGAGGAGCTGTGACTGGTTTCATTTGTTTGTAAAAAAAGCCATTCTCGATGGGTATGCAAGGCTCGTCAGTAAGCCCCCTGGATAACATGTTCAGGATAACCCCGAACCCGCAATCTTTGAAGAAGTTCATGAGCATATAATTTGAAGTCTGCTACCGAAGAGCAGATCCGTCTCAATCTTAACAATTGACCGTAAGGGAGACCTTTCTTCAAAGGACCGGGATGGAAACTGTGAAAAGACAATAGACTATTTTGTTGGACGGCTTTTCTATATAATGAAGTACGGAAACAGTCTAACTCATGATAAATGGAAACATCCAAAAAATCAATATGAGATTCCGCTGTGGTAGCTGTAAAAGTCAAATTCAGTGTAATATTATTTAACCATACCAAAAATTCTTGTAATTGAATAGAAGCCCCAGTCCATAAAAAGAAAATGTCGTCCAAGAAACGTTTCCAAAATGGGATATACTGAAAATAAGAGGCTGTATACAGATAAGTTTCCTCAAAATGTTTTTTGCAACAGTTACATGCTTTAGATATTTCTATCATGAGTTTTCAGATGGTTACATTAGATGTTGCCGCCTTATATACAAATATTGACCAGAATGAAGCGTTGGATCTATTACAACATAAGTTCCAATTTGCACCTTCCCGGATCCCGCGAGCTTTTTTGTTAGAACTTATTACCTTGGTATTGACCCGCAATTATTTCATGTCTCAGGGTGTTTTTTATCAACAAACATTTGGAATCGCTATGGGAGCTACTGCAGCCCCCTCCATAGCGACCCTGTACATGGCACATTTTGAGGAAACTTATCTGTATACAGCCTCTTATTTTCAGTATATCCCATTTTGGAAACGTTTCTTGGACGACATTTTCTTTTTATGGACTGGGGCTTCTATTCAATTACAAGAATTTTTGGTATGGTTAAATAATATTACACCGAATTTGACTTTTACAGCTACCACAGCGGAATCTCATATTGATTTTTTGGATGTTTCCATTTATCATGAGTTAGACTGTTTCCGTACTTCATTATATAGAAAAGCCGTCCAACAAAATAGTCTATTGTCTTTTCACAGTTTCCATCCCGGTCTTTTGAAGAAAGGTCTCCCTTACGGTCAATTGTTAAGATTGAGACGGATCTGCTCTTCGGTAGAAGACTTCAAATTACATGCTCATGAACTTCTTCAAAGATTGCGGGTTCGGGGTTATCCTGAACATGTTATCCAGGGGGCTTACAGACGAGCCTTGCATACCCATCGAGAATGGCTTTTTTTTACAAACGAATGAAACCAGTCACAGCTCCTCATCTGCCATTGTGGGGGTTTTACCATATATGACGTCTAGCACTGCGGTGGTCAGGATTCTCAGAAAACACTGGTCTTTATTGGGTCTTTATGCTTGTTTCCAAAGACCTTTTATGGTTGCATTTTCTAGGGGGATGAATCTTGGAGATATGGTGGCGAGAACGACGGTATCAGATGATAGACCTCATACTCCACCTTATCTGTCTACAGGACATCGTTCTTGTGGATCTTGTTCATATTGTGCAACCTCCCTGACAGGGATTGAATGGGTCCATCCTTTGACCGGACAATCTATTGTTCGAAAATGGAATACTGATTGCAATACTTCTTATGTGGTGTATTTAATTCAATGTTCCTGCTCTATGATTTATGTCAGTAAATATCTAAGAATCACTTGAAATAGCCCCTAGGAATTAAACAAAACAGTAATTTTTATATAATTTTTGTCGGAGCTGAGCCGTAGGAGGGATGTGAGTGATCACAATCCCCCACCAGACTGCTAGCTTCTTTTATTATTAAAGGTCCTTAACCTGTGGTATCATTTCAGTGCTTTAAAAAGGATTTTCAGTCACTTATCTCAATTTTTTCTTCGATATCGTCGCAACAATCGCTCCTCTTCAGAAAAATGAACAGCACGACGTGCACGTTTCGGGAAAAGAACCCCTGTGTCAAGTGCTTCTTAAACTTCCATTTAAATAGGCGAATAGAACAAAACACCGCCGTCTTCGTGGCTGAGGCAAAACTGTGTTTATGAGGGCCGTTGGAAATTTAACTTGCATATATAAGAGGGACCTTCCAATAGAAGGCAGGGTAATTCCCACCACCTAGGGAATCCCTGTCTCTATTGGCTAAGGAGACATGAGGTCATAGAATACTGCGCCACTCAATCTCCTGATTTAGCCCATTGGGCTCAACTGAGGATAGCCGAAAAATCCATTGTTGTTCCAATAGTTGTAATCTTTTCAATCGATCCCCTCCTCGGGGATCCGCCGGGACTTGATCAATAACAGTCCATTTGATATCAGCAAAAACATGATCTTTTTCAAGACAGTGAGAAACAACGGGAGCAGTAAGTATCTTGCAGCGTAGACGCGATGCATGTTCAAGTAAACGAGTCTTCACCGGACGAATCGTACGGCCTATGTATATTAATGCACATGGGCATACAAGCATGTATACCACATAGGTGGACCGACATGAAGTGTCCCAGAGCCGTTTATAAGAACGAAAAGTTTGTGGATGAGTCCAATCTACCCCAGTCAAGGTAGTTGTACAAAAAGGACAAGATCCACACGAAAAGTGACCTTTTGGCTCTGGAGGGCGGTTGGAGCGATCAATGGCTAGAGAGGTCTTCATCAATAGATCCCCCAGATTTTTTCCCCGCGAAAAAGCAATGCGCAGAGGCTTATTAAAACAATCTAAAAGCTGTAACATGGGCCAATGGGTGCGTAAGATATGTAATACCGCCGAACTCCTTTCCATATACGGGAGAATACCCGTGATAAAATCATCTAAAGTGGATTGTGTGTTTTGATACTGCGGGTCAATTAACCATTCGCGATGGATATAGCGCGCTCGACGCATTGCCTTTTTGATCACTCCTCGAGGGTAACCGCGTTGTTCCAATCGACTGCATAGGTCCAAAGCCTGCAATTTAAAATCCTCCACTGACTGGCAAATTTGGCGAAGTCTTAAAAATTGACCAAATGGGAGACCCCTTCGTAAGGGACCGGGGTGATAACTGTGATAATGCAGTAGACTGTTTCTTTGAACCGATTTCCGAAATAGAGTAGTGGTGAAACTGCCTTCAAACAATGTAATCTGGACATCCAAAAATTCTATTGTAGATAAGGCTGTATGGGCTGTAAATTGAATATTGGAACGCAAAGTATTAAGCCACAGTAAAAAGGCTTGGAGAGAAAACTCATCTGAAGTCCATATAAAAAATATATCGTCGAGGAAGCGTTTCCAAAACAAAACCTTTAGAAATTCTGAGGAAGGATAAATTTGTAGTTTTTCCATCTGATGCATGTATAAGGTAGCGATGGAGGGTGCACTGGTAGCCCCCATCGCTATACCAGAAATTTGCAAAATTGCAAATTTGCAATTTGGTTTATGTCGGCAGAACCATTCGTCGGATTAAGACCCGTTTAGCAGAACATGCTTCACGGCTTCGTTTGCATATTGATACAGCGCCGATTGTGGAGCACTGCCTTGCATTGCAACATACTTTTCAAGACCTTCATTGGACTGTCATTGATTATATTCCTACTGATCCGCGTGGGGGAGATCGTATTCAGCTCCTTCAAGAACGCGAACAATTCTGGATCTTCCATTTGCATTCAGTGCACCCAGTGGGGTTAAACAAAGAACTTGATTGGTCTAGCATCATTTAATACCTAGGGATTTCCCTGAATGAGTGGGTATTCCCTGATGGTCTTTCATTGGTTGATTGATTCTGATTGATGGCAAGGTTTTGGCCAATCTCTGACGAAGCAGCCTTTTGAATGAATCAGCTGTGTTTCAGCGTTTCACAACGGTTACAAGTCAAGATGGTGGCACTTGAGACAGGGTGAAAACCCGAAACGTGCACGTCGTGCCGGAGTTGAGAGGAGTTTACACAATTTTTTCTAAGCTAAGTAGTGGTTGTTTGTTCTACATTGTTTCAAGATATATTTTATTAAAAAGGACCGAACCGTGTGGAGGGCATGGTTTACATTGTCTGCCCCTTTCCGGTGATGTCCGACAAATGAAAAAAATTTAAAAGATTCATGATAAGGATTTAGTGATTTCTCATCCTCTTATAGCAAGATTTATGAGAGGCCTTCTCTTAACTGAGCCTCCCATTAGACCACCACCGGTGGCATGGGACTTAAACCTGGTTCTTGGGCAGCTCATGAAGCCACCTTTCGAACCTTTAGCTACTACCTCCTTGAAATTCCTTTCTTGGAAGGTTATCTTTCTCATTGCAATCACATCAGAATGCCGCATTAGTGAGTTGCAAGCGCCAAGGTTCCATCATGACAAGGTAGTCCTTATGACTCATCCACACTTTATGCCAAAGGTGGTCTCGCCTTTTCATCTTAACCAAGCGGTCTACCTACCTGTGTTTTTTCCAAGGCCTCATGCATCAAATGCAGAGAGGAATCTTCATACCTTGGACTGTAAAAGAGCTTTAGCTTTTTACTTACAAAGAGCAGAGCAACATAGAAAGTCCTCTCAACTCTTTGTTGCTTTTGATCCTTCTCATTTGGGACTTCCAGTCTCCAAGAGAACACTGTCTAACTGGATTGCTCAGTGTATTTCCTTCGTCTATCAGAGTAAGAACCTTTCTCTGGAGGGCCATGTCACAGCTCACAATGTGAGAGCCATGGCAGCCTCAATGGCTCATCTGCACTCTGTGTCTATCGACGACATCTGTCGAGCAGCCACTTGGGCCTCGGTTCATACCTTTACAGCCCATTACTGTTTGGACAAGGACTCCCCGCCGGGATGCCTTGTTTGGTCAGGCTGTTCTCCAACACCTGTTCCATACCTAATCAACTCCTACCCACCATCCCTGGTAGGATGCCAGAGATCCATGGGGGGAAGTGGAGCCCTGTTCAGGGACACACAAGTTCTGGGGTCTCTCCCTGGCACCTAAAGCTAGGGAGTCCCCATATGTGATGACTACATTCCTGCTTGTTCCTGGAGATAGCATAGTTACTCACCTGTAACAGGTGATCTCCGGGAACAGCAGGAATTTAGTCCTCACAACCCACCCACCTCCCCTAGGAGTTGTATCTCTCTATCTCTTTCCTTTCCCTCTCTCTCTCTTTGTCTCAGCTTTAAAACTCAACTGGAGAGAGGCAGTTGGGAAAGGCGGGAAGGCTGCACGCAGACGCTGTGGGATGCTTTCTGATTGGACGCTGGGGAGCGTTTCCCGCGCAGGCTCCGTCGGTACCAATGATACCCATATGTGAGGACTAAATTCCTGCTGTTCCCGGAGATCACCTGTTACAGGTGAGTAACTATGCTTTCTTATGCACACAGCCAGTTCCCAGGCACAGTACTATTGTGCAGCATGGCAGGTTGGCAGTCAGTGGATGGATAGAGTAGCACAGTAGTGCTGTAGTACAGGGCAGTGAAGCACTGAGGCACAGACCTTGATTGACAGTAGTCATCCCTTCTAAGTTGCTTCCTCCTTCCTTTTTTAAATCTCTGTTCTTCTGTAGAAATCATTGCACTCTTTCCTTGAGTCATGCAGCTGACGTGGGGAAGTGTTTATGTGAGGCTGTTGGTGTTGCCCCACATAGGCCTGGTGTGTCAGGCTCTGCCACGTTTTTCTGTCCGTTTTGGTACAGACAGAACTGGGTCCCCCCACCACCACCTAACACAGGAGAGTGCGCGACAGCTTTTTTCTGCCTGGACCTTAATCCTCAGTGGGCGCTATTGTCAACAACCAAATGAAATCCTAAATTTACATATGAAATCAAGCAGGCTACCTAACTTAGCAAAAACTTACTTTGGAAATTTCATGGCGGTGTCTTGCAACTGCTTCTTCCGTACAGCTCCTCCCCACCTCCTACAGAAACCTTTATTCTCTGTGGACAAGCAGGAATGAAGTACCTATATATGGATGACGCCATCTGACGGAGGCTGTGCAGGAATGCTCCCCAGCTACTAATGGAAGCTTTTGGGATTCTACCGCACATGCATGCCATTTTCCTGCCTAACACCATGGCGCTATTTTACCTCAGTCTTCATTTTTCCACGAGCCCAACGAATGTGTTTACCAGTGTCTCTGCTACTTGGTAATTTTTTCCCCACATCAGTGACCCTGCCACCTTCATGTAACTTCTGTTTTTTTCTTGCCTGCCTGCCTGTCACGGTATTTTTTTTTTTTCCTTTGTAAGCATCATTTGTTTTAAGTTTCCTTTCTTTTTCCATGTCACCTCTGCCCCCTCAGGCACCGGTCTCCAGCCATGGGTCCTGATCTTTTCAAGATTGAGCCATCTGATTTAACCGCAGCTGTTTTTCTGGCTAATATGTCCCAAAAACTGGTTAGTGGGTTTAAAAAGTGTTCACGGTGCTCAGGGACCATAACCACCTCAGATGTACACAATTGGTGCCTTCAGTGCCTGGGACTCTGATCATCAACCCTCTTCTTGTAATTTGTTTTTGCAGATGACAAAAAGAGGCCTTACGGGTCAAGAGAAATAGTGCATCATTTTTTGACACTCAGAAGTCTGATCCATCATCATCATCGATGGCAACGGTCTCAATGGCTTCAAAGTCTGCTGGCGGTGCATTGACATTGAGGAGTTCTCTGTGAATAAGCAGGAAATAAGTCCTCATGTATGGGTGATATCACAGATGGAGCACCGCACAGAACGCTCCCAGCTTGCAAAGGAAGCTTTTGGGAAGTACATTGCACATGCACGCCTGCCTTTCCTGCCTGCCATGGTGCCATATTATCCAGTCTTCTTTTTTCTGCGGAACCCCTAGGACGTGTTCCTGCAGCCCAGCCCAGAAAAAAGTTTGAATTTCTTGCCCTTGTGGCTGAGTTTTTGCTCGTTTTTTCACCTTCCTGTAGTCGATTCTTACTCTTTGGGTGGTTTTTTCTGCATTTTTTTGCATCTTTTGGGCATTTTTCCCCTCCATTTTTAGTTTGATTTTGCAGAGGTTGTATTTTTTGGCATGTCTAAGCCAGTTAGCAGCTTTAAGAAATGCACCAAAGGCAATGAATGACCGCCACAATGGATGCTTGCAATGCCTTTGATCCAGCCACCAGCCGACATCCTATGTGCTCTGCTTGCAGATGACGCGTCGAGGGCTGAAGGGTTAGGAAAAGCAGAAGGAGTCCCTCTTTAGCTTTTCTGATTCAGCATCCTCATCCCCGACTCCCTTGTCCATGCCTGAGGTGGCCAAGGAAAAAGATCCGAGAGCTCAGTTGGAGCAGAAGGCTTCGAACAGATAGGGGAGATCCTCTGCAGAGACCTCATTGATGTCGAAAGGGGAAGATCTGCAGCCCTGCTCAGCGCAAGATGGACAGCGAGGGCTGGGAACAGCTGGCCAAGTTTCCCTGGTGGGAGGACCCATCCCGGACAGCGGAGTCCACTCCCAGTGCGGCAACCGGATATCTCCTGATGCTCCAGTCATGGAGTCCCCACCCAAGGGGTCACAGACAATGTTCGTGACTTTGGCATTGACGTCCTCATTAGTGGTGGTTCTGGAGGAACACCTACAAGCCTTGGAAGCTCACTCAGTGGCAGTGGAAGCCCTACAGAACTCCTGCTTCACAGTGTAGGGTGTATCATCACCACACTCCATCCAGCCTATCCTGGAGACCCATGCCCTGCCCATCATGGCTAGGACATCAAGTGGGAGATCAGTATCAACTCTGGTGGCCAGAGCCATTTCCCTCTCCATTGTGTCAGAATTGGAGGCCCGGGGCATAGCTATCGGCATGCTATGCGCAAGGGGGACCATCAACATCCACTCTCTCCTGAGCTGCGCATTTGGAGAAGACTTGGCATTACTTCAACTTCCCCCTCTGAGTCCGAATTGGAATAGGAAATCAAGACAAAATTGATGGAGTTGGACCTTCAGACACAAGATCTCACGCCCGACCCATCACCCCCTCTGGATCAGCGGAAGTCACCCCCCAGAAGACATGTCATTCCAGGATTTTGTTCAAGGCCATCCCCTTTTCTCTGGAATCGGAAAAGGAACCAAGGAACTGTAACTTCTCCAGTACCCCTCGGACCTCCATGAGGTGGTGACGATCCCCATCCACCATTTCCTACAGAGGCTGCTACTGCGGCTGTGGGAGGCACTGCTTATGCTTCCAGTCACCAGCTGCCGGCTCGACTCCCTGTACTGGGTCCAGAAAGCCCCGAGGTTCGAGAAGCCACAATTGCCCCACAATTCCATTGTGGTCAAGTCTGCCTTGAAGCATGCTAATAATGCTAAAATGTACTCCTCAGTGCTGCCCACAAAGGAGGCGAGGACCCTGGACTCCTTTGGGAGGAGGTGCTTCTAGGTTTCCATGCTGATAGCCTGGATCCTGGCCTACCAGACTTACATGGCCATGTTCCTCAAGGATGTCATGCTAGATATAGACGACTTTGCTTCCCTCGTTCCTAAGGACCAACGCAAGTCTTTTTGAAACCTTTTAGCTCATGGCAAAGATTGCTCAAAATGTAAGGTCCAGGGTGCCTATGACACCTTAGAATATGCCAGTAGGATGGCGGTCGTGGGTATTGCCATGCAGCAGATGGCCTGGTTACAGTCCTCTGACCTTGAGCAATGGGTCCAGGACAAGATCGCCAGTGTCCCCTGTCTTTGGCAAGCCTGTGGAGGGAGAAAGCCAAGGAGCTGGAGAAGGAGTTGGTGACCCTCACCAGGCTCTCCTGAAAGACTGCGGACCCCACACAGAAGAATCATTGAGCTAAGAAGGCTTTCTTTCCACACCCACGGTGGTACTTTCCATCTCAGTTGCAGGTGCAGCTTAAGGCCCCAGCTCCCCGCTTGCAGCGAAGGCAGAAATCCCCAAAAGCACAGCCTGCTCCCCAGCCCAATCCAGATGCGGGTTTTTGGCGGGATCCTCAGGAGCATAATTAATCAACTGTTGGCCGCCGAGGTCCCCCTGCAAGTGGGGGGGGGGGCGGCTTGTTCACTTTGCCCATCAGTGGCCTCTAGTCACCTCAGATGCCTGGATGCTGCAGATTGTCCAAAGCGGCGGTTGCATTTCACCCTGCCACCCACTTAAAATCCCAAGGAGTACCCTATGGACTCTGCAAACCGGAGCCTTTTTCAGACCAAGGTTGTGGCCCTACTGGCCGACCTCACCATCGAGCCACTTCCCCCTGGCCCAGATCGGACAGGGTTTCTATTCCAGATACTTCCTGGTCCCCTAAAAGACCGTCAGGTTCCGCCCCATTCTGGATCTGCAAAACCTCAACTGGTTCCTGGTGCACAAAAAGTTCAAGATGGTCTTGTTGGGGATGCTGCTTCCATTCCTCCTACAGGACAACTGGCTATGCTCCTTGGTTCTGAAGGATGCGTACACACATATTTCGATATACCCGCATCACAGACAGTACCTTCGGTTTGTGCTGAGCAGCCAGCACTAACAATACCGGGTGCTACCCTTCAGGTTGGCCACAGCCTCCAGGGTCTTCACACAGTGCCTGATGATCATGGCCGTCTTCCTCTGGACCCTGGGGGCCTTTGTCTTCCTGTGCCTGTACTACTGGTTTGTAAAGGACCCCATGCCGACCAGCGTACAGCAGTCCAGCAAGCTTACTATTCAGGTGTTCAAAGGTCTGCCTCTGCATGCGGCAGGCTCAGTGGACTTTATCAACGCAATGGAAGCAAGCCTCCAGCTGTGGTCACTGTGCCAGTCCCTGGAGTGGTGGCTCATGCCTAGAAACCTACATTGGGGCCTCCCAACCAGTAGCACCCTGCAGGCTGCTCACAATGGATGCCTCCAAGCTCGGTTGGGGCGTGCACCTGGATGGTCTCCGCACCCAGGGCCTGTGGTCCAAAAGTGAGAGCCTCCATTAGATCAACTTCCTCGAGCTCCAGGCCATTGCAAATGCTCTCCAGGTGGCCATGTTCTGTGTGAACAAGCAGGGGAGCACGGGCTCGTATCTCCTGTGTTGGGAGGCTGTTTGCCTCTGGAGGGCCACCCTGCTCCACGGTATGGACCTCAGGGCGACATATTTGCCCGGCGAGCACAACGACTTAGCGGATCGCCTCAGCCAGGTACTTCAGTCACACGAGTGGACTCAAGAGTGCTGTGATAGACCAGATCTTTCGGGAGTGGGGCACCCCCAAAATGGACCTCTTCACTACAGCACAGAATGCCCAGGTAGCTCATTCTGCTCTCAGAGGCTGGCCAGCGATCGCTGACTGGATGCCTTCCTTCTCCACTCGAGGGAAGGCCTTCTCTGTGCCTTCAGTCCAACTCGGTGTGTGTCCTTCCTATGTTCTTTCCCCGGCCTCACGCCAGTCACAGTGAGGCAGTGTTGCACACGCTATTTTGCAAGCGTGCATTGGCCTTCTACCTGGAGGAAATGAAGGTGCATCGTCAATCCTCCCAGCTATTCATCTCCTTCAACCCCCAGTAGGCTGGGTGTCACTGTTTCAAAGCATATGCTTTACCTCTGGCTCATGAACTGCATTGCCCATGCATATTCTTTGGCTAGTTTGAGCCTTGAGGGTCATGTCATGGCTCACAATGTCCGTGAGATGGCTATGTCGATAGCTAATCTCCGTTCTGTCTGCACAGAGGAAATCTGCAGGGCTGTAACATGGTCTTCAGTCCACACCTTCTCAGCTCATTATTGTCCGGTTGGGGATTCCCGAAGGGATAGCAATTTTGGCCAGGCTGAGCTCTGGCATCTCTTTGGGTCTTGAGAGTCAACTCCTGCCCACGGCCCTTCTGCCTGTCCAGGCTACCTTTTAAAATTTCCTTGGTCGATGTCGACTCTGGATACTACATCAGATAAGTCCCTCGACAAACTGCCTCTCTGGTCTTCCTGGCTTCTCCAGTTCTTGATGCCCAGTTGAGCTTTTTCTCCTCTGGTTCTGATAGCCTGTAGCTTGGAACCATACATGAGAACTTATTTCCTGCTTGTTCACGTAGAAATTATAGTTACTCACCTGTAACAATATGGTCTGCAGGCATTATTTTCTAATCCAGGTTAACATATGCCCTAAGAACGCCTCCTGTAAATGCACGGACAGACAATATATTTGGGTGAATCACTGAGTAAATGGATTTGTCTGTTATGACCTGAACCTCCGTTTTTCGCATGAAATTATCCTTTTTGTACATCATCTCTCAACCTCTAATTTTGTTCCTGTCTTTTCTTGTAGAAGTAATATGTGCATTGAGGCTATCCATGATTTCTGACATCATTTAACTGCAGAGAAAAACAGATGTGCAGTGTTACTGTTGAGCCTCCAGCCTTCACCTGTATTTCAGATCCATCTGCAGCATTTGGGGGGAGGGGATTCCTCCAGCCCTAGTTCATGCATTGTGCCGCATTGGCCCTGGCAGTCATGGTTCCCTCTATTACTCCACCTGTCTCATCGGCAACCCCTGAGGCTCGGCTTTGCCCCAGACCTTGTCTCTCAGGATGGGGGGACTCTATTGCATCTCATTGTGGCATCTCTGGCACTCACAGCATGGATGCTGAGCGGATAACACTCACAGGCCTTCCTCTACTGGAAGACATGGAGAATGTGCTCCTAACCTCCTGTAAAGAGACTCTATACACCGCGCCTATGTCTTCAAGTGGCACAGATTCTCCATTTGGTGTGAGGGCAAGGCCCTCGACCCCTTCTGCTCGGTGGAGTCAGTTCTGTCTGTCTTATTACACCTCTCTGACTCTGGTCTCAAGTCCAACTCGGGGTGCTCCTCAGTGCACTGGCCGCTTATCACTGTCCAACAGTTGATAAGCCGATTGCAGCTCACCCATTGGTGAGCCACTTCATGAGGTGGCTCCTTCTTTCTCATCCCCTCCATAAAACTACTGCCGTTGGCATGGGACCTCAACGTTGTCCTGGCACAGCTTCTGTCTCCTCCGTTTGAGCCACTCGGCTCCTGTCTGCTCAAATTTCTCACCTGGAAAGTCATCTTTCTAGTGGCGCTAACTTCTGCGCACAGAGTCAGCAAATTACAGGCACATCCACTTTACACCAGATTCTATAAGAATAGGGTCATCCTCAGGACACTCTAAATTTCTGCCTAAGGTAGTGTCCGCTTTTCACCTCAGTCAGTGCTACTGCCCACTTTCTTCCCAAGACATCATGCAAATGGAGCCGAGGCCTCACATCACACAATGGTTTGTAAGAGTGCTGGCTTTCTATCTGGAGAGAACGAATACCCACTGCTGTTGCTCCCAGCTTTTTGTCTCTTTTGACCCCAACAAGCTGGGTGTGGCTGTCTCCAATCGTACTCTTTCCATTTGGGTGGCGGACTGCATCTCTTTTGCTTAGGATCAGACTGGACTCTTTGGAGCCCCATGTTACAGTGCATAATGTCAGGGCCATGGCAACTTCCGTTGTCAACCTGTGCTCAGTCTCCATGGTGGAGATCTGTAAGGCTGTTCTTCTAAGGTTGTCCTCTGTCCACACTTTTATAGCCCACTACTGTCTGGATACAGATTCCCAGCGTTACAGCAACTTCGGCCAAGCCATACTCCGGCATCTCTTTGCAAATTGAAGCAACTCCTTCCCACCGGCCCTTCTGTCCATCCAGGCTACTGTAGAGTCAACCTGATATTGATGTCCATGCAGACGATGACTCTTGGAACCTTTTAGCGATTTTCTCATGCTGTTTTTCTTGGGTGTTTTTCTGGTTGCCCCGTTGGGCTTTTTGCAGGTTTTTTCCAGTAGCATATAGCTTGAGAGTCCCATATGTGAGGACTGACTTTCTGTTTGGTCCTGGAGAAAGCATAGTTACTCATCTCTAGCTGGATGAGCAGGAATCGGTCCTCATTACCCTCCCGCCGCCCTGTGGCATTGTTTACCGTTTTTGGGTTGATTAAGCTATGTCATCATACTGAGGTAAAGATGGCTCCTTCGGGCATAAAGCCCGGCACGCATGCTTGGTGCACCTTCCAAAAGCTTCCTTTAGAAGCTGGGAAGCGTTCCTGCACGGACTACGTTGGTGAAGTCACCCATATGTGAGGACTGATTTCTGCTCATCCCAGAGAACATCTGTTACAGATGAGTAACTGTGCTTTTTTGAAAGATTCCTGTCATGCTAGGGTGGATTATCCCAATACAGGTTGAGCGCATCTTCATGTCTTTGATAGTTCTAGTTACTAGGCCGTGGCCATTTTACTGCAGCTTATGTTATCCCAGGCATCTCTATCCTGTGGTAATTCTGTACTGCAGGTTGATGCATCTTGCAGTAAAGGAATAACGCAACTTGGAATCTCACATGTTGTGTTAATCTGCTACTTACAGTCATCATCAGGAAGCACAGCAACATCCCAAGATTAAGTCTTCCGCACCCCCTCCAAACACCACCCACCTTCCTCAAGGCCTACTAGATAAAATCTCTGGTGGTCTAGGGTTAGCAACAGGAATGATTCCCAGTTGCTCCTTCCCCTTCTGGTATGGTTCAAAATGGTGCTGGTTAACTCCTAGCATTAGTCTTGTGGTACTGCCACTAGGGGTCAGTTGGCACCATTTTGAACCCAGCACCAGAAGGGGCAGGAGTACTTGGGCATTGCTCCTGCCTGCTGGCCCTGGATCACCAGGAATTTCATCTGAGGGGGCTATGAGGAATTTGTTTGAGGAGGGGGGTAGGGTTTGCGATGATGGGAGCATCAGACCTCGTGTTAGCGGTTGGTGCTCCTGGGAGGAAAAATAGCACTAGCTTTGAGGAATAGCATATTTCCAGAAATAATGAAGCTTGCACAGTTCAGTGTAAGCGGTGTTATTATTTTCGCATAATAATATCTTTTTGTGTGCATTTGCATGCTTTGCATCTCATTATTATGCAGCACACATAGCAATCTAATGTGCATTGTGGTAAAATATGGCACAATTTTTTTTTTTAGCTGCATTAAGAATCAAAAGTCATGCAATATTCCCTTAATACACATTAGGAACTACCTTCCATAATCTATTGTGGAAAAGATAAATGTTAAAATCTTAGATTACTTTGGTCCTATCCAAGCATGCTCTCTTTTAGTTGTCATGATGATTATTACTAGTTGTTGTTATAATATAGATTAAAAAGTTATTATGTTCTTTTTTGTAGGATAGAGCGCAGACATTGCTAGAAGATTTGCATGCTTACCATGAAAATTACATCACAGTTTTGAAATGCCTCCACGAGTTTACATGCTGCCTTCCCAAGTATCCATTAGGGAAACAGGTTAGTGGCATATTACTGTAATCAGTAAAACAGAGAGAACAAATTGCATTATGATGGCCATTTACCCACTAGTTCAATGACTCCTAGAGTGAAATAGGTTTTTATGGTGACCTTATTTTATGGGTATGAGCAGTCTCATAAAAAAGTGCTGTTAATATACAGAAAAATAGTAATATAGGGATAACTTTATAAAGTTTTTTCCATGTGTAAAACCTTTTTTTTTATTAACAGAAAAGGACTTTTATAGAATTGCAATGACCGCATGTGCAACGAAAAAGTATACACATGGAAAGTGTGTGCAGTATTGTTTCTCTCCCTCACCCTATCCAGCATCTTTCTTCTCCCCTTCCTTCCCCCTGAGTCCAGTATCTCTCTTCTTTCTCTCTCCCCTCCCCCTGAGTCCAGCATCTCCCCTCTCTCCCCCTCTCTGTGTCCACTATCTCTCCTCTCTCTCCCCCCATGTCCATCGTCTCTCCTTTCTTCCCCCTCCATGTACAACATCTCTCCTCTCTTCCCCCCCCTCCGCCCATGTCCAGCCTCTCCCCTGTCTCTCTCTCTTTCCCCTGTCTCTCTCTCTCTCTCTTTCCCTCCCCCCGTCTCCCCCATGCCGAGCATCAGCTCTTTATCCCATGTTCGCTATTTGCCTTCCACCTCCCCAACTCTGTGGCCAGCATATGCCCCCTCCCCATCCTATGTCACTATCTGTCTTCTGCCTACCACCCTGTGTCCAGCATCTGTCCTTCAACTCCCTTTTTCCTTTTTATTTCTCCGGGCCAGTCCAGGGAAGGTTAGGTTGTCAATCCCCTTCAGCAGCTGAGGATATGAAGACATCAAGTTTTCTTGAGCCGTGAAGCCACTCCCCCTCAGGTCAACTGCCAGTCTTTCATTCCTCAGCAGCTGAAAAGGATCGTTATTAGCTCTCTCCTCCAAGTGTTAAAGTTTGTTTTAATTCTTCTATTACTTTAATTGGCTCTAGCAGAGCTGAGTTGGCTTTATAGTCCTACCTTTAATACTTTATATAATTTATTCAAATGTTTCTTCCTAGCAGGAAGGTTTACATTACTTTTATTCAAATGTTTCTTCCTAGCAGGGAGAATTACATTATTTTTAGTTAATGTTCTCTTCCAAGCAGGGAGTCTGACATTACTATTAATCACTGACTACGGCAGAGCCTGCCTGAAGAATTCAGTCAGTTTTTTCTAATAATAGCAGTGCAGTAAATCTGGGAGCCCCAGTTCTTTCTCTGCACTTAAGATTCTTTGCCTTGTAAGTGTTCCGCTAGCAGCGGATTACACAGAGTGAAAATTAACTGTGGCAGATTGAGACTGGGAGCCCCAGTACCTCCTCTGCGTTGGTGATGCTATGCTTTTCCTGTTTCCGCTAGCAGCGGAACAAAACTTTATTGAGTCAGCTGTTTCCTGCTTCCGCTAGCAGCGGAATAAAACTTTAACAAACCAGCTGTGTGACTACCGGTGCAGTGTTTGTTTTCCACAACGGCGTGATTTCAGCGAGAGGCATTGTTTCCTGCTGATTTGAGCCAGCGGTTTTTCTCTCTCTATTCAAAATCAAAACGCAACTCAAACATTTCTGTTTTCTGTTCAAGGTCAAAAACTCAAATCCAACTTTCTTCCTGTTGTCTAGGAAACAAGGACTCTGCTGACATCATCCATCTGCTCCCTAGGTCCTTTAGCCAATCAGAGACCTGTTTATGAGATATGCAGATGAAGCAGTAGAACTCCAACCAAATTCCACAGGAGAAAATCAGTTTTATTCCTCAACTGCATACTTCATCAAAATAAGTGGCTGGCACTCTAAATAAAAAAAACAAAACGGTTGCAGTTGTTTTAAGGTGATCAATATAGGCATGGAGTTCTGTAAAGTTGAGCAGTTTATGTAGTGTCTTTTCTCCCATGCCAAGTGGTAATGGATGCACAGCATATGAGATAAAGTCTGGAATGTCCATAGAGTCATTGGTAACCAGCGGTGTGGAATAAGTTGTCCCGTCAATGGTGATGGAGACCAGTGGTGTATGACTGCACCAGGTATTGTTTAAACTGTACAGCAAAGCCTTCTTAGGAAGGCGGGTGTCATGCATTCTGGGAGCAACTGAAAAAGAAACATTCTTTATCCTGACAAGAAATATTGTACAAAATCTAGGCAGGAGGACCTAAAAAGTAATGTTCTGGAGGTGCCCTCACTTCTTCGGTCCTTTCTAGAGAAGTGGAAACTGGTGGCACCCACAGTATTTGAGTGATGTTTAATGAGTAGAACACTGGCTAGTCCTGTATGGAACAGAAACTCAGGATGACCAGATACTTTCCTTCGGGGAAAGGTGCGGGTATTTCTTGATGGCGATATACCCCATCTGTGGATTTGGCCAATTGTGCATATTCGGATGATAGTTCCTGTAATGAGACTTGGGTAGAGGAGAGCAGATACAAGAACAACAGGAAACCGAGACATAATAAAAGCTAACTTGTTTCACTCTACTACGGAGTAAACTAGTGCTCCCCACTTATACTATGCAACAACAAAAATAATTTTTACTACTTATTTGCATAACTATTAGATACATGTCCAGTATCTAGGACACGTCAACTATACAGCAGAAGTAAATAGTTCCCATCCTCAAGCAACTTTTGTTTAAAAAGCAGCTATCTGTGCTGTCTTCAGAAAGCAGCTGTCCGTGCTGTCTTCAGATGGTATCTGAAAACAAAGACTCATACAACATGTATTACCCATATGGTTTCAACTGGGTGATGTGTTTCCAATACTGCTAGGATCTGTGACATGGAAAGCTTCTACCCAATGAGAAAAGGAATCAACA
Source organism: Ichthyophis bannanicus (assembly GCA_033557465.1). NCBI lineage: Eukaryota > Metazoa > Chordata > Amphibia > Gymnophiona > Ichthyophiidae > Ichthyophis > Ichthyophis bannanicus. The sequence goes on along the minus strand of JAWIIG010000033.1, from coordinate 879,141 downwards.
ACAGTGAGTAAAAATCTATTTTACCTAGCTGTTAATGGAAGAGGGCCCACATGATCTATTTGCAATCTCTCAAAAGAGGTTTCAATAGATCTTACTTCGCGGCTTCTCAATCCGCAGCTAAGAAACCACAATGAAGGTCTCTTGGTTCAGGCGTTAGTACCTCTAGGAGGACGCCTGCAGGATTTTCTCTCAGCCTGGACCGAGATTACTGCAGACAAGTGGGTGTTAGAAATAATTCAAAAAGGGTATGCGCTGGATTTCGCTTACAATCTGCTACCCGCCTTCGTTCGCTCTCCCTGTGCGAAGGGGCTAAAAGAGAAAGCCGTGTTAGACACGGTTTTGTGTCTATTACACCTTTGAGCAATAGTCCCTGTACCCCAAGACCAATACGGTCGCGGTCGATACTTGATTTATTTCATGTTCCCAAAGAGGAAGATTCTTTTCGATCAGTTCTCGATCTCAGAGGGGTCAACCGTACTTTGCGGGTACCTCATTTTCGCATGGAAACGATGCGTACAGTGATTCGGGCAATACGGCCGGGGGAATTCCTCTTCACATTCCCATCAGGCCATCTCATCAGCAATTTTTGCGTTTTGCCCTTCCAATGGGTCACTTCCAGTTTCGGCCGTTGCCCTTCGGTCTAGCCACGGCTCCAAGAACCTTCACAAAGCTCATGGTAGTGGTAACAGCTGCGCTGCGAAAAGAAGGGATCCGTGTTCATCCATACATCGACGATTGGCTAATCAGAGCCAATTCTCATCTGGCCTTCGTAGTGGCGACGTCTCGAGTTGTTCAAATTTTGGAACAGCTAGGCTGGGTGATAAATCAAGCAAAGAGTCACTTGCAGCCAGTTCAACAACTGACTTATCTAGGGGCCTACTTCGATACGGCTCGAGAAGCAGTTTTTCTTGCCGGAAAAAAAAAAAAAAAAAAAAAGAATAGTCAAAATTTTGCAACAAGTGCAAGCTTTTTTAAGAGTTCAAGCTCCATTGGCTTGGAAGTACTTACAGTTTTTGGGTTCCATGGCGGCTGCCTTGGATCTGGTTCTGTGGGCCAGGACTCACATGCGGCCCTTACAACAGGCCTTACTTTTCGATGGTCACCGCAGCTGCATCCTCTATCGCAGCGCCTGTTTTGTCCGGAAACGGTAAGGGAAAGTCTAGAATGGTGGTTGGACCCGGTACATCTCAAGGCGGGTATTCCTTTGCAGGAGCCCGCGTGGGTGTTAGTCACCACAGATGCCAGTCTGATAGGCTGGGGAGCGCATTGTCAGTCGCAAATAACTCAAGGGTTTTGGTCAAAAGAGGAAACATTGTGGTCGATCAACATGCTAGAGCTACACGCTGCCCGGCTTGCTCTTCAGCACTTCGAGCACCTTCTCATAAAGAAGGCAGTTCGTTTGTTCTCCGACAATGCGGGCAAAGAGAATGTTCAGGCCGATTATCCCAGTCGGTCTCTCTCCTCGATCCAGGAGAATGGGAGTTGAACGTAGCAGTTTTTCACGAAATAACCTTAAAGTGAGGACAACCGGTTATGGATTTAATGGCGACGTTCAACAATGCAAAGCTGAACCGTTTTTTCAGTAGACACAGGGAATGCATGTCAGAAGGGCTCGATGCTCTAGCTCAGCCTTGGCCGGAGAACATTCTACTGTATGTTTTCCCACCTTGGCCAATGGTGAGCCGAGTTGTTCAACGCATAGCGAAGCACTGCGGTTCAGTGATTCTGATTGCGCCGGATTGGCCTCGGCGTCCTTGCTATGCCGATCTAGTTCGGCTTCTAATAGCTCCGCCTTGGTGTCTTCTACTCCGGGTCAATCTGTTAAATCAGGGACCCGTGCTCATGCCACACGTGGATCGCTTCTTGCTTACGGCTTGGCTCTTGAGAGGTCTCGCTTGACTCGCAAAGGTTATGCGAATTCTGTAGTGGCTACCTTACTTAAATCTAGAAGACCTGGGACATCTCTTGCGTATGTCCGGATATGGCAGATTTTCGAGTCTTGGTGTGAACAGCATGATATTTTTCCTCGTTCGGCTGCCTTGCCTCAGTTGCTTTTATTTCTCCAGGAAAATTTGGATAAAGGGTTGGCACTTAATTCCCTTAAGGTTCAGGTAGCCGCACTTGCATGTTTTAGGGAATTAGTCCAAAATTGCAAGCTATCCTTGCATCCAGATGTGCAAAGATTTTTCAGAGCGGCTAAGATTATTCGTCCTCCGCTGCGGCACATTGTGTCTCCGTGGGATTTGAATATTGTTTTGGAGGCGTTGTCGAGTTCGTCATTAGCGTCGATTTCCTCCCGATCTCCAAAGGAGTGTTCATGGAAGACGGAGTGTTCATGGAAGACGGCTTTTCTGCTAGCCTTGTGTTCAGCGCGAAGAATTTCTGATTTATAGGCTTTGTCTTGCACGAGCCTTATTTGCAATTTCTTCCTGAACGAGTTTTATTACGTACAGTTCCTTCATTTTTACCGAAAGTGCTATCTGTTTTTCATATTAATCAATCAATAGTTTTGCCAACTTTTTCGGATTTATCAAATTCCCCTATTGATAGGGCTCTTCGAAAGTTGGATCTTGGTCGTGTCTTAAAAACGTACCTTAAAATTTCGGAACCGTTTCGTAAAACAGATAGATTGTTTGTGCAGTATGCTGGGCCCAATAAAGGGAAGCCGGCTTTTTTCATGTTAATACTTTTTCGAATTTATCAAGTTCTCCGATCGATCGAGCTCTCAAGAAATTGGATCTAGGTCGTGTTTTAAAGAATTACCTTAAAATTTCGAAGCCCTTTCGTAAGACAGACAGACTATTTGTACAGTATGCTGGGCCCAAGAAAGGGCATCCAGCTTCGAAGTCAACAATTGCTCGTTGGGTACGTTGTGCTATTATAGCGGCTTATCAAGCTGGGGGACGGTCTCCACCAGTTGGCTTAAAGGCACATTCTACTAGAGCTCAAGCAACCTCCTGGGCGGAATTTGCTTTTGTGCCTCTGGTAGATATTTGTAGGGCAGCGACGTGGTCTTCACTGCATACGTTTTCAAAGCATTACCGCTTGGATGTTCAGGCCAGGGAAGATGCAAGAGTGGACGCGTCAGCTCTTATTGCGGGGTTGGCTGGTCCCTCCCGAGTTTAGGAACTGCTCTGGTATTGCCCTAACCTTCCCTGGACTGGCCCGGAGAAATGAAAAGGAAAATGAAATTAGATCTTACCTGCTAATTATCTTTCCTTGAATATTCTCCGGGCCAGTCCAGGGTCCCTCCCCTTTAATTGGAAGAGGAAGTATCGGGGCTTATATGATTTTATCTTTGAATATATGCCTTTGAATATATACCTAATCATTTACATATGAAAAAAAAAAAAAAAAATTAGATATAAAAGAAGAGGAGTATTTAATTATAAATTTTATGAAACGGAAGATTATACATTCCTCTATTTCTGTAGGACTATAGAACATATTCAGTTTATAGGAGTTGATGTTATGTTTTATTTCGATTCAATATTATTATGCTGCTTTGTCAAAAAGAAGACTGGCAGTTGACCTGAGGGGGAGTGGCTTCACGGCTCAAGAAAACTTGATGTCTTCATATCCTCAGCTGCTGAAGGGGATTGACAACCTAACCTTCCCTGGACTGGCCCGGAGAATATTCAAGGAAAGATAATTAGCAGGTAAGATCTAATTTCATTGTCTACCCCACGTCGGCATCAGCCACCCTCTGCTTCAATACTCCCCCCTGATGACCAGCATTGCCTTTCTCCCTTCCTGCCACTTCCTCCCAGCCTACCTCTGCCTTTCTCAGTGTCTGTCACAAATTAACAAAATAACTAACACTCTATGCTATATATCCAAAAACAAAAATAGAGTGAAACATTTAAATGTATGAGCCAGCGTGTATGTAGATATATTTATGTCGGAAGATCAGCCATGAGGTTTATCTCCAGGAACAAGCAGGAATGAGTCTTCACATATGGGTATCGTCGGTACCGACGGAGCCTGCGCGGGAACTCTCCCCAGCGTCCAGTAAGAAAACTTTTGGGAGCATCCCACAGCGCCTACGCGCTGCCTTCCCGCCTTTCCCAACCGCCTCTCTCCAGTTCTTCTTTTCCGCGGAGCCAGCAGGTCGTGTTCCTGTCACCGCAGAAGAATTCTTTATTTTTTTTCTTTATTTTTCTGTGTCGCGTCTGCCTTCTTCGACGTCAGACCGGTACCGCCGGTCTTTTCTTTTCTTTCTTATAAAAAAAAACAAAACACCTTTTCTTTCTTCAACTGTGCATTTTCGGTTTGGGCCTTAGGCCTGAACATTTTTTCTCCTCATGGAGAAGCCCGCTTTTGGGTTCAAAAAGTGCACGAAGTGTGGCGGTACTATTTCTGTCACCGACACCCATGACTGGTGTCTAAAATGTTTGGGGCCTGACCATTCCATCATGGATTGTGTGTCCTGTACCATGATGTCTAAAAGAGGTCGGCAGAACCGAGCAGCCAAGCTCAGTACCCTGTTTCCCTCTGATGCAGCCTCGGTGGCATCGACGTCTTCCAGGGCTGCTTCTTCCTCCCATGGATCTCAGGTAACCAAACATAAATCTAGCCGGTCCTCGAAGGGCAAATCTCCCTCTAAGCATCGAGATGCCTCCGGGCTTGTCCTCGAGGATTCTGCACCGGCAAAATTACCCCGGCAGGAAGTTCCGGCTTCAAAAGCATTGTCTATGGGGTCACAGGTTGACATCGATGGCTCGGCCTCAACCGATCACCTGTTGCCGTGTTCTGGGGTACCGGTGGCCTCCACTGGTACCGACATCCAGACTCTGGTGGCGTCGATGGATCAGAAGATTCTGTCCATGCAGCGCACCCTAACGGCGTTTATGCAGGCTTCGACGCCTTCGGTACCGCAACAATCTCCGTTGCCGGTACCGACTCCGGCACCGGCATCATTCCCGGTGCCGGTACCGATTGCATCGACATCGGCTTCGATGTCGACTGCAGCGGTACCCTGTCCGATGATGCCCATCGGTACCGAACCGGTACCGCTTACTTCCGATATCGATCCCACTCGGTACGCGTATCGGGCTTTACAGGAGCATCCGGACAGGCGATACTTCGATTCCTCCGAAGACTCTGATGAGTCGGAGGCTTCTATCGAGGCACCGGTACTTCTTCCTCAGGAGTCTGATTCTCCAAAACGAAGAATGTCTCCTCCAGAAGACTTGTCTTTTCAGGACTTCATTAGGGAAGTGGTTAGGGGCCTCTCCATTACAGTGGCCCCTGAGTCAGAGCCTTGTGATAAGGAAGCTTATCATAGCTCAGGAAGGAGCTATAGAAAAGGTGAAGTGACTCTGAACAAGCAACCTGTCAGTTCTGGTAGAAATAAGAAAACAGAATTTTCCCATAAAAGACTACCAGTCCCAGAATGCACCAGGTTTCCAACAGCCATTAGAGGAGCTGAAGTGGGGAAACGTGTGTTCAATCAGGAGGGCTATGAGGTAATCCCTAAGCACTCATCTCAAAGGGCAGGGCCTGATTCAGCACAGCTGCGCTGTGCTAGGGTGGAGCACTCATCTAGGCAGAATAAAGGTAGAGTTTATTCTACAGAGAATTATCCTCAGAATCCTTATCCTCAGGATCAGCTTGGATATCCTCATCTTGGACATCTTCATCATCGGGAGGATCATCAGAAGCAGAAGCCAAACCGGACGGACAGAGAGGGCAAGAAACCCTTTGGAAGAAAGAAGAGAAAAGCATTTGGAACTTACAAAGCACTCCTGCTATCCTTTAAAGCAATTAATCAAATAGCCCCACCCTCCCTCTCATCACTTATTATCAACACCCCCACGAACAGACTGAGAAGATCCGCAGCCGCCAATACTCTTGTCGTACCAAAGGAGTACACTAAATGTAACCAAACAACCAGAGACAGGGCTTTCACCTTATTCGCTCCAACTTGCTGGAATAATCTCCCTCCTCATATCCAATCAATAAAGGACCTCTCTCAATTCAGAAAGGCCCTCAAACACTACCTATTCTGTCATCATCTTTTAGGCCCTAACCCTACACCTCCTCCCCCCATCTCACAAATCACTCACACAGCCTCTGACATTCCAACAACATAGTCATAACAGAACACGACCTAGACGCTCTGCACACCCAAAGTTACGACCCACTTTAACTGTAAATTTCCAGAGGTAATATATCTTTCTGTATATAGCTTGTATATAGTTTACCATGTTGTCTCCAAGTTACTGACCCTGTTATAATGTAAGCAAAAGACCCTGTTATAATGTAAGCAAAGGACTGTTCTAATGCGAAATTTGTTATCTGTAAACCGCACTGATACCAAAGAGCGCGGTATATAAAAACTGTAAAATAAAATAAAATAAAAATAAATAAAGTAGTCCATAGCAGTACGTATACTGGAAGGCATTCAAAAGGCAAGCATACACCATTGGACTGGGGAAAGCCAGAGGAATGGTGCTGCAGGGCTAGGAATCTCCAGACGGTACCTGTGAGGGAGACGGCTGCACGTGGAAGGGACCCTAAGACCCGTGCCAGAAGGTATGTGAAGAGAGATCCAGTGTCCAGGGATCTGGATTGGAAGGCTGGACATAAGAACTGGACTACATACTGGCCAGGCTATTTAGAGAGGAACTCTAACAGCAATGGAAGCTCAGGTATGAACACTGATCTATGCCCTAGCTATAACCTTGAAAGACAGCAGGGAAACAAGTATTCTCCTGAGAGTGCTACATTGAGAAATTCCTCTGTGCCAATCCATGATATTGAACCCATGATTGTTGAAGAAGGGGGAGCGGTCTTAGATACAGGCTGTGAATATATGGATTGTTCTCTGTCTAAACTCCTTTGGTAATTTTCTGTTACAAAGTACAACAACCATCACAAAGAAATACAAACTTGTTCTTTAATCTACTCAGAAAAGCTCCTGAAGTAGGATTTGAGCCACGCAGTAGAAAGCAAGCCAGCTAAGGGGTTTCAGCTGGGTAACTGCTAGCAATTGAGCCTTACCTAATTGCTTGTGAGCTCTGAGGGAATCACTTCTGAATCTATGTGTGAAGATATAAGAAGTTAACCTGAAAAGAACAGTTTTTCCCTTCTTTGTGGGTTTTGCTTGTTGTTTGAAACACTGCTAAGAAAATATTAGCTAAAGCCTACAGAAAAGACCAGTTTGTTACCAACCAGGTCTTTATTCTTTTCATTTGATTGCCTGACAAGTTCATCTGTTGTTTTCCTGATTTTGTTTTTCTAAGTTTAACACTGAAAGCAAGTATCCTGTTTTATGTGCTACCAAGCATATCTGTGTTGGGAGAAATAACCCCATAAATAAATATCTTATTGGCTTTACACTCAAGCACAACTAATTATTGTGAGCAGCTGTGTCTGGTGTGAATGGACTGCATTTCCCACAATCCCTTGCAAATCATATTGATATATGCATTTGCCAAGACTGTGAACATTCTCACCCAGGCAGCCGTCTGACAGCCTAGAGCCAAGCAACTAGATATTTTGCAATTTCCTAAGGCTCCTAAAGAAGCAGCTACTTTACCTATTCATGAGATTCTCTATGATCTCATGTTGAGCATGTGGGAGACTCCTCTTACTACCTCTTCTCATTCTCGTAGATTAGACACCATGTACCGTGTCCCTCCTTGTCCTGGCTTTCATAAGTCTCAGCTTCCTCACCACTCTATTGTGGTAGAGTCTGCCATGAGGAAAATAAAGAGTGCAAAGAGACACTCATCTAATCCTCCAGGACGTGAATGCAGGACCCTTGATGCCTTTGGCCGAAGGGTTTTCCAAGCCAATATGCTTGCTGCCAGAATCAACTCCTATAGTCTCTATATGGGGATGTTTCTAAAAGAAGTCACAGATCATCTGCAGACTTTAGCCCCTTTTATTTCAGAAGATAAAAGGCAGGAATTTCTCACTTGGCTTAAACATGCTGTGGCAAGGAGAGAGTAGTGCCACCTAGAAAAGCAGGAAACATTGAAGGTTTTACCTTGGCTGGGGGGATGGGCACATTAGAAAACACTTGTCAGAGAAAACCCAGGGTTAGAAGTTCACAGCAGAAAAACCCCAGGGTTGATAGTCAGTGGGCCAAAACTAGTGTTGAGTCATTCCCACGTTACACACCAGATAGGAATCAGAGAAGCAGGTACTCGGGGGAGGAGCCTGCAAGGGAGTTCCCTTGTCACGTAGCTGCTTGTAAAGAAGGACAGACAGAAACGGAGGGGAGGAGAGAGAGAGAGAGGAGAGCAGAGGAAGAGAACCACCTGTCTTACCAGCACGAGGATTCTGAACCTGACTGGAACAAGGCTCCCAGGCTCTATGCTGAGAGGAAGGGAAGACCTGAAGCCAGATTCGCTCCCCAGGAGAAAGGGAAATACTGCTGCTCTCCAGGAAGAAATACTCACAGGCCAGGCAGCTGCTGTTGCGAGGCCCAGAGATACACTGCTAGTGCAGTGAAACCACAATGCAGGTTAGTGGGCAAACTAAACCCTGTATTTGAAAGAAGCTTAAAGAAGCCACAAGAAGGCAGAACTTTTACCCAGGCAAAACCCTTGCTGGAACCTAGATGCAGGCATTGCTCTGCTAGGGAAGCTTCCAAACCAAGAACTTTTTATAGAGCCCGAAGGAGGTCTGACCTGTCCTCTGATTACAGCTCAGAAGAGGGTTTTATTGATAGAAGGCCTGTATGTAAAACTGTGCAAGTTAAGCATCAAACCCGGAGAAAGCCTAGGCCCAAAACTGAACACAGGGATAGTTCTTCAGATGAGGAGGAGATTACCTGTAGACATTTACATGAAAGGAAAGGAACTTTTAAACCACGGCTTTTGAAACCCCATGAGCTTTTACTTAAAGGGGAGAAACCTATTAGGTGGCCAAGACTGAAGAAACTGTTAATGTATGGGACTAATACCATTCCAGTTAAGAGTCCAGAACCGCTACCTGAGAGTCCTCCAGAGAGCATGGAAATTGACTCTTTCAAAGGGGATTCAGATCCTTCAGTCACTGACATGGAATGTGATTGTTGCACTGTTTGTGAATAACTGTTAAGAGGGAAAATACCTTTTGTAAGAGCTAAGAAGAAAAGCTTGTTTAAAAGACTTTATTTTTGACCTGGCAAAGTTTGCATATATTTTCTTTGGGAGGAGTATCCCTACTTTTGTTTTCCTGTGGACATTACCTGTTGTGAGTCTCTGAGAACCCAAATAAAAATCTGTGATCTTTAACCAACGGCTCAACTACAAATTCTTATACAACCTCAAGGTTAAGGTGCAGCGCCTCCTGCTGGTCAAGCTATTTGGCACAGGGGCGGGGCTCACAGTGGCGTAGTTGGCAGGATTTCGCGGTTCCAGAGGTCCGGCAGCCAAGTCCAACAGGAACAGAAGGGTTGACCGGAAATCCAAGGACGCATCCAACGTATCCGGAGGAGCAGACGCATTGCAGACCTGACGGAGAGCTTATCTGGTGGCAGAGCTAAGACCTGCACCGATATCAGGTAACCCGTGACTAAGAGGGTTAGGCCTGGATCCAAGTGCAGAAGGGTGGTCACCATAAGCTATAGTGGGCACTTTTGAAAAAAAAAAAAGGTACCGCACTCGGTCGTTTGTTTTTGTGTTTTTCTTTCAGCTCCAGTGCAAGGATGGAGATCTCCGATTTCCCGACATGGGTAGCAAACCAGTTTGCCCAGCAACAGGAACTGGCAGCGAGGAACCAGGAGAAGGCGGCGTCGATGCTACAGGAGCAACAGCAACCTCTCCTGGACCTCTTGGCGAAGATGATTCAGACCCAGGAGGACATGTTAAAGCAAAGCACCACTACCGGACTGGTAACACCCAACCTGATTCCAGGGTGAGAAAATACCAATACTGGGACTTTGTCATATGGACGATATGTAAAGGGTGATGATATAGATGATTTCATCGAAGCTTTTGAGCGTGTGGCTGTGCTAGCAAAATGGCCTGTGGATCAATGGGCGGTCAGATTTGCCACCACATTATCCGGGGAGCCATTAGCCGCATATAGAGCACTACCTTTAGATCAGATATCTGATTATTTAAAAGTGAAAACTGCTATCCGGAACAGGATGGGCTTAAATCCCTCTGTTTATAGGAGACTATTACGGTCTTGCACAATTAAGGAAGGCGAGACGCCTCAAGCGTTGTATTATAGAATTAAAAGTTTAGTTCACAAATGGTTAATGCCTGAGGGTAAAACTATTGATACCATTCTTGACACTATAATTCTAGAACAGTTTACTGAGGCGGTTCCAAAAGAGTTACAGAGCTGGTTGGTTTTACAGAATTGTAACACTGCTTATGAAGCTGTTGCTTTAGCGGACCGCTTCCTTGAAGCCAACAAGGTAGGCTCCAAGAAAGAAGGCCTGTTCAAGAAGCACGAATCAGTATTCCCAGAACAGAGAGCCACGTATGTTACCGGAAAAACAGCGAAAGGAAAAGTTATCACGAGAGCAGACTCCCTGTCTAGAAAATGTTTTACCTGTGGGGAGGTGGGACATTTTGGAAAGGACTGCATCGGTAGGGATGCCTTGATAGCTGCCCGAGTTAAGAACATTGGTGAGGGTTTTCTCTTAACCGTCGAGGTAGAGGGGATATCCGCAGAAGCGCTCCTAGACTCAGGGGCAGATCAATCAATGATCTCTAGGTCCCTCTGGGGTAAGATAGAGGCCCAGCGAGAATCCCCATCCGAGTCCCCTGACCACCATGTTAGAATTAGGTGCGTGCACGGTGCTGCATCCACCTACCCAGTGCATGTAGTGCGCATAAAAGGGCTAAGTAGTGGCAAGGCAGTTGCAGTAGCAGTAATGCCCAGGCTTCCCTATGAAATAGTGTTGGGGCGGGACTGGGCACACTTTAGAAAAGGGATAGAGAATAGGCTGCACGAGAAGAAAAACCTAGTCTACACGGGCCCACCCTACGCCGCCAGAAGAAGGGGACCCACAGGAGGAGCCGATACCAGGCACTTCTTTCCACGAGGATTTAATAACCCCACAAAAGGAGGGCCATAAAAAGAGTAAGGCGGAAAAACGCAAGGAGAGGGCTCATAGGGGAAAAGGTAGGAGGGAATTGTTGGCTGGAGTAGAATTACCATGGGTCCCAGAGGACCTGATGCAAAAATTCCCCACTTTTCCTGATGAACAGAAAGCAGACCCTGCTTTAGTCCGAGCCTGCGAGTTCGCCCGAAGAGGCTCACGAGTCTTACCAAAATTTATATGGGATAAAGAGTTGCTTTATAGGGAAAGCATGGACCCGAAGACAAAAGAGGTTAAGAGGCAGTTGGTAATACCTGCCTCATTCAGAGACATCGTGTTAAAATTAGCACACGATCATCCCATTGCAGGACATAAGGGGGCGCAAGGGACGCTAGATCAGGTTCTTGCCCGATTTTATTGGCCAGGGGTATACACAGAGACAGTAAAATTCTGTGCATCATGCCCTGATTGCCAGCGAGTATCCGGCACGTATCCTCCGGAAGCGCCTTTAATTCCCTTGCCTGTTATTAGTAAACCAGTATATCGTTTAGCCCTGGATATAGTAGGCCCATTGGTAAAAACGCCCCGAGGCCATCAATATATATTGGTCATTATGGACCATGCCACCCGGTTTCCGTGGCTGTCCCTATGAGGAATACCTCCGCGCGGCTGATAGCAGCGGAGCTAGTAAAACTGTTCTGTGAGGTAGGTTTTCCCCGGGAGGTCCTTACAGATAGGGGAACTAACTTTATGTCCCGACACTTAGCCCAACTTTGGGATGCATTCGGGATACAGCATGTCCGAACAGCAGCGTACCACCCCCAGACCAATGGCCTGGTAGAGAGGTTCAACCAAACCCTTAAAAACCTCTTACGCAGGAGTTTGGGCGGTCAGTTTCAGGAGTGGGACAACGTGCTCCCCTTTGTTCTGTATGCTTCCAGGGAAAGGAAACAGGCTTCCACCGGCATTTCGCCCTACGAATTGATGTATGGCCGGGCCCCGCGAGGCGTGCTAGACATTTTGAGGGAACAGTGGGTAGCCCCCACAAGGGAGCTCCAAGATGTCCCCCGGTTTTTGACAAACTTGAAACAGCGTTTAGAAAGGATAGGGCGCTTGGCGGAAGAAAATTTGGAGCGGAGCCAGGGGAAGCAGAAGCGGTACCATGACCGAAAGGCCAAGGCGCGCCATTTCGAAATTGGCGATTCTGTGATCGTGATGGTGGCCGCAGCGAATTCCAAATTCGAAAATACTTGGAAAGGTCCATATAAGGTAGTAAACAGAGTTGGTCCAGCTTCCTATGCTTTGGAAACTGGCCCAGGCAAACGTCAAGTTTACCACATCAACCTCTTAAGAAAGTGGTTTGACCGAACAGAAAATGTACAATTGGCCCAAAAACTAGGTACGCGACATAGACCCGCTTCCAGTATTGCCAGCTGTGCGCGAAGTGTCTCGCCAGCCGGCAATAGTCTAAGGGGGGGGATATGTGGCAAGGAGAGAGTAGTGCCACCTAGAAAAGCAGGAAACATTGAAGGTTTTACCTTGGCTGGGGGGATGGGCACATTAGAAAACACTTGTCAGAGAAAACCCAGGGTTAGAAGTTCACAGCAGAAAAACCCCAGGGTTGATAGTCAGTGGGCCAAAACTAGTGTTGAGTCATTCCCACGTTACACACCAGATAGGAATCAGAGAAGCAGGTACTCGGGGGAGGAGCCTGCAAGGGAGTTCCCTTGTCACGTAGCTGCTTGTAAAGAAGGACAGACAGAAACGGAGGGGAGGAGAGAGAGAGAGAGGAGAGCAGAGGAAGAGAACCACCTGTCTTACCAGCACGAGGATTCTGAACCTGACTGGAACAAGGCTCCCAGGCTCTATGCTGAGAGGAAGGGAAGACCTGAAGCCAGATTCGCTCCCCAGGAGAAAGGGAAATACTGCTGCTCTCCAGGAAGAAATACTCACAGGCCAGGCAGCTGCTGTTGCGAGGCCCAGAGATACACTGCTAGTGCAGTGAAACCACAATGCAGGTTAGTGGGCAAACTAAACCCTGTATTTGAAAGAAGCTTAAAGAAGCCACAAGAAGGCAGAACTTTTACCCAGGCAAAACCCTTGCTGGAACCTAGATGCAGGCATTGCTCTGCTAGGGAAGCTTCCAAACCAAGAACTTTTTATAGAGCCCGAAGGAGGTCTGACCTGTCCTCTGATTACAGCTCAGAAGAGGGTTTTATTGATAGAAGGCCTGTATGTAAAACTGTGCAAGTTAAGCATCAAACCCGGAGAAAGCCTAGGCCCAAAACTGAACACAGGGATAGTTCTTCAGATGAGGAGGAGATTACCTGTAGACATTTACATGAAAGGAAAGGAACTTTTAAACCACGGCTTTTGAAACCCCATGAGCTTTTACTTAAAGGGGAGAAACCTATTAGGTGGCCAAGACTGAAGAAACTGTTAATGTATGGGACTAATACCATTCCAGTTAAGAGTCCAGAACCGCTACCTGAGAGTCCTCCAGAGAGCATGGAAATTGACTCTTTCAAAGGGGATTCAGATCCTTCAGTCACTGACATGGAATGTGATTGTTGCACTGTTTGTGAATAACTGTTAAGAGGGAAAATACCTTTTGTAAGAGCTAAGAAGAAAAGCTTGTTTAAAAGACTTTATTTTTGACCTGGCAAAGTTTGCATATATTTTCTTTGGGAGGAGTATCCCTACTTTTGTTTTCCTGTGGACATTACCTGTTGTGAGTCTCTGAGAACCCAAATAAAAATCTGTGATCTTTAACCAACGGCTCAACTACAAATTCTTATACAACCTCAAGGTTAAGGTGCAGCGCCTCCTGCTGGTCAAGCTATTTGGCACAGGGGCGGGGCTCACAATGCCCAAGATGTTTCCAAATTTTCCAACCGTGCAGCCTTTGACTTTTGAGTGTGTAAGCAGAGCCTCGGCTATTGCCATAGGTGCACGTAGAATTGCTTGGTTACAAGCCTCTGATTTGGAACTTTGGGTCCAAGATGAACTGGGAAATCTTCCTTGCACAGGTGAAAACTTTTTTGGCAGGGATTGGAAAGCAAAGGCCACTCAGATGGATGCTGAGAACTCTGCTTTGGATCGACTTTCAAAGTCTACCTCTGCTCCTGCTAAGAAAAGATTGTTCAAAAAGACAGCCTTTTCTAAAAAGGGAAGATACTATCCTGCTTATGGTCAGCAGGCATCTTCTGCAGGTCGTTTTGCTGCAAAGCGTCAGCAACCACCTAAACAGGCCAAGTCAAAGGCTGCCAGGCCTCCCACGGCTCAGCAGCCTCAGCCTCCTCAGGGCCTTTGACTTGCAACTACAGAACTTAGCCTTTCTGGCTCTGGAAGAACCAGAGCCCCTCACCATTCCAGGAAGGTTGGCTTACTTTGCTCCCAGATGGGAGCAAATCACAGCAGAGCAATGGACCCTCTCCATTATAAGGGAAGGGTACAAGCTTCATTTCTTAAACCTTCCTCCCCACACCATGGTGAGACAGTTCTGCAACATCTCTCCTCAACCTTCTGGGTCAGGAGATTGCTACCCTTCTTGCCCAAGGGGCAATAGAAGAAGTACCCCTTCTTCAACAGGGCTCAGGGTTCTACTCCCCTTATTTTCTTATTCCAAAGAAAACAGGGGGCTACAGACCCATATTAGATCTCAGAGAATTGAACAAGTTTCTATTCAAAGAGAAATTCAAGATGATTTCTCTCGGTACTCTGCTGCCATACCTTCAGAGTCAGGATTGGCTTTGTTCTCTAGATCTCAAGGAAGCGTACACCCATGTCCTCATCCATCCAACACACAGAAGATTCCTTCGGTTCCTTTTTCAAGGAAAGCACTACCAATACAGGGTGCTTCCTTTCGGTCTGGCCTCTGTACCAAGGGTGTTCACGAAATGCATGGCAGTAGTAGCTGCATTTCTACGCACTCTAGGAATATTCGTTTTCCCATATCTGTGCGACTGGCTCATTCGAGCTCCATCCCAGTCAGAGGCCCAGATTTCTCTAACCTGCACAATGCGTGTCCTTCAGTATTTGGGACTGGTAATAAACATCCCAAAATCCCATCTCACCCCTACTCAGTCCCTGGAGTTTATAGGGGCCTTGCTGGATACCACAACTGCAAGGGCCTATCTTCCTCGCGAGAGATGTTACAACTACTAGGCCACATGGCATCCACCGTGCATGTGGTTCCATATGCTCGCCTTCACATGAGGGCAGCTCAATGGACTTTGTCCACCCAATGGACTCAGGCATCAGGTTGCCTGTCAGACAAAATAGCAAACTCCAGTCGCCTATTTTGGTCTCTCCAGTGGTGGAAGTCCCCTCCAAATCTGTTGCTGGGGTCCCCTTTTCAGCAGTCGCTACCCCAAGCAACTCTAACAACAGATGCTTCTCCAATGGGTTGGGGAGCTCATCTGCAGGATCTCTCCACCCAGGGCATCTGGTCTCTACAGGAGACTTCTCTGCATATCAATCTCTTGGAACTCAGAGCAATATTCTTAGCTCTCAGAGTGTTCCATTCCCTGCTCAGCTACAGGACAGTCCTCATCCATACGGACAACCAAGTAGCCATGTTCTATGTAAACAAGCAGGGCGGGACTGGCTCTCTGTCACTTTGCAACGAAGCTTTGCGACTGTGGGCCTTCGCCAGAGAGCATCACATCCATCTTCTGGCAGTATATCTTCCAGGCGTTCAAAACTCTTAGGCGGACAGACTCAGTCGAGTTCTGCTTCCACACTAGTGGTCCCTCCACATGGACCAGGTAGCCAGGATCTTTCGAATTTGGGGAACCCCGGACATAGACCTCTTTGCAAGTCCGTGGAATGCCAAACGTCCCCCGTTCTGTTCCAGAATTCCGTGTCAGGGAGTTCAGGCCAAGGATGCCTTCCTCCTTCACCTTGGTCAAGACTTCCTTTATGCCTTTCCACCAATTCCCCTAATTCCCAAGACACTATTCAAGCTTCAGAGAGATCGAGGGACCATGATCCTCATAGCACCACACTGGCCACGCCAGGTGTGGTAGCCTCTACTTCTGCATCTCTCTCAAGCTCCTTCCCTGGACTTGGGCTCTGCACCAGACCTTCTGTCCCAGGAAGAGGGAACTTTGTGGCACCCAAACCCCCAGTCGCTGCATCTCAGGGCTTGGTTGCTGAGGGCCTAGACCTTCAAGATTTTCATCTCTCTCAGCAAGTCAGAGATGTTATTCATGCCTCTAGAAAGCCTTCTACTAGACGTTCCTATGCTTTCAAATGGAAAAGATTTACCATTTGGTGTTCAGAGAAGGGTCTAAACCCTCTTGCAATACCTCTGAATTCTCTATTAGAGTATCTCCTGCATCTATCCCATGCAGGTCTGAAAACGAATTCAGTAAGAGTCCATTTGAGTGCTATTGCAGCATCCCTCAAGCCTCTCAATGGACAACCTATTTCCTCTCATCCTCTTATAGCAAGATTCATGAGAGGCCTTCTTTTAGCTAAACCTCCCATTAGACCACCTCCAGTGGCATGGGACTTAAACCTGGTTCTTGGCCAGCTCATGAAGCCACCCTTTTAACCTTTAGCCACCACCTCCTTGAAATTTCTTTCTTGGAAGGTTATTTTTCTCATTGCAGTCACCTCAGCACGCCGCATCAGTGAGTTGCAAGCTTTGGTGGCTAATCCACCTTATACAAGGTTCCATCATGATAAGGTAGTCCTCAGGACCAATCCACACTTTATGCCTAATGTGGTCTCGCCTTTTCATCTGAACCAAGAGGTATATTTACCTGTCTTTTTTCCAGGACCTCATGCATCAAATGCAGAGAGGAATCTTCATACCTTGGATTGTAAGAGAGCTCTTGCTTTTTACTTTCAAAGAACACAGCAACATAGAAAGTCTTCTCAACTCTTTGTTGCTTTTGATCCTTCTCATTTAGGACTTCCAGTCTCTAAGAAAACACTGTCCAACTAGATTGCTCAGTGTATTTCTTTCGCCTACCAGAGTAGAAACCTTTCTCTGGAGGGCCATGTCACAGCTCACAATGTGAGAGCCATGGCAGCCTCAATGGCTCATCTAAACTCTGTGTCCATCGACCAAATCTGTCGAGCAGCCACCTGGGCCTCGGTTCATACCTTCACAGCCCATTACTGCTTGGACAAGGACTCCCGCAGGGATGCCTTGTTTGGTCAGGCTGTTCTCAAACACCTGTTCCATTCCTAATCAACTCCTACCCACCTACCCTGGTTGGATGCCAGAGATCCATGGGAGGAGGTAGAGTCCTTTCCAAGGACACACAACCTGGGGTCTTCCCCTGGTATCTGCAGCTAGGGAGTCCCCATATGTGAAGACTCATTCCTGCTTGTTCCTGGAGATAGCACAGTTACTTACCTGTAACAGGTGATCTCTGGGAACAGCAGGAATAAGTCTTCACAGCCCACCCACCTCCCCTAGGAGTTGTATCTCTCTGTCTATCTTTCCTTTCCTCTCTCTCTCTTTGTCTCAGCTTTAAAACTCGAACTGGAGAGAGGCGGTTGGGAAAGGCGGGAAGGCAGCGCGCAGGCGCTGTGGGATGCTCCCAAAAGCTTTCTTACTGGACGCTGGGGAGCGTTCCCGCGCAGGCTCCGTCGGTACCGACGATACCCATATGTGAAGACTTATTCCTGCTGTTCCCAGAGATCACCTGTTACAGGTAAGTAACTGTGCTAAACGACCTCTCGAAGCTATACTTCCATTTTGCTCAAATTTTTATGAGCCCACTTCGGAACCACATGACATAGGTAAACCACCATAATTAAGTGCTACTGTAGCAGCGAAGTGCATGCAATGAATAAAACCAGGAGTCAGGTGCAGGGTCCAACATTCAGAATCCTAATATCCCAACTTGGATTGTGGGTGATTTTAACCTGCCAGCTCTCCAAGATAGTCACTCTTCCGCCTTCCTCGAAGCGCTTGAATCCCTGGGATACCAACAACTAATCCATGAACCTACCCATGTAAAGGGAAACACCCTTGATCTTATCTTTGCCCCACAGTCCTTAAACACCCAATCTTACACTGCCGCGATATCTATTACTGATGTACCATGGTCAGATCATAAACTCATCTTTTTCCAAATCCCTACGCACAACAGACATTCAATGACCAACAATGCTCCGGATAACAGCCCCAAATCTCTGGCTAGGAGTTTTCTTCCTTTCAACAGAGATCGCATCCTTGCTGGAACATGCTCACTTCGTAACAAGGCCTCCCTAGAAATAGAAGATCTAATCACCTGCTGGAACACCAGTCTTAATTCGATTGCAATACGACCATCACTCAACAGGCCGCCTAGAAAGAGAGCTTCTGCACCATGGTACACAGATGACCTGAGAGGATCACTATCCCAACTACGGAACCTCGAGAAGCGCTGGCGTTGGTCTCGCTCAACAGTAGACCAGGCAGCCTACCTCAATCAGCTATCCATCCACTGCAAGGCCATCTCAGAGAAAATGAAGTGGTACCACACGGACACCTTGAGGCGTGCACTAAACAAACCTCATGATTTGTTTAACCTAGTCAAGACCTTATCTAAAGAGCCAGCCCCTGAAAAACAAGGCGAGATCCATCCTCAAGACTTCGCAGCCTACCTACAATCCAAGCTTACACAAACAAATAAACCTCCATTAAAATTAACCCCCACAGATCAAGATTGCCAAACAGCTCTAACCGTTTTTTCTACCCCTACCAAGAAGCGAATTGAGGATCTGATCATGTCTCTCAATTCCACAACTGCTCAGACGGACCCCTGCCCAGCCTTCTGGATAAGGGAACTGCGTTGTGAATTCAGCCCAATAATAACTAAAATAGTAAACCTGTCTTTCAACTCCGGTACATTCCCATCTGCCCTCAAGCAAACTTCCATCAGACCTCTCCTGAAAAACTGTAAGTTAGATCCTCAAAAGGTAGACTCCTACAGACCCATCTCAAGTATTCATTTTCTCGCGAAGTTAATAGAAAAGGAGGTACAATGTCATTTGCAAGACCACATCGATACCAATGCTCCATTGGATCCTTGCCAACATGGCTTCAGAGAGTTACATGGTGTAGAGACTCTCCTCACAGCTCTCCTCAATACCATAATTTCTGGTATCAACAACATCCGACAGGGTTTCGCACTTGTGTTCCTGGACATAGCCGCTGCTTTTGACTCTGTGAGCCATGACCTCCTCCTATTACGGCTGAAGGAGAAAGGAGTAGGCGGAACTGCCCTTGAGTGGTGCAGATCGTACTTATCCGAAAGATGGCAACATGTTCGTGCTGGAGGAGTGATGTCTGATCCATTCCACCAATGGCAAGGGGTCCCACAAGGTTCCTCTCTCTCTGCTTTGTTGTTCAATATTTATTTGCAACCTATTTGCAAGATCATCCGGTCTTTCAATGTAGGTTGCATGATATATGCGGATGACGTCCTGCTTTATATGCCTTTCAACATTGACAATTTGGACCTGTCCCCTCTGAGCAACTGTTTTGACGCTATATCGGAATGGCTCTTATCACAAAACCTCCGGATTCAACATAAGAAGACAGAGGTGCTTTTCATGTCAAAGAACCCGAACTTCAGCCCTCCACAATTCCTTAAGGTGAAAGATGCTGAGCTACAATCAAAACAGCAAATACGTTATCTGGGTGTTACACTCGATCAGAACCTGGACATGAAGGCGCATATAGCTAACACTGTAAGATCCATATACTACAAAATCCGGTCACTAAGACATCTTCGCCCACTGCTTGAACCTGAGGATTTCCGTACCATCTACCAGGCTCTGATCATGCCTCACTTTGACTATGCTAATGTCATTTTGCTAGGCCTCCCTCAATCCACCTTGAACCCTTTACAGCTTGCAATGAATAGCGCTGCGAGGATTCTCTATGGGGCATCTAGGAGTGAGCATGTGTCGCCCCTTCTGAAGCAGTTACACTGGCTTCCTATACAGGCCAGGATCATTTTCAAGACATTACTACTTGCCTTCAAAGCGGTAAACAGTCTCTCATCCACATCATTAACTGAACTCTTCAAACCCATTTCTTCTAATAGATCAAGAAGATCAATAGCATTAAATACGCTATTGGTTCCCCGTGAACTTACAAAAAGCACCTCATCAACAGCAAACAGGGCTTTCAGTCTCCGTGCCCCAAAGCTTTGGAATATGTTGCCACCTGATATTAGAGCAATCACCAACATACTCCAATTCAGAAAGGCCCTCAAACATTACCTATTCCTTATATACTTCCCAGTGAGTGCAGAATCACGACCCATCTCTGTTAGTTATAGAAACTCTGAATCACCCATTGAC
This sequence comes from Ichthyophis bannanicus, assembly GCA_033557465.1. NCBI lineage: Eukaryota > Metazoa > Chordata > Amphibia > Gymnophiona > Ichthyophiidae > Ichthyophis > Ichthyophis bannanicus. The sequence continues at coordinate 858,830 of JAWIIG010000033.1, read as the reverse complement.
CCTGAATTCCCCACTTAGTAAGTTCAAGGCTCAGCTGACCATTACGTCTCAACTGTGCCCTAACTTATAGATGTAAATAGTTTACATTACAATCAAAGTTTATTTACCTGAGTTTTAAAATTACCCTGTTATCCAAGTTATTAACCCTGTTTAATGTAACTCAGACATTTTTTGTGTACTGAAATGTTTTGTTCGATGTAAACCGCGCTGATGTCGAATAGTGCGGTATATAAGAAATGTAAATAAATAAATAAATAATTTATTGTGCACAAGGCTCAGACAGGAAAGCATCCAAAAAGGACTGAGCAATGGAGAACAGAAGCAAATTCCTTATATACAATTTTCACAGTTTGATACAGGCAAACTTTCTATTGGTCCCAACGCCCCCTGCATCTGTCCAATCGGGGACCATCTCTGGGCCTAGCACCCTGTTCCCCCTTCTCAGGCTATTCTAACAAAGGCTCAGTTTCTAGACATAGATACATTTCTACTGCAAGGTAATTTCTAGCTCAGAGAATGCAGAACACTGGAACATATCTATCATCAGCATAGAAGAATTTAATAAAGGATTCATACAAACTTATCAAAAGCAGTTTAAAGTAGTTTAAGGCAGATTCTCAGACTTTCACTGACTTTGGTCTTTCTCAGCACTACTAGTCTCAGGTGGGGGTAGGGACTCAGGCCTAGCTTACAGGCCTCTCATACGTTTACAGGCTATTGTAGGCCCTAGCCTGCCACATTCCCCCCTTTGATTATTCTCACCCACAAGTAAGAAAGGGTGAGAATTAAATCACATATTATACTCGTGTAAAAGCATTATTTTGGGGTATAGGATGATATTGCCACATAGCTAATACTTTTGTAGCTGTCTTCCGTTCCACAGTGCTATCAATGACTGAGGTTATCATGCGTAAGCAAAGGGGTAGGAGACATGGGAGAAACAAGCATGTAGCCAATATTAGTAATACAATGAATACAAGGGTTTTCAGGCCGCCCAACCCTGAAAACATAGTAGCAAACCATCCATCAAGTTCCAAGCCATGCCAGGTCTGGACTGGTACATAGGCTTGCTTTCGCATCTGATTAGCTATATCTTCTACAACTTGACCTTCATTATCAATTTGCAAACAACAATTAGTCAAATTTAATTTCCCACACACTCCACCTTCAGCTGCTAGTAAATAATCCAGTGCCAGGCGATTCTGATAAATAGCTGTACGCATTTGTGTACTCTGTTTAGATAAAAGGGTTAGAGCTTTACTAGTTTCATTTGTTATTACTTCCACAACAGCTTGTAAGCGTATAATACGATTTATCATGTACACAGGTGTGCGGTATCCCCAGGTCCCATCTTGGTTCCAAGTGGCGGGTCCATAGTATGAAATTATTCTCTCAGGTGGCCATTCCTCATTATCCCACTTATCCCATTGGCCTATTTTTAAAACCTCTCACGTCTGTCGACTTTTATATATCGGAAAACCTAATTGTTCCCCATGGGAGATGGGCAAAAGAAAGAAGGAAGGCCGTATAGTCCCCAATACACATGCACCTCCCCAGTTATTAGGGAACTGGGCATATGCTCGGGTTCCACAAATCCAATATAGTCCAGGTGGGGCTTGCCAGGCATTGTAAGAAACCAAATTAGTCCATAGCTTAGCAAGATTGGGAAAGATGACTAGAGGGTTGGAAGGTTCTGGAGTGTTTACACCCGACCACCAGGACGTTTTCTTAGTAGTGGCATTGTAAAACCTCTGATTTAGACAGACCAGCTGTCCAACTAGCATAGTAAACTGTGGTCCTGTACGAGCAAAACATAAGTTACCAACAATAGGGTTAGCTAATACCCATTCACTGGTGGCTTTATGCAGATCAGTTTGGTTATATGGGATAGAATAGTTCAATTCTTGTGCCTCACAAGGCCATTGGTCTCCCATCTTAGTTCCACCGCAGAAGAAACAGTCAGAGATGTGGAGACTAGACGCTACAGCTCCAGCTAGTTCAAGAAACAAGTTCTGGGAGGTGTGGGGAACTGCAAACTCTGCCTTCATGGCTTCATAAAAGGTGTGATGTATTCGATAAGGTGAAGAAATATGGGTCTTAGTGTTGAGGTGTATATATATGAAAGTTCCAGGATCGGTTCCTCCCCCGCTATACGTAAACCAAATCTGAACCCCTGCTTCCACTGGCTGGGGTCAAGTATGAGGAGCCGCAGGGGATTACAAGCACCTGTCTTACACTTCCGCGGCTCAAGCAAGGGTAGTCTTTCTAAATTGGCTTTACGATTATCCCCATCTTGTCCAGTAGGGCTACCCGACCAGGTAGAATAATACACACACTCCCACTTTGGACAGAAGTATGCATCTTTAGATGGCTTACTGTAGGTGGATGGGGAATGTTTCCCAGTACATTTTCCCCATCCGTACGCTCCCTCAGGACACATATATTTATCATCATGATAGTAGGCTTGCTCCAAAGTCCCACATTTGTAATAGTCATTTCTATTGATAAGATCACAAGCATCAAAGTATAGGGGTACGGGTCTTGTGGGATCAGAAAGTTGACGTGTGGCATTTATGAGGGCCCCATCCTCCTCATTCCATCGCAACTCTAAAACATAATACGAAGGGTTCTGACGAGGACTAAAACAAGTCTTGCCCTTTCCTTTTGTACAGATATTTAACTCTGTACCATTATACACGCACCAGCTAACTATACCAGTACAGGTGTAGTAAGAATGATAAAGTAAAGTTTGAGTGACCTTTATCCCAGTTCGGGTAGTAGTTATACAGGCTGCACAGGGGGGGTAAGGCAAATGTTATCCCAAGGGACCCCAGGGCTACCGCAAAGACAACGCAATAATAGGAAATCATCATAATCACAGTCTCTGATAGATGGGTTGAAATGTTGAAAACTCTGAACTTGAAGGCTTCTTTTCCCAGCTTCCACCGTACGTAGACCTGTCAGCTTCCGCGCCGTGTGACAGGAGTATTTTATTTATTTATTTTTATTTAGCAAGCATTTGTAGCCCGCTCCTTCCAGCGATCAGAAGCGGGTAGGATTACTATTGTGAAACTGCCGAATCAAGGCAGGTACAAATTTTGTTTACATATAGATTGTCAGAAAAGCACATCATACAGAGTTAACACTTCTTAGCTATGGGGGAGTTCATTTACATATATACATAAATACATATATACAGGATAATCTTCTTGGACACAGTGGTCAGGGGCTGCTCCATCTGTGGGTTTAGTTCAGGTTGAAATGTGATTGGAAAATGTGCGTTTTGAGTTTCTTTCTGAAGTCTAGAAGGTCATTGCTAGCTCGTAGTTCTGGTGGGAGTTGGTTCCACAGTGTTGGCGCCGCATATGAGAAAGCCCTGTGGCTGGTGTTAGCTTTGGCAGATCTTATATCTGTTGGAGTGTGAAGGATGTTGGAATTGTGGGTTCTTCTGTTTCGGGTAGGAGGTTGCAATCTTACTAGGTTGTTGAGGAAGGAAGGTGCTAAGTTGTGGATGAGTTTGAAGGTGGTTGTAGATCCTCAAGCTTCTGCCGTACGTCGATCTGCCAGCTTCCAGTGGGTGGCAGGAGTAGGGCTGCAGATTCTAAAGCTTTCACAGTGGTGGCTGTCGTCGCAGCGTGAGCCGCAATGGGGTTGTAGGGTCATTTACTGAAGTCCAATGACCAAGTCCAGGAGCGGCTGCTGGCTTTACTCGGCTGTGATGGATCCAGGGTTCAAGTTCGGCAACCTTGACTGCTGTTGGGGTTGATAAGATAACAACATAAGGTCCCTTCCAATGCGGTGCCAACGGTGTCTTTCTCCACTCTTTGATCCACACTGAGACTCCAGGCTTGAAAGAATGCAGTGGTTCTGTTAGATTGATGGGCAGTTGATCCTGTACCCACGTATGAAGATTCTGCAAAACAGAACTTAAAGCTAATAGTTCTTGTCTAGTAATTTCAGATCCAATCTGTTGCATATCTCCTTTTATTCCTTGTACAATAGGCGGAGGTCGCCCATACAGAATCCCAAAAGGGGAGACTCCTAATGACTTAGTAGGGGCTGAGCGTATCCTAAGAAGGGCTAAAGGAAGAACCTGGGGCCACTTCAGGTGAACTTCTTGACAAAGTTTAGATAACTGAGACTTCAGGGTTCTATTCATACGCTCTACTTTTCCTGAACTCTGGGGTCTGTAAGCAGTATGCAATTTCCACTGCACCTGTAGAGCTCGTGCTAACTGCTGAGTCACCTGAGATACAAATGAGGGCCCATTATCTGACCCTATAGTCAATGGCATCCCGAATCGGGGAATAATCTCATGAAGCAGAATTTTAGTAACTTCTCTGGCTTTCTCAGTTCTGGTGGGGAAAGCTTCTACCCACCCAGAAAAGGTACAGACTAAGACCAACAGGTAATGATATCCATTTGCTCGCGGCATTTCAGTAAAGTCCACCTGAACATTACGCATGGGGGTAACTCCTACTGACTGAACTCTTGGGGGTGGATTAGGACCTTGCTTGGCATTATTCTTGGCACATGTTAAACATTGTTGAGCCACTGAGGCAGACAGGGGTCCTAATAATGGAATATAGAAATGAGGTCTGAGAGCTTTTTCCATTGCAGTCTTTCCATAATGTGTGGCTTGATGGAAAGCATGGACAAAGGCTGGACCTAACGCTTCAGGAATTACTGTGGGCCCTGGAGGTGAGCTACCCTCTGGAGGTGGCAACACTATCCAGCCCTTTTCTGTTAGGACATCCCCCCTCCTTCTCGCAGTAATAGTCCAACTCTCTCGTGGTGTATCGGGGGGCCCATGAGCTAAGGGGTACAGGGAATAAGGCTGCCTGAACTGAGGTATCTTGAGTCAAAACTTGTCCCATAGTGGCTGCTTCTCGAGCAGTGGCATCGGCAAACCTATTCCCTCGGGTAATTTCTCCATCTCCTGCCTGATGACCTCGGCAGTGCATGACTGCAACTTGCTTAGGGGCCCACACAGCATCTAGCAATGTCAATATCTCAGGGCCATATTTAATGGACTTGCCTCCTGAAGTTATCAATCCTCGTTCTTTGTACAGGGCCCCATGCGCGTGCAAAGTTGTAAAGGCATACTTGGAATCTGTGTACACATTTAAATGGAGCCCTTTTCCTAGTATCAGCGCCCTAGTGAGGGCTATCAGTTCAGCTTTCTGTGCTGAAGTCCCCGGGGCCAGAGCCGAGGACTCAACCACCAGATCAAGGGTCACTACTGCATACCCGGCACAACGATGTCCATTGATGACAAGACTGCTTCCATCCACAAAGAATGTCCGTTCAGGGTTCTCCAAAGGGACATCAGTCAGATCCGGGCGACTTGAGAAGACAGTGTCCATAATTTCCAGACAATCATTATCGGGGGGGCCAGGACCAACTGGTAACAACGTAGCAGGATTCAAAGCTTGACTGACCATCAATTGCAATTGGGGATTCTCACACAGCATACTTTGGTACTTCAACATTCGCGAATTTGTGAGCCAGAAGTTTCCTTTGTGCTCCATAAGGGTCAAGACAGTGTGGTACGATGACTTGAAGATTCTGTCCCAAAGTGAGCTGTCAGCTTCGCTCACTAAGAGGGCTGTGGCTGCAACGGCTCTTAAACAAGGGGGCCAGCCTTTTGCAACGGTATCCAATTGTTTTGATAAATAGGCCACTGGTCGCTGCCAAGATCCGAGAGATTGAGTCAGCATTCCCAAAGCATTTCCTTGTGACTCATGAACATAGAGGCGAAAAGGTTTCTGGATATCTGGCAGACCCAGAGCTGGTGATGACATCAAGGCAGTCTTTAAAGATCGAAATGCTGCATCCTGTTCAGGTCCCCATTCCAACGGAGACCTCTCCATTCCTTGGGTGGCTTGATACAATGGCTTTGCCAACAGCGCGAAGTTGGGTATCCATATTCAACAATAACCTGCAGCCCCTAGAAAAGCTCTCACTTGCCTCCTGGTGGTTGGAGTAGGAATAATACTTACAGCTTCTTTGCGTTCTGGTCCCAGGCGTCGGATTCCGCTGGACAATTGGAATCCTAGATATTTAACTTCAGTTTGGCACAGCTGAGCCTTGGCCCTTGAGACCTTGTATCCGGCTTCATTCAGGAGGTGCAAGAGATCACTGGTGGCTTGTAAACATTCACTTTCCGAATTGGTGGCTATTAGCAGGTCATCCACATACTGGAGTAGAACCCTTTTTCCTGGGTTCACAGGGTAGCTTGAGAGATCTTGATTTAGGGCAGCACTGAAGAGGGTGGGTGAATTCTTGAATCCTTGGGGTAATTGGGTCCAGGTAAGTTGGCCCTGCCTTCCTGTTGTAGGATCTTGCCATTCAAAAGCGAACAAAAGCTGACTGGTAGGGGCTAGGCGTATGCAAAAGAAGGCATCTTTTAAATCCAAAACAGTGAAGTGAGTAGCTTCAGCAGGAATCAAGAGAGTATAAGGATTTGATACCACTGGCTGTATAGTTACAACTGCATCATTCACTCGCCTCAGATCCTGTACTGGGTGGTAATCTCCCTTCCCTGGTTTCTTGACTGGGAGAAGGGGGGTGTTCCAAGGTGACTGGCATTCTTTGAGAAGTCCATACTTCAGCAGTTTCATCAGATGGCAGTGGATACCTTCAATAGCTGGTCGAGGAAGAGGATACTGCTTCACATGCACTGGTTCCGCTCCTGGCTTGAGGGTGACAATGATGGGGGCTATGTTCTTCGCTAGGGCAGGTGGATTATCCTCCGCCCACACTCCGTGCGGAGCTGAAAGGTTGGTGGGTATACAGGAACTAGCTGTCTTGATTGGAGATGCACTATAGAACCTCCACTCTTCTTCTCGGGGGACAGTCAGCACCATCAATCCAGCTGGCTTTGAGTTTACAGTCATTTGCATTTCTCCCCCTTCAGCAAAGGATATCTGCGCCTGGAGCTTGGCAAGCATATCTCGGCCCAAAAGTGGAATAGGGCATTCAGGCATATACAGGAACTGGTGCGTTATTTTCTGTCCCCCTAGTTCACACATGCGGTTCTGCAGAAAAGGCTTGGTGGCCCTAGCCCCAGTGGCCCCAATAATGGTGACAGATCGAGAAGACAAAGGGGCCACTGGCTTGGTCACTACTGAATGTTCTGCTCCTGTATCCACCATGAAATCCATATATTGGTCCCCTATTTTCAAACTGACCATAGACTCCTGGGGACCCAGGGTAAACTTGGAGCCCGGTCTGGCCTAGTCTTCATCCATATCATAGCCCTCTGCAACTGCCACTCCCTCAATAGTTTGCGCCGGCAGGCGCTTGTTCTTTTCAGCTCCCGCCACCTTCCTCAACTCTCCCCAGTCGGGGGATCGAGTCTCCAGAAGCGGGAGCACCACAGGAGCCATCTCTGCCCATCGGGGCACGTGACCTGCAGCAGCATAAAAGTTTGCGCCGGCAGGCGCTTGTTCTTTTCAGCTCCCGCCACCTTCCTCAACTCTCCCCAGTCGGGGGATCGAGTCTCCAGAAGCGGGAGCACCACAGGAGCCATCTCTGCCCATCGGGGCACGTGACCTGCAGCATAAAAGTTTGCGCCGGCAGGCGCTTGTTCTTTTCAGCTCCCGCCACCTTCCTTAACTCTCCCCAGTCGGGGGATCGAGTCTCCAGAAGCGGGAGCACCACAGGAGCCATCTCTGCCCATCGGGGCACGTGACCTGCAGCATAAAAGTTTGCGCCGGCAGGCGCTTGTTCTTTTCAGCTCCCGCCACCTTCCTCAACTCTCCCCAGTCGGGGGATCGAGTCTCCAGAAGCGGGAGCACCACAGGAGCCATCTCTGCCCATCGGGGCACGTGACCTGCAGCATAAAAGTTTGCGCCAGCAGGCGCTTGTTCTTTTCAGCTCCCGCCACCTTCCTCAACTCTCCCCAGTCGGGGGATCGAGTCTCCAGAAGCGGGAGCACCACAGGAGCCATCTCTGCCCATCGGGGCACGTGACCTGCAGCATAAAAGTTTGCGCCGGCAGGCGCTTGTTCTTTTCAGCTCCCGCCACCTTCCTCAACTCTCCCCAGTCGGGGGATCGAGTCTCCAGAAGCGGGAGCACCACAGGAGCCATCTCTGCCCATCGGGGCACGTGACCTGCAGCATAAAAGTTTGCGCCGGCAGGCGCTTGTTCTTTTCAGCTCCCGCCACCTTCCTCAACTCTCCCCAGTCGGGGGATCGAGTCTCCAGAAGCGGGAGCACCACAGGAGCCATCTCTGCCCATCGGGGCACGTGACCTGCAGCATAAAAGTTTGCGCCGGCAGGCGCTTGTTCTTTTCAGCTCCCGCCACCTTCCTCAACTCTCCCCAGTCGGGGGATCGAGTCTCCAGAAGCGGGAGCACCACAGGAGCCATCTCTGCCCATCGGGGCACGTGACCTGCAGCATAAAAGTTTGCGCCGGCAGGCGTGCACGCGCCTGGCGGGCCCGCGCCTGAGGGCCTCGCCAGAGGGCCCTTTGGTGTGGCCCTTAGGCGTGGTCCACTAAAGGACTAGAGACGCTCACCAACTCTCAACGAAGATCAGCATAAGCATAAAGCTAGAGCTCCCTTGAGGTTGAGCTCGCTCCCATCCTCTTCCGGACACCCCGCTGATACAGCAAGTATATCACAGCTAATTGAACAGCCTTGTCATACTGTTATACGTAGCCATCACTCATTCTAACCTGTACTTTACTATTATGGCTGCCTGTTATTAGTCATTGCCCCCACCCACACTTAAATACAGTTTCCAACAGCTAAAAATGTGCATATACTATTGTTAGTAGCCTTAATTTTCCACCATCAATCCCTTAGGTACTGTTGCCAGTAGCCTACCAAATTCAGCCATTTCTGTTTGAATCTAGTTCTGTCCACTTAGCTGGCTAGCCTATACCTATCCTTACCTTACCAAATTGAGCTACCTGCAACTAGCAAACTAACATAGCCGACACTGTTGCAATACTCAATGACCTTTATTCACTGTTGTCTGCAATAAATGACCTTTCAATTACTGTTGTCAGTATCCAACTAGCTTGAAAACTGTAATTACAAAACATATACTGTTGCCAGTAGATAAGGTTATACTGTTGCCAGCAGATAAAGTTATACTGTTGCCAGTAGATAAGGATATACTGTTGCCAGTAGATAAGGATATACTGTTGCCAGTAGATAAGAATATACTGTTGCCAGTAGACAAGGATCCACATATATACTTTATTTCCATAGCATATACTCCCATTGATAGCTAGAGATTTGGTCACACTGTTATCTGCATTAACCTAATACATAACACACAACATTGAACCTCAACCACAGGACAATTACATCTAAAATGTCTTGCTCAAATACCTTCTGGCTAAAACTAATTTGCAGCTGTTTAACAACTATGACACTAATCACACTGACCAACAGTCTAAACAACAAAATCTACAAACCAATCCCAATAATACAAAGAATCATCCGCCCAGATCCCCCTTCATCTCAAATACATATTGGCATCAATACAAAAATAAATCATCACAGGCTAATACATATAAAACCTACTACACTCGCCCATCCACACACTCAACCGACAACCATTCAAACTTTGTCCTGTATATTAATAAATGCAAGATCTATGAAAAATAAACTACCTATTTTCATTGACTTACTAAAAGATCAAAAGCCAGACATCCTATGTGTTACTGAAACTTGGCTAACCGACTCTGATGTTGTTTACCTAAACCAACTCAACACGAACAACTATGACATATCCCATACACACAGAAACTCTAAAAAAGGAGGTGGTGTCCTTATAATGACAAAAAAAGAACTAAAGGCTAAACCACATCCATCTGATCTCCCAAATAACATTGACACCCTCATCTTAAAAATAGCTCATTTCAAAATTTGCTTATTATACAGACCACCGGATCAAAAATCTGAAAACTTAGACGCCCTAATAGAACTCCTCAGCTCATCCACAGTCTCCAACCCTATAATATCACTAGGAGATTTTAACCTCCCATCCCTGCCCCCCTCACACTCAGCTCTTTTCCTGGAATCATTAGCAGATATGGGTTTCCTCCAAATAATTAATACAAAGACACATAAGAAAGGTGGAACCCTTGACCTAGTCTTTCTACCAGAAGCTTTCCAAAAACATTTTAACCAGTCATCGCTTGAGTGTATACCCATTCCTTGGTCAGACCACCACCTGATCAAATTCACCTTAGCCTACACTGGAAGAAACAACAAAAATAACCTACTAATTACCCCTCCACCTAGATTCACAAAATTTAACGCAAATGAATTCATTGATCTAACTATTCCCTATCTCACCCTTGCACCAACTGACCTAGATGAAGCAGTCGCAACTTGGCACAATACAATTAACAATGCAGCGGCATATAAACAATTCATCAAGAAGAAAAGCTACTCTAGAATAGGAGATGCCCCCTGGTTCAACAGCACCTTAAGACGAATGAAGAGAGAATTGAGAAATATTGAATCTAAATGGCGCAAATCCAAATCCATCTCTTCTTATGACGCTTATCACAGCCACCTTAAAAAGTACAAAGAAGCTTCAGACGGCGCAAAGAAAAACTACCACACAACTATACTAACCAAATCCATTAATAGACCAAGAGAACTTTTCAGTATCGTCCAAAACTTAACTAATAACTCATATGGGACCAGCAACGATACTATTGATATCTCTGCCCAGACTCTAGCAAACCACTATATAAATAAATCAAAAACATTTGCATTCACACCAAATCCTCTTTCACTTTCCCACCAACATCATTTAGAAAAATGGTCTGACTTCCACTCTATAACCAAAGACACTCTTAAGATGACTATTTCAAACCTGAACACTACGACCTCTCAACTTGATCCATGTCCGGTAAACTGGATCAAGCATACCCTCTCTACACTATCCCCCTTTATCCTTCCTATAGTCAATCTGTCGCTGCGCCAAGGATACTTACCACCTTCCCTCAAACATGCACAAATCCGACCGATAATCAAAAATAACACCCTCGACAAAACATCACCCAATTCCTACAGACCTATCTCTAGCATTCCATTTATGGCTAAACTGATTGAAAAGGTCGTTCAAATTCAAACACAAGATCACATAGAAACCTCAGCCCCCCTTGATGACCAACAATATGGCTTTCGCCCCTATCATGGTGTAGACACTCTATTAACAGTACTCCTCGATACCTTAACACGAGGTATTGATAACCCTAAACAAGCTTTCATTCTCCTCTTTCTAGACATCTCTGCAGCGTTTGACAGTGTACACCATGCTGTAATGCTTAACAGACTAAAACAAATAGGAATACACTCAACTGTATATAATTGGTTCACCTCATATCTAACTGATCGAACCCAAACTGTCCGAACTAACACAGAAACATCTAAAACATATAAACAGGAAATTGGTCTCCCACAAGGCTCCGCCCTCTCTGCCCTCCTATTTAATTTATATATTCAACCAGTCTGCAACATTTTCAAGAAATTTAAAGTCCACTATCACATATATGCAGACGATATGATGATGTACATACCATTTACAATCCCAACACTCCCATTACAACTGTTAACAGAATGCTTCTCTGAATTAACAATCTGGCTAAAAGACCACAATCTCCATATCAATCATTCTAAAACAGATATATTAATAGTAACTAAAAATCAATCCTACATACCTCCAACACACATCACTCTCCAAAATCACAACATTACTATAAAAAATGAAGTAAAATACCTAGGTGTCACCCTTGACTCACACCTTAGTATGGACACACATATTAGAAACATCACTAAGAAAATCTACTTTAAACTTAAAATTTTAAAACAATTACGTCCTCTTGTACTCCTACATGATTTTCTGAGCATTATCCAGGCTATCATCACACCACACTTTGATTTCGCAAATCTCACCCTACTAGGAACAACAAAACAAAACATTAAAAGACTCCAACTTGCCCAAAATGCAGCAGCAAGAATTGTAATGAAGGTTCCACCATTTGAACACATTACCCCTATACTAGCAAACCTTCACTGGCTCCCAATTCAATCCAGAATAAATCATAAATTGATTATCACTACATTTAAGACATTAAATACAATGGCCCCAGTCTCTTTAACAAAACTTATCATTAAAGACACATCCCAAACTGCGCTACGGAAAGGCCACACGAATAAAATTAGGATCCCGAAAGATTTCACAACTACTAAAAAAACAACTAATAAAAAAGCGTTTTCTCATGCAGCTCCCACCCTATGGAACTCCCTCCCTGAAGAAATAAGAGCACTAAATGATGCAAAGGAACTCCGCAAGAAATTAAAAACATATTTATTCATCTCCCATTTCGGCAAACTAGAAAATACCTTACCACTAACAGGAAATGGTTAATAGCGACCTCAGGGTACACCAACTCCAATTACTCTATCTAACTACAATTAAAGTCGATTAAATAACTATTTGTAAATCCTGTAAATATATATGTAAATAGTTCAAAATATGTAAATAGTTAAATTGTTATTTAACAAATTTACCATATTTAGTCCAATCATGTTTAATGTATTTAGCAAAATTGTACCTAGTTAATTAATGTTTCATGTATTTAGCAAAATTGTACCTAGTTAATTAATGTTTCATGTAAAACAGACCTGTTAATCTGTTCATTCCTTGTTCACTGTAAACCGCACCTGATCTGTGGAAGGTAGCGGTATATAAGCAACTGTTAAATAAATAAAATAAAAAAATAGCTTCTTCCCTCTCCTGCTGGAACTGTGCTCGGTTTATCCCTCCCTGACTCTGGAATCGACCTCCTGCTCTCCAAGTACTCCCTCCTCCCCTCCGGGGGGTGGAGTCAAGATGCGGGCATTCATTCCTCCAATGTCCTTCCTCTTTGCAATGGGCGCATTGGTTCGCACCCAGTGGGGGCCAGCTACTTCCACGGCCCCTTCCACGTCCTCTGCTCCTTCGATTAGGAAAACCTCCTCCACGTCGTTCAACTAAAGCGGCAGCAAGAAGATCTGCTTTCTTCTTCATTTTCCGTTCACTTTCTCTGTGACGCTCATTTTCACGATTCACAAACACTTTCTGAGCAACTTCCATTAACTGTGCTGTATTCATGCCCGCAAATCCATCCATTTTCTGTAATTTTCGCTTTATATCTCCCTGGGACTGACTGACAAAGGTTGCGTTTACCATACGCAGATTCTCCTGGGCTGCCGGATCGTAGGGGGTATATAATCTATAGGCTTCAGACAATCGCTCATGAAAGGCCGCTGGGCTCTCATCCGGACCCTGGATGACTTCTGATACTTTTCCGATATTCATAGCTTTCTGGCCTCCCCTCCTCAGGCCCTGCAACAAGGCCTGGCGAAACCGAGTTAGGGCCGCCGCCCCCCTTTCATCGTTTGGGTCCCATCTGGGATCCTCATTTGGGAAAGCTGCGGCAGCTGCTTGCGGACGATTCATATCTGCTCCTTCTACGGGGTTCTCTTCTAGCCAGCGGATAGCCGCTTGTCCAATTCGTGCTCGCTCCTCAGTAGTAAAGAGAGTGGACAGGAGCTGGCGGCAATCAGCCCAGGTAGGCTGATGAGTTTGCATTATACTAGACATTAATTAATTCAGTTAAATCTTGGGGCTTTTCAGTATAAGATGCATAATGCGTTTTCCAATTCAATAAATCAGTAGTGGAGAAAGGTACATAGATTAGACTGGCTGGTCCTGGCGCTATCTGGCCCTGCTCATTCAAGACAGGTAAACCAGGTACTTGACGCAATGGCATTAGGCGTCCCTCTCCTTTCTTCTTCTTTGCAGTGGCGCTTCTTAAATCATATGATTGTCGGGTATAGGCATCCTCAGCAGGTGACCCTGAACTGGCGGGAGAGTCTCCGCTCTCGGTATCATCAGAGAATGCTGGTCCTCCTAATGCACTAAGGCCAGACTCGGGGCTATCAATGGGGGGAGGGGACTCTCTTTTCTGCTGCTGCGGCGGCAGCCGCTGGGCTTCTACATCAGGCTCGGCCGGGAGCGCCGGAGCCATAGGAACTAGCCTATATGGATACTGAGGTGGACGGGTCAGGGTATCTGGGGACTCTGGGGCGGAATACACAGGTAGCTTCCCTTCCTCAAGCATCCGAGTCTCCCTTGTGGTTGCAACTAATATTCTACACTGTTCCTCATAGCAGCGCCTTATCCAAGGGGGCTGTTTCTCATAAATACTTAACCAGGAATCTATATATGGGAACTGATCAGGGAACATTTTCCATACCATCTGATGGACACGGGAAACTATGCTAATATCAAAGGTGCCCTCACGGGGCCATGAAGTGACTAGCACAGGCCACTCCCTTTCACAAAGCATTCCTAATCGGGACGGAGACATTTTAATCCCGTAGTCTTCGGTAAATCCCTTGCTAAAATTCTTGATCATACAGTTCAGCGGAGTTTGCGTGGACTCCGTCCCTCCCATGATTACAATGACGTGCACGACAACAGACAATAGGGGTGGGTAGTATGGCTGCAGGTAAGGGGTCCATGCAGCCCAAAGAACAATAAGGGAGACAAACACCAAACACTTCCTCCTTTTCGCGACCTGGGCGCGGTCGCCCGGCCAGGAACTGCGCTACTCAGGAGTTCGCTCTCGCTTGGTCTGCCATTCCAGACCTCTCATTCACACACAGACATGCATGCTAGCAACGTTTTCCCAAATTCCCAAGGGCTTACTGACTAACCATACCAAAGGATCGGTGGCTTCTGCTCCGCTAACCCTTATGCGAAGCATACTAGGACCGCCCTTGAGAGGTGATCAAGCTCTCTTTTTTGTTTTTACCATACCATATTCCCAAAACTGACTATCTGAGTAGTAAAGAAAACTTCTACTCACCGGATCCGGTTCCCGATACCAAACCAGTACATGGGTTGGATCCTGGACTCCCCTCGGGTTCGATGTTGGCCGGCCAGACCCAGTAGTCCGCCGAGGCAAGGCGGAACCCTCTCCAATGCAAGAGGACCGGTGGCGCCTGAGGTTTCCCCTGCTGTCGGACAGACACGGTTCCAACCGGGCCAAACCTGGAGGCGAAATTACGTGGAATACTCACTTGAATACCATCCACCACTCGCACATTCCCGGCCAACGCACCAAGAATATGTAGCAGCGAAGTGCATGCAATGAATAAAATCAGGAGTCAAGTGCAGGGTCCAAGCCAATTTATTGTGCACAAGGCTCAGACAGGAAAGCATCCAAAAAGGACTGAGCAATGGAGAACAGAAGCAAATTCCTTAAATACAATTTTCACAGTTTGATACAGGCAAACTTTCTATTGGTCCCAATGCCCCCTGCACCTGTCCAATCAGGGACCATCTCTGGGCCTAGCACCCTGTTCCCCCTTCTCAGGCTATTCTAACAAAGGCTCAGTTTCTAGACATAGATACATTTCTACTGCAAGGTCATTTCTAGCTCAGAGAATGTGAGAATGCAGAACACTGGAACATATCTATCATCAGCATAGAAGAATTTAATAAAGGATTCATACAAACTTATCAAAAGCAGTTTAAAGCAGTTTAGGGCAGATTCTCAGACTTTCACTGACTTTGGTCTTTCTCAGCACTACTAGTCTCAGGTGGGGGTAGGGACTCAGGCCTAGCTTACAGGCCTCTCATACGTTTACAGGCTATTGTAGGCCCTAGCCTGCCACACTACCTACATAAAAATAACTATTTTGTGATCTTATAAAAACTGTGCAAAAGTCCAGACAGAAAAATCAGAAGATTACTTATCTCAACTGTTTGTTTCAAAGAATCTTCACAGACTGCACACAAAATGAACCGCAGTTATAGAAAAGTACACAGTACTGCATTTCGGGCAAATGCAAACTCCGTGCCCTGTCTCAACGCTTCATTCAACTGCAACATTAGAATGGTCTCCCGGCTTGTCCATCTCTTCAAGACGCCAGCGCATGCTCATTAGCGTTCTAATTAGCGATCTAATTAGCTAATGAGCATGCGCTGGCGTCTTGAAGAGATGGACAAGCTGGGAGACCATTCTAATGTTGCAGTTGAATGAAGCGTTGAGACAAGGCACGGAGTTTGCATTTGCCCGAAACGCAGTACTGTGTACTTTTCTATAACTGCGGTTCATTTTGTGTGCAGTATGTGAAGATTCTTTGAAACAAACAGTTGAGATAAGTAATCTTCTGATTTTTCTGTCTGGACTTTTGCACAGTTTTTATAGGATCACAAAATAGTTATTTTTATGTAGGTAGTACTTAATTATGGTGGTTTATCTATGTCATGTGGCTCCGAAGTGGGCTCATAAAAATTTGAGCAAAATGGAAGTATAGCTTCAAGAGGTCGTTTAAACCTCATGGCTGATCTTCCGACATAAATATATCTACATACACGCTGGCTCATACATTTAAATGTTTCACTCTATTTCTCAGTGTCTGTGGCAGTGGCAGCAATTTACAAAACAGAATTGCAGGGTCTTTGCAACTCCTGTGAGCTTGGAAGGCCCTGATGGTCCCACCCTCCTTGAGGCGATATAAATATGTGAATGAATCTGAAACAGTAATAAATCAACACACCGTATATGGAACTTCCTGAAAGACAACTAGCTATTTTGTCTGCTGCTTATAGTGTGGCCCACCTGGCTTACTCTTTCATGCCACATGCCTGGCTGAAATTTCTGCGGAGAACACTGGCAAGGCTGTTCTAGTCACAGAAAGGGAGGTGCTGAACTGGGGTAAATTTCTGTGCCTCCTCTTCCCACCCCACTCCCCAAAAAAAAGAACGGCCCAGCACATTTCTATGGACATACAGTTCCAAACAGTGGCAGTACACAAACACTGATTAACAATGGAACTGCACCTGTCAAACAGTCCTCCCCTCATGGTCTGACACACACATGCAAGCATACTGTCACGCGCTCGGGTCTAGCATGTGCTATGTGGGGTGCATCGTCATAGGGGTGCTGTGTTAACCTCAAAGCTCCTGCTGCTCTGTATGGAATAAAAGTCTGTACCACTAAAGACCAATTTATTTATTTCCAACTGCTGGTTTCCAAAGTCTTACAGGTGGCTGGGCATTTTCCCAGCCACGTGTCTTCCAAACAGACACAAATATAAATCAAAGTAACATTTAAAAGAACACCCCCTCCCCCTCCCCCCACTGCTGTAAGTGCAGTCTCTTGTTAAAGCTGTAAAATGAAGCTCGAGCGCGTATCCCGTTGTGCCGTTTAAGGGGGGGCTGGAAAACAGGAGGGATTGGAGTACCTGATCTTGGGGCCTATGCCTTGGCTTGCCAAGCTAGGCACCTGGGGGACTGGCTCGGTGACACGGAACTTTATACCCCAAGGGCGGTGGAAGAGGCTTTCGTAGCACCGCACTCATTGTTAGCAGTTCTTCACCTCCCGAGGGCGGCTCTGCCGAGACACCTGGTGAACAGTGTGTTGGTACAGGCGGTGCGCTATACGTGGCAACGGTTGAATACCCTGTGGGAGAGTTCCTCAGAGGCTTCGAGCTGGCTGCCGCTGCGGGGAAATGCTTTGTTCCCCCCGGGCTCCGAGTCGGCCCCTTTCGTTCAATGGGCACGGCTTGGAATCCGACTTTTGGGGCACGTTGTCGATTCCGATGGGCGGTGCAAAACCTTGGAAGTGCTTTGTCATGAATATGATTTATGCCCCAGGACATCTCTATTCCCGTACCGGCAGTTATCGCATTATGTGTACTCTGTGGCGAGACGGGAACTGCGGAGCGACCGTTCCGCACGGATCTTAGAGTTTTTTGCCTTGGGCACTGAGGACAAACCCACTATTACGCACTTTAAGAAAGCTCTGGAACCATATGTGCAACCTGCAGACTACTCGGCAGAGGAGAATTCTTGGGCGCAAGAGCTGGGCTGTCAGGTAGCTCCGGGATCCATACTGGCGGCGTTATGCAGGGTGGCCGGCTTAGCGGAGGGAGCTCGCTGGCGGGAAATTCAGTTCAAAAGTATTGTGCGAGCTCACTTCTCTCCGAAGAGGGCATTACGCAGTCATCTTACAGACAGCGGGGAGTGTCCGAAGTGCGCGAGACCACTAGCGGACCTAGGTCACATGTGGTGGGGCTGCCCATACATTCACCGTTATTGGTCGAGGATAGCAACTTTCTTGAGCGATATCTTGCAACAGCGAGTCTGCTGGACAGCGCAGCTTACAGTACTGGATCAGTTGGGACCACTCCACCCGAAGGGTAAATGGCCGCAATTGTTGATACGGAAGGCATGTCTGGTGGGGAAGGTCCCTGTCCTGCGGCGGTGGTTGGAGCCTGCAGCCCCCTCCTTCTGGGAATGGCGAAATGGATTTCATCATTATATGCTTCTAGAGCGACGGTGTGCACAGAGACACCCCCGCAGCTGGGCCTCCTTTCTCATGGTGTGGACACCCTATATTCAGCATTTAAGGCCCAAAATTCGTAGCGAGATTTTATGTTTAGGATAGAACTCGGGGAGCTGGCATCTATAGAGGAGAATAGATCTTCTGCTGACCTCATGGACCCTGGGAGGGCGGGGTGGAGGGGGGGAGGGTGGGGAGAGGGGGAAAGGGGAAAGGACAGGTAGATGAGCATTGGAATTGTATAGTGACAATGCCCCGAGGCCGGGGAAGAGTCAACCCAGCCCGGGGCACCTACCGGTATTTAAACCCGATTCTGTACTGAAAAAATTTGAAGCAATGTTGTAATGGCTGTTGTGTGGTATTGTATTGTTTCATGTGCTTCTAATAAATAATTTTCAAAAAAAAAAAAAAAAAAGCTGTAAAATGAGCCAGTCCAGGTTTTCTGCACAAATCTTTACATCAAGCCAGCCGGCTGCTCTCCCCTTGAAGCAAAACTAGGGCTGTTTGTCCCTCTTTAGTCCATCCCTCTTGAATGAGATTTCTCTTTTATGCACTCTTCAGCAATAGCAGTGTTCAATATTCAAAACAGTTTATCACAGCAATTCAATCCATTCCACTCACCACGTCTGGGCAAACCCTTACTCCTTCCTGATATCCTGGAGTAGAGTTGGGGAAGCCTTCCACCCACACCTCTTCTAAGCATCCCCTATTGCCCAGTCCACATTAAGCAAGAAGGCAAGCAAGTCCATTCACATGCTTTAGGGTCCAGCTTCCTGATATTCCATCTTATCAGATATACAGTCCAAGCGTTCTGTGTCTCAGGAACCATGGGAAGCTCACATGGGGGCTGACTCCAGGCAGGAGCCCCTCTGATATTTGAGAGTGGACTCATACACTCCTCATCTTGCCATGGAAGTATGTCTGCCATACCCTCTTCCACCCAGTCCCTAGCTTCACCCCTTTGACCTAGATCCTATATTTTTTTTGAGATGCAGAGACCAGAAGTACACACGAAACTCAAGGTGCGGTCTCACCAAGGAGCAATACAAAGGCATTATGGTATCGTTCTGTTCTCTGTTCCTTTCCTAATTATTCCTAACATTCTGTCCAGGCTCATTAATAGTGTCATGTAGTTGTAGTATGTCAAGATGGACTGCATACTAGTTAGTAATGTGCCTCGTTCTTTCTGAAATATCTCACTCCTGCAGTTCTTGTATTATTGAATCACAGATAAGAGAGCTGCACTGTGCATGTATGGAAAAGAATGTCTGGGAATCGGAAGAGTACGTGTCAGCCTTCCAGCTACTCAGGTACCCATTAAAAGACCAGAGGTGGCTTTCTGGTGCTGCCTCCCTTCTTTTCTTGAAATTGTACAACTGGAAAATCTTGTTTAGATGACAAAATAGTGGAAGCTAATGTTAACAAATTAATCATAATACAAATAGACATGTATTAATGGAGTGGGAGAGTAGCCTAGTAGTTAGAGCACTGGCTTGTTAACCAAGAGACCAGGGTTTGATTCCCACTGGCACTCCTTGTGGCCGTGGGCAAGTCACTTAACCCTCCATTGCCTTGGAAGAAAGGCCTGGTAATCTACTTCCAATCATACTGCCAAGAAAACCCAGGACTGTTGACTCAAAGGCACACATCGCATCCATTCGTATTAATGGGGAAGAGCCAATATGGATTTAACAAAGGGGAATCATGTTTTACAAATCAATTAGAATTTAAATTTTATGAAAGGGAGTTAGTTGATACAGTATACCTAGATTTTTAAAAGGTATCTACTTCGTTCCTCAGGAGAAACTCTTCAGGAAATTGTCCTATTATGGATTTGAAATTGGTTATAATACAGGAAACAGAGTAGGATTAAATTTAAAGGTTTCAATCGGAAAGATGTGAATCATGGCATGCCTCATTGATCTGTCCTAGAAGCAGTGGTCAAAATATTAATGCTTGGAAAAGAAAGCAAAGAGTGAAATGATCAAATTAGTAGATGACAGTAAATTACTGAAAGTGATCAAAACATAAGCTGACTATGAGGGTCTGTGGGAGGACCTAGTGAAACAGGAATTTGGCATCTAAATGTGAGATGAAATTTCATTTAGACAAATGTGAAGTGATGCACTTAGGAAAATAAATCCAAATTATAAATATGCAATGCAGGTTTTCATATTAGCAGTTCCTTGTTGTTCCTCCAGTTTAGTCCTCCACCTCTGGGTAGTGCACCTCCTCCTGCAGCTTGGAGACTGGACCAATCAAAGTTTTGACATCACTGGATGTAGCGTGCTGGAATTCCCCATCAGCCCCAGTGTGTCCAGTCTCCATGCAGCAGGAGGACGTAGTGAGCCTAGATGCTGGGCTCACTGGAGAAACTAATAAGCAGCAGGCTAGTTAGGGATACTTGCATAACATTTCTTAAATTGGATTTCATCATACTAATTGTCTTTCCTATGTTTTGCTAGAGAGAAAGTGGTTCTCCGGCCGGTGCCTTCCTTTTTGCCAAAGGTGTCCTCCCCCTTTCATGTGAATCAATCGATCTCGCTGCTGGTTTTGCGGGCAGAAGGAGAGCAAGCTTCTGAACAGGGCTTGAGCCGCTTGGATATAAAGAGAGTGTTACGTCATTATTTGATAGTCACCGAGTCTTTCCGCAAGTCGGATCGTCTCTTCGTGGTGTTTGGAGGTTCCAGGAAAGGGGAGACAGCGGTGAAAGCATCCATTTCTAGGTGGATTAAGGAGGCCATTGTCTCAGCTTACGTATTGCAGGGGCGCCTGGTTCCTGTGGGGCTGAGAGCTCACTCTACTAGGGCACATGCGGCTTCCTGGGCGGAGCACAGTCTAGTGCCGCCGGTGGAGATTTGTAGGGCGGCGACTTGGTCGTCGCTACATACTTTCAGTAAACACTACCGTCTAGATGTGCTAGCGGCGAAGGATGCCTGTTTCGGGTCGGCGGTCTTGCGTGCCAGCTGGCAGGGTGCCTCCCGTTAGTACTGCTCTGTAACATCCCAGAGGTGGAGGACTAAACTGGAGGAACGATAAGGAAATAGAAATTACACTAACCTGGTAATTGTAGTTCCTTGAGTGACGACAGTTTAGTCCTCAATCCCACCCTCGGATTTATCGGGTTGTTTGGCACGCGGTCAGCTCTGAGAGGCGCCTATTCAGCTGAATTTTCTTCACGTTAACCAGTTCTCATGTTCATTCTTTCTGTTGCAACTTCTCTCTTACCTTTCTCCTATTCTCTGGCTCGGCAGGGGGGAGAGTTTAATTCAGGGAATATCACCCTTTCCTTTTGCAGGGGAGGTTCTCGTCTGTTAAGAATTCAGGTTTGTTTTACAACTGTTAGCTACTTGTTTGTTGCTCTTTTGAATCTGCTTTGTCAATAGTTCACTGGGGATGATGGGGCATTCCAGCATGCTACATCCAGTGATGTCAAGACTTTGAGTAGTCCAGTCTCCAAGCTGCAGGAGGAGGTGCACTACCCAGAGGTGGAGGACTAAACTGTCGTCACTCAAGGAACTACAATTACCAGATTAGTGTAATTTCTATTTACCACTTTTAAATCCTTAGTTCTCTGGGAACAAGCAGGAAGTCAGTCCTCACATATGGGTGACGTCTGCGCCAACAGAACCCATGCATGAGCTTCTCCCCAGCTTTCAAAGAAAGCCTTTGGGAGATGCACCATGCATGCATGGTTCCCTTCCAGCCTAAGGGTGCCATCTTGCCCTAGTCTCCTTTTTTCCATGGATCCCACTGGATGTGTATCTGATTTCCACGGAAAATATTTTCTCATTCTTTCTTTCTCTGGTCGCATACTGGTTCCCTTTCCCACCCCTGAGCTTGCTTGCCTCAGCATCACGTCTCAGGTTCGTTCTTTTTCTTTTTTTCACTCAAGAGTTTCTCGACCGGCTTAGCACCCTTTTTTGTCCCTGTCTGGGCCCAAGGCTTCTGACCTCACAGGGGCTGTTTTCTCCACCATGGCCTTGGCCAATGGCTTTTAAAATTGTGACTGATGCACTAAAAACATGTTGCGCACCGATCCACATGACTGCTGCCTCCGATGCCTAGGGCTGGACCATGACCCCTTGGAATGTGGTCTCTGCAAAAGGATGACCTCCAAGGCCATCAAGAGTCTGCAGTAACAATGGGAGTCCTTCTTTCACAAGACAGACTCTGCAGCACTGTCTCCGGCTACACCGCGCTCCAGGGCCCTCTTTGGACCCCCGAGTGGCGGATCTTCCAACCAGACCCCGGAGGAAGAGCCCAAGAAGGGCCTGAAAACATCGAAGACTGCGCTGGAGGATGTGTCTGGGAAAGTGGGCAAGTCCCATGGGCCCCGACCCTGCAGTCCTCGCTGCGAGACTGAGGGGAAAGAGCAGGAGCATCCGACCAAAATACCCCAATGGGAATCATCAGCATAGGGTATCTGGCCTCGGACCCCTGAGGCCATCCTGGTCGAAGACTCCCCCTCAACAGAGCCGGCGTCTGGCCCAAGTCCCTCTGTGCCCACACCGAAGGCTGCAGAGCAATATGGCCTCAAGACCAGGAGGGGGGCCTTGGAGCACAGTTTATCTTCCTTCATGGCCCAGCAGCAGTCTCTAAGTGTGTTCAAAAGGTGCTGTTCTAAGTCCCTGTGTATAGTTAGTTGGGGAGGTGCCCTATAAGCAAGATTGCTCACTAGAGGTGAGTGGGAGTTGGGGGGGGGGTAGGGAGGGAACTAACTACTAAAGAGGTGTCAGTAGCTTCAAAGAGCTGAAGAAAGATATTAAAGCAGAGTTTTAAACCTACCCTACTAAACATATTTCCCCTTTTAAACTAAAGCACCAAAAAGAATGTAACTTTGTTTTAAAAATGTACCAAAACCCTTTTAAGAGCTCCCAGACAGACCTAGTAATTTAAAAAAAGCCACAAACTCTTACCTTTGTTTGAAATGTATAGCCTCTGTTAGGAATGCTTCAACAGTGCAGGCCTCTGAAGCCTTTTATGCAGGTCTCAGCTGCTCTCAGTTCTTTCACAGGCTAATCAGGCCCACTAACTCCTGATGAGGTGTCAGTAACTTCAAAGAGCTGAGAAAGATACTAAAGCAGAGTTTTAAACCTACTCCACTAAACAGAATATTTCTCCTTTTAAACTAAAGAACCAAAAAGAATGTAACTTTGTTTTAAAAATGTACCAAAACCCTTTTAAGAGCTCCCAGACAGAAAGCTAGTAATTTTAAAAGCCACAAACTCTTACCTTTGCTTGAAATGTATGGCTCCTGTTAGGAATGCCTCCAAGAAACTAGTGCTGGTTGTGTGTTGAGACATTCTTATGGCTTGCCCAAGGTCACAAGTAGTACCAGTGGGAATTGAACCCTTGATCTTCTGGGTACTAGGCAGTTGTTCTAACCACTAGGCTATTCCTCTACTTTGAGCTATGTGATCCTACTGAAGCAAGATGGCGCCCTTGGGCAGGAAGGGGACCATGCATGCGTGGTGCATCTCCCAAAGGCTTTCTTTGAAAGCGCGGGAGAAGCTTTCACGCAGGTTTCATCAGCGCCAAAGTCCACCCATATGTGAGGACTGACTTCCTGCTTGTTCCCCGAGAATTCTTAGTTTTCTGTTTGTTCTTTTAGAAGCTGCCATACACTGAAAGCGTAGTTACTCACCTGTAACAGGGTGTTCTCCAGGGACAGCAGGAATCAGTCCTCACATATGGGTGATTGGAGTCTGTGCAAATTCAGTCACCAGCTTTGAAAGAAAGCCTTTTGTAGTTAAACTGTGCATGCTCGGTCACCTTCCCACCCAAGGGTGCCATTTTACCTCAGTCTTCTTTTTTCCATGGAGCCTTGCAGAAGTCCTGTCTGTTGCCCCCGGTGAAAGTCGATTTTTCTAACCTACCTCCTTCAGGGAGATTGGCTATGCTTCTTGGATCTAAAAGATGTCTATACCCACATCCTAATCCATCCCCGGCACTGTTAGTACCTCCGTTTCGTCATCAGAGATACAGGGTGCTCCCCTTCGGCCTTTTCTTGGTCCCCAGGATGTTCATCAAATGCTTGGCGTTTGTCACAGCTTACTTCCACTTTCTGGGAGTCTTTTGTCATCCCCTATCTGGATGACTGGTTTATAAAAGCAAGCTCACCAGAGGAGGTATCCCACGCTGCCTGCCGCATTATAAGGGTGCTGCAACATCTGGGGTTCGTGATCAACTTCCCCAAGTCACATCTGCTCCCAACTCAGCATCTAGAATTTATTGGAGCCCTTCTGGACTCGACTCAGGCCAGAGCCTTCCTCCCTCTGAACCGTGCACTGCATCTGGCATCCCTAGTAGGGGAGGTACAGGGCCGCTCATTGGCATCTGCACGTTTCCTGCTACGCCTATTGGGGCACATAGCCTCAACTGTCCACTTGACCCTGTAGACACATCTCTGCATGCCCCAGGCCCAGTGGATCCTCAGCTCACAATGGACTCAGGCCACAGGCTGACTGTACAATCAAGTCCGAATCACCCGGCCCCCAGTGGCCTCTCTCACCTGGTGGCGGGACCGACCAAATCCCATGGCTGGCCCTACCCTTCCAGTCCCCACCAGCACAACACATCCTAATCACGGACACCTCCAAGCTCGGCTGGGGAGCTCACTGTGATGGTCTACATTCACAGGGTGCCTGGACGCAGGAAGAAATGCCCTCCAGATCAACCTCCTGGAACTCCAAGCTGTGACGAACACCCTTCGGGTGTTCCAGGCCCACCTGGCAGACGAGGTTGTGCCCGTCCAGATGGACAACCAAGTAGTGATGTTTTACGTAGTTAATATGTATTCATTCTATGTTTTATTGTAACTTTCAGTTGATTGTAAACTGCTTTGACCCAGTGAAAAGCAGTATGAAAGCACAGCTAAATAAATAAAATAATCAAATGGGGGAACGGGTTCATACCTCCTCTGCTGGAAGGCGGTTCACCTGTGGAACTTTGCCACAGAGAATGGCATGAGCCTCTAGGCAGTCTACCTCCCAAGCTAGGACAATGCTCATAGATCGGTGGCCAACTTCATCTTCTGATGTTGGGGGACACCGATGTTGGATCTCTTTGCCAGCCCCATGAACATGTAGCTGCAGCGCTTCTGCTCACAGAGGTTAGCCCCAAACCAAGTGGTGGCGGATGCCTTTCTCCTGCCTTGGTCTTGGGAGTCTGTTGTATGTATACCCACCTACCCCACTGGTTCCCAAGACGTTGCTCAAGATCCAGTCGAACCAGGCCTCCGTAATCCTCATTGCCCCTCACTGGTCCAGGCAGCCATGGTTCCCTCTGCTCTTGCAGCTGTCCCAAGCGGCCCCCATACTGCTGGGCCAGGACCCAGACTTGCTCTCACAGGAGGACGGGACCCTTCTTCATCCCAACCTCCAGTCCCTCGCCCTGATGGCGTGGAGCTGAACGGCTAACCATAGCACACCTCCACCTCTCCCAGGATGTGGAGAATGTCCTGCTGGCTTCGCAAGAGGACGTCCTGCTGGCTTCGCAAGAGGACGTCCTGCTGGCTTCGCAAGAGGACGTCCTGCTGGCTTCGCAAGAGGACGTCCTGCTGGCTTCGCAAGAGGACTCAACACGGCACACACATGCCTTCAAATGGCATAAATTCTGCCATCTGGTGCACAGACAAAAATCTCAACCCTTTCCCTTGCTCATTGCAAGACATTCTGCAAAATCTTCTGCACCTATCCTGGACTGGTCTAAAGTCCAATTTGGTCAGGGTGCACTTCAGCACCCTAGCAACACCACCTCATTGACGGACAGCCTGTCTCTGTGCACCCTCCTGGTGGGCCGCTTCATGAGGAGGCTTTTATTTATTTATTTAAACAGATTTGTATACCACCTTATCCTACAATCAAAGTGGTCACATCACAATTGGAGGGTTACATTTAACATAGGGGAACTTAACAACATCTAGACAGTACAATTGGAGGGTTACATTTAACATAAGGGTAATATTTAGACAGTATGAGGTAATTAACAACGTTATATTATGTTTGTTTGGGGTGAGTGAGTATTGAGTTGGTGTTTTCCTCTCGCGATCCCTGTCCACCCATTGCCGGTGGCATGGGATCTAAGCATTGTTCTCGGGAAACTGATGGCTTCCCCTTTTGAACCCTTGGTTATAGGTCATCTCAAGTTCTTGTTGTGGAAAGAGGTGTTCCTGGTAGCGCTCACTTCAGCCAGAAAAGTTAGTGAGCTACAGTTGTTGATGGCCCACTTCCTCTACACCAGGATCCACAAAAACAAGGTTGTTCTCCTGACCCACCCAAAATTCTTGCCTAAGATGGTGTCCACTTTTCACATGAACCAGGAGGTAGTCCTTCCACCCTTCTTTCCTAGATCTCACGCATCCCGCCCTGAGGCCTTGCTACACTTCCTGAATTGCAAGAGAACACTGTCCTTCTACCTTCAGAAGACACAGTCCCATCGCCACTCATTGCAACTACTCATCTCCTGTGACGTCAACAGATTCGGGGTTGCGGTCTCCAAGCATACCCTGTCCACCTAGGTGGCAGACTGCATCTCTTTCACCTACAAGCAGGCTGGACTCTCTCTGGAGCATCACGTTACCGTGCATAATGTGCGTGCCATGGTGACCTTGGTGGCCCACCTGCACTCTGTCTCTTTGCTGGACTTTTGCTGGGCCACCACAAAGTCTTCGGTCCATACTTGCGCAGTGCATTATTGCTTGGAGGAAAGCTCATGGCGCGACAGCACCTTCGACCAGACAGTACTTCGTCACCTCTTTGGAGAATAGTACAACTCCTTCCCTCCAGCCTGTTGTGTTCAGGCTACTGGTGATCCATAGTCAATGTTGGGGCTGCATCTCTGGACTTAAGGCATTTCAGCGCTCCTTGCTACCCTGCACGGTTTGCTTTTTTGGGTTGCCCATGGCTCCTACAGGTTTTTTCGATAGCCTGTAGCTTGGGAGTCCCATATGTGAAGACTGACTTCCTGCTTGTTCCCAGAGAAAACATAGTTACGCACCTGTAACAGGTGCTCTCCGGGGACAGCAGGAATCGGTCCTCACAACTCTCCCTCTTCCCCCTGGAGTTGTTTTGGTTTTCTGCTTGATTTATGTACTTATTTAGCTTTTCACTGGTTGAGTTATGTCATCAAACTAAGGTAAGATGGCACCCTTGGGCAGGAAGGTGACCATGCATGAGCAGTCTAACTCCCAAAGGCTTTTTTGAAAGCTGGGGAGTGAATCCACGCAGGCTCTGTCAGTGCCGATGTCACCCATATGTGAGGACTGACTCCTGCTGTCCCTGGAGAACACCTGTTACAGGTGTGGCAAAGTCAGCTATCCTGAGAATGGGGGAGGTGAGAAGCATAACGAATTCACCCTAGTTAAGGGTCTCCTTCTAGGAGTGAAGGGAGAGAAAGCCACAGCCAGGTTTCAAAAACAGAAAAACCCCAGCTGGAACAGGTTTTAGCCAATGACTGATAAAGTAAGAAAGAGGGATTGCAAGCACGAGGACCAAAGCCCTTACTTTAACAAGTGCACTGATTATTCTAGTATCAGAAGGCAGGGGGATTACCAACACCTGGGAAAGAAAGAGGTGGGGTTAAGACCCTGGAGGTATAAGGCTGGGTTAGATTATGCAGAGAGGGAGAGAGGAGAAGGAGAGCAGCTGAGACAGAAGAAGAGAGGAGGAGTGGATTCTTGGAGAAGAGCTGAGCTACCCAGAGCTGAGAGAACTGAATTCCCTGCAACAGGTTGGCAACAGAGGTGGGGACCAGGAAGTGGAGAAGCTTTCAGACCACCAGAGAGGTTGTCAGCTGAGCAGTCTGACCAGGTCGGTGAGTCAGAACCCATACAGTTGGGAGAACCAGGGTCAGAGTTGGGGGAAGAAGATTGCTTTATGGGTTGCTCTCTATGCCAAACTCTAGACAGGAGGTCTTGAGGAAAAGCTAGCCCTGAAAGAAGTAATTCTCCTTGGAAGTTAACCATATGGCAGAAGCAGTATGGAGGTAAATTCCTGTCTGTTTTAAAAGAGAATTTACTGCAACGTAAGCCTGATCAGGAAGCTCTGATTCATGCTTGTTTGTCACCTGTGTTTAAACTGTGCAATGGCAAGAAAAGCCAAGTTAGCTGCTATAAGAGTTTTTTGCTTGCTCCTCTCCTATATGGAAAGACTGCTAAGAGTTTTGATAACAGCTTGGAATGTTTGTTTTGTTCTAAGTTTGGTTTCACGTAGAAATGCAGCCTAGAGAGGTTTTTGAGGCTGGCAGAAACCAAACTGCTGTAGAAGAATTAAGCCTGAATTTTTCTTTATGCTCTGATTAACAAGGACTAAAAAGGAAAGTGGCAGCCTAGTTTCTAAAGGCAATTGCTTCTGCAAGTAAGAAGATTTTAAAAAGCCATTTCTGAGTTCTTTTGGTTTGCCTGCCATTATTTGCTGTACCTTAAGCAAATCCTACAGTTATAATCCTGTAAATGATACCTTGAACCTGCTGTGTTTTGTGTTATGGAAATAAACTTTCTGTTACAAGCCTTACCCTCGGTTACCTCAACTACAACCTTCTACTTAAAGCACCAACATATTTTTAGCAGTACTACACTTCCCAGAAGCCAACACGAAGAAATAGGCTGCTAGGAGCTGATAGAAGAAGGAATCCTCAACCACCACGCCCCTCGACCACTAGAGGCAAGTGGCTTCGGGCGTTGTGCTTGTGACACAGGTGAGTAACTACTCTTTATTTGAAAAGGAACAGAGAACAAACAGGAAATATAATGGTCACCACATCTCACAAAAGATACAGCAGAAAATGGAAAGGTGCAGACGGGGGAGAAAACAACATGATTAAGGGGATGAAACGACTGGCTTATGAAGAACGACTTGCTAGGTTATGCCTTTTTAAGCTTGATGCTCACTCTGAGGAGAAGGAGTTTACCAGTGGTGTTCCGCAGGGATCTGTCCTTGGTCTGATTCTTTTTAACATCTTTGATAGTGATATTGCGGAAGGGCTGTTTGCTAAGGTCTTTCTTCAGGACCAAGCAGGAAGTCAGTCCTCACATATGGGTGATGTTGGCGCCGACGGAGCCCTCGCGGAGCAATTTCCACAGCTTTCAAAGAAAGCCTTTGGGAATTGCAGCGCGCATGCGCGGTCCCCTTCCTGCCCAAGGGTGCCATCTTGCTCAGTCTTCTTTTTTCCGCGGAGCCCTACAGACGCTGTTTGTGATCGCCACAGAAAAAGTTGATTTTATTTAGTATTCTTTACTCAATTCAACGCCGGATCCTTTTCCCGCCCGGACCAGCTACGCTGATATCGGGTCCATTCTTTATTTTTCGGTTATTGTCCTTCGTGACTAGTGTTCGCGCCATTTTTCTTTTTCACTGGCAGCCCTGTCTTTTGACCTCGCAGGGGCTCTTTTTCCCCCGATGGCTGCCAGCGGGTTTAAAAAGTGTGATCGGTGTAAGAAACTTATGTCTCTTACCGACACACACGACTGCTGCCTCCGCTGCTTCGGACCCGATCATGACCCGATGATCTGTGGTCCGTGTGGCAAGATGTCCTCAAAAGCGTTGAGGAGTCGGCAGCATCAAAAAGAACGAATCTTCTCTGACTCCGCGTCCGGCCGGGCCCGGACCTCGTCAGAGGCTTCGACGTCCTGGGACTCCGGTCCTGAGCACCGTCGGAGTTCCTCTGAGCGGGGGTCTCCTGCCCGGGAACATCATAGGAAGAAGAAACCCGCGAGGGCGGCGTCGGTGGACGCTCCTGGTTCCTCGAGGGCCAGGTCGCATAGCCCCGAAAGCCGTCCCGGGTCCTCGGAGTCGGAGAGGCCTTCAAAACATCCTCATCTCGAGATGGAGTCTCCTGGACATGTGAGTACTGTAGTCCTCGTGGACTCGCCTCCGAAGGAGCTTCCGTCGGGGCCCGAGTCGGGGGCTGCTGGGTCTCCTGAGCTCGGACTCAGGTTGACGGCCTTGGAGAGCAGTTTCGCTACCTTCATGGACCAGCAGCGGGCATTGATCGCTGGCCTCGCCGGTGCATCTGCCCCGACCACCGGGATGTCGACGTCCAAGTCGACCCCGGAGACCGAGCCGATCCTCGAGTCCATGCGAGCTCGAGTCGATCCTCGGTCACGGTCTCCCTCGGCCTCCCGTTCAGGACCGAGGTCGTCGACGCCGGCCTCGGCTTCGGGGCAGAGGGCATCGGTGCCCGCCCGACCGGAGCCGCTCGATTCCTCCACCGAGGAGTCGGGCTGGGAGACGGAGGACGAAGAGTCCCCAGGTACTTTTCGGACTCGGTGCGTCCCATCGGACTTGCCCGAGTCCGAACCTCGGAGACGGTCCCCCCCGGAGGACACCCGGTTCTCAGACTTCGTGTGGGATATGGCCAAGGCCTTGGCATTCCCCACGGATCCCGAGGAGGAGCCTCGAGCTGAAGAGCTCAATGCCCTCCAGTATGACTCTCCCCCGAAAGAGGCCTTTACTGTACCGGTTCCTCCGATGCTGGAGCGACTCCTCTTCCGCATGTGGGAGAGCCCGGCATTGGCGCCGGTGTTAAGCAAGCGGGTCGATTCCATTTATCGAGTCCGCAAGAGCCCCGGGTTCCAAAAGGCACAACTACCGCACCATTCCATGGTGGTGGAATCGGCCATGCATCGACTCAACAGTCAGTATATGCACTCCTCGGTGCCTCCCGGCCTGGAGGCCCGGAACCTGGATGCCCTCGGTAGGAAGTGCTTCCAGGGCTCTATGCTTGCTTGTCGAGTCCAGACCTACCAGCTCTACTTGGGCATGTATCTCCGAGACCTGGCAAAGGAGATTGCCAGGTTCTCTGCTGGTCTCTCCGAGGAACCTTTGCAGAGGTTCCAGGCCTTGTCCACTGGTATTCGGGAGTGCTCGAAGTTTATCTCTCGAGCAGCCTACGATGGCTTCGAAGCATCGGCTCGGGTAGCCGGAGCCGGCATCAGTGCCCGCCGACAGGCTTGGCTTCAGTCATCCGACCTCGAGCCATGGGTACAGGACAAGTTGGTAGATGTCCCCTGTAGAGGTGAAAACCTCTTTGGCAAACCCATGGCTGAAAAGGCTGCACAGATCGAGACCAAGACTCTGACCAGGACTCGGCTGTCCAGAAAGACCTCTGCCCCTTCTCAGAAGAAGAAGGGCTCGGGGAAAAAGCCCTTTTACCCGAGGAAGGCGGCTGCCTATAAACACTACCCTCATTATCAGGCCTCAGCAGCTCCCCAACAGGGTCAGCAGGCCAAGGGACGGGATAATGGGTCCCGTAGGCAGCAGGCCCCCAAGCCCACAACACCGGCCCCTGCTCAGCAGGGTGGGGTTTTTTGACTCCATCAGCATAGCCTCTTCCCCTCCACTGGTTTCTCTCAGCACAGGAGGCCGACTGGTCCACTTTGCCCACAGGTGGTCAGCCATCACCTCAGATACCTGGGTGCTTCATATAGTTCAGAAAGGCTATCTTCTACACTTTCACCAGGTACCTCCCTCCTACTTTCCAGGGGAGCCTTCAAGACTCCCTCTGCACAGGGACTTACTCCTTCAGGAGTTAGCCAGTCTTCTTCAGGAACAGGCTGTGGAACCGGTGCCCCACCACCTGAGAGGTCATGGCTTTTATTCCAGGTACTTTCTCATACCAAAAAGAACAGGAGGCCTCAGACCCATCCTGGACTTGCGAAACCTCAACAAGTTCCTGGCAAGGGAAAAGTTCAAGATGCTTACCCTTGGAATCCTGCTGCCCTACCTCCAGCAGGGAGACTGGCTATGCTCCTTAGATCTAAAGGATGCCTATACTCACATCCTTATTCAGACAATATCTCAGGTTTGTTGTGGGAGGAAATCATTACCAGTACAGAGTACTGCCCTTTGGCCTATCCTCCGCCCCCAGGGTGTTCACCAAATGCCTAGCAGTGGTGGCGGCCTATCTAAGACTTCAAGGCCTTTTTGTGTTTCCATACCTGGACGACTGGCTCATCAGAGCCCAGTCTTCCCAAGAGGCCACTCAGGCCACTCATCGCACTGTGACTCTACTCCAGCACTTGGGATTTGTCATAAACTTCGCAAAGTCCACTTTGCTTCCCTCTCAAAATCTCGAATTCATAGGTGCACGGTTGAACACACTTCAGGTGCGGGCCTTCCTGCCTCTAGACAGGGCCCACAGGCTCATGGATCTCGCCAGCCACTTTCACAGCAATTCCCTGGTCTCTGCCAGGCAATTTCTGAGACTGCTCGGCCATATGTCTTCCACGGTCTGTGTGACCCCCAATGCCCGCCTGAACATGCGACCTTCTCAGTGGTGCCTTCACACTCAATGGCATCAGGCCACGGGGAGCCTGGCGGACTCAGTACAGGTGTCTGACCTGCTGGTCTCTTCTCTGCGGTGGTGGCTTCATCTGCCAAACCTGGTGCTGGGAGTGGATTTTCAATCTCCTCCGCCTTCTCAGGTACTGACAACCGATGCTTCTCTCCTGGGTTGGGGAGCACATTGCCAAGGGACATGTACTCAAGGTCTCTGGACTCCTTGGGAGTCTGCTCAGCAGATAAACTTCCTGGAGCTCAGAGCCATCCGCCTAGCTCTGAGAGCCTTCTCCCACCTCACTTCTCACCAGTCTGTGCTGGTCCAGACGGACAATCAAGTTGCAATGTTCTACGTGAACAAACAAGGAGGCACAGGCTCCTTCCCTCTCTGTCAGGAGGCACAAAAACTGTGCTCTTGGGCCGTCCTTCACAGCATCCTCCTCAAAGCTGTCTATCTCCCAGGTCAAGGAAATTACCTGGCAGACAAGCTGAGCAGGATCCTCCAACCCCACGAGTGGAGATTGGATCCGTTGGTGGTTCAGCGGATCTTTCTCAAGTGGGGCCTCCCCACCATGGATCTATTTGCCAGTCCTCTGAAACGGCAGCTTCCCAAATACTGCTCTCGACAACCGCATCCCATCAGAGTAGCGGCGGATGCTTTTCTGATTCCATGGTCCACAGGCCTCTTGTATGCCTTTCCTCCCATGCCACTGGTGTCTCGGACGCTTTTCAAGGTTCTCAGAGACAAAGCCTCGATGATCCTAGTAGCTCCCCGGTGGCTGAGACAGCCCTGGTTCCCGCTTCTGATGCAGCTGGCAGTGGACACTCCTCTTCCTCTGGGGTTTCAACCCGATCTGTCACAGGATCAGGGAACTCTCCTACACCCCAACCTCCGGTCCCTTCATCTGATGGCCTGGCTGCTGAAAGGGTAGTCCTTGCTCCCCTCCTGCTGCCTCGGGAGGTGGAAGAGGTCGTCTTGGCCTCCAGACGGCCCTCCACCCAGAAGTCCTACGCTCTTAAGTGGCGTCGGTTCTCCGTGTGGTGTGCTCAGCAGTCTGAGAATCCCTTCTCCTGCTTGGTGGCAGTGGTCTTGCAATATTTGCTTTACCTCTCCAATCTGGGCCTTAAGTCCAACTCTGTCAGAGTTCACCTCAGTGCTCTCTCTGCGCATCACGCGCCGGTGGATGGCAGGCCTCTTTCCAACCACCCTTTGGTGGCTCTTTTTCTCCGAGGCCTCCTTCTCCTTAAGCCTCCTTTGCGCCCTCCAGCCCCTGAATGGGATCTGAATGTGGTCTTGCAGCGGATTACCTGTCCGCCCTTTGAACCTATGGCTTCCTGCCCTCTTCGCTTTCTTTCCTGGAAAACCTTGTTCTTGGTAGCCCTTACCTCTGCTAGGAGCGTTAGTGAACTGCAGGCCCTAGTGTCTGATCCTCCTTACACTAAGTTCTACAGGAATAGGGTAGTCTTACGGACTCACCCTAAGTTTCTTCCAAAAGTGGATTCTCCTTTTCATCTCAACCAGGAGGTGGTTCTTCCGACCTTCTTTCCCAGGCCGCACTCCAGCCGGGCTGAAATGGTCCTGCATACCCTGGACTTTAGGAGGGCCTTGTCCTTCTACCTTGACCGTTCGCGGGAGCATAGGAGGGCTGTTCAGCTCTTCATTTCTTTTGACCCCAATAAATTGGGGCTACCTGTCTCCAAGCGTACTTTGTCCATATGGGTCGCTGACTGTATCGCCTGGGCTTATGGGGCAGCCGGCCTCTCGTTGGAGGGTCGAGTCACGGCTCATCGTGTCAGGGCGAAGGCTGTGTCAGTGGCTCATCTCCGCTTTGTTCCGTTGGCAGACATCTGCCGGGCCGCTACTTGGTATTCAAGCCAGACTTTTGTGGCCCATTACTGCCTGGAGAGGGAGTCCCGCAGGGACAGTGCTTTCGGTCAGGCAGTCCTCCATAATCTCTTTGAGGTTTAGGCAACTCCTACCCTCCGGCCCTGGTGTTGGGCTACCGGTCGGGGGCATTTTCAGAGAAGATTCCTTCCTTCTGTGCTACTGAGCTAGAGGGAGCTCATTTTTCTGCTTGAGGTCTCCAGTAGCCTTAAGCTAGGGAGTCCCATATGTGAGGACTGACTTCCTGCTTGGTCCTGGAGAAAGAGTAGTTACTCACCTGTAACAGGTGTTCTTCAGGAGCAGCAGGAATCAGTCCTCACAACCCTTCCTCCTCCCCTTGGAGTTGCAGTCCTATCATTTCGTTTTTGCTAATTTTTTTTTGCTGTCTTTTAGCTATGTCATCAGACTGAGCAAGATGGCACTCTTGGGCAGGAAGGGGACCGCGCATGCGCGCTGCAATTCCCAAAGGCTTTCTTTGAAAGCTGGGGAAATTGTTCCGCGAGGGCTCCGTCGGCGCCAACGTCACCCATATGTGAGGACTGATTCCTGCTGCTCCTGGAGAACACCTGTTACAGGTGAGTAACGACTCTTTCTCCGGGGACAGCAGGAATCAGTCTTCACACCCTCCCTCCTCCCCTTGGAGTTTCTTCTTTACCATCTTTTATTTTGCCGCCTTTTAGCTATGTCATCTGACTGTGCAAAATGGCACCCTTCGGCGAGAAGGGGACCATGCATGCATGGTAGCATCTCCCAAAGGCTTTCTTTGAAAGCTGGGGAGATGCTTCCACGGGGGCTCCGTCAGCGCCGATGTCAACCATATGTGAGACTGATTCCTCATGTCCCTGGAGAACATCTGTTACAAGTCAGTAACTATGTTTTCAGTGCTATGAGAAGAGTAAAAATCCATGCACAATTTTAACTCAGCTTTTTACATTAGAAGCGATTTGTCATTTAGTGTTTTGGATGTGCGCTTTGCTATTTTTTAGCACAGTGGTTTTATGGCTAATTTTCTCGCGCTAAAAGGTCTTACTGTGTTAGCGTAAGATTCGTGCAAGAAACTCAAGAACAAATCACTGCTCTAAAGGATAGTGCTGCTTGCTTCCCTGAGGTCATAGAGGGTTTGGAAAGAATTCCATAAGCCATGATTCTCATGCTTCCCCACTTGTTACACTTACTAGTGCTTTTTTTGTTTACCTGTTTTTATTTATTTATTTAACAGATTTTATATGCTGCTTTTTCATTTCAATCAAAGCAGTTTATATTGTAACTTAAACTTGGTAATGTACATTAAACAGGGACATTGCTAACTTGGATTTTTCTGAGGCAATGGAGAGTTAAGTGACTTGCCCAAGGCCACATGGAGTGCTAGTGGGAATCGAGCCCTGGTCTCTGGGTTCCCAAGCCAGTACTCTTAACCATTAAGCTGCTACTCCACTTTTGAATTGCTTTTCTTTAAGGATGTTTTGAATTGCTTTTCTTTAAGGATTTTGGCTAAAGATGAGCTAGTGGCTGCACTTGAAAAATGCGTGGACATCTTGAAATCATCATCCCGTAAGCAACTAAGCAAAGTACTAAAGAAATTAGAGGACATTTTGGCCCGATTTCAGAGTTTTGAAGGTGAGTGTCTAATATAATCTCCAGGAACAAGCAGGAATGTAGTCTTCACATATAGGTATCGTCAGTACCGACGGTGCCTGCGCGGGAACGCTCCCCAGCGTCCAATAGGAAAGCTTTTGTGAGCATCCCACAGCACCTGCGTGCTGCCCCGCCTTTCCCAACTGTCCCTCTCCAGTTCTTCGTTTTCCGCAGTGACGACAGATCGCACATCCTGTCACCGCAGAAAAAAATCCCATCTATTCTTTTTTGTGGTCGCGTCTGCCATCCCTCGACACTACACTGGTACCGCTGGTTCCTTTTCTTCTAAAAAAACCCAAACAAACCCAACTTTCTTCTGGAGTCTTTCCAGTAATTTTTTCGTCAGGTGCCACGCGCCATTTTGGGCACTAGGCCCAACTTTTTCCTTCAAAATGAAAAACCCACTTTGGGTTTTAAAAAGTGTTATAAGTGTGGCGGTACCATCTCCGTCACCGACACCCATGAGTGGTGCCTCAAATGTTTAGGTCCTGACCACTCTATCTCTGAGTGTGTCGCCTGTGGGATGATGTCAAAAAGGGGCTGGTAAAACCGAGCTGCTAAACTTAGCACCCTTTTTCCCTCCGTGGCATCGACGTCTTCCAGGGCTTCGTCTTCCTCCCATGGATCTCAGGTAACTAAACATAAATCTAGCCGGTCCTCAAAGGGTAGATCTCCTTCTAGACATCGAGATGCCTCTGGCTTTGCCCTTGAGGGACTTTCACCGGCAAAATTGCCCCGGCAGGAGGCTTCGGCTTCCAAAGTATTAACGGGGCTCCAGGATGTTCTTGAGGCTTCAACCTCACAGAACTACTGGTGCCATGCTCTGGGGTACCGGCCGCTTCATCCGGTACCGATACCCAAGCATCGGCAGAGTCGATAGACCAGAAATTCTTGGCTATTGAACGCAGTCTGGCGGCTCTTCTCACGGCCTTGATGCCCCTGAAACCACTTCAGACAATTCAACCGGTACCGGCACCGACTGCATCGACATCGGCAGGTATTCTACCGGGACCCAGTTGTGTGTCTATCCGGCATCAACAAGTCAGTACCGGACCACTCCGATGCCGACTTCGATCGGTACGGGTACCATGCTTTGCATGATCACCCGGATCGGAGATACTTTGAATCCTCGGATGAGTCTGAAGACTCTGAAAGCTCTGCCGATACTAGAGTACTTCTTCCCGAGGATTCCTCTTCTCCTCAGCGTAGGATGTCTCCACCAGAGGATATGTCCTTTCAGGATTTTATCCGAGATGTGGCCCGAGGTCTTTCCATCACAGTGGCTCCTGAAAGAGCCTAGGGCAAAGGAGTTAGAAATCCTGCAATACCCTAAAGCTCCCAAGGAGGCAGCTACCTTACCTATTCATGAGATCTTGCATGATCTCATGTTAAGGATGTGGGAAACACCTCTAACCACATCTCCTCACTCTCGAAGACTCGACACCGTGTATCGAGTTCCTCCTTATCCTGGGTTTCAGAAGACTCAATTACCACACCATTCCATGCTGGTGGAATCTGCTATGAGAAGGATAAAGAGTGCAAAAAGACATGCATCTAATCCTCCAGGACGTGAGTGTAGGACTCTTGCCTTCCAGGCTTCCATGCTTTCTGCTAGGATCAGTTCCTATATCTTATATATGGGGATGTTCCTTAAGGAGGTCACAGGAGATTTAGAGCTTATGAGCCCTCTCCTTCCTGATGATAAGAGGCAAGATTACCTCGCTCTTGTCAAACATGCCGAGGATGTTTCCAAGTTTGTTAATCGTGCAGCCTTTGACTGCTTTGAGTGCTTTGACTGCTTTGAGTGCATAAGCAGAACCTCTGCCGTTGCCATAGGTGCACGTAGGATTGCATTGATAAAGCAGGCAAAGGGAGAATTTGAGAAGAAGCTTGCTGCGGAAGCAAAAACGTGAAATAAAGATTTTTTTTCAAGTAAATTCGTAACAAAAAACCTGTGAGAGAGTCAGTTGGTCCATTAGATGATAGAGGAGTTAAAGGGGCACTAAGAGGCGACAAGGTGATAGCGGAGAGACTGAATGAATTCTTTGCTTCGGTCTTTACTGAGGAAGATGTAGGGATGTTACCCATGACTGAAGTGGTATTTAAAGGTGCGGAAGAATTGAAGGAAATATCGATACATCGGGAAGATGTATTACAACTATTGGATAAACTGAAGAGTAGCAAATCACCTGGGCCAGATGGTATACATCCAAGGGTGTTGAAAGAACTGAAATATGAGATTGCAGACCTGCTATTAGTAATCTGTGAACTATCATTAAAATCATCTCTAATACCTGAAGATTGAAGGATCGCCATTGTAACACCAATTTTTAAAAAGGGTTCCAGGGGTGATCCGGGAAACTACAGACCGGTGATCCTCACGTCAGTACCGGGAAAAATGGTAGAAACCATCATAAAGAATAAAATTACTCAGCATGTAGATAGTCATGGCCTAATGGGAGACAGCCAACATGGCTTTAGACAAGGAAGATCTTGTCTTACTAATCTGTTATGTTTTTTTGAAGGAGTGAATAATCAGGTGGACAAAGGTGAGTCGGTTGATATAGTGTATCTGGACTTTCAGAAAGCCTTTGACAAGGTCCCTCATCAGAGACTTTTGGCAAAACTAAAGAGTCATGGGATAGGAGGCAGTGTACTACTGTGGATCAGGAACTGGTTAAAAGATAGAAAGCAGAGGGTTGGGCTAAATGGCCAATTTTTCCAATGGAGAAAGGTGAATAGTGGTGTACCCCAGGGATCTGTGCTGGGTCCACTGCTTTTTGACATATTCATAAATGACCTGGAAAGTGGAATAACAAGTGAGGTTATCAAATTTGCAGATGACACAAAACTATTTAAAGTTGTTAAAACCCAAGATGATTGTGGAAAATTGCATGAGGATCTTGATAAATTGGAAGACTGGGCATCAAAATGGCAGATGAAATTTAATGTGGACAAGTGCAAAGTTATGCACCTAGGGAAGAACAACCCAAACTATGGTTCCTGAGCGGTCCTCCAGTTTAGTCCTCCACATCCGGGTAGTGCACCTCCTCTTGCAGCACAGAGACTGGACCAATCAGAATCCTGCTCTCATGATGTATACTGCTGGAGCTCCCATCAGCCCCCCAGTGTGTCCAGTCTCCGTGCAGCAGGAGGACGTGTGAGCCTGGTACCAGGCTCACTTAGGGACATGGAGGCAACACTAGTTAGAATTTTTGGGGTTTCCTTTCTTAGATTCACTTGAATCTTTCAGTTGCTTTATTTAGGTAGCTATACCTCTAAAAAAAAAAAAAAAAAAAGCCGATCGAGGAGCCGAGCCTGCACGGGCCTTCTGACCCAGCCGCCGGCAGAGGTGCTGAAGGCAGTTGCTGTATTAGATCTCTCCTCCTAGACAGCACAGGGGAGAGATCTTTCATTGTCAGTCCCGTTCCTTGCTTGAAGCACTGGCTGTGCTCTGTTCACGGCTCTGGCGTGCTGATTGCTTTAGGGAGTTGTGTTTCGCAGGTCGGGACTGTAGCACAGGCATAACTACGAGGCTAGCGGCGGTCCGGCTTACAACTCTCCAGAGTCAGTAGGGTGAGTTGGTTATAGCCGGTGCAATGTATGCGCGCATCTTTATTTGTTTATTTATTTATTAAAGCAGAGCGTTTGGCACGGTGCGTTTTTTGTTTTTCCACCATTTTTTACCTTCAGCCGCCGGTGCCGGCGGCCATTTTAAAGCGCCGTTTTTTCCCACGCAACTACAACTCGCTGCTGCGATTTCTCGGTATTTTGGGGCAGTCCCGGGGTGGCGTTTCTTAGCCTCGCGGTCCTTAGATACTAGTGACTTGTTTAAAAAAAAAAAAAGTGTTTTTTTTGTTTAGTTGTTCATTGGTGGCTCCTTGGTCCTGTGAGGGACGTGTTACTATATTTCTCAATGTTTGCAAGACCACAGTGCTTTGTTTGTGGTTCTCGCAGAGGGGGCTGTATCTGAGTCAGGGATTTGCAGGGGCTGCGCTTCTGTTTCCTCTGACATAGAACAGCAAATGGAAGGCAAGGCTCTCTTAGACCCCGTCAGTCCTACTAGGCAGGCTGAGAGGGAGTCATCTCCAGGCCCTCACCCTCCCGCTTCTCCGGTGGCACCTAAGGGGCAAGGGGTTCCGATGTCCGGGGATGCGTCAGACCCTTCCTCGATGGACTTCTTCCCAGATTTTGTTCTTATTATGCATCAGGCATTTCACTTGGGCCATTTGAGCAAGCTGCCAGAGGCCGGGTCTTTTCCGTCGTCCCTCCCCTCCCGTTTAGGTGAGGAGGGCCAGCGGAATACCCCGAAGCCAGCTAAGCGGTGTCAGTACTCAATGGAACACGAGGACATAGACTGGCAGGAGCCTGAGCTGGCGGTGGAGTCAGAGGACGTCGGTGAGGAGCTGGAGGAAGGGGAGATCCCGGAGCCCGAGGATCAGGCCTGAATCATTCGAGTCTTTCGTAGGGAGGAGCTGGTTCCATTAATTACAGGGTCTCTTCAAACGCTCAATCTTGCGTCAGCGCCACCAGTTGAGGAAGAGGGGTTGGAAGATCCCCTCATTCAAGTGGTACAGGACTCTCAGGTGGTTTTTCCAGTACACAGAGTGGTGGATCAGATGATTCAAACTGAATGGGATCAACCGGAATCAGGTCTAAAGGGCATTCGAACAATGAACCGGTTATATCCGCTAGCGGACAAGGACAAGTTTAAGTCGCCGCGAGTTGACGCAGTAGTGTAGGCAGTAACCAAGAAGACAACAATTCCAGTCGAAGGGAGTGTGGCTTTGAAGGACACGCAGGACAGGAAAGTAGACGGTTTGTTAAAACAGGCTTTTGAAACCAATGCCTTGTCTCTGCAGGCCTCTATTTGTGGGGCCTGGGTGGCAAGAGCGTGTTTAAGATGGGCTCAACGGTTGGGGCAAGACGCCAACTTGGACCAGCAGAAATTGTTAGAAGTGACTCGGTTGGAGTCTGGGTCAGCTTACTTGGCGGATGTCCATTATGATTTGATTAGAACATTGGCTAATAGTATGGTTTCCTTGGTGGCGGTGAGGAGGTCCATTTGGTTGAGAAATTGGGCAGCTGACGGGTCCTCTAAGTCGCGCCTCAGTAAACTTCCCTTTAAGGGAAAATTGTTGTTTGGGGAAGATCTGGATAAGTTGGTGAAAGATTTAGGAGACTCTAAAGGTGGTAGACTACCGGAAGATAAGCCTAAGCTAAGTAGAAACTTGCCGGCCACGCAAGGGCCGTTTCGGGACTTTCGGAGGTTTCGGTCTTCCTGCCTGTGGGGTTCCCAGGGTGGTAGGTTTGGGTCTCGACCCCAAGGGTTTCGAGGTTTTCGAGGAGCAGGCAGGGGGTTTGCGCCTGCCACCTCCTCTTCTTCCTC
This sequence comes from Ichthyophis bannanicus, assembly GCA_033557465.1. NCBI lineage: Eukaryota > Metazoa > Chordata > Amphibia > Gymnophiona > Ichthyophiidae > Ichthyophis > Ichthyophis bannanicus. The sequence continues at coordinate 817,264 of JAWIIG010000033.1, read as the reverse complement.
TTCCTTTACTCGCAAGCCACAATGAAGCGAGGCGGGCCCCGGAGGGAAGTCAGGTTATCGGGGGTCGCCTTCGGAGCTTCCTTCCTTCCTGGGCCCAAATAACCTCAGATCAGTGGGTGCTAGAGGTCATCCGAGAGGGATATGCACTGGAGTTTGCCTGTACCCTTCGGGATTCCTTCGTTCTTTCTCCCAGCAAAGGACAGCACAAGGAACTAGCGATTCGCTTAACGTTAGATCGACTCATAACCTTAGGAGCGATAGTCCCCGTTCCGCCTTCCGAGCGCGGCCTGGGTCGTTACTTCATTTATTTCGTGGTGCCAAAGAAAGACGGATCGCTCCGTCCTATTCTAGATCTCAAGGGCGTCAGTCATTGTCTCTGGGTGCCACATTTCCATATGGAAACCTTGAGGTCCGTCATCGTGGCGGTGCGTCAAGGGGAGTTCCTAACTTCTCTGGATCTCTCCGAGGCATATTTGCACATTCCGATCAGGTCGGTGCATCAACATTTTCTTCGGTTCGCGTTCCCGTGGGGGCACTTCCAATTTCAAGCTTTACCCTTCGGGTTGGCGATGGCGCCGCATACCTTCACCAAGATCATGGTGGTGGTAGCGGCTGCATTGCGAAAGGAAGGCGTGTTGGTCCACCCTTATCTAGACAATTGGTTGATTCGGGCGAAGTCCAAGGAGGAGAGCTTGCAGGCCACGGGAAAAGTAGTTGCACTGTTGCAGTCTCTCGGCTGGGTGATCAATGCAAAGAAAAGTCAGTTAGTACCGTCACAATCCCTCGAGTACCTCGGAGTTCAGTTCGACACGGCGAGAGGTTTGGTGTGCTTACCGGCTCGGCGTGTGCAGGCCTTGCGAGGTCTGGTGCGCACGTTCCTCGGGATGCCCGCTCCATCCGCTTGGTGGTACCTGCAGTTGTTGGGAACAATGGCGGCAACTCTGGATGTGGTTCCCTGGGCCAGGTTTCACATGCGTCCGCTTCAGAGGGCCCTGTTGCGTCGCTGGTCGAACCAGTCGGATTCGTTGAACAAGGGTTGCCTTGTCCGAGCCGCGTTCGTCGGGCTCTGCAGTGGTGGATGTGCTCGCGGATGTTGCGAGCGGGTCTGCCTTTGGAGCAGCCGGTTTGGGTTCCGTTAATAACGGATGCAAGTCTAACGGGTTGGGGAGCCCACTGCAAAGGTTGGTACGCGCAGGGGACGTGGTCAGCCCACGAAGCCTCCTGGTCGATCAACCAGCTCGAGCTTCGAGCGGTGCGAAGGGCGCTGGAGGCCTTCGAGTCGGTGCTGAGGGGGCGAGCGGTCCGAGTCCTATCAGACAATTCGGCAACGGTGGCGTACATCAATCGACAAAGCGGCACAGGAAGCGTAGCCTTAGAGGATGAGGCAGAGGCGTTGTTCCAGTGGGTGGAGCTCAGTCTGCCAGTTATTTTGGCAGCTCATATCGTGGGAAAAGACAATGTGATGGCGGATTTTCTCAGCAGAGTGCAGGTGGATCCCATGGAGTGGGAGCTGCACCCGCAGATATACGCGCAGATAGCTTGCCGCTGGGGCCCTCCAATTATGGACCTCATGGTGACCTTTCAGTCAGCAAAGGCAGGTCGATTCTTCAGCAGACGGAGGGAACGCATGTCCGAAGGTATCGACGCCCTGATTCAGCCATGGCCGGAGGTCGGTCTTCTCTATATCTTCCCGCCGTGGGCGTTAATCGGCCAGGTCATCCAGCGCATCGAGGCGCATCGCGGTCAGGTTCTACTAGTGGCTCCGGATTGGCCCAGGCGACCCTGGTATGCAGATCTGGTATGGTTGATCGACGGGGTACCGTGGAGGCTTCCTGCCTTGCCGGACCTGCTGTTTCAGGGGCCTCTGCGGCTGCCTCAGGTGGCTCGATTCTCGCTTACGGTTTGGCCATTGAGAGGGCTCGGTTGAAGAAAAAGGGTTATTCATCAGTGGTCATTGCCACTCTGCTACGGGCTCGCAAATCGTCCACCTCGCTCGCGTACGTGCGGGTTTGGAGAATTTTTGAAGACTGGTGTTCGCGACGTAGGGTTCGCGCGGCGACGGCTCCTGTTTCCATGATTCTCAGTTTCTTGCAGGACGGCTTTGACAAAGGTCTAGCCGCCAGTTCCCTAAAAGTGCAGTTGGCGGCTCTCGCGTGCTACAGGGGCAAAGTGCTAGGGGTTCCTCTGGGGGCGCACGTGGACATACGGTGTTTTCTCAAGGCGGTATTCAGGCTGCGACCGTCGTGCAGAGTTGCTATTCCCCCATGGGATTTGAATCTGGTGTTGCAAGCCTTGGCTCGACCGCCCTTTGAACCTCTTCGACGAGCGTCCGTGAAAGATCTGACTCTGAAGACAGTTTTTCTAGTGGCCATCTGTTCGGCACGGCGCATTTCGGAGTTGCAGGCGCTTTCGTGTAAGGAACCATTCTTATCTTTTTCTAGAGAGAGAGTGGTCTTGAGGCCAGTACCTTCCTTTCTCCCCAAGGTGGTTTCTCCTTTTCATTTGAATCAGTCCGTTTTCCTACCGGTGTTTCATTCTGACACGGCAGGTGACTCAGATGGCGGATTGCATCGTTTGGATGTGCGACGGGTGCTGCGTCGATACTTAAAAGTCTCAGAGGCGTTCCGCAAGATGGATCGATTGTTTGTGCTCTTTGGCGGAGTACGGAAAGGTGAAGCAGCGGCAAAGTCGTCTATTTCTAGGTGGATTAAGGAGGCGATTGCTTCGGCGTATATTGTGCAAGGGCGGGCGGTTCCGTTGGGGTTACGGGCCCACTCTACTAGAGCGCAAGCGACGTCGTGGGCGGAGTATAGTCTGGTTCCGCCAGTAGAAATTTGCAGAGTGGCTACTTGGTCTTCTCTCCATGCTTTCAGCAGGCACTACCGGTTAGACATGTTGGCCGCTCAAGATTCTTGTTTTGGTTCGGCGGTATTGCGCGCCGGTTGGCAAGGTCCCACCCCCATTCATAACTGCTCTGCTACATCCCGGATGTGGAGGACTAAACTGGAGGACCGCTCAGGAAATAGAAATTACACTTACCTGGTAATTGTAGTTCCTGGAGGGTCCAGTTTAGTCCTCCTTCCCTCCCAACAGACAATTTTTTCGGTTCGGCGCGCTTAATGCAGGGAGAGGGAGAGTCATTTAAGCAATTTTAGGGGAGCTCTTGTGGTAGGGGTTTCTAGGCTTTCTCTCTTCTTTCTGTGGGAGATCAGTTCTTTCTTTTTGTGCCTGTGGCTGCAAGTTGCGTCAGATAAGCGGCAGAGGCAATGTGCAGAGTTTTTTGGCTTCCTCGTTTGGGGAGGGGGTCTGATTAACTGTAAGGGGAGTTAGTTATGATAAGGTTAAACATTTATACTTGTTTCATGTGTTGCTTCTTTAAGTCTGCTTTGTTAATAGTTCACTGGGGGGCTGATGGGAGCTCCAGCAGCATACATCATGAGAGCAGGATTCTGATTGGTCCAGTCTCCGTGCTGCAGGAGGAGGTGCACTACCCGGATGTGGAGGACTAAACTGGACCCTCCAGGAACTACAATTACCAGGTAAGTGTAATTTCTATTTACACAATGCAAGGTTCCACATTAGGAACCACCACCCAGGAAAAAGATTTAGGCGTCATTGTGGATAACATGTTAAAACCCTCGGCCCAGTGTGCAGCGGCAGCCAAGAGAGCAAATAGAATGCTAGGTATCATAAAGAAAGGAATGGAAAATAAAACAAAAGATATTATAATGCCTCTATATCGTTCCATGGTGAGACCACACCTTGAATATTGTGTGCAATTCTGGTCGCCGTATCTTAAAAAGGATATAGCGTTATTAGAAAAGGTTCAGAGAAGAGCCACCAAAATGGTAAAGGGGATGGAAGGATACTCCTATGAAGAAAGGCTAAAAAGGTTAGGGTTCTTTAACCTGGAAAAGAGATGGCTGAGGGGAGATATGATAGAAGTCTATAAATTAATGAACGGAGTGGAACGGGTAAACGTAGATCGATTGTTTACGTTATCAGAATATAGAAAGACTAGGGGACATGCAATGAAGCTACAGGGTAAACTATTTAAGACTAATAAAAGAAAATATTTTTTCACTCAACGTATAATCAAACTCTGGAATTTCTTACCGGAGGATGGTAGTAAAGGCTGTTAGTGTAGCTGGGTTTAAAAACGTTTTGGACAAGTTCCTGGAGGAAAGGTCCATAAACCATTATTCCTATTCGTCTCTCCGGGCCAGTCCAGGAATGTAGGGTGGTCAATCCCTTCCAGCAGCTCTGAGGACTGGAACACTGAAAAAAAACTCTTTGCTGACAGATCCTGTAGCTCCCCCTGGTGTCAGAGAGAGTCAGTCTTTCAGTCCTCAGCAACGGAGGAAGATGTATGGCTGACAGGCTCCTCAGAGAGACTAATAGGAGCGGCGGGGTGCTTTACAACGGAGTTAAATAAAATAGGGCATCATTTGAAGAGGTTGCAGCCCTTCAAAGCGCTGACTATTTGGCTCTAGCAGGGCAGATCAGCTCAGTGCTATTTCCTTGTTTTTGCTTATCAAAAAAAAAAAAAAAGAAAGAAACAAAGCCCGACGAAGAAAGCGAGTAAAAACCCTCAGGCACCTAATCGGTGCGATTTAGATCATCCTGCCGCTTGGACATTACTAGCTTTGAGGGTTTGGGGAACGGTCTGGGAGCCCCGGATCTCTCTTCCCTGTCTCTGTGGGCTGCTGTTCCGGTTTCCCGCTGGCTGCGGTGCGGTGGATCCTGGCAGCTTCACCTCTCGCTGGAGTTTCAGGTAGGAGAGGGTTGGTAGCTAGTGGTTTTTAGTTTAAATTGCTTTTTGGAGTCGGGATTGGACTCGTTGGGTAAGCACGTTGCCCGTCGCGTTTAGTTTGTTGTTTTTCTTTTTCATCACGTTTCACGGAGATCGCGGCGGTTCGCTTCCGTTTCAGCTTTGCCTTCTGTGCCTCCCTGGGGTCGATTCTCTATTGTAGCTGCCCGTTTTCTGTCATGGAAGCTCCTAAGAGATCTGCAGAGGAGGGTTTAGTTTGCCCTCAGGCCCTTTCAGATCGAGCGGGAACGGCAGCCATTTTATCTCAGCCGTGCTCAGTTCCCGCGCTGCCGTTGAAGCCGGCAAAGCGCAAATCAAAGAAACGCTCAGCTCCTTCTGCTGATGGAGAGATTCAGCAATCTTTTTCAGAGGGGCAAGGATCTTTAGAGTCCTTTCTTTCCCCGGAGTTTATATTAGCGCTCCATCAGGCTTTTCTGGTTAAGAAATCTCAGACAGCGAGCCCCCCCTCGACTGATATCAGGGCAGGGGTGAGCAAGCGTGAGCACTCAGAAACTGACCATAAGGAGGGGGTCTCCTCTTTGTTTTTAGGTGTGGAGGCTCCCTTGCTGGAAACCAGTCCTCTGGGTGAGGGGTCTCAGTTGCCAGAGGAGGCAGAGGTGGTTTCAGAGGCTGGAGTAGAAGTGTGGCCAGAGGAATTGGAAGAGGGGGAGTTAGGGCCTGGCGAGGACCCTAATGTGTTCTGTGTTTTTCGAAAAGAGGAGCTAGGGGCCTTAATTGCACATTCTCTGGCGGCGTTAAATATGGTACTCCCTAAGGTTCAGCAAGAGCCCTTAGAAGATCCCTTATTGCAGGGTTTCAAGTCTGAGCAGCGCTGTTTCCCCATTCACAGGGTTATTAAACAGATGATTGATTCAGAATGGGAGTGTCCGGAAGCCTCTTTGAGGGGCAGTCGCACGCTGGCTAGGTTGTACCCCGTTCCCCAAGAGGAGAAGGAATTATTGCGCATGCCTTAGGTGGATGCCCTAGTGGCTGCGGTTACCAAAAAGACCACCATCCCAGTGGAGGGGGGTACAGCTCTCAAGGATTTTCAGGATCGCCGTTTGGAAGCGCTACTAAAACAAGCTTTCGATTCCAGTGCCTTGGTGTTTCAAGCGTCGGTGTGTGGAGCGTATGTGTCTCGAGCTTCTATACGCTGGCTTCCAGGGGAGACAGCGCTGGGAAGGAGACGGAGTCCGCGGCAGAAGGAGCAAAGCTGGAGTCGGCTGCGGCTTACCTGGCAGATGCCTTTTATGATTTGGTGAGGATTTCGGCGAAGTCGATGGCGTCGGTAATTGCGGCTAGACTTTTCTGTGGTTGCAAAACTTGGCGGCAGATGCTTCGTCGAAGGCTCGTCTCAGTAAGCTTCCCTATAAGGGCAAGCTACTTTTTGGAGAAGCTTTGGAAAAGATTGTGAAGGATTTGGGGGATTCTAAAGGGGGTCGTCTCCCTGAAGATCGTCCACGAGCGTCTAAAATGGCTCCGGGTCAGAGAGGACAGGGGCGAGACTTTCGCAGGTTCCGGGGTTCCCGGTTTACGCCCTATCATCGGGGCCGTTTTGTACATAGGGGACAGTCCTTTCGAGGAGCCAGAGGATTTAATAGGAGCTACTTTAACACTCAGCAGTCCGTGCCCAAAAAGCCGCAATGAAGGGGCGCTGGTCCAGGTGGAGATCCCTGTGGGAGGTCGTTTGTAGGGGTTCCTCTCTGCCTGGACCGCTATCACTACAGACCAGTGGGTGCTCGAAATTATCCGAGAGGATTATGCTCTGGAGTTTGCTCACCCACTGGTAGAGACTTTTGTAGTGTTTCCGTGCGTTTCCCCTTCAAAAAGAGCGGCAGTCAACGACACCTTGTTGCGCTTGTTACGCCTTCAAGCAATAGTTCCAGTTCCCGCAGACCAGTGCGGCTTAGGTCGATACTCGATTTATTTCGTGGTTCCCAAGAAATAAGGCTCTTTTCGACCGATTCTAGATCTCAAGCACGTCAACCGTTGTTTGAGGGTGCCTTATTTCAGGATGGAAACCTTAAGATCCGTCATCCAGTCGGTGAAGCCGGGGGGAAGTTCTCTCGTCCATAGATTTGACGGAAGCGTATTTGCATATTCCCATCCGATCAGAGCACCAGAAGTTCCTTCAATTTGCGGTGCCCATGGGTCATTTTCAGTTCCGGGCGCTGCCGTTTGGGCTAGCTACGGCACCTCGGACATTCACCAAGGTGATGGTAGTGGCGGCGGCGGCGCTTCGGAAGGAAGGGATTCAGGTTCATCCTTACCTCGATGATTGGTTGATTCGAGCTCCGTCAGAAGCGGAGTCCCGTGCAGCGACGTCTCGGGTAGTGGCATTCCTCGAGCAGCTTGGTTGGGTCATAAATCGGTCAAAGAGTCATCTCGATCAAGTGAAGAGGCTAACTTATCTGTGCGCTTTCTTCGATACAGAGGTCGGCTTGGTTTTCCTGCCGGCGGAAAGGGTGCAAAAACTGAGGTCCCAGGTTACGGATTTCCTGCACGTGCCGGCACCGATTGCGTGGAAGTATTTGCAGGTGTTAGGTTTGATGGCTGCGGCTTTGGACCTCGTTCCGTGGGCCAGGGCACATATGCGGCCGCTTCAGCAAGCGCTGCTGTCCAGATGGTCGCCGCAGGATCATCCTCTCTCCCAGCGGTTGCCGTGTCCGGGGGAGGTGCGGTTCAGTCTGCGGTGGTGGTTGGTTCTGGCTCATCTTCAGGTGGGAGTTCCCTTAACAGTTCCAGACTGGGTTTTGCTAACAACGGATGCCAGTCTGTCCGGTTGGGGAGCACACTGTATGGGCCAGATAACGCAAGGCGCCTGGTCGGCGGAGGAGAGTCTTTGGTCGATCAATCGGTTAGAACTCAGAGCGGTACGGTTAGCCCTCGTGCAGTTTGGCGATCGGCTTCGCGGCCGCGTGGTGCGTGTGTTCTCAGACAACTTGGTGACAGTGGCTTACATCAACAAGCAGGGAGGCACAGGCAGTGCCTGGCTTCTGGAGGAGAGTCAACAGCTGTTTCAATGGGCGGAAGCGCACCTCTTGGCGATTTCGGCGGCGCATGTGGCCGGAAAGGACAACATTCAGGCAGACTACCTCAGTCGGCATGCATTGGACCCCGGAGAGTGGGAACTGAACTGCGCAGTGTTTCACGAGATCACAGAGCAGTGGGGCCTGCCGGTGCTGGATCTCATGGCTACTCAGGCGAATGCCAAGGCAGCTCAGTTTTACAGCAGGCGCAGGGAACATATGTCGGAAGGGCTCGATGGGCTGGTACAGCCTTGGCCGTCGGGTCAGCTCGTGTATGTGTTCCCTCCGTGGTCGCTAATAGGACAGATCATCCAGCGGATAGCGGGGTACAACGGTACGGTGATCCTCATAGCTCCAGACTGGCCCCGGCGTCCGTGGTATGCAGATCTGGTGAGGCTACTAGTGGCTCCTCCGTGGCGGTTGCCGTCTCGGATGAATCTGTTGTTTCAAGGCCCCGTCTTAATGCCACAGGTGGATCGGTTCTTGCTTACGGCTTGGCTCTTGAAAGGGCAAGGTTGCGGCGCAGGGGTTACTCGCCGTCGGTGATAGCCACCTTGTTGAGGTCTCGGAAGCCGTCTACCTCCTTGGCGTATGTTCGCGTATGGCGTATTTTTGAAGCGTGGTGTGCGGAGAGAAAGCTTAGGCCTTCCGGCGTACAGTTGCCAGACATTTTACAGTTCTTGCAGGGAGGTTTAGAGAAGGGTCTAGCCCTGAATACCCTAAGGGTACAGCTAGCGGCGCTTGCCTGTTATAGAGGAAAGGTGAAAGGTCTGTCGCTTTCCTCCCATCCGGATGTGCGGCGGTTTCTGAGAGCAGCCAGCATCATTCGGCCCCCGCTTCGGCAGATAGAACCGCCTTGGAACCTGAATTTAGTGTTGGAAGCCTTGACGGAACCGCTGTTTGAGTCCAGAGCGGCGGACAATCTACGGGAGCTCTCCTGGAAGACAGCTTTCTTGGTAGCCTTGTGTTCCGCTCGCAGGGTGTCGGATCTGCAGGCGCTGTCGTGCAGGGAGCCGTATCTTCATTTTTCGGCGGAGAAGGTAGTGTTGCGACCGGTACCATGCTTTCTGCCTAAAGTGGTTTCTAGTTTTCACATGAATCAGGCCGTTTTCCTGCCTACGTTTCGCCCTCGAGAAGGGGCCAAGCAGGATCAGTCGCTGAAGAAGTTGGATTTGGGGCGCGTGTTGCGGAAGTATCTCAGAGTAACAGAGCCGTTTAGGAGATCGGACAGGCTATTCGTACTTTTTGGAGGGCCAGCTAAGGGCAAGGCAGCGACCAAGGCTTCGATCGCTCGGTGGGTGAAGCATGCCATCCGGGCGGCTTACGAGGCCAAAGGTGTACAGGCTTCCGTAGGAATCAGAGCTCACTCGACTAGGGGGCAGGCTGCGTCGTGGGCGGAGTCGGCCTTAGTTCCGCCGGTGGACATCTGTAGAGCGGCAGCTTGGTGGTCTTTGCATACGTTTGCTAGACATTATCGGTTGGATGTCCAGGCGCAGGGAGATGCCAGTGTGGGGGCCTCGGCTATTGTAGCAGGGCTCGCAGGGCCCTCCTGGGGTTGAGTACTGCTTTGGTACTGCCCTACATTCCTGGACTGGCCCGGAGAGACGAATAGGAAGGAGAAATTAGGCCTTACCTGCTAATTGTCTTTCCTTGAGTTCTCTCCGGGCCAGTCTAGGACCCTCCCTCTTTTTGTGCTGCGAGAGTTAAAGCTGTTATGATCCTCGGCCAGAAGATTTTCGTTTGAGGTTACTATGCCGGTGACCAAAGCTGGGGATTTTTGCAGGAGAGATTCTGCGGGCTTTTTAGTGCTCGGTGGCAGAGTTGTTCTCCCAGAGGGGACTGCTTCCTTAGTCGAAGGTAGTTAACATAAAAAAAAAAATTAAAAATTTGAGAGGAATGAAGTGTTAGTTTAGTGCTTTAGTTCCACTGCTTTGTTACCATAAGACTGACTCTCTCTGACACCAGGGGGAGCTACAGGACCTGTCAGCAAAGTGTTTTTTTCAGTGTTTCAGTCCTCAGAGCTGCTGGAAGGGATTGACCACCCTACATTCTTGGACTGGCCCGGAGAGAACTCAAGGAAAGACAATTAGCAGGTAAGGCCTAATTTCTCCTTAAGAAGAGACCCAGGATATCAGTGCTTGACCCAGTACAAGCATTGCGGAACCTGTGTCTTTTGGGGAAACTGCTAGGTACGTATGACCTAGATTGGCCACTGTTAGAAACAGGATATTGGGCTTGATGGACCTTGGTCTGACCTAGTATGGCATATCTTATGTTCTTATCTATTGCCTGGTTCCAGGCATCTGACTGGGAAATTTGGGTACAGGATAAATTAGGAAATATTCCTTGCACAGGAGAGAATCTCTTTGGCAAGAATTAGCAGGAAAAAGCTAATGAGATAGATGCTGACAATATCACTTTGGATAGATTATCTAAATCTACAGCTGATCCTGCAAGGAAAAAATCCTATAAGAAACCATTCTTCAGTAAGAAGAAGTAGTTTTATTCCTCCTGTACCCAGCAGGGGCATCGTTTAGGTCAGTCTGCCCAAAAGGGACAGCAGCAACAACCTAGGCAAAGAAAGATAAAAGCAGCTAAGCCTCAACCGGCTCAGCAGACTCAGCCTCCACAGGGGCTTTGACTCCTATCTAGAGATCCTGGCCCTGAACGGCCCAGAACCATCCACCATTCCAGGAAGGTTATGTCATTTTGCCCCCAGATAGGGTCAGATAACAGCAGAAAGTTGGACTCTGTCTATTGTAAGAGAGGGGTACAAGCTTCATTTCCTGAACATGCCCCCTCCTACAATGGTAAGACAGTTCAATTCTCAGACCTCTCTCAACGACCAGTTAGGTCAAGAGGTCACTGTGCTCCTTACTCAAGGGACAATAGAAGAGGTACCCATTCCCCAGCGGGGTACAGGGTTTTATTCCCCCTATTTCCTTATTCCAAAGAAAACAGGAGGACACAGACCCATTTTAGACCTCAGAGAATTGAACAAATTTCTGTTCAAAGAGAAGTTCAAAATGATTTCTCTAGGAACTCTGCTGCCATACCTTCAGAGTCAGGATTGGCTTTGTTCTCTAGATCTCAAGGATGCGTACACTCATGTTCTCATCCATCCAACTCACCGAAAGTTCCTTCGCTTTCTGTTTCAAGGGAAGCACTACCAATACAGAGTTCTTCCCTTTGGCCTGGCATCTGCACCAAGGGCGTTCACAAAATGCATGGCTGTGGTGGCAGCGTTTCTCCGCACCCTAGGAATATTCGTCTTCCCTTACTTAGACGACTGGCTCATTCGAGCCTCTTCAGAGCCAGAGGCCAGAGTCGCTCTCTCTCGCACAATACGCATCCTTCAGTATTTGGGACTTGTCATAAACTTCCCGAAATCCAACCTTGCTCCCACTCAATCCCTAGAGTTTATAGGAGCTCTTCTGGATACCAGACAGACAAGGGCCTACCTTCCACAGACCCGCTGCCTTCGCATTGTGCAGTTAGCTTCCCAAGCAGTGCTAAAACCTCACCTCACTGCTCGGGAAATGTTACAGTTGCTAGGCCACATGGCATCCACCGTGCATGTGGTTCCTTATGCTCGCCTCCATATGAGGGCAGCCCAGTGGACTTTATCCACTCACTGGACTCAGGCATCAGGTTGCCTGTCAGACAAAATAGCAAACTCAGATCGCCTTATTTTGTCCCTCCAATGGTGGCAATCACCCCAAAACCTTTTGGTGGGGTCTCCTTTTCAGCAACCCCCACCCCAGGCCACTCTAAGAACAGATGCTTCACAGGTGGATTGGGGAGCCCACCTGCAAGGCCTTTCTACCCAGGGTACCTGGACTCCACAGGAGGCCTATCTACACATCAATCTCCTAGAACTCAGAGCAATTTTCCTTGCTCTTCAAGTATTCTACACCCAGCTCAGCTACAAGACAGTCCTAATTCAAATGGACAATCAAGTAGCTATGTTCTATGTGAACAAGCAGCGCAGAACAGGCTCTCTGTTGCTCTACAACGAAGCTTTGCGACTATGGGCCCTCGCCAGAGAGCATCAGATTCATCTCCTTGCGGTGTATCTTCTAGGCATTCAAAACTCTTGGGCAGACAGACTCAGTCGAGTTCTGCTTCCACATGAATGGTCTCTCCATGCAGACCAGGTGGCCAAAATTTTTCAAATTTGGGGAACCCCGGACATAGACCTTTTTGCAAGTCTGCTGAATGCCAAACTTCTCCGGTTCTGTTCCAGAATTCTGGCTCGGGGTTGTCAGGCCAGGGATGCTTTCCTCCTCTGTTTGGGTCAGGACTTCCTATATGTCTTTCCACCCATTCCCCTAATTCGCAAAACCCTGTTAAAGCTTCAGAGAGACAGAGGTCATATGATTCTCTAGCTCCACGTTGGCTACGGCAAATGTGGTACCCTCTGCTCCTACATCTCTCTCAAGCTCCACCTTAGGATCTGCTCCAAATCTCCTTTATCAGGAGGATGGGATGCTGTGGCATCCCAATCCCCAGTCTCTGCATCTCAGGGCCTGGTTGCTGAAAGCCTAGAACTCCACGGTCTTAACCTTTCTCAGCAGGTAAAGGATATCCTTTATGCTTCCAGGAAGCCTTCCACAAGACGCTCTTATGCATTTAAGTGTTAAAGGTTTACCATATGGTGCTCGCAGAAGGGTCTTAACCCTCTTGCGATACCTCTGGAATCATTACAAGAGATGCTGATCTCCCCTGTAAACAATCTATTCGCTACCTAGGGATTACTCTGGATCAGCATTTTGAATTTAAGGAACACATTCGGAACGTCACAAAGGCTGTCTACAATAAAATAAGAACGCTAAGACAACTCAGACCCATGCTACCTCACAACAACTTCCGGACCATTTTCCAGGCCCTCACACTACCTCATTTTGATTATGCTAATGTCATCTTATACGGTCTCCCTAAAAACACCATTAATCCTCTACAACTGGCGATGAATGCGGCTGCAAGGGTGCTTTGTGGTCTTTCAAGATCAGACCATATCACCCCGACTCTCATGGAACTACACTGGCTACCAATTCATTGCAGGATAACCTATAAAATCCTCATCATCACTTTCAAGATTATCAACAACCTTGCCCCCACGTCTCTTAACGACCTCATCTCCCTCACCCCAAACACAGAGAGAGAAGGATAACAACGGACAACACCCTGATTATCCCCAAGGAGTCCATCAAATGTACCCAATCAACCAAGAAAAGGACCTTCGCCTTCTATGCACCTAAATGCTGGAATGACCTCACACCTGAAATAAGAGCGATTAAAGACCTCTCTCAATTTCGTAAGGCAATCAAGCACCACATCTTCCTGATCCATTTTGCACAGACTTCCAATCCTCATCGGACCATCAGCCCTCCTAAACCGACAAACTCTCACTCTTCTCCCCAATTCCCTCACAAGTAATTTCTGCCTCAAGTTCTTTTATGCCCTATCTTATCTTATTCCAACCATAGTCTGCCTGTGAATACTAAAGAACCCAATATGTTTATACATAGCTCAGTTTTTACACTGTTTTTTGTATATAGTTTTACTGTGTGTACATAGTTATAGTTTTATTACCCCTTTTCCAAGTTTAAGTTACCTGTTATAATGTAAGCACACCAGTGTTTTCTGATTGTGCAGTTCTGTTACTTGTAAACCGCACTGAAAACAAATAGCGCGGTATATAAAAGATGTTAAATAAATAAATAAAATAAATTACTGGAGTATCTCTTTCATTTATCAAATGCAGGGCTTAAGACCAATTCAGTGAGAGTTCATTTGAGTGCTATTGCAGCTTCTTTCAAGCCTCTAAATGGACAACCTATTTCCTCTCATCTTCTCATAGCGAGATTTATGAGAGGCCTTCTTTTAACTAAGCCTCCCATTAAGCCACCACCGGTTGGCATGGGACTTAAATCTGGTTCTTGGTCAGCTCATGAAACCGCCTTTTGAACCATTAGCCACTATCTCTTTGAAATGCCTTTCCTGGAAGGTCATCTTTCTTATTGCCATCACATCAGCATGTCGCATCAGTGAATTGCAAGCATTGGTGGCTGATCCTCCTTATACAAGGTTCCATCATGATAAGGTAGTCCTTAGGACTCATCCACACTTTATGCCAAAGGTGGTGTCACCTTTTCATTTAAACCAAGCGGTTTACCTTCCTGTATTCTTCCCAAGGCCTCACGCCTCAAATGCAGAAAGGAATCTTCATACTTTGGACTGCAAAAGGGTTTTGGCCATTTACCTGCAAAGGACACAGCAACATAGAAAGTCCTCTCAGCTCTTTATTGCTTTTGATCCTAGTCATTTAGGACTTCCAGTCTCCAAAAGAACACTGTCCAGCTGGTTTGCAGTGTATATCTTTTGCCTATGAGAGTAAAAACCTTCCTCTTGAAGGCCATGTCACAGCTTACAATGTGAGAGCCATGGCAGCTTCTATGGCTCATCTTCACTCTGTGTCTATTGACGACATCTGTCGAGCAGCTACTTGGGCTTCGGTTCATACCTTCACAGCCCATTACTGCTTAGACAAGGACTCCCACTGGGATGCCTTGTTTGATCAGGCTGTTCAACACCTGTTCCATACTAAATCAACTCCTACCCACCATCCCTGGTAGGATGCCAGAGATCCATGGAGGGAAGTGGAGCCTTTTTACAAGGGTACACAACTTCTGGGGCTTTCTCCCTGGCATCTGCAGCTAGGCAGTCCCCATATGTGAAGACTACATTCCTGCTTGTTCCTGGAGATAGCATAGTTACTCACCTGTAACAGGTGATCTCCGGGAACAGCAGGAATTTAGTCTTCACAACCCACCCACCTCCCCTAGGATTTGTATCTCTCTATCTCTTTCTCTTTCCCTCTCTCTCTTTGTCTCAGCTTTAAACTCAACTGGAGAGGGACAGTTGGGAAAGGCGGGAAGGCAGCACGCAGGCGCTGTGGGATGCTCCCAAAAGCTTTCCTATTGGACGCTGGGGAGCGTCCCCGCGCAGGCTCCGTCGGTACCAATGATACCCATATGTGAAGACTAAATTCCTGCTGTTCGCAGAGATCACCTGTTACAGGTGAGCAACTATGCTTTATCTGCATGTCTAACAACCAGAAACTCCTCTACAAGTAGTACTATGAAATGAGTTTTGCACCAGATGTCTTTATGGGTAGCTCATATTTTGTGTTTATGGATCTGGACTTTGTACTCTATGAATTCCATTGGAATCTCATCCATCCTACTCTCTCTCTGTCCTTTTCTCTTCTTTTTAACATCTTTGTTAGTGATTTTGCAGTTGGGCTTTTGGGTAAGATTTGCCTCTTTGCAGATGATACCAAAATCTGCAATAGAGTAGACATCCAGGAAGGTGTAGATAACAAGAGGAGGGATCTAGCTAAGCTTAAAGAATGGTCTAGAATTTGTCAGCTGAGATTTAATGTTAAAAAATGCAAGGTCATGTATTTGGGCTGCAGCAATCCGAGGGAGTGATAAAGTATAGGGGGTGAAGTACTTCTGCTCACAAAAGAAGAGCGGGACCTAGGTGTGATTGTGTCTGATGATCTTAAAGTAGCTAAACAGGTAGAAAAGGCAATAGCAAAAGCTAGAAGGATGCTTGCGTGCATAGGGAGAGGAATGGCCAGCAGAAGAAAGGAGGTGATAGTGCCTCTGTATAAGTCTTTGGTGTGACCTCATTTGGAGTATTGTGTGCAAGGAGACTGCACATTCAAAAAGATATAAACAGGTTGAAGTTGGTACAGAGGGTGGCTACTTAAATGGTTAGTGGTTATCATTATAAAGCATATGAGGACAGACTTAAGGATCTTAATATGTACACCTTAGAGGAAAGGCGGGATAGAGGTGATATGATTGAGACATTTAAATACCTCCGTGGCATAAATGCAGAGGAGGACAGCCTCTTTCGATTGAAAGCAAGCTCTGCTACGAGAGGACATAGGATGAGGGTGAAAGGGGATAGAGTCAGGAGTAATATGAGGAAATATTTTTTTAGAGAGAGAGAGGTAGATCCGTGGAATAGTCCTCCAGTGGAGATGGCAGATATGAGGATAGTGTCTGAATTCAAAAAGGCATGGGACAAACACAGAGGATCTCTAAAGGAAAAAGGGGACTGTTGTAGTGGTTGATATGGAAGGGCAGACTAGATAGGCCATGTGGTATTTTTCTGCCATCATGTTTCTATGTTAAACATCCCCCACCGCCCCTCCCCAGTTATACCAGGAGCTTATACAGACAGTATTTATTCCACAGAAAATAAGCAGAAATCTAATTAGCAATTTGCTAAGCATAGCAGTTCAACCTGCAGTAGATAAAATGAGATAGTAACACCCTTGGAGACACTATTCCCACATAAACCATACAACCCCTCGGGTATGCATAGTTTAACCCACATAGCCATGTTTGAGCTAATGTTAATTACTGTGCAAGTTCTTGTACCCCTTTGATGTTAAAGTAACCACTGTTCCACTTAACGTTCTCTGTATTACATTATCTTCTATGTAAACTGTTTTGACTAGTAGAAAAACAATATAAAAAAAGATATTAGATAAATAAATAAATAAATGGCAGCAGATAAAAGACCAGTAAGATCCATCCAGTCTGCCCAGTGTGGTGGTAGAATGCTGCCTGTTGCTCCATGCTAGTCACCCCCTAGATTTTTATTTATTTATTTATTTAACAGTATTTCTAAACCGCCTTATCTTAAAAATCAAGGTGGTATCACGGCAAACAATCAGGTCAGGTGAGTGTGTTATACATGCAGTGGGGGGAAATTGAGTGTGTGTCGTGTTGTGTGTTAGATTGGTATGAGCTATTTACAGAGTGGGCTATATACAGAGGTGCAAAAACAAATTCCATGCATACATTGGTTAGGCGGGATCATGCGCTGTTGTTCATTCTCTGAAGTTATGTGATGTGTCCATAGTGTTCTATGAACAGTATGGTTTTTAGCTGTTTTCTGAAGTCTTTTAGGTCTGTAGCGGCCCTCAAGTCGTCCGGGAGTTTGTTCCATATTGTTGGAGCGGCCATTGAGAGTGCTCTGTCTGTTGTGTCCTTGCGTGTGTGTTTGTATTCACTGGGGGTGCTGACTCTGTTGTGGGTTTGTTTTCTTCTGGGACGCGTACTGATGTCTGATTGTATGAGTGTGTGTAGGCTGTTGGCTGATGTGTGGTGGTTGATCTTGAATATGTTTATGATAGTTTTGTATTTGATGCGTGCACCGATTGGAAGCCAGTGTAAGTCTTTTAAGGTGGGTGTGATGTGCTCCTGTCTTGCCGTTCCTGTTATGATTCGTGCAGCAGTGTTTTGTGCTAGTTGTAGAGGTTTGAGGGCTTGTTTCGGTAGGCCGAGGTATATCGGATTGCAGAAGTCCAGTAGTGGGGTTATCAGTGCTTGACAGACGGTACGGAAGTGTTCCGGGGCAAGGAGCGGCTTTAGTCTCCTGATGATTCGCATCTTGTAGTAGGCTTTTTGGGTTGTTTTGTCTATGTGTGGTTTGAGATTGAGTTTATTGTCCAGAGTAACTCCGAGGTATCTCACTTCTGATCTTATTGGTATAGTGGTGCTTTGTATCTTTAGATTTGGTGGGTGTTTGAAGCCTTGGTTCCGGGTGATGATTAGGGCTTCGGTCTTGTTGTAGTTTATTGCTAGGTTGTTGTTTTGACACCAACTCTCCATTTGGGTGAGGCAGTCTGTTATCTTAGAGAAGTCCGGGTTGTTGATTGATATCGGGGTGTAAATCATTATGTCGTCTGCATAAATTGTGTATTGAATGTTGTTCTTTTTCATGATATTGCAAATTGGTTGTATGTAGATGTTAAATAGGAGAGCTGAGAGTGCGGATCCTTGAGGTACTCCTTGTTGGACGTTTATGGGTCGGGAGGTGTTGTGTCCTGACTTGACCTGTAGCTGTCTTTCGGTTAGGTACGAGTGGAACCACTTCAATGTGATACCGTGTATACCAGTGTTCTTTAGTCTTTCTAGGAGGGTGTTGTGGTCCACTGTGTCGAAGGCTGAGGAGATGTCGATGAAGATCATTATGATTCCATTCATGGTGTTGTCGATTATTCTTAGGATGCTGTCGAAGAGGTAGATCAGTAGCGTTTCGACTCCATGGTTGGGACGAAATCCGTGTTGGTTGTCATCGAGTGTTTCCTGTTTGTCGATGTGTTCCTGAAGTTGTAGTTGGACCGTTTTTTCAATGATTTTTGCAAGGAAGGGTATGCTGGAGATTGGTCGATATGCTGCTGGATCCTTTTTGTCGAGATTTGTTTTCTTTATGATTGGTCTTACTGAAGCAAGCTTTAGTTGTTTTGGCATGAGTCCTTGAGTGAGTGAGTTGTGTATTATTTTATGTATGGTGGGGATGAAGCAGGATTTGGTGGCTTTGACCCATGACACTGGGCATGGGTCTGTAGGGGCAGTGCTTGTATTGATTGTAGAGATGATGTGGGATATCTGTTCAGTTGAGGGTGAGTAGAATGTGCCCCAGGTTTTGGGGTGTACGTCCGACCTGGTGGTCCCACTAGATGTTGTTCGCTCCGTGGAGTGAAATTTGTCTTTGATGTGATCTGCGAAATCCTGTGGGTCAACCTGTACTTCGCCTTCTGTTGTTTGTTCTTTTGTGAGGATCTTTACTATTTCGAAAAGCTCTCTGGCTTTATAGTTTTACATGCCACTCCTTGCATATTTCATTATTTCTTGTTTCCTTTTGCTATAGAAATTTGTACATGGTTCTATTTACCAACTAATGGCAAGGCAGTTTTAAATGTGCTTGAGGGAACATGCAAAGAGTGCTTTGGAGATCTTTGAATGCTCTGTTTCTATGATGAAGATTTTATTGACATAAAAAAAATGGCTTAAAATCTGTAAGAGGATACTGGCATACAGGCACTATTCTTCATGAACAAGCAGGAAGTCAGTCCTCACATATGGGTGATGTCAGCGCTGACAGAGCCCATGCGGATCCACTCCCCAGCTTTCAAAGAAAGCCTTTGGGAGGTACATCGCACATGCATGGTCACCTTCCCGCCCAAAGATCCATCTTACCTCAGTCTTTTTTCCGCAGAGCCGTGCAGACATGCTGTCTGTGCATCCCGGACAGAGTTCATTTTTTTCACCGTCCTTCGGTATTTTTCTTCTGTTTTTTTACTGGGATCGGTTAGATCATCTTTCCACCACCCAAACCCACCACCTCGACGTCGTGCTTTTCGCTTGCGTACTTATATTTTTTCCTTTATTTTTTGGTGTGCGGGTTTTTTGCTCGCAACTAACTGGTCGAGACATTGGAGTTTGATCTCGCGGGGGCCATTTTCCTGGTATGTCTTTGACCAGCAGATTTAAGCAGTGTGCCAAGTGTGCTATGTCCCATACATACCGCCACCGTACCTGCATTAAAAGCCTCAGGGCGAACCACAACGTGTCTTCCTGCCCGCTCTGCCTTTTAATGTCAGCTAAGATCCAGAAAGTACGTGAAAGGCAGCAGGGGGAGCTGTTTGGTAAGTCTGCTTTGGAATCGGCATCGGGGGTGGAATCCCTGCTTTCGATGCCGGTGTCAGTGACTCGTCATTGTGTGCCTGGGCTCTGTTGGAGGCCCGAGTTCATCGGGCATCGGAGTCATCCTCGGAGGAACCTGTGTCTTTTGGGGAAACTGCTAAGTACTTATGACCTAGATTGGCCACTGTTGGAAACAGGATACTGAGCTTGATGGACCTTGGTCTGACCCAGTATGGCATATCTTATGCGGGCTTCATCGAAGCCGAAGTTGAGGTCCAAACACAGCCTTGTGAGTAAGACCTCTGGTGCCCGGGCGCAAAGCCTTCAACCTGACGCTGGTGAGAATGGCCAGGAGCTCCCCTCTAAGCAGCACCGGCGGGAGGAGTCTTCCATGGAGTCAGGGGATTGGGTCAGGTCCCCTGACATGATCACCATCAGGGATTCCTCTACCAGGGATGCAATGCTAGCCTTGACATCCTCGAGGCCAGCGCATGTTGCTGTGGAGCCATCTGGCATCGAGGCCAGGATGGCGGTCAAGGCACAGCAGGGCCTGACTCCTGGTAACTCCAGGTCGTCTGTGCCAGTCACAGGGCCGTCCTCGATGAAGACCTCACCAGAGGATGCTCCACCCATCCTCGAGAGGTTGGCTCGATCGGTGCCAACTTTGTCGGAGACTGCCTCGAGACCTGATGTGGTATCAAACGCGGTAGTGCAGGAGTTCCAATGCCAGGAGTTGTCAACGCCGAGTCGGTCTGATGACTGCGGGGCGCTTGCCAATTCCTCAGACTCAGTCGGCATGGGAAACAGATGAAGTCTCTGGACACTATCCTCCACTGGGACATCCCCTCTGACCCGTCTCCACCACAACATCGGCGGCAGTCACCTCTGGAGGGATCTAGCCTTCCTGGAGCTTGTGAGGGAGATATCCCAGGCCCTTGCCTTTGTGGCGAAGCTTGAGGACAAGCTGCTTACCAAGGATGTCAAGATCCTCCAATACGAGGCTCCTCCTCGGGAAGCACTGATGGTCCCATGCCCCCCATCCTGAAGCAGCTGCTGTTCAGGATGTGGGAAACCCCGGTGCTGGTGTCAATTGTGAACAGTCAACTCGATTCGGAGGATCGAGTTGACTGGAGCCCCGGCTTCCAGAAGACACAACTGCCACATAACTCCATGGTGGTGGAGTCCGCCATGCGTCGCATTAAAAGCCAGAAGACACACTCCTTGGTGCCCCTCCCAGCAGGGAGGCATGCTCACATGCCCAGATCCAGGCATACCAGCTGTACATGGACATATACCTGAGAGACCTGGCGAAGGAGCTTGCCAAGTTCTCGGCTGGTTTATCAGGGGAATCTCTTGAGTGCTTCAGGATCTTCGTGTCAAGGAGTGCTCCAAGTTTCAAACTTGGGTGACCTTCGATGGCTTTGAGTTGGTGGCTTGGGTAGCTGCGGTGGGCATTAGTGCTCGCCATCTTGCCTGGCTACAGTCCTCTAGCTTGGAGCAGTGGGTTCAGGACAAGTTGGCCAACGTCCCTTGCCAGAAAAAGAACCTCTTTGGCAAGCCCATGACTGAGAAGGCCAATGAGCTGGAGAAGGAATTCATGACCAGAACTGTCCAAGGACCAGACTTGTCCAAGAAAGTGTCTAAACCTTCCCGCAGGAAGACTTCAGGGAAAAAGTCCTTCCACCCAAAGACCAAGAAGGCTTACGGGAAGTACCCCAAGTTTCAGACGAAGGTCTTAACCCCTTCTCCTGCACAATGCCGTACATCTTATGATACCTCCTGCATCTGTCAGGGGGCTGGCCTCAAGTCCAACATAGTAGAGTGCACCTCTGTGCCATCTCGGCTCACCACCACATGGTGGATAGCCAAGCCATGTCGGTGCACCTCTTGGTGGGCTGGTTCATGCAAGGCCACCTACTCGCCTGGCTCCCGATCCGTCCGCCACCAGTGGTGTGGGACCTCAATGTGGTATTGAGGAAGCTTATGGCGCCATCCTTTGAAACCCTGGTTATGTGCCATCTCAAGCACCTTTCTTGGAAAGTTGTGTTCCTGGTGACACTCACCTTGGCCAGTGTGTGAGCGAACTGTAGGTGCTGGTGGTCCATGCATCCTACACTGGATTCCACAGGAACAGGGTTGTACTTTGGACTCACCCCAAATTCTTGCCAAAGATCATCTCTGCCTTCCACTTGAATCAAGAGATCTTCTTTTCCAGACTCCATTCCTTCAGGGCAGAGGCCTCTCTAAACATGCTGGACTGCAAGCATGCCTTGTTCTTTTACCTCCAGAGGACACAGCCCCACTGCCGCTCAATGCAGCTCTTTGTCTCTTTTGACCCCAGTCGACTTGTGGTCACAGGCTCTAGGTGCACCCTCTCACAGTGAGTGGCTAACTGCATTTCCTTCGACTATCAACAGGTGGGGCTTTCTTTGGAGCATCATGTGACTGCACACAATGTGCGTACCATGGTGGCCTCAGTGGCCAGCCTGCACTTGGTGCCCTTACTGGACATCCACTGGGCCACCACCTGGTCTTCAGTGCACACTTACAGCGCACTACTGCTGAGACCTCCCAGAAGGATAGCACCTTCAGCCAGGCAGTACTCAGTCACCTCTTTAGGGAATAGCGCAACTCCTTCCCTCCAGCCCGTGGTGTCCAGGCTACCAAAGAGGGGCTTGCATCATCGATGCTGCTGCTGCAGTGTCAGACTTCCAGCCAACCAGCGCTCCCTGCTGCCCAATACTGTCTGCCTTTTGGTCACCTGTGACTTTTACAGGTTTTTCGATAGACTATAGCTTGGGAGGACTGACTTCCTGCTTGTTCCCAGCATAGTTATTCACCTGTAACAGGTGTTCTCCGGGGACAGCAGGAATCAGTCCTCACGACCCTTCCTCCTTTCCGTGGAGTTGTTTTTCTTTTTTTAGACTTGATTAAGCTATGTCCATCATACTGAGATAAGATGGCATCATTGGGCAGGAAGGTGACCGCACATGTGCGATGTAACTCCCAAAGGCTTTCTTTGAAAGCTGGGGAGTGGATCTGTGTGGGCTCCATCGGCGCCAATGTCACCCATATGTGAAGACTGATTCCTGCTGTCCCCGGGGAACACCTGTTTACAATTGTACAGGTGAGTAGCTACAGTGCCTTGCAAAAGTATTCATCTCTTTGGTTTTTGTCCTGTTTTGTCACATTAGGTATAAACTGTAATGAAAAAGGAGGTTCATTTGAGCATTAGGTAATGGATCTAACAATATAGTCCAAATTGGTGAAGTGAAATAACAATAAAATACCTTTGTATATATAAAAAAAACAAGTGAAAACTGAAAAGTGCATATGTATTCATCCCTTTTACTATGAAGCTCCTAAATAAGATCTAGTCCAACCAATTAACTTTAGAAGTCACATAATTAGTTGATTAGGATCCACCTGTGTGCAATAAATATCACATGATCTGTCACATTGTCACATGATGCCTGTATAAATATACCTGTTCTGAAAGGCCCCTGACTCTGCAACACCACTAAGCAAACATGAAGACCAAGGAGCACTCCAAACAGGTCAGAGAGAAAGTTGTGGAGAAGTATAGATCAGGGTTGGGTTATAAAAAACATATCCCAAATTCTGAATATCCAATGAGAAACATTAAATCCATTATAACAAAATGGAAAGAATAAGGCACCCTTACAAACCTCACAAATAAAAATAAACCCTCAAAAGCTACATGGGCTATGTTACTATAACATTATGTAACCCAAAATATTTAGAATGAAAGAACTTCAGGTCTCAGATTCCAGATAGGCACTATCTTGTGAACTGAACCTTTGACATGTGCCTCTTTCACATCAACGACCTTAGTACTTTCTTTTTATTTTTAATAGACTTATGTTGTTTGACTTCCGTTTATAACTTTGCATCATAAAATATGATAAATAGTAGTTTGTCTTATCTTATGAACTCCCCGACGCCTTCTTTCGGCTGCCGCTTTGCGTTTCACAGACTAACTAGTTTCTTCAGGGGGTAAACTTGAAGAGCTGCTAACTCTCAGCTGTCAGAAAATTCTGCGTCTGTTGTACACATCAAACTGACACTGTCGAGTTAATATAGTTACAATAAATCTAATGTACAAGCCCCTCTCCAACTTATATGTACAAGGAGATAGCACTCTGTACAGATCTCCTAAGCAAAAGGCCCTACCTTTATCGTTGTAATAGCAATTCTTAATTCCATGCCAAGCGTGTTTTAACCTGAGCCGATCTGCTTCCAAAAAACGCCGCGCATGCGGACCCAACTAAGGAGGAGGGATTTTATCGTATATGGAGGTAAACGTGAGATGATGTTGGCATGATGATCAAGTGGTCTTACGTAAATGAAGATCCCAGCCTCTCATATATTGGAAAACTAATCCTTTATAAAATGATAAAAGACTAATAAAATGTGAAATGAATCATAAACAAGCAGTCCAATCAATAATACTATTCATTCCTTGCGGGTGAATCGTTTGTAATTTGTAAATCCAGTGCTGTTCACAAATAATGAGGGTCTGATCCCGGGTATTACCATTGTTGCCAACTAATACCATGTCTAAACAGAAACATCGTAGTTGGTCAAAATCATGTTGTTTCGATAAGCAATGTGTCACTATAGGAGCTTCTGTCACTTTACATTTCAATCTACTGCAGTGTTCATTAATCCGAACTCGAAAAGGTTGGGTTGTTTTACCTACATATATTAAGCCACAAGGGCACCTGATACAATATACAACATAGCTTGAATTGCAGGTCGTTGATTTTTTTAAGGTGCACTTTACTCCTTTATGCTCAAAATGCTCAATCCTTTCTGAAATCTCACCAATATTACACTCCCCACATGGTCTGTGGCCTGGGTAAGCTCTTTGAATAGGATTCGATGGCGATCGTAATACTGTCGGACTTAATCTCTCCTTCAAGTTCTTATGTCTTGTCCAGACACATCTAATTTGTTTTTGCGCCAAACCAGGAAGGGTACTGATCACATTTTGATGCTTCTTAAAAATATGTTTGATCCGCATACTATACGGAGAAAATCTAGTAATAAAATTAATTATGCTATCGTCCTGTGGTGGCTTTCGCCGAGTATGGAAAAGTAAATCACGGTTGTTATATAATGCTCTTTTATATGCTGATCGTATAATGGTGTCAGGATATTCTCTAGCTCGAAGGTCTGTCATCAAGGTGTGAGATTGTATTTTAAATGTCCGTATGTCTGAGCAATTCCTACGGTATCTAATGAACTGCGATAAAGGCAGACTATCCCTAAGTTGTTTCGGGTGACCACTATGATAATGAAGGAACGTATTACGGTCAGTTGGTTTTTTAAAGACTGAGGTGACCCAACCTCTTGTACGTTTTTCAACCATGACATCCAGAAAAACAATTTTATCATGATGGAAAGTGTGGGTAAATTGAATATGCACATCAAGCCTGTTCAGCCAATTGATAAATTCCTCCAGAACGTTAATGGAACCGTTCCACAACATGAATACGTCGTCTATATAGCGGCGCCAAATGATGATATGATCTTTATAAGGAGAGGTAGACACCCACTTGAGTTCAAAAGCTCCCATAAACAGGTTGGCCACGGAGGGGGTGCATGTCGCCCCCATAGTGACCCCTGATATCTGTTGAAAAATTTGTTGTTCAAACTCAAAATAATTCTGGAATAGCATTAACTCAGCCAATCGTGCTATAAATTGAATATGAGCTGGGGTTAAATCGCCCCGGTTATGTAGAGAGGATAGAATCACTTCATACGCCGCTCTTTGGGGGATGCTCGTATACAATGCTGTTACATCCAAAGTAACTAAATAAACTTCAGTTTGAGATGCCCAATAAGTATGCTCTGCCAATATCTGTAAGAAATGAGAGGTATCCCTTAAATAAGCCGGAATGTCTATTAATAATGGGCGCAAAAACGAATCTATGTAAATGGAAAGGGGTTCTAATACAGTGCCTCTTGTCGAAACAATTGGTCGCCCTGGTGGATTATGAAGATTCTTATGAATTTTGGGCACTAGATATAATTTTGCCGTGGTTGAATTTAATGGATTCAAAAACTTCCATTCCTTTTTATTAATCAAATGTTCATCCATTGCTTGTGTGGTGATGCTCTTAATCTGTTGTTGCAAAGTCACAGTGGGGTCCGTAGATAATAATTTATATGTACTCTCTTGCATTAATTGAGATTTTGCTTCTGAAAGATATTGTTCCCTATCTTGTACTACAATTGCACCACCTTTATCGGCACGGCGGATTACTATATCCGTACGAGCTTGGAGATCACTAAGAGCTTGTTGTTGAGATTTGGTAAGGATTCGGATAGTTTTTCTAGAGTTATCTTCTAGTTGATAAATGTCATACAATACCAATTCTCTAAAAAAAATCAATGCTGGGGGTAATGGTCCAGGAGGGGACCATGTAGATTTAAAAGGTAACGGAATTTGTCTAGTTTCTTCCACATCGATTGACTCTACAGTTCGTGTCTGTGACGCAAAATATACCTTCAAATTAAGTTTCCTTATAAGTCCCTCTAGATCAATTCGAAATTGAAAACTATCAAATGTAAAAATGTGAAAAGCCTTTATTTAGAACCTCTAATTGTTCTGTTGTTAATTGCAAATGAGATAAATTGACTACTATGGAAGGATGTAAATTTGATAAAGTTGTCACTGTTAAAGATATCTCAGAATCATAAGATTTCAGTTTCTGCGGAGTTCTGATCTGTTTTTTTGTTTGACTTTTGTCAAATCCTTCTTTTTGACTTTTCCATCTGAATCGTCGGTAAAAGCCTCCCTAGGTTTTTTACCCGAATCTGTAGTGTTGCCTCTCTCCCTCATATCAACTAGAAGATAACTCTAGAAAAACTATCCGAATCCTTACCAAATCTCAACAACAAGCTCTTAGTGATCTCCAAGCTCGTACGGATATAGTAATCCGCCGTGCCGATAAAGGTGGTGCAATTGTAGTACAAGATAGGGAACAATATCTTTCAGAAGCAAAATCTCAATTAATGCAAGAGAGTACATATAAATTATTATCTAAGGACCCCACTGTGACTTTGCAACAACAGATTAAGAGCATCACCACACAAGCAATGGATGAACATTTGCTTAATAAAAAGGAATGGAAGTTTTTGAATCCATTAAATTCAACCATGGCAAAATTATATCTAGTGCCCAAAATTCATAAGAATCTTCATAATCCACCAGGGCGACCAATTGTTTCGACAAGAGGCACTGTATTAGAACCCCTTTCCATTTACATAGATTCGTTTTTGCACCCATTATTAATAGACATTCTGGCTTATTTAAGGGATACCTCTCATTTCTTACAGATATTGGCAGAGCATACTTATTGGGCATCTCAAACTGAAGTTTATTTAGTTACTTTGGATGTAACAGCATTGTATACGAGCATCCCCCAAAGAGCGACATATGAAGTGATTCTATCCTCTCTACATAACCGGGGCGATTTAACCCCAGCTCATATTCAATTTATAGCACGATTGGCTGAGTTAATGCTCTTCCAGAATTATTTTGAGTTTGAACAACAAATTTTTCAACAGATATCAAGGGTCGCTATGGGGGCGACATGCGCCCCCTCCGTGGCCAACCTGTTTATGGGAGCTTTTGAACTCAAGTGGGTGTCTACCTCTCCTTATAAAGATCATATCATCATTTGGCGCTGCTATATAGACGACGTATTCATGTTGTGGAACGGTTCCATTAACGTTCTGGAGGAATTTATCAATTGGCTGAACAGGCTTGATGTGCATATTCAATTTACCCACACTTTCCATCATGATAAAATTGTTTTTCTGGATGTCATGGTTGAAAAAGGTACAACAGGTTGGGTCACCTCAGTCTTTAGAAAACCAACTGACCGTAATACGTTCCTTCATTATCATAGTGGTCACCCGAAACAACTAAGGGATAGTCTGCCTTTATCGCAGTTCATTAGATACCGTAGGAATTGCTCAGACATACGGACATTTAAAATACATTAAAAGGAGTGGAGGAGTGGCCTAGTGGTTGGGGAAAGGTACTTCAGGCCAGAAGGTCGGGGGTTCAAATCCCACAAGAGGACAGCAACCTTGGGCCGGAAGGACTGGGGTTTCTAGTCCCACAGGTGCTCCTTGTGGTCTTGGGCAAGCCACTTAACCCTCCATAGCCCATGTTCCCTGTAAAATAGTTATCTCTAAGTTATAATGCCCTGTTCAATGTAATTTCAGTTTGTTCAATGTACTGATGCACTGATGCAGAATAGCGCGGTATATAAGAGAATGTAAATAAATAAATAAAAATACAATCTCACACCTTGATGACAGACCTTCGAGCTAGAGGATATCCTGACACCATTATACGATCAGCATATTGTGACGCTCGCGCCCCTACCAGGCGGTTGCCTAGTAGGGACGGCTGGCCACCTTTATCCCTTCGAGGGTTGTAGTTGTGTTAATAAGAGAAACCAAGTGGTTATTCAAAGCGCACAGGAAATTTTTATTCGGTTTCCAAAGTTGGCAAGTGATGAACATAAAAATTCTTTAAGCACTTTTTCCAGACAAAAGAAATACAGGATAATTTCTCCAAATCAAAATGTCCAAACAAAACTCACAGCAGTTTCTATTCTTCACTGCAATTGCTTGACCTTACAAAACAAAAGCATTTATAAAACTCTTCACAGCTTCCAATCCGCTGTTGCCACGCCCCATACAAACAGTTCTAGCTGTTTGGGCCTTTACTGAAGTTTAGCAGTTTAAGCTTCCTAAGAGAGAGATTCCTAACCTCTTGTCTTCAAGGTTACTCTTCTCTTTCAACTCTTGAAACTGCTTTTAACTTGCAACAGCTTCCTTTTATATTTCACTGTTTCCTAACACACATTGCTATTGTATTTTAGTGCACAGCTCACATTCCATCTCAGAGGCTTCTGACTCAATAACACTTTCTTCAGAGCCTACCTCCATACTCTCAATTGAGCTACAGCTTTGTGCTCTCTGGAAGTGCTCTGGTGTCTTTTCCTTCAGTCTCTTCACAATGTTAAACAGTCTCTCACACTGCCTGGCCTTGGCACCTCCAAGCCGGTCTCCTGTGTGTCTCTCCTGCTTAACCTCCCTCCCAAGATACTTCTTGCTGTGCTGAGGCTTCAGGTGTATGAAAGTCTCCTCTGAGTTAGAGCAAGAACTATTCTGGTGGCACTGCTCATTCCCTGCGTACCTTTCTTGGTTGCCTTTATAATGGTTCCTCCATTTGCTGCTCTCCTTGGCTGCAAGGGTTTTCCACAGCTTGGCCCCAGATCTCTCCTGTCTGTGCCTCCTGGGAATTGGACTTGAACCTGGGCTAGGCCTTGAACTGCAGCTGCCACTGGTGCTTGCTCCTGCACTCCTCCTGGACCTTCTGCTCACAGCTCCCTCCTTCAAACTGTGTCTCTCTCTTTTGTTTGTTCTTCCTCTGTTAACTGTTGAGCTGGGCAACTCCCTTCCTAGCTCCTCCCACTTGGACCTCCTACTCCTCTGCAGGGTTGTCCTGTGGTCTGTGATTGGTTTAGCATTAGCTCTGCCCTCTAGGTTTCTTTCAGTGCTTCTAGTATGGAACCTAGGATTTTGGGCTCCCATCCCCCGCAATGAAAAAAAATCCTTCTTTTTTTCAGTTTTCCCTAGCTGGGCTGCACTCACCTCATCACAATATAAAAGAGCATTATATAACGACCGTGATTTACTTTTCCATACTCGGCGAAAGCCACCACAGGACGATAGCATAATTAATTTTATTACTAGATTTTCTCCGTATAGTATGTGGATCAAACATATTTTTAAGAAGCATCAAAATGTGATCAGTACCCTTCCTGGTTTGGCGCAAAAACAAATTAGATGTGTCTGGACAAGACATAAGAACTTGAAGGAGAGATTAAGTCCGACAGTATTACGATCGCCATCGAATCCTATTCAAAGAGCTTACCCAGGCCACAGACCATGTGGGGAGTGTAATATTTGTGAGATTTCAGAAAGGATTGAGCATTTTGAGCATAAAGGAGTAAAGTGCACCTTAAAAAAATCAACGACCTGCAATTCAAGCTATGTTGTATATTGTATCAGGTGCCCTTGTGGCTTAATATATGTAGGTCAAACAACCCAACCTTTTCGAGTTCGGATTAATGAACACCGCAGTAGATTGAAATGTAAAGTGACAGAAGCTCCTATAGTGACACATTGCTTATCGAAACAACATGATTTTGACCAACTACGATGTTTCTGTTTAGACATGGTATTAGTCGGCAACAATGGTAAGACCCGGGATCAGACCCTCATTATTTGTGAACAGCGCTGGATTTACAAATTACAAACGATTCACCCGCAAGGAATGAATAGTATTATTGATTGGACTGCTTGTTTATGATTCATTTCACATTTTATTAGTCTTTTATCATTTTATAAAGGATTAGTTTTCCAATATATGAGAGGCTGGAATCTTCATTTACGTAAGACCACTTGATCATCATGCCAACGTCATCTCATGTTTACCTCCATATACGATAAAATCCCTCCTCCTTAGTTGGGTCCGCATGTGTGGCGTTTTTTGGAAGCAGATCGGCTCAGGTTAAAACACGCTTGGCATAGAATTAAGAATTGCTATTACAACGATAAAGGTAGGGTTTTTTGCTTAGGAGATCTGTACAGAGTGCTATCTCCTTTACATATAAGTTGGAGAGGGGCTTGTACATTAGATTTATTGTAACTATATTATCTCGACAGTGTCAGTTTGACGTGTACAACAGATGCAGAATTTTCTGACAGCTGAGAGTTAGCAGCTCTTCAAGTTTACCCCCTGAAGAAACTAGTTAGTCTGTGAAACGCAAAGCGGCAGCCAAAAGAAGGCGTCGGGGAGTTCATAAGATAAGACAAACTACTATTTATCATATTTTATGATGCAAAGTTATAAACGGAAGTCAAACAACATAAGTCTATTAAAAATAAAAAGAAAGTACTAAGGTCGTTGATGTGAAAGAGGCACATGTCAAAGGTTCAGTCCACAAGATAGTGCCTATCTGGAATCTGAGACCTGAAGTTCTTTCATTCTAAATATTTTGGGTTACATAATGTTATAGTAACATAGCCCATGTAGCTTTTGAGGGTTTATTTTTATTTGTGACATATTAGTCTACCCTCTACAGAGTGACCACACAACACAAACCCTTACAAACCTGACAAGAGAAGGCCGCCCACCAAAACTCATAGACCGGGCAAGGAGGGCATTAATCATAGATGCTACAAAGACACCAAGGATAACACTAAAGGAGTTGCAAAAATCCACAGTAAAAACGGGAGTATCTTTTCATAGGACCACTTTAAACTGTACACTCCACAGAGTGGGGTTTTATGGACGAGTGGCCAGAAAGAAGCCATTGCTTAAAGAAAGAAATAAGAAAACACATTTGGAGTTTGCACAACAGCATGTGGCAGACCTCTCAAACACATGGAAGAAGGTTCTCTCGTCAGATGAGATGAAAATTGAACTTTTTTGCCATCATGGGAAACACCATGTGTGGCACAAACCCAACACTTCCCCTCACCCCGAGAACACCATTCCCACAGTGAAACATGTTTATTTATTTATTTAGACAGACTTGTATACCACCTTATCCTTCAATCAAGGTGGTCACATCACATCACAATTGGAGGGTTACAATTAACATTAGGGTACATGTAAACATTTAGACAGTACAGTTACATAACAGCATTTAGACAGTACAATTAAAGGTAACATTTAACATGAGGGTATTTAATAACGTGGTATGATAAACTTGTGTGTGTGGATAGGAAGGGTGCGTGTTTAGTTGGCGGGGTAGGTGGTATTTCAATTTGGGTATGGGATGTTGCCTGGATGTTCATATGTTTCTATAAATAAATATGTTTTGAGGTCTTTGCGGAAGTCTTTGAGGTCATCTAATGCTCTCAGGCTCGTTGGGAGGGAGTTCCATAGTGTGGATGCCAGTAGTGATGGTGCTCTTTTTGATGATGTTTGTTTGGTTTTGTGATAGCCTGCAGGTGTGCCGATCATGTTGTCGTTATTGGTTCTTGGTCTACTGCTGATGTCTCTTGTTATGACGTTTTGGAGTACGTCTGCTGAGAAATGGTGAATGACTTTGAAGATGATCATGATTGTTTTGTATTTAGCTCTTGTCACCTTTGGGAGCCAGTGCAGTTGCTGTAGGACGGGAGTGATGTGCTCGGTCCTTGGTGTGTCTGTAATGATGCGTGCTGTGGTGTTTTGTACCATCTGTAGTGGGTGGAGTGTCTGCTGAGGTAGGCCTTGATATAGTGAGTTTCCGTAATCAAGCAGTGGTGTGATGAGTGCTTGGCACACTGTGCGGAAGTGGTCCTGGCGGAGCATTGGTTTGATTTGTCTGATTGTTTTCAATGTTGGTGGCAGCATCATGCTGTGAGGATGTTTTTCATCATCAGGGACAGGAAAACTGGTCAAGATTGAAGGAACGATGGATGGCACTAAATACAGAGCAATTCTTTTTTTTGTACTTTATAGTTTATTATTATATTTTCAGCATTTACAGCTTATGCATATAACAACTTTCATCTTTCACATCCCCCACTCCTTCCTTCATTAAACTGAAACTGCAACATTATTCCCCCTTCTTCCTTTATTTCCCATTTCCCCCCTTCATCCAGAACATCTTTTCACTCCTTAAGCTTTATCATATATCCCCCTATTACAAAACCATAAACATAAACCATACATTTTAACAATTTAACAATCTTCACCAGAATAGTGGTTATATAAATATTACCTCTTATACTATTTGTATATGGAACATCTCATAAATACTTAACACATAACATATACTTCCCCCTTTAACATCCTTCATCCCATATGCTTCTTCCCCCTCCACCATATTATAACATATTATCCCCCTCCCCTCCCACCTTCCCCCCCTACCCCCTCACCCTCTCTATCCCCAGCCCTCCCCCTCCCCCTGATTCTCTGTCCCCCTCCTCCCACCCCTCCCCTCTATTCCCTGTCTCTCCTGCCTTCTCTCCCTCTTGGCCCTCAAACATCCCTCTCTTCCCCTCCCTATACTTGCTCCACTCCCCTCCGCCTCCACAGTTCATACCAGTGCCACACCTTTTTATGTTTCCCCACTTGATGCATTCTGTAAGCTTCCATCATACATGAACCCCATATTTGTTCCAGCTTACCCACTACCTCCCTTATTGGAGGCACTTCAACATTCTTCCACCACCTTAAGAGACACATACGTGCGACTATCGCTCCATAGCCCACAAAGGTTGTCAAGTCCCCCTCTCCCTCACATGCCCCCTCATTGAGCACTACCATCCCCGGTGTTAACTTGATCTGCACTCCCGTGATATCCCCATACAACTTTCCCACTTTACCCCAATACTCCTGCACCTTTTGACACTGTCATATCATGTGCATTAAATACCCCTTTGCCCCACATTTCTTCCAGCATTCACTTGAACTATCTGGAGATATTGCCTGTAACCTCACTGGTGTCCAATACATCCTGCATCTCAGCTTCAAACTATTTTCTAACATTGGAGTTCCCCTTGCTAACTTATATGCTTTCTCAAATACTTTAGCCCATCGACTCTCATCCCACTGACCCGGAATGTCTTCTTCCCACCTCTGCTGCCACCTCCCCTTCTCCCTCCCCTTCTGGAGAAGCATTTTGTAGATTTTTGATATTACCCCTCTCTGTGTCCATTGCTTCCCCATCATTTCTTCAAACTGTGAAGGCCGCCTTTCAAGATCTAATTTCACCTTTTTTCTATGCAGGAAATACCACAATTGCGCATATGCATATTGATCCGTTCTATCCAACTTATATTCTTGCTGGAGTTCCTCAAAGGTTCTGACTCCCCCCCCCCTTTCCGTAAAAGTTGTCCCAATCTTTCTAACCCTTTACTCCTCCACCCCTTATACACCTGATCATTCCCACCCAGCCCCTTATCTCCCACCGCTCTAATAAATGTATACCGTGAATACACTTTCCCCTCCATAAGATGCCCCCTCCATTTCCTCCAAATCTGGAACATAAGTTCCCTAAATGGATTTCCCTTCCCTTCTTTATCTTGCCAACCTCCCGGGTCCCATATCCTCCCCTCCTTGGATTCCTCTCCCCCTGACTCTATTTGTACCCAACTCAATATATCCACCCCCTCCCTCCACTCCAGCAGCGCCCTCAATTGCGCAGCCTCATAATATTTTGTCAAGCATGGTACCCCCAAACCATCTTCCGACCACACTTGATACATGGTCCCTCTTGCCAGCTTCGGATTTTTCCCCTCCCAGATAAATTGCATAATCAGATTCTGCAACTTCCCTATCTCCTTCTTGCTCACCTGACATTCCAGAGACGTGAACAAAAACAACAACCTGGGTAATACATTCATCTTCACTACCGCTATCCGACCCAACCATGACAATCTTATCCCCCTCCACTTTGATAGATCTTTCCGTATTTTTTCTGCAACTATCTGATAATTCCATTGTTTAATCTTCTCAATTGGCTTCCCTAATTGTATCCCCAAATACCAAAATTGCTGTTGCACCCATTTAAAATTAAAATGCACCTTCAATCGTTCCTCCAAACCCCCTACTAGATTGAACCCCAAGACCTCAGTCTTACTTGAATTTATTTTATATCCTGCGATACTACTAAACCCCGTTATAATTCTCATCAATACTGGCAGAGTAGTTAATGGCTGCCCCAGTGTGAATATTACATCATCTGCGAACAGCGCTAATTTCTCCTCTCTTCCTCCCACTACCACACCCTTAACATCTGCTTCCTTCCTAACCGCTTCAGCCAAGGGCTCAATCGCCAATGCAAATAAAAGTGGCGATAGTGGGCAGCCTTGCCGGGTACCCCTCCCCAATGTAAACTGCTCAGAATACCCCCCATTTACCCTAATCCTCGCGCACATAAAGCTTTTATCCAGGCTATATACTTGTCCCCAAATCCCATCTGTTCTAACACTTGGAACATATACGGCCATTCAACCTGGTCAAATGCTTTCTCTGCATCCACCGTAACAAATACCGCCGGCTCCCCAGTACCCTGGAGATGCCAAGCAATGTTCATCACTTTCCTGATATTATCACTCCCTTGCCTCCCCTTTACAAACCCGGTTTGATCTCTATGTATTACCTTAGGCATTATCTCCTGGATCTGATTAGCCACTACCTTAGCTAATATCTTAGCATCTAAATTAATCAACGAAATGGGTCTATAAGAGCCACTCACCCCCTTATCCTTACCAGGTTTTGGTATCACTGTGATACCCACCTCCCCCATAGTCTGTGGGATTCCTTCACCTTCGATCACCTTATTGAAAACCCTGGTCAATATTGGCGTTACTTGTTCCACCATCTTCTTATAAAATTGTGCCATAAACCCATCCAGCCCTGGGGATTTCCCCAATTTCAAGGTCTTTATATCCTCCCTCACTTCACCCTCCTTAATGTCTTCCCCTATTCTTTGGTGCTACTGTCCTCAACCCACACTCCTGCAAATAACTCTTTAACTCCTCTTGCCCCTTTTGCAACTCACTTTGATATAGCTTGCGATAGTAATCTCGGAAAATCTAATTTCTTTTGTGCGATGCACCATCCTCCCCTTATTATCCCTAATTCCATCTATATACGCTGCTTGCTGCTGAGCCCGCAGTCTACTTGCCAAAATTCTCCCAGCCTTGTTTCCCCCTTCAAAATATTTTTGCTTTAGGACATTTAGTTTATACGCTATTTGCTGAGCTCTCAACCTACTTAACTCAGCCCTAGCCTGTATCAATTTAGCCATAACCCCATACTCCTTAGTCCTGTGATGTTGAGCCTCCAGCTGCTTTATCTGCCCCAACAATTCGCCTTCCACTTTCCTCTTCTCCCGGCTATGCTGATGAGCTTCCCCCTAAACACTGCCTTCAACCCATCCCATACAGTCTTCAACTGGACCTCCCCCATTTCATTATATACCAGATACTCTTCTATAGCCACTCTTATTACCCCCACATGTTCCTCTTCCTCCAGCAAGGAATCGTTTAACTTTGAAAACTTTATCCCCTTATCTTCTATACCCGTGTCAAAAATCACAGTAACTGGAGCATGATCTGTCCATGTAATTTTCCCTTGTTCCACTTCCTTTACTCTCGAGGCCCATATCCCACCTCCCCATATCATGTCCAATCTACTGTATGTGCCATGCACCTGGGAGTAAAATGTATACTTACGCTCCCGTGGATGCCTCGACCTCCACAGATCTATCAATCCTAATCTCTCCTGCATCCTTTTCAGGCTTTGTCTATCCTTTCCTCCACTTCCTTGCCCCCCCACTATTATACAACCTCGGATTCCAAGTCAAATTAAAATCCCCCCCCCCCACTACTAGTGGGGTATCTCCCAATTCTTCCAACTCCTTAGTTATGTTATCAAATGCTTCTCCATGCCCCTCGTTTGGCCCATATATGCTTATCACCCATACCTCTCTCTCCCCCACTCTCAACTTCACCCCAACCCATCTCCCATCTTTCCCTCTCCTTTCTCCTACTACCAAATGGCTAATGGCGTCCCCCACCAAAATTCCAACCCTTCCCTTCCTAGGGTTTGCCCTCTGCCCCGCTAACACCACCTTTGGGTATTTTTTCGAAATTAACAAGTGTTCCTGCCCCACCCTTAAATGTGTCTTCTGCACACAAACAATATCCGCATTCATACGCCTTCCTTCCCTTTCCAAAAGCCTGCGCTTTTGCCACATTCGTAATCCTTTAACATTGATTGTAGTAACCCTTAATCCTTTAGAATGCAATCCCCTCCCTTTTCCTCGTAGGTCCCCTTCTCTCTTATCCTCCTCCTCTGCCCCCCCCCCCCCACTTCTTTCCTCCTTCCCTCCCTTCTTCTCCTCCTCTGTGGCTTCTGTCCCCGCCTCCCCCTAACTCCCCCCACCTGCCCCTTCCCCCACTCCCTCCCCCTTCCTCCCCCAACCATATTGCCTCCCTTATTCCCATTCTTTCCCCCTCCCTCCCTCCCTCCCATAACCATAATAGGCAAACTCATCAAACTTATATCAGTGCTCATGCCTGCATATATTACATTTTGCATTCTTTTTTTTTTATTCTTTTTTTATTTATAAGTTTACAATTGATACAACAACCAACCAAAGAAAAGGACAATCCTAGGATACAAAATAAGTACAACTTTGTACAAAAAGAAAAATAAAGGTAATTCCAATATCGATGAAGCCCACATTACTGGGACCTGAAAAGTGATTTATAAAAGGAAAATGCAAGGAAAACAAGGCTTTAAGAAACAGCCTACTACAAGGAGGTACATTTAATTACTCATCCTCTACTGCCTGCTCTAAACCCTGCCTATCTACAATAAACTGCTCCAAGTGAGCAACATCTGAGAAAACATAAGTTGCACCACTATAAGTCACAACACATTTGCAGGGAAATCGTAGGAAAAACGTAGCACCCAACTTAAGGACACGAGGCTTCAAGGTTAAAAAAAGCCTCCGTCTAAGTTGGGTGCTACGTGCCACATCGGGAAAGATATTCACTCTATGTCCACAAAAAACCGTTGACTTGTATTTGAAAAAGGCTTTCAAAATTCTCTGTTTCAACTCCAAAGATTGCAGGACAACAATTAATGTGGACCGAGAGTTAATCACATCGGCAGAGTCTTCAAGAAAAGCTGTTAATTCTGAAATGGAAGGCTCAAGCACATCGAGCCCACCTTCAGAATCAACAGTTCGTTTAAAACGTGAAACATAATATAAATGAGACACCTCTACAGGATCCATTATAAGCAAAACTTCCTTCAAATATTTCTCAAATAAAATTTTAGGAGAAAGAAGAGAAGTACACGGAAAATTCAGGAGTCGAAGATTATAGGCACGCAAAGTATTTTCAAAAACCTCCAATTTAGCATGCATTATCAGGGAATCCTTAATACCCCCCACATTAGTCGATTGCAACGTGGAAACCTGTGACTCTAATCTAACAACAGCCGAATCTACTGAAGACACTTTGTCACTTAACTGTTGAAAAGTCGAAACTGCTTCTTGCGAGAAATCACACAGGGAACTAAGAGTGGAGGACAATTTAATATTAATACCCTGTATAGCAGCCCCCAAAGGTCCTTTAAAGTGATCTCCTTCTCCGGTAACAGAGGGGGAAGACCAGAAAGGTCTCCCTCCTTTGCTAACGTAACGCGTAGGCAAAATAACACCACTATTAAGAAGGACCTGGTGTGATTCGAGCTGGAGGTGAAAGGGGCGTGATTGTGAGCTCCGGGAACTGTTACCGTTCGGTGCCTTGCTGAGACGCTTGCCTCCCCCTTAATTGCTGGGTGGGCAGCATGGGGACAGCTATCTTCAGCGAGGACCCTGTTGAGAGAATAAAAGCTGCTCTACCTTCGATCCAGTGGACCTGGTGTGATTCGAGCTGGAGGTGAAAGGGGCGTGATTGTGAGCTCCGGGAACTGTTACTGTTCGGTGCCTTGCTGAGACGCTTGCCTCCCCCTTAATTGCTGGGCGGGCAGCGTGGGGACAGCTATCTTCAGCGAGGACCCTGTTGAGAGAATAAAAGCTGCTCTACCTTCGATCCAGTGGACCTGGTGTGATTCGAGCTGGAGGTGAAAGGGGCATGATTGTGAGCTCCGGGAACTGTTACCGTTCGGTGCCTTGCTGAGACGCTTGCCTCCCCCTTAATTGCTGGGCGGGCAGCGTGGGGACAGCTATCTTCAGCGAGGACCCTGTTGAGAGAATAAAAGCTGCTCTACCTTCGATCCAGTGGACCTGGTGTGATTCGAGCTGGAGGTGAAAGGGGCGTGATTGTGAGCTCCGGGAACTGTTACTGTTCGGTGCCTTGCTGAGACGCTTGCCTCCCCCTTAATTGCTGGGCGGGCAGCGTGGGGACAGCTATCTTCAGCGAGGACCCTGTTGAGAGAATAAAAGCTGCTCTACCTTCGATCCAGTGGACCTGGTGTGATTCGAGCTGGAGGTGAAAGGGGCATGATTGTGAGCTCCGGGAACTGTTACCGTTCGGTGCCTTGCTGAGATGCTTGCCTCCCCCTTAATTGCTGGGCGGGCAGCGTGGGGACAGCTATCTTCAGCGAGGACCCTGTTTGTATATATGGTTGCATGGTTTTGACCGTGGAGCGTGATTCGAAGGGGCGTGTTCAAAGGGGCTAGACACGCCCCTTTGGCGCCCCTTTGGCGTCACTGAGGCGGGAGACGCTTGAGAAGATTTCTTGCTGTTTTGTTATTTAGCTTTCCATGTGGTGAGATCCTAATGGGGAAGAGGAAAGTGAAAGGTGGGCAAGCAGAAGGTACGCCCGCTGATAGCGCCCCTGTTGTGGGCCCTCTCGACAAGCATTTTATTTATTTATTTATTTTTTATTTAGTATACATTTGTATACCGCTACTTCCAGCGATCAGCAGCGGTTTGATTACAGATTGGAAATTGTCAAATCATGATGGGAAATTTTGGGATATACACACATTGATTAGACAGGAAGGCACTGCACACATTGGTAAGGTCGTAAGGAGGTTCAGAAAATACATATGTACATTTTTACATAATTTTACAAAATTTTATATACAGGCACTCTTTCAATTTAGGACATCTCGTAGCTCCCTGGGATTTTACTTCAAATTGTATTGACACTGGAATAGATGTGTCTTTAGTTTTTTCCTGAAAGCAATAAGGTCTTTGGTCGCACGTAGGTCAGGTGGGAGTTGGTTCCAGAGTGTCGGGGCAGAGTATGTGTATGCTCGGCGGCTGGTACTGTATTTGACAGATCTGATATCGGTCGGAACGTGTAGTGTGTCTGAGTTGCCGGTTCTTCTGTCTCTGTTGCGCGGTTGTTGATAAGGGTGGAGAGAAAGGATGGAGCGATGTTGTGTACGAGTTTGAAGGTGGTTATCAGTGTTTTGTATTGTATCCGAGCATGATGGGGAGCCAATGCAGCTCGATCAGTACGGGCGTGATGTGCTCAGTAAAACATTTTTGCATGATGATTCTCGCCGCTACAGTTTGGGCAAGTTGTAGGATGTTTAGCGTTTTCTTTGGGAGACCCTGAAGGATGGCGTTGCAGTAGTCTAGGTGAGGTATAATGAGTGCTTGCGCAACAGACCTAAGTCGTGAGGGTCGAGGATACTCCGTAGAGGTTGTAACACTCTAAGTTTGTGGAAGATGGCCTTGTTGGTTTTTCGTAGGTGCTTTTCCATCTTTAGGTTGCTGTCCAATGTGACTCCCAGATATTTTATTTCATTCTTTGTATTGGACGTATTGTTACACAGGGTAGTTGTCGCAGGAGGTTCAAAGTTTGGCTTACTGGCGATATACATCACCTCAGTTTTCTTATGGTTGATTGTCATGTTGTTTTGCTGTAACCATATTAACATCTCATTGAGGCATGTTTCTAGCTGACTATAGTTAGGGTTGATTGTATCCAGTTGTGTGTATAGCATAATATCATCAGCATAAATGTGGTATTTGATATTATGTTGCTGGAAAATATCACAGAGGGGCTGCATATAAATGTTGAAAAGTAGTGCTGAGAGAGCCGATCCCTGCGGTATGCCTTGCATTTGAAGGAATGCTTCTGCCTTTTCACCGTTTAATTGAACCTGTGGCATTCTGTTTGATATGTAGGAGGAGAACCATTTTAGGGGGGTTCCCACTATTCCTATTGATTCAAGCTTGTTAAGGAGTATTCCATGATGGACTGTATCAAAGGCGGCAGAGATGTCAATGAAGATGAGTATAAACATCTTCTTTTTGTCTTCAAGGCCTTTGAGGAGGCTGTTAAGGAGTGCTATTAACAGTGTTTCAACCCCATGATGTTGTCTGAATCCGTATTGCTGTTTATCCAGGATTTTGTGGTCTTCCAGAT
Source organism: Ichthyophis bannanicus (assembly GCA_033557465.1). Classification (NCBI taxonomy): domain Eukaryota; kingdom Metazoa; phylum Chordata; class Amphibia; order Gymnophiona; family Ichthyophiidae; genus Ichthyophis; species Ichthyophis bannanicus. The sequence goes on along the minus strand of JAWIIG010000033.1, from coordinate 776,944 downwards.
GATCTTGTAGTTGAATAAGTACTGCCTTTTCAATGATCTTTGCTAGGAAAGATATGCTGGAGATGGGGCGGTAGGATGCTGGGTCGCCCTTGTTGAGTGATGTGTTCTTTAGAATTGGTCTTATTATGGATTTCTTGAGTTGCGCTGGCATGATTCCTTGTTGTAGGGATTGGTTCACAATATGCGAGACTTGTTGGGCAATATCTTTTTTTGCCGCCTTGACCCATGCAGCTGGGCAGGGATCTAGCGGGGAAGTGGTGGAATTGATGTTTGTTATTATGTTGAGTTTGCTGGTCGTCAATTTTGTGAAAGTTGCTCCATGCCTGATCCTGTTCTATACTGGTTTTCCTGTTTTGTGTTCAGACATATAGTGGACGGGGTTGCAGTAAGTTTGCTTGCGTAGTGGTCTGCAAGGATTTGGGGTTTGATTGCGTTATCATAGTGATCTACCTGGGCTGTTTTGGTTAGAGATTTCACTAGTTCAAAAAGTTCACGAGGCTTATTGATGGCTTTGTTCAATAGGTTGGTGTGATGGGTCCTCTTGGCGGCGTTAACCTCCTCTTTGTATTTTGAGAGGCGATTTAGGTACTCAGACTTGTGTTCGATGGATTTGGTTCGTCTCCATTTTCTTTCGAGTTTTCTGAGTTCCCTCTTTATTTTGGTCAGTGTTTCTGTGTACCATGGTTCGGATTGGTGTTTCGTTTGATTTGGGGGGTGTTCCACGTGGGGTGTGCTTCCTCCTGGATTCCGGTGTTCCAGCTGTTTGTTAGAGTTTCGAGGTCCTTGTTTTCCAAATCTATGTGAGTTGTAATGGTACTTATAAGATTATCCAGGTTGAGTTTGTTGAATTTTCTTTGTTGGTGTATCACTCTCTGTGCTTTTGAGTCCTTGGTTAGTGTGGGTAGCTTTATCTGGATATCAATTTGGTGGTGGTCGGACCATGGTTTTGGGGTTATCTTTATCAGAGGTTTCTCTTTGTTGTTTTGTTTAGCACAGTCCTCTCCGGAGGGTCCTTCTCTCAGTTCTGGAGGGAGGACCCCCCCTTCCTGTCCTGCTACATTAGTACCTTTATTATCGCCGGGGAAAGATAGTGATTCGGCAATTCTACATTTTGCATTCTTAATACTACTATTATCAAACAGATTAAGGCAAACAACTGTTTTGTCTCTAGTTTTCCAACTCTCCTGTTTCCTCCTCTTCCAGCCAATCCTTAGGCTAACTCGCCATCCTTTCAGACTTTCATCTTTTTGCTTGATCTTTGCTCTCCTTACTCCTCCCCTCCTTCTGTTCCTGTTGTTCTTAATTGGCTTTATGCTTTTCTCCATTCTCCACTGTTTCCATATCTTGTCTACTGATCAATTTCTCAGTGCTGATTCCTCTGTCTTGTAGCGCTGCTGTCGCCTCCGCTAACGTCTGCACTCTCCAAGTTTTCTCGTTTATTGTAAATGACTGTCCAAATGGATGCAGTCATCTATATTTAATGTCTCTTCTTCGCAAAGTCTGTGTGACAGGCTGCAAAACTCTCCGTCTCTGTAGTGTTCCAAGGGACAAATCCTCATATACGGTTATTGGATACCCCTGCCAATTTATTGTCCCTAAGCTCTTTATTTTTGTTGCAATTCTTTCTTTCATTTTATATCCAGCAAAGCAGATGATGATATCTCTAGGTCTATTCATTCCTGCCATTCCCAGTGCTCTGTGCGCTCTATCCAACACGATCCCTCGGGTCCTACTTCTTCCCCTCCTTTCCTGAGTATTTCCGAACATATTGAAGCCGCCACCTTCGCGCTGTCTTGCAATTCCCTTTCTGCAGGTACACCACGGATCCGCGGATTATTTCTGCGAGATCTATTTTCCAAGTCCTCCAATTTATATTCCATATCCGTTTGCCATTTTTGAATTGCCTGACATTCCTGTTGCTGCTCCTCTTGCTGCTGCTCCAAACTTTGCAACCGGTTCTCATGATATCTCCAGGAACAAGCAGGAATGTAGTCTTCACATATGGGTATTGTCGGTACCGACGGAGCCTGCGTGGGAATGTTCCCCAGCATCCAATAGGAAAGCTTTAGGGAGCATCCCACAGCAACTGCATGCTGCCTTCCCGCCTTTCCCAACTGTCTCTCTCCAGTTCTTCATTTTCCGCGGAGCCGACAGGTCGCACATCCTGTCACCACAGAAAAAATTTCCTCCTTCTTCTTCTTTTTTGTGGTCGCGTCTGCCTTCCCTCGACGCTACACCGGTTACCGCCGGTTCTTCTTTCTTTTTAAAAAAAAACAAAAAAAACCCCTTTCTTTCTGGAGTCTTTTCCAGTAATTTTCTCCTCAGGTGCCACGCGCCATTTTGGGCACTAGGCCCAACTTTTTCCTTCAGAATGGAAAAACCCGCTTCGTGTTTCAAAAAGTGTTTTAAGTGTGACGGTACCATCTCCGTCACCGACACCCATGAGTGGTGCCTCAAATGTTTAGGTCATGACCACTCTATTTCAGAGTGTGTTGCCTGTGGGATGATGTCAAAAAGGGGCCGGCAAAACCGAGCTGCTAAACTTAGCACCCTTTTTCCCTCCGATGCAGCCTCCGTGGCATCGACGTCTTCCAGGGCTTCGTCTTCCTCCCATGCATCTCAGGTAACTAAACATAAATCTAGCTGGTCCTCAAGGGGTAGATCTCCTTCTAAACATTGAGATGCCTCTGGCATTGCTCTTGAGGAACTTTCACTGGCAAAATTGCCCCGGCGGGAGGCTTCAGCTTCCAAAGCACTAACGGGGCTCCAGGATGTTCTTGAGGCTTCAACCTCGGCAGAACTACTGGTGCCATGCTCTGGGGTTCTGGCTGCTTCATCTGGCACCGATACCCAAGCATCGGCAGCGTCGATAGACCAGAGATTCTTGGCTATTGAATGCAGTCTGGCGGCTCTTCTCACAGCCTCAATATCCCTGAAACCGCTTCAGATAATTCAACCGGTACTGACATCGACATTGGCAGGTATTCTTACGGGACCGAATCATGCATCTCTATCCGGCATCAACAAGTCGGTACCGGACCACTCTGATGCGACTTTGATCGGTAACATAAGAACATAAGATATGCCATACTGGGTCAGACCAAGGTCCATCAAGCCCAGTATCCTGTTTCCAACAGTGGCCAATCTAGGTCATACGTACCTAGCAGTTTCCCCAAAAGACACAGGTTCCACAATGCTTGTACTGGGTCAAGCATTGATATCCTGGGTCCCTTCTTAATAATGGTTTATGGACCTTTCCTCCAGGAACTTGTCCAAACCTTTTTTAAACCCAGCTACACTAACAGCCTTTACTACATTCTCCGGTAACAAATTCCAGAGTTTGATTACACGTTGAGTGAAAAAATATTTTCTTTTATTAGTCTTAAATAGTTTACCCTGTAGCTTCATTGCATGTCCCCTAGTCTTTCTATATTCTAATAACGTAAACAATCAATCTACGTTTACCTGTTCCACTCCGTTCATTAATTTATAGACTTCTATCATATCTCCCCTCAGCCATCTCTTTTCCAGGTTAAAGAACCCTAACCTTTTTAGCCTTTCTTCATAGGAGTATCCTTCCATCCCCTTTACCATTTTGGTGGCTCTTCTCTGAACCTGTTCCTGATCCACAGTAGTACACTGCCTCCTATCCCATGACTCTTTAGTTTTGCCAAAAGTCTCTGATGAGGGACCTTGTCAAAGGCTTTCTGAAAGTCCAGATACACTATATCAACCGACTCACCTTTGTCCACCTGTTTATTCACACTTTCAAAAAAACATAACAGATTAGTAAGACAAGATCTTCCTTGTCTAAAGCCATGTTGGCTGTCTCCCATTAGGCCATGACTATCTACATGCTGAGTAATTTTATTCTTTATGATGGTTTCTACCATTTTGTCTTCAGGTATTAGAGATGATTTTAATGATAGTTCACAGATTACTAATAGCAGGTCTGCAATCTCATATTTCAGTTCTTTCAACACCCTTGGATGTATACCATCTGGCCCAGGTGATTTGCTACTCTTCAGTTTATCTAATAGTTGTAATACATCTTCCCGATGTATCGATATTTCCTTCAATTCTTCCGCACCTTTAAATACCACTTCAGTCATGGGTAACATCCCTACATCTTCCTCAGTAAAGACCGAAGCAAAGAATTCATTCAGTCTCTCCACTATCGCCTTGTTGCCTCTTAGTGCCCCTTTAACTCCTCTATCATCGAATGGACCAACTGACTGTCTCACAGTTTTTTTGCTACGAATGTACTTGAAAAAAATCATTATTTCGCGTTTTTGCTTCCGCAGCAAGCTTCTTCTCAAATTCTCCCTTTGCCTGCTTTATCAATGCCTTGCATTTGACCTGCCAGTGCTTGTGCTGTTTCCAGGTTTCATCGTTTGGCTGTTTTTTCCATTTCCTGAAAGATGCTTTTTTGGCAACAACAGCCTCTCTGGCCTCACCTTTAAACCATGCTGGCAGTTTTTTTGGACTTCCTTCCACTTTTCTTAAAGCGTGGAATACAGCTGACCTGGGCTTCCAAGATATTATTTTTCAACAACACCCAAGCTTGATGAAAGTTTTTAACCTTTGCAACTGCTCCTTTTAGTTTTTTCTTAACTATTTTCTTCATTTTATCATAGTCTCCCTTTCGAAAGTTAAAAGGTAGTACTGTGGATTTCCTTACTATCCCTCCTCCACTAATTAAATCAAAGGCGATCATCCTATGATCACTATTGCCAAGTGGCCCCAACACCCTTATCTCTTGCACTAGATCTGGTGTTCCACTAAGGACTAGGTCTAATATGGCTTCCCCTCTGGTCGGTTCATGACCCAACTGCTCCAAGAAGCAGTCATTTATGTCATCTATGAACTTTATCTCCCTAGCATGTCCTACCGTGACACTGACCCAGTCGATACCGGGGTAATTGAAATCACCCATTATTATTACTGCGCTGTAACGTTTGTTAGCTTCCTTGATTTCTTTGAGCATTTCATCATCCATTTGTTCATTCTGGCCAGGCGGTCGATAGTACACCCCCACTGCCATCGCCTTCCCCTTTTTACATGGAATATCAATCCATAGAGATTCTACAGCAAATTTAGTTTCCTGCAAAACTTATTAAAAGAGGGCTGCTACACAGTACCCTGTCCTGTGCTGCTGAGGTAAGCTATATTCTTATTTGATTTAAATTATAGCTCTTTGCTGCTGCTAGGCTCTAACTTATTATGAAATTTAAACTACAAGCTCTCTGCTGGGTTCTAAATTTAACCAGAAAGCTCTCTTCTGTGTTTTACATTTAAACTAAAAGTACTTTGCTGATGCTAGGCCCTGAGTGACTATTAAATTTAAACTACAGCTCTCTGCTGGGTTCCAAATTTAGCCAGAAAGCTCTCTTCTGTGTTTGAAATTTAAACTAAAAGTACTTTGCTGATACTAGCCCCTGAGTGACTATTAAAACTACAAGCTCTCTGCTGAGTATGAAATGTAACCAGAAAGTTCTCTTTTGTGTTTTAAATTTAAACTTAAACTGCTGCTACTAGGCCCAGACTGATTTAACAAAAAATAGTGGTTTCACAGATTAAATAGCTTTAATAGAAAGAATTCCTTTCAGAAAATTCCCAGAAGTATATACTCGCAATTTCAGATCTCTCTTCAGAAGTAACAGTCCCCTTTCTGGTTCTTCAAGACTCCGTGCCTTCCACGATCACCCGGATCAGAGATACTTCGAATCCTCGGATGAGTCTGAAAGTTCTGCCGATACCAGAATACTTCTTCCTGAGGATTCCTCTTCTCCTCAGCGTAAGATGTCTCCACCAGAGGATATGTCATTTCAGGATTTTATCCGAGATGTGGCCCAAGATCTTTCCATCACAGTGGCTCCTGAAAAAGAGCCTAGGGCAAAGGAATTAGAAATCCTACAATACCCTAAAGCTCCCAAGGAGGCAGCTACCTTACCTATTCATGAGATCTTGCATGATCTCATGTTAAGGATGTGGGAAACACCTCTAACCACATCTCCTCACTCTCGAAGACTCGACACCATGTATTGAGTATCTCCTTGTCCTGGGTTTCAGAAGACTCAATTACCACACCATTCCATGGTGGTGGAATCAGCCATGAGACGGATGAAGAGTGCAAAAAGGCATGCATCTAATCCTCCAGGACGTGAGTGTAGGACTCTTGACGCCTTTGGACGTCAATCCTTCCAGGCTTCCATGCTTTCTGCTAGGATCAGTTCCTATATCTTGTATATGGGAATGTTCCTTAAAGAGGTCACAGGAGATTTAGAGCTTATGAGCCCTCTCCTTCCTGATGATAAAAGGCAAGTTCCTGAGCGGTCCTCCAGTTTAGTCCTCCACATCCGGGTAGTGCACCTCCTCCCGCAGCCAGGAGACTGGACCAATCAAAATCCTGCCTTGTATGATGTATGCTGTCGGAGCTCCCATCAGCCCCCAGTGTGTCCAGTCTCCTTGCAGCTGGAGGACGTGTATGCCTGGTTCAGGCTTACTTAGGATCATTGGGGGAGCAACACTAGAGAGTTTTTGGTAGAGCTTTTGCTTTCTGTTATCTCCTTTCTTTTTTAGGTAGCTGTTCCTTTAATTTACTTAAAAAAAAAAAAAACAAGCAGGCCATACGGGGGCAGCCGGTGTGAGGAGCCAGGACAGCCTTAGCCTTCTGCTTTCCCTCCGAAGGTTTATTCTAGCTGTCAGTCAGGCTGCATCTCTCCCCTTGACTGCACGGGGAAGAGAGCTGCCTGCGCCAGACCTCCCCTGTCTTCTTGGACCTTTCTGGGCTCCTGGCGTCCCATTGCTCCACTTTACCTGTCGGCTGGTAAGTCCGGGGCTGTTTAGATTCCCGCTCACGGCTCGAGCAGTGAGCTGGCGTGCAGCGGAGCTCCATCGCTTTCGGCGGGTGCCCGTTCACTGCGGATCGCGTGTTTTCGTTGCTTTCTCTTAGTTAGCTTTTCTTTGCGTCGTTTTAATTTGTTTTACTTTGTTTTCCCTATTTTTCTTTGACTTTATTGCCTCCGGGGTTTTTCGCGCCGTTTTTCCTTTGCCGGTACAGAAAGCCGGCGGCCATTTTGAGGTTTCTTTTTGTTTTTCCCGCCGGTGGTTTCAGCTGTGCACCGGCCCCCTTTGCATTTTTTCCTCGTTTTGAAGTAGCGATATTTGGCTGCCTACATCTCTGCCTTCAGATTGCATGTTTTAAAAATCAAAAAAAAAAAAAAAAATTCTAATTTACATAGCCCAAAACGGGATCGTTTCTTTTTGCTTTCCTTGGGGTGCTATCGCTCTGCATTTATCTTGCTGCAGCAGCTTCTAAGCTTCCATGGCCGCTAGACCGCAGTGCGTGATCTGCGGATCGCGCAGGGGAGCGGTGGCTGACTCTGGCATCTGTCGGGGCTGTGCCTCCGTTTCTTCAGATGTGGAACATCAGATGGAGTTGAAAGAGCTTCCTGACGTGGCCGACCCTCCTGTCTTGACGGAAGTGGAGCCCACGCCGGGTCCCCTGTCCTCTTGTTCGACGACCCTTCCTAAAGGTCTGGCTAGTACTTCTTCCCTGGAGACTGCGGAATCCCCTTCAGAGGGATTCTCCCCGGACTTTGTTCTTCTTATGCACCAGGCTTTTCGCTTAAGCCGTTCTGGTAAGCTTCCGGAGCCCTGGCCGGCGCCACTCCCCTCCGGCTCGGGAGGGGAGCCCTGCCGCTCTTCTCAGCCTGCTTCCAAGCGCCTTCGGACCATGGACCAGGAACCAGAACCGGAAGATCAGAGTTGGCAAGAGGTAGATACGGAACTTGAGCCAGATGCTGATCCTGAGGAGTTAGAAGACGGTGAAATTCCGGAGCCGGAAGATCAGGCCCGCATTATTCGGGTATTTTGTAGAGAAGAGCTGGTACCCTTGATCACGGAGTCTCTTCAGACCCTTCATCTTGGGGTCACGAGGCCTGTGGAGGACGACGGCTTGGAGGATCCGCTCATTCAGGCCGTGCGGGACTCCCAGGTGGTGTTTCCCGTGCACCGAGTGGTGGAACAAATGATTCAAACTGAGTGGGATCAGCCTGACTCCGGTCTGAAGGGGATAAGGACTATGAACCGTCTCTATCCCTTAGCCGACAAAGACAAGGAAAAGTTTAAGTCTCCGCGCGTCATCGGCGGTGACTAAAAAGACCACCATTCCAGTTGAGGGCAGTGCGGCCCTAAAGGATGCGCAGGACAAAAAGGTGGATAACTTGCTGAAGCAAGCCTTTGATACCAATGCTTTATCCTTGCAAGCCTCTATCTGCGGCGCTTGGGTGGCTAGAGCCTGCTTGCGCTGGGCTCAGCGCCTGCGGTCGGTTTCCGGCTTAGACCCGCGGGGATTGCTCGAGCTGACGCGTCTGGAGTCTGGGTCGGCGTACCTCGCAGATGTGCATTATGATTTGATCAGAACTTTGGCTAATAGCATGGCTTCTTTAGTGGCGGCTCGGAGGTCTATATGGTTGAGAAACTGGGCGGCTGATGGCTCTTCTAAATCCCGCCTCAGTAAGCTTCCCTTTAAGGGCAAATTATTGTTTGGAGAGGCCCTGGATAAGTTGGTTAAGGACCTCGGGGAGTCTAAGGGCGGTAGACTGCCAGAGGATAAGCCCAAGCTCAATAGGACCGTACCGCCAACGCGGGGACAATTTCGGGACTTTCGTAGATTTCGTTCTTCCCGCCTGTGGTCTTCCCAACGCAGCCGTTTTGGATCCAGAACCCAAGGATTTCGGGGTTTTCGAGGTGCGGGCCGAGGCTTTTCAGGGGCTTCCGCCTCCTCCACCTCTTCCTTTGGTCGCAAACCACAATGAAGCGAGGCGGGCCCCAGAGGGCAGTTTGGTCATCGGGGGTCGCTTGCGCGATTTCCTTCCCTCTTGGGCCCAACTTACCTCCGATCAGTGGGTGCTGGAGATCGTGAGAGAAGGCTATGCGTTGGAGTTTGCGCGCCCGCTTCCCGATTCCTTTGTTCTCTCCCCCTGCAAGGGCGAGCAGAAACTGCAGGCGATTCGCTTGACTTTACGCAGGCTTTTGTCCTTGGGAGCAGTCATTCCCGTCCCGCCTGTCGAGCGCGGCGCCGGTCACTACTCCATTTATTTTGTGGTGCCCAAGAAAGACGGGTCGCTTCGCCCCATTCTGGACCTCAAGGGGGTGAATCGAGTTCTCCGGGTTCCTCATTTTCGAATGGAAACCTTGCGGTCGGTCATTGTGGCGGTGCGTCGCGGAGAGTTTCTCACGTCCCTCGACCTCTCGGAAGCCTATTTGCACATCCCGATTCGACCATCTCATCAAAAGTTCCTTCGGTTTGCTTTCCCGTGGGGCCACTTTCAGTTTCGAGCCCTGCCGTTTGGACTGGCTACCGCTCCTCGCACCTTCACGAAGGTCATGGTGGTGGTCGCTGCGGCTTTGCGTCGGGAAGGCATCTTAGTTCACCCTTACCTCGACGATTGGTTGATTCGCGCGAAGTCCAACGGCGAGAGTGTACAGGTCACAGACAGGGTGGTTACTCTTCTGCGGTCGCTTGGCTGGGTAGTCAACGAACAGAAAAGTCACTTGATGCCGACTCAATCCCTCGAATATCTCGGAGTTCTCTTCGACACGGCACGAGGGTTGGTGTGCTTGCCGGAGTGCCGTGTCCTGGCCTTGCGGGGCCTCATGCGCACTTTTCTAGCAATGCCCGCTCCGTCCGCCTGGTGGTACCTTCGGCTTCTCGGCACTATGGCAGCGACCCTGGAGGTGGTTCCGTGGGCGCGGTTTCATATGCGACCTCTCCAGAGCGCCCTGCTGCGTCGTTGGTCGAATCAGTTCGATTCGTTGAACATGCGGTTGCCCTGCCCGAAGCCAGTGCGTCGGTCACTCCGGTGGTGGCTGTGCCCAGAGAACCTGAGTAGGGGGCTTCCCTTGGAGACGCCCCTTTGGATTCCATTCATCACGGATGCAAGCCTTTCCGGTTGGGGAGCCCATTGCCAGGGCCGCTTTGCTCAGGGGACTCTCCGGGAGGCATCTTGGTCGATCAACCGTCTCGAGCTGCGAGCAGTCAGACTCGCGCTGCTAGCCCTCGAAGACTTGGTAGCGGGGAAGCCCGTACGGATTCTCTCGGACAACTCGGCGATGGTGGCCTACATCAACCGCCAGGGGGGCACTGGAAGTGTGGCCCTGGAGACCGAGGCGGCGGCGTTGTTCAATTGGGTTCAGTCCCGGCTGCCAGTGATCTCAGCGACGCATATCGCGGGCCGGGACAATGTGACAGCGGATTTTCTCAGCCGAGTGCGGGTGGATCCCGGGGAATGGGAGCTGAACCCGCAAATTTACGCTCAAATAGTTTATCGGTGGGGTCCGCCCGTCATGGATCTCATGGCGACATTTCAGTCAGCGAAGACAGGCCGCTTCTTCAGCAGGCGCAGGGAGCGCATGTCCGAAGGGATCGATGCCCTTCTTCAGCCGTGGCCAGAGGGCGGTCTTCTTTATGTCTTCCCTCCTTGGGCGCTCATCGGCCGGGTCGTTCAGCGCATCGAGGCTCACCAGGGGCGAGTGTTGCTGGTGGCTCCGGATTGGCCCCGACGACCGTGGTACGCGGACCTGGTGCGGTTGCGCGACGGGGTTCCCTGGCATCTGCCGTCGCTGCGGGATCTTCTGCTTCAGGGTCCCCTTCGGATGCCCCAGGTGGATCGCTTCTCGCTTACGGTTTGGCCATTGAAAGGGCTCGGCTGAGGAAGAGGGGTTATTCTCCTGCAGTTGTTTCCACCCTTCTTCAAGCGCGGAAGGCTTCCACGTCTCTCGCTTATATTCGAGTGTGGAGGATTTTTGAGGATTGGTGTTCCCGGCATGGTATCCGAGCAGCGACGGCCTCCGTGCCCGTAGTACTCAGCTTTTTACAGGACGGGTTTGATAAGGGTCTTGCGGCCAGTTCTCTCAAAGTTCAGCTGGCAGTGATCGCTTGTTACAGAGGCAAGGTGTTAGGTATTAGCCTAGGGTCTCACCCGGACGTCATACGTTTTCTCAAGGCTGTTTTCCGCTTGCGGCCTTCGCGTCGGGTATCCATTCCTTCCTGGGATTTGAACTTGGTGTTGCGGGCGCTGGTTCGCGAACCTTTTGAGCCTCTGCGGCAGGCGTCCCTTAAGGACCTGACGCTAAAGATGGTTTTTCTCGTGGCCATCTCCTCGGCGAGGCGTATTTCCGAGTTGCAAGCACTTTCGTGCAGGGAGCCCTTCTTATCCATTTCTAGGGATCGTGTAGTGCTTCGCCCAGTTCCATCCTTTTTGCCCAAAGTGGTTTTGCCTTTCCATGTGAACCAGGCGGTGTTTCTTCCGGTCCTGCGGGCCGCTCCGGAAAGTTCGGCTATCGGTGGTCTTCACTGTCCGGATGTCCGGCGCGTTCTTCGCCGTTACTTGAAGGTTTCTGAGTCTTTCCGGAAAACAGACCGCCTATTCGTGCTCTTTGGCGGGGCACGGCGGGGTGAAGCAGCGACTAAGGCGTCTATTGCTCGCTGGATTAAAGAGGCGATTGCTTCGGCATATCTATTGCAGCATCAGCCGGTTCCGGCGGGGCTGCGCGCCCACTCGACCAGGGCTCAAGCAACCTCTTGGGCGGAACATAGCCTGGTTCCCCCTGCGGAGATCTGTAAGGCGGCTACGTGGTCCACGCTGCATGCCTTCAGTAAGCATTACCGCTTGGATGTGCTTGCCGCTCAGGATTCTCGTTTTGGTTCGTCAGTACTGCGCGCCGGATGGCAAGGTCCCGCCCGGTGTTGACTGCTCTGTTACATCCCGGATGTGGAGGACTAAACTGGAGGACCGCTCAGGAAATGGAAATTACACATACCTGGTAATTGTAGTTCCTGGAGGGTCCAGTTTAGTCCTCCTTCCCGCCCATATCTCCGATTCACTCTTTCGGTGCGCTTTTTGTCTACAGACGATACGCTCTTTTCACGGGCGTCATTCTTTTTATGGTCTTCTGCCCGATCTCAACTGTCTTTTTCTTCTGGAGGGCAGGTAGAAGCGCTGTGTAGCGTTCTGGCTACCTCGTTTGGGGAGGGAGTCGGCATATTATTAGTCTCTAGGGGGTCGTGTTTGTTTTTAATATGTATTTCTGATAGTCTCATGTGTTGCTTCTTTAAGTCTGCTTTGTTACTAGTTTACTGGGGGCTGATGGGAGCTCCGACAGCATACATCATACAAGGCAGGATTTTGATTGGTCCAGTCTCCTGGCTGCGGGAGGAGGTGCACTACCCAGATGTGGAGGACTAAACTGGACCCTCCAGGAACTACAATTACCAGGTATGTGTAATTTCCATATTATCTCGCTCTTGTCAAACATGCTCATGATGTTTCCAAGTTTGTGAATCGTGCAGCCTTTGACTGCTTTGAATGCATAAGCAGAACCTCTGCCATTGCCATAGATGCACGTAGGATTGCCTGGCTCCAGGCATCTGACTTGGAAATTTGGGTACAGGACAAACTAGGGAATATATTAAGGAATATTGTAAGTTCAGTGTGTATATAATGTATATAGTTCACCTGCTCACCATGTTTAAATTCCCTGTTTATTGTAAGTGCAATGTTTGACTGTTCTGCATTGCACAATTCTTGTTACCTGTGAACCGCGCTGATGAAAAATAGTGCGGTATATAAAAACAATAAATAAAAAAAAAATATTCTCCAGGACCAAGCAGGAAGTCAGTCCTGACGTATGGGTGTCATCGGCGCCGATGAAGCCCCAGCGGAGCATTTCCCCAGCTTTCCATGAAAGCCTTTGGGAATGCTGGCACGCATGCGCGGTTCCCTTCTTGCGTAAAGGTGCCATCTTACCTCAGTCTGTTTTTTTCCGAGAAGCCCATCGGACGTGTGTCCTGTTCTCCCGTAGTCCTCGTGGACTCTCCTCTCAGAGAGCCGACGTCGGGCCCGGCGCCGCCGCGGCCCGAGTCGGTGGCTGCTGCGTCTCCCGAGCTGAGTCTCAGAATGACAGCCTTGGAGTGCAGACTGTCTGCCTTCATGGAGCAGCAGCAGGCACTGATCCCACTAGAGGACAGCAACCTTGGGCCGGAAGGACTAGGGTTTCTAGTCCCACAGGTGCTCCTTGTGGTCTTGGGCAAGCCACTTAACCCTCCATAGCCCATGTTCCCTGTAAAATAGTTATCTCCAAGTTATAATGCCCTGTTCAATGTAATTTCAGTTTGTTCAATGTAAACTGCACTGATGCAGAATAGCGCGGTATATAAGAGAATGTAAATTAATAAATAAATGGCCAGCCTGTCTGCTGCATCTGCCCCGACCACCGGGACGTCGACTTCGAAGTCAACCCCGGAGACCGAGCCGATACTCGAGACCCTCGTAGGCTCGAAGTCTTCCTCGGTCGAGGTCTCCCTCAACCTCCCGTTCGGGACCGAGGGTGTCGACGCCGGTGCCCCCGGCGTCGGGGCGGGTGTCTCGGGGCCCCGTGGGGTCGGACCCTGACTCCTCCTCGGACGAGTCCGCCTGGGAGACGGAGGAAGAGGAATCTCCCGATACTTTTAAGACTCGGTGCGTCCCGTCGGACTCACCGCAGTCTGATCCCCGGAGTAGATCCCCTCCGGAGGACACTAGGTTCTCGGAGTTCGTCCGGGATATGGCCGCTGCCTTGGCTATCCCTGCCGATCCCGAGGAAGAGCCTCGAGCTGAGGAGCTCGATGCTCTGCAGTAGGACTCTCCTCCGAAGGAGGCCTTTACTGTCCCGGTTCCTCCGATGCTGGAACGGCTCCTCTTCCGAATGTGGGAGGCCCCGGCCTCGGTGCCGGTTCTAAGCAAGCGGGTCGATTCCATTTATCGACAACGCAAAAGCCCTGGTTTCCAGAAAGCACAGCTACCACACCATTCCATGGTTGTGGAATCGGCTATGCATTGTCTGAAGAGCCAGAAGATGCACTCCGCGGTGCCCCCCGGCAGGGAGGCCCGCAACCTCGATGGCGTAAGTAGGAAGTGCTTCCAGGGGTCGATGCTTGCTTGCCGTGTCCAGTCTTACCAGCTGTACATGGGCATGTACTTGCGGGACCTGGCCAAAGAACTGGCCGGCTTCTCTGCAGGTCTCTCCGGGGAACCCTTGATTTCAGACCTTGTCCTCGGGGATTCGGGAATGCTCGAAGTTCATTTCCCGCGCTGCCTACGATGGCTTCGAGGCTTCGGCCCGAGTAACGGCTGCCGGCATCGCGGCTCGACGCCAGGCGTGGCTGCAGTCATCGGACCTCGAGCCATGGGTTCAGGACAAGTTGGTCGATGTCCCCTGCCGAGGTGAGAACCTTTTTGGCAAACCCGTGACCGAGAAGGCCGCTCAGCTCGAGACCGAGCACCTTACCCGGACAAGGCTGTCGAGGAAGACCTCTGCCCCTTCACATAAGAAGAAGGGCTCAGGTAAAAAGTCCTTTTACCCGAGGAAGGGCACTGCCTACAAACAGTACCCTCAGTATCAGGCTGCCCAAACTGCCCCCCAGGGTCAGCAAGCCAAGGGCCAGGGTAATGGTCCCCGTAGGCAGAGGACCCCCAAGCCTCAGGCCCCTGCTACCACTCAGCAGGGTGGGGGTTTTTGACTCCTTGAGCGTAGCCTCTCCTCCACTGCTCTCCCCACCCTGCACAGGAGGTCGCCTCGCCCTCTTTGCCCACCAGTGGCCCCTTATCACCGGGGACAGTTGGGTGCTGGACATAGTTCAAAATGGCTATGCCCTCCATTTTCACCAACTGCCACCACCATATTTTCCAGGGGAACCTCCACGGCCTCCCCTGCACACAGACCTCCTTCTACAAGAGCTTCATGGTCTGTTGGTGGACAGGGTGGTGGAGCCTGTACCCTCCCCACTTGCAAGGTCACGGATTCTACTCCAGGTATTTCCTGATACCCAAAAGGACCGGTGGCCTTCGACCCATTCTGGACCTCAGAAACCTCAACAAGTTCCTAGAGAAAGAAATGTTCAAGATGCTTACTCTTGGAACACTTCTGCCCTACCTCCAGCACGGAGATTAGCTATGCTCCTTAGATCTAAAGGATGCATACACTCACATCCTCATTCATCCAGACCACAGAAAGTACCTCAGGTTCATTGTGGGAGGAAACCATTATCAGTACAGAGTACTGCCTTTTGGCCTGTCCTCGCTCCCAGGGTCTTTACCAAGTGCCTGGCAGTGGTTGCGGCCTACCTGAGAAATCAAGGCATCTTTGTCTTTCCCTATCTGGACGACTGGCTCATCAGGGGTCAGACGTCCCTGGAGGCCAGACATGCCACCCTCAACACCATTGCTCTGCTTCAAAAGGTGGGCTTTGTCATAAACTTCGCAAAGTCTACTTTGCTCCCCTCCCAGAACTTGGAGTTCATAGGGGCAAGGTTGGATTTTCAACTGGCAAAGGCATTCTTGCCAGAAGACAGGGCTGAAAGGCTGATGGATGTGGCAAAGCAGTTTCTGAACAGGTCCCTTGTCTCCGCCAGACTCTGCCTCAGGCTTCTGGGTCACATGGCTTCCACAGTACATGTGACTCCCAATGCCAGGCTCCATATGAGGCCTGCACAGTGGTGCCTTCGGACTCAGTGGTCTCAAGCCATAGGCCACTTACGAGACAAGATAAGGGTGTCCAAACTCCTTTTGGCCTCCCTCAGCTGGTGGCTCTATCCACCCAATCTACTCAAAGGAATGCCCTTCCAAATGCCAGAATACTCAGTGGTCCTCACCACCGACGCCTCTATGAAGGGCTGGGGGGCTCATTGTCTGGACAAGTGCACCCAAGGCCTCTGGTCTCCCTGGGAGGCAGCCCAACAGATCAATCTGCTGGAACATCGGGCTATCCGCTTGGCTCTCAGAGTTTTTTCTCCAGCCCTGGCTCACCGCTCAGTCTTGCTTCAAACAGACAACCAGGTGCCATGTTTTATGTGAACAAGCAGGGCGGCACTGGGTTCCAGATCCTTTGTCGAGAGGCTCAGGACCTTTGTTCCTTTGCCCTGAAGCACCACACGCTTCTCAAGGCGGTGTACCTCCCAGGCCAGGAGAACTGCCTGGCCGACCGGTTGAGCAGGATTCTGCAGCCCTACGAGTGGCAGCTGCATCCCTTGGTAGTTCAAAAGATCTTCCTGAAGTGGGGTCTCCCTTGGATAGATCTCTTTACCAGTCCACTAAACAAGCAGCTTCCAAGTTCTGCTCCAGGCAACCACATCCTTTGAGAATCGCACCAGATGCTTTTCTGATGTCCTGGTCTCAGGGCCTCCTATATGGTGTACCCCAGGGATCTGTGCTGGTTCCGCTGCTTTTTGACATATTCATAAATGACCTGGAAAGTGGAATAACGAGTGAGGTTATCAAATTTGCAGATGACACAAAACTATTTAAAGTTGTTAAAACCGAAGAGGATTGTGAAAAATTGCAAGAGGATCTTGATAAATTGGAAGACTGGGCATCAAAATGGCAGATGAAATTTAATGTGGACAAGTGCAAGGTTATGCACCTAGGGAAGAACAACCCAAACTATGGTTACACGATGCAAGGTTCCACATTAGGAACCACCACCCAGGAAAAAGATTTAGGCGTCATTGTGGATACCATGTTAAAACCCTCGGCCCAGTGTGCAGCAGAGGCCAAGAGAGCAAATAGAATGCTAGGTATGATAAGGAAAGGAATGAAAAATAAAACAAAAGATATTATAATGCCTCTATATCGTTCCATGGTGAGACCGCACCTTGAATATTGTGTGCAATTCTGGTCGCCGTATCTTAAAAAGGATATAGCGATTTTAGAAAAGGTTCAGAGAAGAGCCACCAAAATGGTAAAGGGGATGGAAGGATACTCCTATGAAGAAAGGCTAAAAATGTTAGGGCTCTTTAAACTGGAAAAGAGACGGCTGAGGGGAGATATGATAGAAGTCTATAAATTAATGAACGGAATGGAACGGGTAAACGTAGATCGATTGTTTACGTTATCAGAATATAGAAAGACTAGGGGACATGCAATGAAGCTACAGGGTAAACTATTTAAGACCAACAAAAGAAAATATTTTTTCACTCAACGTGTAATCAAACTCTGGAATTTGTTACCGGAGGATGTAGTAAAGGCTGTTAGTGTAGCTGGGTTTAAAAAAGGTTTGGACAAGTTCCTGGAGGAAAGGTCCATAAACCATTATTAAGAAGTGACCGAAGATATCAATGCTTGACCCAGTACAAGCATTGTGGAACTTGTGTCTCTTGGGGAAACTGCTAGGTACATATGACCTAGTTTGGCCACTGTTGGAAACAGAATACTGGGCTTGATGGACCTTGGTCTGACCCAGTATGGCATATCTTATGTTCTTATGTTCCTCCCACGCCCTTGGTGGCCCGAACTCTGTTCAAGATTCTTCGGGACAAGGCCTCAGTCCTGCTGGTAGCTCCCAGATGGCCGAGACAGCCTTGGTTTCCTCTTCTGCTTCAACTGGCGGTGGATCCCCCACTGCCTCTGGGGTTGCAACCCGACCTTCTCTCTCAGGAGCAGGGTTCCCTACTACACCCCAATCTCAAGACTCTCAATTTGATGGCCTGGAGGCTGCAAGGGTAGTCTTGGCTCCCTGGGACCTGCCTCAGGAAGTTGAGGAGGTTGTCCTAGCCTCTAGAAAACAGTCCACTAGGAAAGCCTATGCTCTCAAATGGAAGAGGTTTTCTGTGTGGTGTCAGCTACATACAGAGGATCCTTTCTCCTGTGCTGTGCCGGTAGTGCTTCAGTACTTGCTGCACTTATCCAATCAGGGACTTAAGTCCAATTCTGTTCGGGTCCACCTCTCAGCTTTAGCAGCTCACCACTCACTGGTGGAGGGACATTCTTTGTCAGGTCACCCCTTGGTGTCCTGCTTTCTCAGGGGCTTGCTTTTGCTCAAGCCCCCCATCCGTCCTCCTCCTCCTGAGTGGGAGCTAAATGTGGTCTTACAGCAACTGACTCGCCCACCCTTTGAGCCGATGGCTACTTGTCCACTGCGCTTCCTCTCCTGGAAGACACTTTTCCTGATAGCCCTTACTTCGTCTAGGCTAGTGAGTGAGCTTCAGGCCCTGGTCTGTGATAGGCCTTACACCAGGATTTATAGGAACAGGGTAGTCCTTAGGACTCATCCAAAGTTCCTCCCTAAGGTTGTCTCCTCTTTCCACCTCAATCAGGAGGTGGTTCTTCCAACATTCTTCCCTAGGCCTCATGCAAGCCAGGATGAAGCAGTCCTGCATACCCTGGACTGTAGGAGGGCCTTATCCTTCTACCTTGACCGTACGCAGGGGCATAGACGGGCTACTCAGCTCTTCGTATCCTTTGACCCCAATAAGTTGGGGTTAGCTGTGTCCAAGCGTACCTTGTCTATCTGGGTGGGTGACTGTATCACCTGGGCTTACAAGGCGGCTAACCTTCCTTTGCAGGGTAGGGTCACGGCCCATCGTGTCAGGGCAATGGCTGCCTCAGTGGCTCATTTCCGCTCTGTGCCCTTGGTAGACATCTGCAGGGCTGCAACTTGGTCTTCAAGCCAGACTTTTGCAGCCCATTACTGTCTGGAGAGGGAGTCCCGTAGGGACAGTGCTTTTGGCCAAGCAGTACTCCGGCATCTCTTTGAGGTTTAGGCAACTCCTGCCCTCCTGCCCTCTGTTGGGCTACCGGTGGAGATTGTGTCCTTAAAAAGCCTTTCTTTGCTGCTGGGACTAGAGGGAGTTCTCTTGTTCAGCCTGGGTTCCTCGGTAGCCCAGAGCTAGGGAGTCACCCATATGTGAGGACTGACTTCCTGCTTGGTCCTGGAGAAAGAGTAGTTACCTGTAACAGGTGTTCTCCAGGAGCAGCAGGAATCAGTACTCACAAACCTCCCTCCTCCCCTTGGAGTTGCAGTTGTACATAGTTTATTTTTCATTTTTGTGTGCTGTTCTTAGCTATGTCATTTGACTGAGGTAAGATGGCACCTTTAGGCGGGAAGGGAACCGCGCATGCGTGCCAGCATTCCCAAAGGCTTTTATGGAAAGCTGGGGAAATGCTCCGCTGGGGCTTCATCGGCGCCGATGACACCCATATGTGAGGACTGATTCCTGCTGCTCCTGGAGAACACCTGTTACAGGTGAGTAACTACTCTTACCTTGCACAGGAGAGAATCTCTTTGGCAAGAATTGGCAGGAAAAAGCTAATGAGATAGATGCTGACAATATCACTTTGGATAGAGTGTCTAAATCTACAGCTGATCCTGCAAGGAAAAGATCCTCTAAGAAACCATTCTTCAGCAAGAAGAAAACGTTTTATCCCTCCTATACCCAGCAGGGACATTGTTTAGGTCGACCTAGGCAAAGAAAGACAAAAGGAGCTAAGCCTCAGCCGGCTCAGCAGACTCAGCCTCCACAGGGGCTTTGACTCCTGTCTAGAGAACTTTGCCTTCCTGGCCCTGAACGGCCCAGAACCCTCCACCATCCCCGGAAGGTTATGTCATTTTGCCCCCAGATGGGGTCAGATAGCAGAAAATTGGACTCTGTCTATTGTAAGAGAGGGGTACAAGCTTCATTTCCTCAGCATGCCGCCTCCTACAATGGTAAGACAGTTCAATTCTCAGACCTCTCTCAACGACCGGTTAGGTCAAGAGGTCACTGTGCTCCTTGCTCAAGGAGCAATAGAAGAGGTACCCATTCCCCAGCGGGGTACAGGGTTTTATTCCCCCTATTTCCTTATTCCAAAGAAAACAGGAGGACACAGACCCATTTTAGACCTCAGAGAATTGAACAAATTCCTGTTCAAAGAGAAGTTCAAAATGATTTCTCTAGGAACTCTGCTGCCATACCTTCAGAGTCAGGATTGGCTTTTCTCTCTAGATCTCAAGGATGCATACACTCATGTTCTCATCCATCCAACTCATCGAACGTTTCTTCGCTTTCTGTTTCAAGGGAAGCACTACCAATACAGGGTTCTTCCTTTTGGCCTGGCCTCTGCACCAAGGGTGTTCACAAAATGCATGGCTGTGGTGGCAACATTTCTCCACACCCTGGGAATATTCATCTTCCCTTACTTAGACGACTGGCTCATTCGAGCCCCTTCAGAGCCAGAGGCCAGGGTTGCTCTCTCTCGCACAATGCGCATCCTTCAGTATTTGGAACTTGTCATAAACTTCCCGAAATCCAACCTTGCTCCCACTCAATCCCTAGAGTTTATAGGAGCTCTGCTGGATACCAGACAGACAAGGGCCTACCTTCCACAGGCCCGCTGCCTTCACATTGTGCAGTTAGCTTCCCAAGCAGTGCTAAAACCTCACCTCACTGCTCGGGAAATATTACAGTTGCTAGGCCACATGGCATCCACCGTGCATGTGGTTCCTTATGCTCGCCTCCATATGAGAACAGCCCAGTGGACTTTATCCACTTAGTGGACTCAAGCGTCAGGTTGCCTGTCAGACAAAATAGCAAACTCAGATCGCCTTATTTTGTCCCTCCAATGGTGGCAGTCACCCCAAAACCCTTTGGTGGGGTCTCCTTTTCAGCAACCCCCACCCCAAGCCACTCTATGAACAGATGCTTCACAGGTGGGTTGGGGAGCCCACATGCAAGGCCTCTCTACCCAGGGTACCTGGACTCCACAGGAGGCCTATCTACACATCAATCTCCTGGAACTCGGAGCAATTTTCCTTGCTCTTTGAGTATTCCACAACCAGCTCAGCTACAAGACAGTCCTAGTTCAAACGGACAATCAAGTAGCCATGTTCTATGTGAACAAGCAGGGCGGAACAGGCTCTCTGTCGCTCTGCAATGAAGCTTTGCGACTATGGGCCCTCGCCGGAGAGCATCAGATTCATCTCCTTGCGGTGTATCTTGGGCAGACAGACTCAGTCGAGTTCTGCTTCCACACAAATGGTCTCTCCATGCAGACCAGGTGGCCAAAACTTTTCAAATTTGGGGAACCCCGGACATAGACCTCTTTGCAAGTCTGCTGAATGCCAAACTTCCCCGGTTCTGTTCCAGAATTATGGCTCAGGGTTGTCAGGCCAGGGATGCTTTCCTCCTCTATTTGGGTCAGGACTTCCTATATGCCTTTCCACCCATTCCCCTATTTCCCAAAACCCTGTTCAAGCTTCAGAGAGACAGAGGTCATATGATCCTCATAACTCCACATGGGCCATGGCAAATGTGGTACCCTCTGCTCCTACATCTCTCTCAAGCTCCGCCTCTGGAGTTAGGATCTGCTCCAGATCTCCTTTCTCAAGAGGGTGGGATGCTGTGGCATCCCAATCCCCAGTCTCTGCATCTCAGGGCCTGGTTGCTGAAAGCCTAGAACTTCACGGTCTTAACCTTCCCCAGCAGGTAAAGGATATCCATTATGCTTCCAGGAAGCCTTCCACAAGACGCTCTTATGCATTTAAGTGGAAAAGGTTTACCATATGGTGCTCGCAGAAGGGTCTTAACCCTCTTGTGTTACCTCTGGAATCATTACTGAAGGTATCTCCTTCATTTATCAAATGCAGGGCTTAAGACCAATTCAGTGAGAGTTCATTTGAGTGCTATTGCAGCTTCTTTCAAGCCTCTAAATGAACAACCTATTTCCTCTCATCCTCTCATAGCAAGATTTATGAGAGGCCTTCTTTTAACTAAGCCTCCCATTAAGCCACCACCGGTGGCATGGGACTTAAATCTGGTTCTTGGGCAGCTCATGAAACTGCCCTTTGAACCGTTAGCCACTACCTCTTTGAAATTCCTTTCCTGGAAGGTCATCTTTCTCATTGCAATCACATCAGCACGTCGCATCAGTGAATTGCAAGCGTTGGTGGTTGATCCTCCTTATACAAGGTTCCATCACGATAAGGTAGTCCTTAGGACTCATCCACACTTATGCCAAAGGTGGTGTCACCTTTTCATTTAAACCAAGCGGTTTACTTTCCTGTATTCTTTCCAAGGCCTCACGCCTCAAATGCAGAAAGGAATCTTCATACTTTGGACTGTAAAAGAGCTTTGGCCTTTTACTTGCAAAGGACACAGCAACATAGAAAGTTCTCTCAACTCTTTGTTGCTTTTGATCCTAGTCATTTGGGACTTCCAGTCTCCAAAAGAACACTGTCCAGCTGGATTGCACAGTGTATATCTTTTGCCTATGAGAGTAAAAACCTTCCTCTTGAAGGCCATATCACAGCTCACAATGTGAGAGCCATGGCAGCCTCTATGGCTCATCTTCACTCTGTCTATCGAAGACATCTGTCGAGCAGCTACTTGGGCTTCGGTTCATACCTTCACAGCCCATTACTGCTTAGACAAGGACTCCCGCCGGGATGCCTTGTTTGGTCAGGCTTTTCAACACCTTTTTGCTGATAATTCCTCTCTGTAGGCAACACCTGTTCCATACTTAATCAACTCCCACCCACCATCCCTGGTAGGAAGCCAGAGATCCATGGGGGGAAGTGGAGCCCTTTCACAAGGGCACACAACTTCTGGGGCCTTCTCCCTGGCAACCGCAGCTAGGGAGTCCCCATATGTGAAGACTACATTCCTGCTTGTTCCTGGAGATAGCATAGATCTCCAGGAACAAGCAGGAATGAGTCTTCACATATGGGGTACGTCGGTACCGACGGAGCCTGCACGGGAATGCTCCCCAGCATCCAATCAGAAAACTTTTGGGAGCATCCCTCGTGCCTGCGCACACTGCCTTCCCGCCTTTTCCATTGCCTCTCCTCAGTTTTCGTTTTTCCGCGGAGCCGGCAGGACGTCCTCCTGTCATCACAGAAACTTTTTTCTTTAAATTCTTTATTTCTTGTTTTCTTGTGGTCTCGGCTGTTTTTCCCGCCGCCACCGGTACCGCCGGTGGGTTTTTCTTTTCTTTTTCTTAAACTCAGAGAGATTTTTCCCTCTGTTTTTGTCTTAACTTTTTTGGGCCATGTCAGAGTTCTACAGAACTCACGACTTGCTCTCTACAGACTGATATTATCCTCTGTTTTTTCACGCAACCATCCTGGTTATTTCACTGGATAGCATTCCTGCACCCTCTTAGCCTGCAGAAATAGATTCTCTTTAAATCTTTTCAAGTAGGTTCCACCTTCTTGTTATTAGATGAATCTTTCTCCTTCACATCTCCCATGTGAATGTTCTTATGGGGCTTAGTTGCAGACATGTATCTTCAGACTTATATATTCATGTATGTATATATCTCTATTTATTTCTATACATACATATGTCTGTAAGCTGTGTGTGCATAAGTTATGCCCCTATATCTATATCTATATCTATCTATCTTTATATATATATATATATATATATATATATATATATATATATATATACACATATCCCTCTATATATGTATCTGTCAAGATGTTTTTTATAGGTCAATATGTATTACATACTATCTCCCTAACTGTCTATGCTATAAAGGTTTTTACCTTCTTAGAGGTCCAAGACAGTGGGCTGGCATATCTTCATACTGTCCCTTGGCATGTGGGGGCTGTTATGCACACAACCACTACTGTGGTACTAACATCTTCTGCTTTACTCTAGGTCTCGCTATCCCTGAAGCATCACGCTTCAATATCTTTCCTATCTCTCAACAGCTAGGAAAGACAGTGTAGATCTTCAGTAGTTCGGAGGTTTCAGCCCTTCACGCATCTGTCCTCCTTGGGAATACGGGCTTTTTTCCATACCCTCTCTTCCCTCCAGGACTGGGCTACTTGTCCAAATCGGTCAGTCTTCCTCTTTTACTCCTCAATGTCAATGCCTCTGTTGCTAAAAGAGTTTTCAGCTTTTTCTATAAAGCTTTCCACTGAAGACCTGCCGTTCTTATACTACCCCAGTTGACACCTGGGTCACCTGCCAATTCCAGATTTGGACCTTCACCCTCACTGCTGTGAGGTCACCTTGAGGATCCTCTACTGAATCTCCAGTAGACTCCATCACACTCTCTACTTCCTACAATCCAGTAGGTAAGATCCATTTTGTGATTGTTTATTAAATATTTTTAATGGTACTTATACATACCAAGGATGCCTCTCCTGTAGTCCTTAGTTTTGCTATTTTTTCTTACAGCTCCTCTACTTTCAACTCCTACCCACCATCCCTCATGGGATGCCGGAGATCCATGTGTGGGAACTGCAGTCCTGATCCACGGACACGCATTGTATGGGCTCTCCCCCTGGCATCTATAGCTAGGGAGTCCCCATATGTGAAGACTCATTCCTGCTTGTTCCTGGAGATAGCACAGTTACTTACCTGTAACAGGTGATCTCTGGGAACAGCGGAATAAGTCTTCACAACCCACCCACCTCCCCTAGGAGTTGTATCTATCTATCTATCTTCCTTTCCTCTTTCTCTCCTTTTGTCTCAGCTATGAAACTCAACTGAGGAGAGGCAGTGGAAAAGGCGGGAAGGCAGTGCGCAGGCACGAGGGATGCTCCCAAAAGCTTTCTGATTGGATGCTGGGGAGCATTCCCGTGCAGGCTCCGTCGGTACCGACGTACCCCATATGTGAAGACTTATTCCTGCTGTTCCCAGAGATCACCTATTACAGGTAAGTAACTGTGCTTTACTCACCTGTAACAGGTGATCTCCGGGAACAGCGGGAATTTAGTCTTCACAACCCACCCACCTCCCCTAGGAGTTGTATCTCTCTCTCTTTCTCTCTTTCCCTCTCTCTTTTGTCTCAGCTTTAAACTCAACTGGAGAGGGACAGTTGGGAAATGCGGGAAGGCAGCACGCAGGCGCTGTGTGATGCTCCCAAAAGCTTTCCTATTGGACGCTGGGTAGCATTCCCATGCAGGCTCCGTCGGTACCAACGATACCCATATGTGAAGACTAAATTCCTGCTGTTCCCGGAGATCACCTGTTACAGTGAGTAACTATGCTTTCCTGCTGTGTGTCAATTCTGCTATATCATCTTTCAAATTTCCTATGAGTTCACTAAGCTCTATTTTCACTGCTTGTACTTCTTTCTTTATTTCCACAACCACTCCTTTAACTCCGCTCTAGAGATATCTTGCAGATTTTCCCTTCCTGGCTCCATATTATGACGGTGCGCAGACCCCTCAGCTGGCTCGGAGTTTTTAGTTTTATTGTCCAATGCCGCATGCTCACTGGTGCTTGCCCCCGCACCCTGGTATTCCTTCTTCCCCAGATCCATAGTTTTCCTTCTCGTAGTCATAGTAAACTCCTGATCTTTCTCCCCTTCGTCGTCTTCTTCTTTGTGTCACTGCACACTTAACAATATGTTGACTTTAGCACAGCCCCTTTGAATTGTTTTAGTATAGCCAATCCACAGGCTTTCAAAATGTAAGCTACTTTCCTCAACCTTACACAATTCCTTTGGGGTTGGTTTTTTTTTTGGGGGGGGATCCTTTTCCTCCCCTCCTTCTCTTCTCTTTCCTCTCACCTCAAACTCCAACCTGTTAGTTAAACTGAGCAGGCTCGATACTGCCATCAGCACTCTTCTCTTCTTTGCCCTTTAATTAGTGTAAGACTCGTTCAGTCTATTTGCTCTCTTTGCTGATTACGTCCACCTGTTATTTCCTCTTTTCTGTTGAAATTGTAGTTCCATGTCACCCCAGATGCTCGCCTCCACTTATTAAAAGAGGGCTGCTACACAGTACCCTGTCCTGTGCTGCTGAGGTAAGCTATATTCTGATTTGATTTAAATTATAGCTCTTTGCTGCTGCTAGACTCTAACTTATTATGAAATTTAAACTACAAGCTGTCTGCTGGGTTCTAAATTTAACCAGAAAGCTCTCTTCTGTGTTTTAAATTTAAACTAAAAGTGCTTTGCTGATGCTAGGCCCTGAGTGACTATTAAATTTAAACTACAAGCTCTCGGCTGGGTTCTAAATTTAACCAGAAAACTCTCTTCTGTGTTTTAAATTTAAACTTAAACTGCTGCTACTAGGTCCTGACTGATTTAACAAAAAACAGTGGGTTCACAGATTAATTAGCTTTAATACAAAGAATCCCTTTCAGAAAATTCCCAGAAGTATATACTCACAATTGCAGATCTCTCTCCAGAAGTAACAGTCCCCTTTTCTAGTCCTTCAAAATTATGCATCTGAATATTAACTTTTATTTTGTTGATTTGTAGATTTACTCCATTTGAAAAAGTAAAATAGCATCACCATGTTTAACAGTATTATAAAAAAATGTCCTCCTCTTTTCAATGCTTCTCTGCTCCCATTTGATCTGTAACCCTCCTGTGGGTTTAGTTAAGAGAGCAGCTCATGGACCAGACTCCCTGATTGGTCTGGTGGAGGCTCAGAGAGCATCTGATGACAATTGTAGTGCAAGGTGGATAAAATGTAAAGATCTCAATAAGCAGACATTAAAGCACTCTGGAATGGGGCTTGTATTTCAGCATAAGAATAAAGTCCATTCTGCTTAGTTCATGGAATCACTGCTTTTGAGACAATAACTCAAAATAATAAGTCTAAACCCCATCCCAGGACATTTCCAGCCAGTCTGGTTTTCAAGATACCCACAATAAATGTGCATGAGATTGGTTTGCATGCACTATCTCCATTATATAGTAACATAGTATATGATGGCAGATAAAGACCATCATGGTCCATCTGGTCTACCCAGCAAAGTGGCAAGAGTAGGTGCACCTGTTGTTCCGGGCAGGTCACCTCTCCTCGTGCCTTTGTTTAAGGGTGTACCCACCGCTCCATGCAGGTCACCCCTATTTGTTCAGATATAAGAGATAGTTAAGTTTATTTTGATTTTATCTTTTTGCTATAAAGGGATCCACTGTGTCTATCCCATGCCATTTTGAATTCCATCACTGTATTTGCCTCCACCACTTCCATCGGGAGAGCATTTCCTGATGTTGCCTTTCAGTTTACCCCCTTGTAGCTTCATGTTATGCCCTCTAGTTTTACAGCTTCTCCATCTTAGAAAAAGGTCCATTTGTTCATTAATACTCTTTAAGCGTATACATATTTAGGTCTTCAGGTCTCTTCTCATACGTTATCTGACGCAGGCTCCAAATCATTTGGTCATCTTCCTCTGAACCATTTCCAGTGTTTTTATATCCTTTGTAAAATATGGTCTCCAGAACTGAACACAATATTCCAAGTGAGGCCTCACCAGCAACTTGTACAGTGGCATTAGTACCTCTTCCTTTCTGCTGGTAATTCCTCTCTGTATGCGACCCAACATCCTTGTGGCTATGGCTACCACCTTGTCACACTGTTTCACCACCTTGAGATCCTCAGAAACAATCACTCTGAGGTCCTACTCCTGGTCTGTGCACACCAACCTCTCACCCCCTATTGCATACAATTCCCTTGGATTTCTGCATCCCAAGTGCATGACACTGCACTTATTCACATGACATTTTAACTGTTAAGCATTAAACCATTCTAACAGCTTTTGTAGATTTTTATTTTATTTCTTTTTATTTACATTCTCTTATATACCGCGCTATTCTGCATCAGTGTGGTTTACATTGAACAAACTGAAATTACATTGAACAGGGCATTATAACTTGGAGATAACTATTTTACAGGGAACATGGGCTGTGGAGGGTTAAGTGGCTTGCCCAAGACCACAAGGAGCACCTGTAGGACTAGAAACCCCAGATCTTTCCTCGTATTATCCTCTCCTTCAGGGCAGTCCACTTTGTTGCAAATTGTTATGACATCTGCAAAAAGACAGACTTTTCCATTCAGTCCTTCAGCAATATCACTCTCAAATACATTGAAAAGTACTGGTCCCTGGAATGATTCCTGGGGCACGCCACTACTTACGTTCCTTTCATCCGAGTGAGTTCTGTCATCTGCCAGTCAATCAATTTCTGATCCAGGTCACTACCTTGGGACCCATCCCCAGGCTGTTCAGCTTATTGATAAGCCTCCTATGAAGAACAGTAGGAAATCTAGGTGGATCACATTCATCGCATGCTCTTGATCTAGTTCTCTGGTCATCCAGTCAAAGAACTCAATCAGATTTGTTTGGCATGATTGTCCTTTGGTAAAACCATGTTGCCTCAGATCATGCAACCTATTGGTTTTGATAAAATCCACTATTCTCTGGGAACAAGCAGGAAGTTAGTCCTCACATATGGATAACGTCGGCACTTTGGGAGATGCTACCACATATGCGTGGTCCCCTTCCCGCCCAAGGGTGCCATCTTGCTCAGTCTCCTTTTTTCTGCAGAGCCCTTCAGACGTTCGTATGGCTTGTCCCTGGAAAAAGTTGATTTTTTTTCTTCTCTGAGTTTCATACTCACCTCCGGTATCACACCCGCCTGCCAACCTCGGTGCTGAGTCAGCCTATTTTTGTATTTTTCATTCTTTCTTTTCCTGGCACCTTCATGCCTTTTTTCTCCAACTGGCAGCCCAGAGAGTCTTTGACCTCGCTGGGGTACTTTTTTTCCCCCATGGCTACCAGTGGCTTTAAGAAGTGTGATCAGTGCTCCAAAATTATGTCCTTGACCAACACACACGACTGCTGTCTCCGCTGCCTCCGCTGCCTGGGGCCAGATCATGACCCGGCAGCCTGCGGTCTCTGTAAGAGAATGACCAGTAAGGCCCTCAAGAGCCGCCAGCAGCAGCATGATAAGTTTTTCCCCGAGACCCCAGTGCCTCCGAAGGCCAGGTTCTCGTCTGTGGCCCCGACATCTCGAGCGGAACCCTCCGTACCCGAGCCTCGTCGTGGGTCCTCAGATAGGGGGTCTCCCTCAAGGGAACCCAGGAAGAAGAAGAAGCCCTCGAAGGCGGCATCCCTGGATGGCTCCGACTGCCCAGGTGCCCCCCAGGCCCAATCCCGCAGTCCAAGAGGCCTGTCTGAGGCGTCGGAAAAGGAGCGGCCTGCGAAGGTTCCCTGGAAGGACTCAACCGCAGACCAGCCTCAGTCCCCAGATACTATCCTCGTCGAGGATTCTTCTTCAGGGAAGCCGGCGTTGGGCCCAAAGTCCCTCGGTGCACACGTCGAAGGCTGCGGAGCCTTCTGGTCTGGAGTCCAGAATGGCGGCCCTTGAGCGCAGTTTGTCTGCCTTCATGGACCAACAGCGGGTGCTGTTTTCCGGCATGACTGGTTCATCCACCCCGACCACCGGACCCTGACTTCCAAGACGTCCCTGGAGGCCAAACCAATCCTTGAGGTCCTCTGGCCTTGAGTCGATCCTCGGCCAAGATCGCGATCTGAGTCCTGCTCGACGGGACTGCAGTCATCCCCGGCATGTCTGCCGGGCACCGGCCTCAGGGCATCGGGAAACCCAAGGTCCGCGGAGCAGCCCTCCCACGAGTCATCCATGGACTACTCCAAGTGGGAGACATAGGATGAGGAGTCCCCTGATACCCGTCGCCACCGCAATGTCCCATCTGACTCTCCTGTCTCGGAGCCTTGACAGCAGTCTCCATCCAAGGATATGAGCTTCCTTGATTTCGTCAATGACATGTCCAAGGCCCTGGCATTCCCGACGGAGTCGGAGGAGTATCCTTGGGTGGATGAGTTGGAAATCCTTCAGTATGAGGCCCCTCCGCAGGAATAGCTCCCGGTGCCCATCCCTCCCATCCTGGAACGTCTGATTCTCTGAATGTGGGAGACACCAGCTTTGGTGCTGTTTGTAAGCAAATGGCTCGACTCGATGTATCAAGTCTGCCAGAGCCCGGGTTTCCAAAAGTCACAACTGCTGTATAACTCCATGGTGGTGGAGTCGGCCATTCGTCATCTGAAAAGCCAGAAGATGCACTCCTCGGTGCCCCCCACAGGGTGGTCCGCACCCTGGACGCCTTGGCAGAAAGCGCTACCAGGGCTCAATGCTCATCGCTGGCATCCAGGCCTACCAGCTGTTCATGGAAACGTACCTGAGAGTCCTGGCGAAGGAACTCACGGGGTTCTCAACTGGTCTCTCCGAGAAATCTTTGCAGCGGTTCAAGAACCTGGCCAAAGCAGTCCATGAATGCTCCAAATTCATGTCTAGAGCATCCTGTGATGGGTTTGAGGTGGTAGCTGGCATCTGTGCATGCCGCCAAGCTTGGCTACAGTCGTCCGACCTCGAGCAATGGGTTCAGGACAAATTGGTCGATGTCCCATGCCAAGGAGAGAACCTGTTTGGCAAACCCATGACCGATAAGGCTGCTGAGCTGGAGATCATGACAAGGACCACGCTCTCTAAGACCGCTGCCCCTCCCTGATGGAAGGGTTCAGGTAAAAAGCCCTTCTACCCGAAGAAGGGAGCTGCTTACAGAAACTACCCACCTTATCAGGCCTCCCCAGCTCCCCCAACACGGTCAGCAGGCCAAGGGACAAGGACATGGCCCACGTAAGCAGAAGGCTCCAAAACCCCAGGCACTGGCTCTGGCCCAGCCAAGGTTTTTTTTTTTTTTACTCCTTAAGCATAGCCTCTCTACCCGAAGGAGATCAGCAACCCACAGGGGGATGTATGGCCCTCTATGCCCAGAGGTGGGTGACCATCACCACCAATTCCTGGGCACTAAGGGTGGTCAGGGAGGGTTACCTCCTCCACCGGACTCAGACACCTCCCCCTTATTTCCCGGGAGAGCCCCTCAGGTCTCGCCTCCACTGGGACCACTTTCTGAAGGAGTTGACAGGTCTTCTCGAAGACAGAGAGGTGGAACTGGTGCCCCACCACCTCAAGGGCAAAGGGTTCTACTTCAGGTACTTCCGTGTGCCAAAGAGGCCCATCCTCGACCTGCGCAACATCAGCAAATTCCTGGTGAGGGAGAAGTTCAAGATGCTCTCCCTTGGAACATTGCTGTCATACCTCCAGCAGGGAGACTGGCTATGCTCCTTATACCCACAACCTCATCCACCCCATCCACAGGCAATACCTGCGGTTCATGGTGGGGGGCAGGCACTTTCAATACAGGGTCTTCCCCTTTGGCCTAGCCTCTGCCCCAAGAGTCTTCACAAAATGCCTTTCAGTTGTGGCTGCCTTCCTTCGGCTCCAGGGGTTCTTTGTCTTTCCCTACCTGGATGACTGGCTCATAAAGGGCGGCACAGCCTCAGAGGTGCAGCAGGCCACCACACGCACCATCCAGGTTCTGCAACACTTGGGCTTTTTCATAAACTACCCCAAGTTTCACCTCGTCATGACACAGTGGCTGGAGTTCACTGGGGCAAAGATCAACACTCTCCAGTTGAGGGCTTTCTTGCCCAGGGACCGAGCCGATTGTCTCCGGTCTCTATCTCGGGACGTACAATACCGTGCCTTGGTGCCCGCCCGGCTTCTCCTATGCCTCCTCGAGCACATGGCCTCCATGGTCCATGTCACCCCAGATGCTCGCCTCCACATGAGGGCAGCGCAGTGGTATCTCCGGGATCAGTGGTCTCAGGCCACGGGTCGCCTCCGAGACAAAGTCTCTGTGACCTGCCAGTTGGCGGACTCCCTGATCTGGTGGCAATCACTCCAGCATCTCGAGGCAGGCATGCCTTTTCAGGACCCAAGCCCCTCGAGGGTCCTCACCATCTGCTCGGCTGGGGAGCCCACTGCAGAGATCTCCGCACTCAAGGCAGCACCAAGCAGATCAACCTCCTGGAGCTCCAAGCCATATTCCTAGCCCTGAGGCTCTTTTGTCACCACCTGCGTCACCAGCCAGTGCTGGTCCAGATGGATAACCAGGTGGCGATGTTCTACGTGAACAAAAAGGGGGGCACAGGCTTTTGTGCCCTCTGTCAGGAGGCACTGGTCGCAGTCCAACAGGGTATCCTCCTGCGGGCAGTGTACCTGCCAGGCCAGGACGATCTACTGGCTGACAGGCTCAGCAGAATTCTCCAGCCGCACAAGTGGCAGCTGGGACCCCAAGGTAGCCGGTCGGCTTTTCCGGCTCTGGAGGGAACCCATGATGAACCTGTTCGCCAGCCCGGACAATTTTCAGTTAACCCACTTTTTCTCCCGGCAGCCCCATCCCTACAGGGTGGCAGCGAACATGTTCCTAGTCTCATGGTTGGGAGGCCTTATGTACGCCTTCCCTCCGATGCTGCTGATCGCCAGACCTTGTTCAGGACCCTCCGCAACAGGGCCTCGCTCATCCTAATTGCTCCTCAGTGGCCCTGGCAACCATGGTTCCTGCTGCTTCTGCAGCTGATGGTGGAGGCCCCCATCCCCCTGGTGACTGCCCCGGGACTGCTGTCTCAGGAGGGGAGCTCTCTCCTGCACCTCAACCTTGGGTCCCTGTTGCTGTCAGCGTGGCTGCTGAAAGGGTGACTCTAGCCCCTTTCAACCTTCCGGTTGAGGTGGAAGACATTCTGCTGGCGTCTCACAAGACCTCTACTAGGAAGGCTTATGCCCTCAAATGGCGCAGGTTCTCTGTTTGGTGCACTGAACACTGTGCTGATCGTTTCTCCTACCTGGTGGCTCTGGTGTTACAGTACCTTCTCCACCTCTCTCAGTCCGGGCTCAAGTCTAACTCTGTCCGAGTGCACCTTAGTGCCCTGGCGGCGCACCACCATCCGGTGGATAGTAAAACCCTCTTGGTCCAACTGTTGGTGACCCGTTTCCTTCAGGGCCTGCTCTTATTGAAGCCCCTAGTTAGCCCTCTGGCAACCGAATGGGACCTCAGTGTAGTATTGGGGCAGCTCACTTGCCCAACCTTTGAGCCTCTGGCTACCTGCCACCTTTGCTACCTCTCTTGGAAGGTAGCTTTCCTGGTTGCGCTCACCTCCGCTCGCAGAGTTAGCGAGCTTCAGGCCCTTGTGGCGGAGGCGCCCTATACCAGGTTCTACAAGAACATAGTGGTGCGTCGCACGCACCCCAGGTTCCTGCCGAAGGTGGTGTCTCCCTTCTATCTCAACCAGGAAGTGGTGCTCCCCACCTTCTTTTCAAGACCTCAGTCCAGTCAGGCGGAGACGGTCCTTCACACCCTGGACTGTAAGAGGGCCTTGCCTTCTATATCCAATACACTCAGGGTCACCGCAAAGCTTACCAGCTTTTCATCTCCTACAACCTCAGTAGGCTGGGGGAGGCAGTGACCAAACGTACATTGTCCACCTGGGTGGCGGACTGTATTGCCCTCGCTTACGAGCAGGCGAGGCTCCCGCTGGAAGGCCGCATCACAGCGCACCGAGTCAGAGCCATGGTGGCTTCGGTGGCAAACTTGCTCTCTGTCCCTATGGTGGACATCTGCCGGGCCGCCACCTGGTCTTCAGTCCACACATTCGCAGCCCATTACTGCCTGGAAAGAGAGTCCTGATGGGACAGTGCCTTTGGCCAGACTTTGCTCCGTAACCTTTCAGGGTCTAGGCAACTGCTACCCTCCGACCCTTCTATGTTCAGGCTACCGGAATGCTGGTTTCATCAGACACAAGGGTCCTACTGTGGTCTGTGGACATGGACTCATTTGCTGCTGCTTGCAGCTTCCCATGAGGTGTCCCCTAATTTTGCTATGGGCTTTCGGTAGTCTGTAGCTGGGGAGTCCCATATGTGAGGACTGACTTCCTGCTTGTTCCTGGAGAAAGCGTAGTTACTCACCTGTAATAGGTGTTCTCCGGGGACAGCAGGAATCAGTCCTCACAACCCTCCCCTCCCGTCTTTTAGCTATGTCATCTGACTGAGCAAGATGGCACCCTTGAACGGGAAGGGGACCACGGAGGCGTGGTAGCATCTCCCAAACGCTTTCTTTGAAAGCTGGGGGGATGCTTCCGCAAGGGCTCTGTAGGTGCCGACATCACCCATATGTGAGGACTGATTCCTGCTGTCCCCGGCGAACACCTGTTACAGGTGAGTAACTACGCTTTCTCTCTTTCAGGAGCGCCTCCATTACTTTTCCTGCCACCGAGGTAAGGCTTACTGGCTTGTAGTTTGTCACTTCTTCCCTATTACCACTTTTGTGAAAAGGTACCACATCAGCCTTCTCCAGTTCTGTGGAACCTCTCCTGTCTCCAAGGATCTATTAAAAACATCCTTTAAAGGCCCAGCAAGCACCTCTCTGAGTTCTTTCAGTATCCTGGGATGTATCCCATCCGGTCCCATGACCTTGTCCACTTTCAGTTTTGTAAGCTGTTCAAACACCTCATCTTCTGTGACGTGTTTGAACAGCTTACCTGTTTGTATATTTGTCAATCCCAGGTGGTCCTTCTCAAGGATTTTCTTTAGTAAAAGCAAAACAGAAGTATTTGTTTAGCATTTTCACTTTTTCAATGTCATTTTCCACTGAATATACCAGAAAAATGTTTTGTCATCACGCTTTAGATCTTTAGCCGTCTTTTCTCTCCCTTTGATTTTGCTCTTTATTTCTCTTTTTGTCTCATGTAGCTTTATTGTATATTATTATCTCCAGGAACAAGCAGGAATGAGTCCTCACATATGGGTACGTCGGTACCGACGGAGCCTGCGCGGGAATGCTCCCCAGCTTCCCAGAATGAAAGCTTTTGGGGCATCCCACAGCGCATGCGTGCTGCCTTCCCGCCTTTCCCACCAACTCTCCTCAGTTCTTCTTTTCCGCGGAGCCAGCAGGTCGTGTTCCTGTCACCGCTGAAGAAGTTCTTTATTTTAATTTATTTCTTTGGTCGCGTGTCTGCCTTCCCCGACGCCGGACCGGTACCGCTGGTCTTTTCTTTTCTTTTCTTTTAAAAAAAAAATATATATATATACTTCCCTCACTTAGTGTATTTCTTTTCTTAGGCCTACAGGCCCACAAGAAATTTTCCTCTATGGATAAACCAGCCTCTGGTTTCAAAAAATGCACTAAGTGTAGCGGTACAATTTCTGTTAGACACCCATGAATGGTGTCTTAAATGTTTGGGGCCTGAACACTCCATTCCGGATTGCCAAGCCTGCTCCCTAATGTCTAAACGAGGGTTACAGAACCGGGCAGCCAAGCTCCATGTGCTGTTTCCCACGGATGCACCGGCGGTGGCATCGACATCTTCCAGGTCTTCCTCTCCTGATGGGTCTCAGGTAACCAAACATACTTTTAGCAGGTCCTCGAAGGGCAAATCTCCCTCTAAGCATCGAGATGCCTCCGGGCTTGCCCTTGAGGATCCTGCCCCAGCCAAACAACCCCGGCGGGAAGCTCCGGCTTCCAAAGCTCCTCCTATGGGGTTACAGGTTGACATCGATGGCACGGCCTCGACCGATCACCTGTTAGACTGCTCTGGGGTACCGGCACAATCTCCCGGTACCGACATCCAGGCAGTCGTGGCGTCCATGGATCACACTGTGCAATCCATGCAGCAGGCTATACTGGCTTTCATCAAGGCTGCGACGCCGTCGGTACCACAACAAGCTCCGTTGTCGGTACCGACGCCGGTACCGGTACGAACTTCGATGCTGGTACCGGCTGCATCGACATTGGCCAGGATACCGATTCCGGCCCCCTGTCCTGGGCTCTTTCTCGGTACCGACCCGGTACCGGGGACACCCGATGTTGGTACGCCTATCGATCTTTGGAATCGAGCAGACGATACTTCGATTCTTCTGATGATTCTGATTCATCGGATGAGTCCCCTGAAGTATCTGTTACTCTTCCTGAGGAGCCGCCTTCTCCAAAAAGGAGAATGTCTCCTCCAGAGGATTTGTCCTTTCAAGACTTCATAATAGAAGTAGCTAAAGGCCTATCTATTTCAGTAACCTCTGAAAAAGAACCCCGAGCAAAAAAATTAGATATTTTGGGATACTCTAAGGTTCCTAGAGAGGCAGTCACCTTACCAATTCATGAAATTCTTCAAGAACATTTGATTGAATTGTGGGAGACTCCTCTCACCCTTTCTCCTCATTCTCGTAGATTGGACATTATGTACCGTGTCCCTCCTCCTCCTGGATTTCAAAAAACTCAGCTTCCTCACCACTCCATTGTGGTGCAGTCAGCTATGAAGAGGATAAAGAGTACCAAAAGACACTCTTCTACTCCTCCAGGGAGAGAATGCAGGACCTTGGATGCTTTTGGAAGAAAAATCTTCCAAGCTAGCATGCTTATTGCCAGAATCAATTCATACAGCCTTTATATGGGTATGTTTCTAAAGGAGGTTGCAGAAAAGCTGCACAGCTTTCTCCCTTTTATTCCAGAGGATGGAATGTATTTATTTATTTATTTATAGTCTTTTCTATACCGCGCTATTCAGCATCAGCGCGATTTACAATAAACAATGAAATCACACATTTCCAATAGTACTTTGTGTTTACAGATGAACAGGACATTTAACTTGGCTAACAGGGGTAACTATATACAATTCCTCCTTTGGCTTAAGCATACTCAAGATATTTCAAAGTTTTCCAACAGGGCAGCCTTTGATTCTTTTGAAGGTGCCAGCAGAGCCTCAGGCATTGCCATAGCTGCTCGTAGAATTGCTTGGCTCCAGGCTTCTGATCTAGAACCCTGGGTTCAAGATGGGTTAGGAAATCTGCCCTGTACAGGTGAAAATCTATTTGGCAAAGAGTGGCAAATTAAAGCCACTCAAATGGATGCAGAAAATGCTGCTCTGGATAGACTTTCTAAGTCTACCTCCACTCCAGCCAAGAAAAAATCTTTTAAAAAGTATTTTTACAAGAAGGGCAGATTTCCTTCCACTTCTGGTCAACAATCTTCTACAGGTCGCTTTGCTACTAAGCGTCAGCAACCTAAACAGGCTAGGCCTAAACCTGCAGGGGCTGCTGCAACCCAGCAGTCCCAAGCCCCTCAGGGTTTTTGACTTGATACTAGAGAACTTAACCTTTCTGGCTCTACAACAGCCAGAACCTCTCACCATTCCAGGAAGGTTAGCTCATTTTGCTCCCAGATGGGAGCAAATCACATCAGAGCAGTGGACCCTCTCCATCATCAGAGAGGGCTACAAACTTCATTTCTCAGACCTTCCTCCCTACACCACGGTGAGACATTTCAATTCTCCCACATCTTTCCTCGACCTTCTGGATCAGGAGGTAACCACCCTTCTGGCCCAGAGGGCCATAGAAGAAGTTCCTCTTCTTCAACAGGGATCAGGGTTTTACTCCCCCTACTTTCTCATTCCAAAGAAAACAGGGGGATACAGACCCATTCTAGATCTCAGAGAATTGAACAAGTTTCTATGCAAGGAGAAGTTCAAGATGCTTTCTTTAGGCACTCTCCTTCCATACCTACAGAGTCAGGATTGGCTTTGTTCCCTAGATCTCAGGGATGCGTACACTCATATACTCATCCATCCATCCCACAGAAAATTCCTACGTTTTCTGTTCCAGGGAAAACATTACCAATACAGAGTGCTTCCTTTCGGTCTAGCCTCTGCTCCAAGAGTGTTCACCAAATGCATGGCAATAGTTGCTGCATTTCTACGCACTCTGGGAATATTTGTCTTCCCATACCTGGACGACTGGCTCATCCGAGCTCCAACCCAGTCAGAGGCTCAGATCTCCCTGAACCACACTAGGCGCATTCTGCAATACCTGGGACTTGTGGTAAACCTCCCAAAGTCCCAGCTCACCCCTACTCAGTCCCTGGAATTCATAGGGGCCTGGTTGGACACCACTTCTGCAAGGGCCTACCTTCCTCAGGCCCGTTGTCAACGTCTAGTGCAGTTAGCCTCCCAGATTCAGTCAAAGAGCCACTTAACTGCCAGGGAGATGCTACAGCTGCTAGGCCATATGGCTTCCACAGTACATGTACCCTATGCTCGCCTACACATGAGAGCAGCTCAATGGACTTTGTCCACCCAGTGGACTCAAGCTTCAGGAGCTCTCTCAGACCAAATAGCAAACTCCAAACGTCTCTTTTGGTCTCTCCAATGGTGGATGTCCACTCAAAATCTGTTGCTGGGGTCCCCCAAGCAATCCTCACAACAGATGCCTCCCAAACAGGTTGGGGAGCTCATCTACAGGACCTCTCCACCCAAGGCACTTGGTCCCCATAGGAGACCTCTCTTCATATCAACCTCTTGGACATAAACAAGCAAGGAGGAACTGGCTCTCTGTCGCTTTGCAACGAAACTCTAAGATTATGGGCCTTCGCCAGAGAGCATCAAATCCATCTCCTGGCAGTATACCTCCCAGGGATTCAAAACTCTTGGGCAGACAGACTCAGTCGAGTTCTGCTTCCACACGAATGGTCCCTGCACATGGATCAGGTACTCAGAATCTTCCAGGAATGGGGAACCCCGGACATAGACCTATTTGCAAGTCCGTGGAATGCCAAACCTCCCCGGTTCTGTTCCAGAATTCCGTGTCAGGGAGTTCAGGCCAAGGATGCCTTCCTCCTCCATTGGGGTCAGGACTTCCTGTATGCCTTTCCACCCATTCCTTTGATTCCCAAGACTCTGTTCAAACTTCAGAGGGATCAAGGATCTATGATCCTCATAGCTCCACGCTGGCCACGCCAAGTGTGGTACCCTCTACTTCTGCATCTCTCCCAAGCCCCCTCCCTGGACTTGGGAGCTGCTCCAGATCTTCTGTCTCAGGAGGAGGGGACTTTGTGGCATCCAAACTCCAAGTCCCTTCACCTCAGAGCTTGGTTACTGAAGGCCTAGACCTTCAAGACTTCAATCTTTCGCAGCAAGTGAAGGATATCCTCCATGCTTCCAGGAAACCTTCCACTAGGCGTTCCTATGCTTTTAAATGGAAAAGATTTTCCATTTGGTGTGCTCAACAGGGTCTTGACCCTCTGGCACTTCCTGTGAATTCTCTATTGGAATATCTCCTGCATCTTTCCAATGCAGGCCTTAAGACAAATTCAGCAAGGATCCATTTAAGTGCTATTGCAGCATCCCTTAAGCCTATCAATGGACAACCTGTTTCCTCTCATCCTCTTATTGCAAGATTTATGAGAGGCCTAGCTTTAACTAAACCTCCCATTCGACCTCCTTCGGTGGCATGGGACTTAAATTTGGTTCTTGGTCAGTGAAGAAAACTCCGTGATCTGACCACAATACCACGGCTCTTTAGGTCTCTGGTCCATCAGTAGTGAGAGACAGGCAGAGAGTAATACAGAACACAATCACACACACACAAAGTGCTATTTTCTTTGAGCTCAGAGGGAAGACAATAAGCGGACTATGAACAGGCATAATTCCAGGCTTATTGAATTCAAAGTTCTCCTCCTAAAAGCTCCCTTTTATTAGAGAAAAAGAGGAAGTAACAGTCATTTATTATAACCATGAAATAACACAAGGTGTCGCCAAAGTTCTTTTTACAGAGTAAGATCTGATTACAGTATATTAGATGAAATTTATAATTGCAAAAGTTGCAAAAATTATGTTGTGTCAGCAGGGACTTCCAGTTGACTGCACAATGAACTATAGTTGCACAGTTCAAAGCCTATGTTTTATGCTTGCGTTAACACTGTTCCATCTATTTTAAAGACGGTTACAGAGAACTCATGATCATAACATCCTGTTCTATTTAAAAGGAAGTAGGTGAGAAGTCAAGCTTCTAAACACATTTTGTATCAAGAAATTCATCCATCTTCAATTACATATTGGGGATTCTGGTATCCCTTTATCTGTCCATCTCTACAGTCAGCTTATGAAGCCACCTTTTGAACCCTTAGCCACTGCCTCCTTGAAATTTCTTTCCTGGAAGGTTATTTTCCTTATTGCAATCACTTCTGCTCGCCGTATCAGTGAACTGCAGGCCTTAGTGGCTAATCCACCTTATACAAGGTTTCATCATGATAAGGTAGTCCTTAGGACAAATCCTCACTTTATGCCTAAAGTGGGGTCTCACCTTTTCATCTTAATCAAGAGGTATATTTACCTGTCTTTTTTCCAGCTCCTCATGCATCCAGTGCAGAGAGGAACCTTCATACTCTAGATTGTAAAAGAGCTCTTGCTTTTTACTTACACAGGACACAGCAACATAGAAAGTCTTCCCAGCTTTTTGTTGCTTTTGATCCTTCTCATTTAGGACTTCCAGTCTCTAAGAGAACACTGTCCAATTGGATTGCTCAGTGTATTTCTTTTGCTTACCAGAGTAAGAACCTTTCTCTGGAGGGCCATGTAACAGCTCACAATGTGAGAGCCATGGCCACCTCTATGGCTCATCTTCATTCTGTGTCCATCGACCAGATCTGTTGAGCAGCCACCTGGGCCTCGGTTCATACCTTCACAGCCCATTACTGTTTGGACAAGGACTCCCGCCGGGATGCCTTGTTTGGTCAGGCTGTCCTCAGACACCTGTTCCATTCTTGAACAACTCCTGCCCTCCTTCCCTGAATGGATGCCTGAGATCCATAGGAAGACGAGGAACCCTTCCGGGTCTCATACCCTTGGGGATCTCCCAGGCATCTTAGCTAGGGAGTCCCCATATGTGAGGACTCATTCCTGCTTGTTCCTGGAGATAGCACAGTTACTTACCTGTAACAGGTGATCTCTGGGAACAGCAGGAATTAGTCCTCACAACCCTCCCACCTCCCCTAGGAGTTGTATCTCTCTCTTTGTCTTTCCTTTCCTCTCTCTCTCTATTGTCTCAGCTTTAAACTTGAACTGAGGAGAGTTGGTGGGAAAGGCGGGAAGGCAGCGCGCATGCGCTGTGGGATGCCCCAAAAGCTTTCATTCTGGGAAGCTGGGGAGCATTCCAGCGCAGGCTCCGTCGGTACCGATGTACCCATATGTGAGGACTAATTCCTGCTGTTCCCAGAGATCACCTGTTACAGGTAAGTAACTGTGCTTTCTGTGTTCCTTTGCGAACTTCTGCAAACTTCTGAATTTTGTGAAAGCTGTGTTTTTTGCCTTTGTGCAGCCACTTCTTTGGAGAACCAAATAGGTTTCCTTTTCCTCTTGTTTTAATTTACTTTTCTTACATATCTATATGTTGCCCCTTTTGTTGTCTCCTTTAGTTTAGCCCATTGCAATTCCACTTCCCTTACCTGCCAACTCCTCCTTTAGGCATGTGGCCATTTTACTGAAGTCAACATTTTTGAAGTCTAGGACTTTGAGCTTGCTGCAATTGGACTCTGCCTTGGTTTTTATCTCAAACCACACCGTGTGAAGATCACTGCTGCTCACATGGGTACCTACCTGGACATTCGACACGCTATCTCCGTTGGTGAGAACTAAATCCAGCATCGGACTTTCCCTGGTCGGTTTCATCACCATTTGTCTTAACAGTGCATCTTGGAAGGCATCCACAATTTATTTTTACTTCTTTCCAGATTTGCAGAAGGAATACACCAATCCACATCGGGTAGATTAAAGTCACTCAATTTGTTCACTTATCCCTTCATGGCTACCTTTGCAGTATCAATAATCAAGTCTCTATCCATTTTTTCAGTTTGAGTTGGAAGCCTGTAGACTACACCAGTATGGATAATAGTGCCGCCATCTCTTTCCAGCACAGTCCATCATGCTCCTGCTTTTCCCCACATCCCCTGCATTTCAGCAGCTTTAATATTGCTTTTGACATATAGGGCTGCTACTCCTCCTTTTCTGCCTTCTCTGTCTCTTCTAAAGAAATTATAGCCAGCTATGGCTATAATCCCATTTTAAATCCCACTAGAGGACAGCAACCTTGGGCCAGAAGGACTGGGGTTTCTAGTCCCACAGGTACTCCTTGTGGTCTTGGGCAAGCCACTTAACCCTCCATAGCCCATGTTCCCTGTAAAATAGTTATCTCCAAGTTATAATGCCCTGTTCAATGTAATATCAGTTTGTTCAATGTAAACCGCACTGATGCAGAATAGCGCGGTATATAAGAGAATGTAAATAAATAAATAAATGTGACTCATTAAACCCTGTTTCTGTAATGGCCATAATGTCCAAGTCCATTTACACCATTAGAGCTTCGAGGTATGCAGATCTATTTCATGCATACTCATTGTGGATTTCCTGAAATGTAGATTTTATTTATTTATTTAACAACACTTCTGTACCACCATATCTACCAGTTACGGTGGTTTACATAGAGTGAGAGCAACAAGGAACGTTAACTTTGCATAGAACATGTGTTGGATGGTTTACTAGACTAAAACTCTATAACTCTGAACAGTATTAACAAAGACTCTATTAATCTCTTTACATAGCAGGTGATGAGTTGTAATCGTATGTGTGTGTCCAAAAGCTGTTGAGGTGGCTGTGTGACTGAGCCGAAGTATTCCTGGAATAGCAGTGTTTGTAGTCTTCGGCGGAAGATTACAATCTCTGATAATGAGAGGAGGTCAGAAGGAAGAGCATTCCAAATGATGGGTGCATAGTAGTAGAAGGCTCTGTTGGAGGTTGTGTTGTTAGTGTGGGTGATTGTTGAGGGTATTGTGAATAGGCTATTAGCGCTTCTGTGCGTTCTTTCGGTGTGCGTCTTGGTGAGCATAGACTGCAAGGTGTGGGCAGAAATTTGTCTCATTGCTTTGAAGATCATTAGAGCCACTTTATATTTCACTCTGCTGAGTTTTGGAAGCCAGTGAAGCTAATTTAAGATTGGAGTTATGTGGTCTAGTCTTGAGGTACCCATGATGAGCCTTGCTTATACATTCTGTGCCATCTGTAGTGGCTGTAGTGAGGATTTTGGAAGTCCTTGATATATGATGTTAGCATAGTCGAAGATGGGAGTGATGAGTCCTTGGCGGATGTTCCTGAAATCGCTGTGATCTAATAGTGGTTTGAGGTTCTTCAGTGTTTTAATGCGGTGATATACTGTTCTAGTGACTTGCTTGATTTGGGCATTAAAGTTTAAGCTCTGATCAAGGATTATGCCTAGATATTTTACTTTGTGCTTTACCTTCAGGGTGAGGTTTGAAAGAGTGATGGTGTCTGGTGGAGAGAAGGTGGGGTGCCTGGTGACGTGTAGGACCTCTGTTTTGTGAGGGTTAATAATCAGGTTATGGGTGGTAAGCCATTGTGTGATTGCTTCCAGACATTTGCTAATTGGTGAGTAGTTAGGGTTGGTGATGGTGAACGGAGAGTAGATGAGGATATCAT
This sequence comes from Ichthyophis bannanicus, assembly GCA_033557465.1. Lineage (NCBI taxonomy): Eukaryota > Metazoa > Chordata > Amphibia > Gymnophiona > Ichthyophiidae > Ichthyophis > Ichthyophis bannanicus. The sequence goes on along the minus strand of JAWIIG010000033.1, from coordinate 734,229 downwards.
CTACGTAAAAATGGTATAGGACATTGTGGCTTTGGATGATCTTGCATAGGGGCTGGATAAAGATGTTAAAAAGTAAGGATGATAGAGCAGAGCCATGGGGTAAACCTTGTAGTAGCTTGAAGGGTTCTGAGGTTTGTGAACCTGTATGGACCAGTTGTGAGCGAACGGAGACACAGGACTGGAACCACGATATTGTCTTGACCCTAAAACCAATTTCATGGAGGTGAGTAATGAGCTGGCTGTGTGTATCTGAGTCAAAGGCCGCAGATAAGTTCCAAAAGACTAGAATCCTTGGATGGCTTTTTCAGTGCTTCTAATAAGGTTATCAAAAAGTGAGGTTAGCAGGGTTTCGGTGCTATGGAACGTCTTGAAGCCATGATGTTGCTCATCTAGGGGAGTGTGGGATTTGATGAAGTCCTGCAACTGAATTTGGTCTGCTTTTTCGATTTGGCAAGCAATGGGATGCTTAATATGGGTCTGTATGAGGATGGGGAGGATGGATGAAGCACAGGAGATTTCGGCATTGGTCTGATTGATGCTTGTTTTAGTATGGCTGGCATGTAATCAAGCTCAAGGGATGATTGAGTGATGAATTGGATTAGAGGTAATATGTCCTGGCAGGTGACTTTGATCCAAGGGAATGGGCATGGGTCCAGCGGAGAAGTTGTGCTGTTCAGGTTAGCTATTATGCTTTCAAGTTGCTTAGGTGTGAAAGGGTAGAAAGCTGGCCAAGTCTCAGAGTTGGGAGCATTGGAAAGGAAATTGGAAAATGTGAAATAAGGGCATATATAGGTCTAGGCACCTCTGCCATTTGTTGGTTAACTGTATGTCATTTGTTTAGTGATAGGTACCTTATTTCATTGGAAGAAAGTAACTTGAAATACTTTGAGTCAGATATGTATCACTTTATATAGTAAATGAGTTTTGGCTCTCAGTTCTTGTCTGTTATCTGGACTCCTTTCTTGGAAATTAGCAAGATCATGGGCTTAGGAAAGGGAGACAGTATTTCTACTGAGCACCAAGTGATAAACATAAGATTATTTTTTTAATTGTACTTTTATTCTCAAGGGGACATACTAATATGCACCTATGTATTGCTGTTTAAATGTTTTCACTGAGCTTTGCTGCTTCCTCTGCCCTGTTCCCTTTCTGGTGAAGAAAATTAGGTGGCTTGACATTTAGCTTCTGATGTCATTTTTTGTCTTGAAAACAAGTAGGCGGTATATAAGAATTTTAAATAAATAAATGGATGAATGAATGTCCCTTCTCCAGCATCCACTTGACTAAGAACCAGGGAAGTCTGGTTTGAATCCCACTGCTGCTCCTTTTGATCTTGGACAAGTCACTTAATCCTCCATTGTCTCACATGCAAACCTAGATTGTAAGCCCTCCAAGGGATAGGAAAATGCCTTTTGTAGCTGAATGCAACTCGCCTTGAGCTACTCCTGAAAAAGCCACAAGCTAAATCCAAAATTCCTTTCCTTATGCCAGAATTTCACACGTGGTATCATTATGTCTTGAAATGTTAATGTTTATATGACAGAAACAGAAGTTAGAGATTTGTTTGCATAGATCTACTCTGACCAGGAAACCAATCTGCCAGTTATCTGCCCGGATGATGTAAGAGTGAAATGCTTCCACATCTTTTAGTGCTGGGGACTTGTTCCGGTGAAGACATAGATTTTGACCTGGGTTCTTTTTGATTTAGGTTAGTTGATGTCTGTTTTTGCTTTTTTCATTGAATACACACAGGCTCTTTGTCTGCAGAAGGCCACTTAAAGGATAAGAATGCTTCACCACGGAAGGCCCTGCAGAAGAAGACAGATCTTTATCATCTGCAGAAGGTCAGGGAAACTTTTTTTTTTTTAAGTTTCAATGATAAATCTTTTTCAATTTTATTCATTTTATTTAGTATTCCCCAATCTCCAGGAACAAGCAGGAATAAGTCCTCACATATGGGTACGTCGGTACCGACGGAGCCCGTGCGGGAAAGCTCCCCAGCTTCTTAGAATAGAAGCTTTTGGGACCTCCCACTGCACATGCGCACTGCCTTCCCGCCTTCCTGAACAGCTCTCCTCAGTTTCTCTTTTTCCGCGGAGCCAGCAGGTCGTGTTCCTGTCACCGCTGAAGAAATTGTTATTTTATTTGTTTCTTTAGACCGCGTACCTGCCTTCCCCGATACCGGTATCGCCGGTCTTTTCTTTCTTTCTTTAAAAAATTATAATTCTTTTTTCTTATTTTTTAGCTTTTTGGTCACTTCAGAGAGGCCTCTCGGCCTACTCAATTTCTCCTCATGGAGAAGCCAGCCCCTGGATTTAAGAAGTGTACCAAATGTAATGCTGTTATTTCAGTCACAGACACCCATGACTGGTGTCTGAAATGTTTGGGGCCTGACCATTCCATACCGGACTGCCCATCTTGCTCCCACATGTCTAAACGTGGTCTGCAGAACCGGGCCAACAAATTCCATGTGCTGTTTGCTTCAGAGAATACAGCATCACAGTCATCCAGGTCTTCTTCTCCGGATGGATCTCAGGTAACCAAACCTTCTGTGGGCAAGTCCTCAAAGAGCAAATCTCCTTCAAAGCATCGAGAGGCTCTTAGCTTAGAACTTGAGGACCCTGCCCCAGCCAAACAACCCCGGCGGGAAGTCCAACTTCCAAAAACGCCAATTCAGGGGTCTCAGGTTGATATCGATGCTACGGCCTCGACAGATCACCTGTTAGCCTGCTCTGGGGTACCGGGTCACTCCGGTACCGACATCCAGGCAGCTATGGCGTCCATGGGCGATACTGTACAGTCCATGCAGCAGGCCGTCATGGCTTTCATTAAAGCTGCAACGCCATCGGTTCCGCTTTCAGCGGTTCCGGGCCCGATACCGGTATCGTCCGCCATGCCGGTATCGAGGCCGTCCACCTCTAAACGCAAGTCGGTACCGTATGGGCTTTCGCTCCATACCGGTTCCATACCCGATACGCCCGATATCGATACCGATCGGTACGCGTATCGTGCGTTAGAGGAAAGCACCGATTCCTCTGAGGATTTTCACTCCTCTGATGATTCTGCTGAGTTTTCACTCAACTTACCTGAGGAGCCCTCTTCTCCTAAAAGGAGAATGTCCCCTCCAGAGGATTTGTCCTTCCAGGACTTTGTTTTAGATATGGCTACAGCCCTTTCTATTACCACATCCTCTGAAAAGGAACCCAGATCCAAAAAACTGGATATTTTGGGATACTCAAAGGCCCCTAAGGAGGCAGTTACCCTGCCTATCCATGAAATCCTTCAAGAACAACTGATGGATTTCTGGGAAAATCCTTTGACTTTGTCTCCTTATTCCCGTAGGTTGGACACCATGTATAGGGTCCCTCCTTCTCCTGGTTTCCAAAAGACTCAATTGCCCCACCACTCTATTGTGGTGAAGTCTGCAATGAAGAAGATTAGGAGTACCAAAAGGCACTCTTCCACCCCTCCAGGACGGGAATGTAAGACTTTGGACTCTTTTGGTAGGAAAATTTTCCAGGCTAGTATGCTTATAGCCAGGATTAATTCCTACAGTCTCTATATGGGCATGTTCCTGGAGGAACTTGCCAAAAAGGTGCGGCATTTTGCCCCCTTTATCCCTGAGGATAAAAAGCAGGGTTTCCTTTCCCTAGTGAAACAACTCTTAGAGGTTTCTAAGTTCTCTAATAGGGCAGCATATGATTCCTTTGAGGGAGCCAGTAGGGCTTCGGGCATTGCTATTGCAGCCCGACGTCTTGCTTGGCTCCAGGCCTCTGATCTGGAACCTTGGGTTCTAGATGGCTTACGTAATCTGCCCTGTACAGGTGAGAACTTATTTGGGGAAGAGTGGCAAATCAAAGCCACCCAGATGGATGCTGAAAATGCCACCTTGGAAAGACTTTCAAAGTCCACTTCAATTCCTACTAAGAAAAAGTCTTTTAAAAGGCCTTACTATAAGAAGGCCAGAGTTGCTTCAAATACTGGCCAGCAGTCTTCTCAACCTCGCTATACTGCTAAGCGTCAGCAATCCAAACAAGCACGAGCTAAGCCTGCAGCAGCTACTGTAGCTCAGCAGGCTCCAACCCCTCAGGGGTTTTGACTTGCTCCTAGGGAACTTGCCACTTCTGGTTCTAACACAACCAGAACCTCTCACCATACCCGGAAGGTTGGTTCACTTTGCTCCCAGATGGGAACAAATCACAACAGAACAATGGACCCTCTCTATCATTCGAGAGGGTTACAAACTTCATTTCTCCAGCCTTCCTCCCCATCATATGGTGAGACCATTCAATTCTCCCCCATCTCTCCTAACCCTGTTGGGTCAAGAGGTTTCCTCTCTCTTCTTGCCCAAGGGGCCATAGAAGAGGTTCCTCTTCCTCAACAAGGGTCCGGTTTCTACTCCCCTTATTTTCTCATTCCAAAGAAGACAGGGGGATTCAGACCAATCCTAGATCTGAGAGAATTGAACAAATTTCTCTTCAAGGAGAAATTCAAAATGCTGTCTCTCGGCATTCTCCTTCCTTACCTCCAGGGTCAGGACTGGCTTTGTTCTCTAGACCTACAGGATGCGTATACACATATACTCATCCATCCATCCCACAGAAAGTATCTTCGCTTTCTGTTTCAGGGAAAACATTTCCAATACAGAGTACTCCCCTTCGGTCTAGCCTCTGCTCCAAGAGTATTCACAAAATGCATGGCAGTCGTAGCCGCATTTCTAAGAGGCATGGGAATCTTTGTCTTCCCATATCTGGACGACTGGCTCATCCGAGCTCCAACTCAGTCACAGGCCCAGATTTCCCTGGACCACACAAGGAGCCTTTTGCAGTATCTGGGACTGGTAGTAAACCTTCCCAAGTCCCAACTCATCCCTACTCAATCTCTAGAATTCATAGGGGCCCAGTTGTACACCATCACTGCAAGGGCCTACCTTCCACAGGTTCGAGGCCAGCGCCTCCTGAGTTTGGCCTCCCAAGCTCAGTCCACCACTCACTTGACAGCCAGGGAAATGCTACGCCTACTGGGTCATATGGCCTCCACAGTGCATGTGGTGCCCTATGCTCGTCTTCATATGAGAGCAGCTCAATGGACCCTGGCCACTCAGTGGACTCAGGCGTCAGGAGCGCTCTCAGACCAAATACAAACCTCCGATCGTCTGTTTTGGTCCCTCCACTGGTGGACTTCCACCAAGAATCTGTTGTTGGGGGCTCCATTTCAACCATTGCTACCCCAAGCAACCCTCACAACAGATGCCTCCCAAACAGGGTGGGGAGCCCATCTGCAAACTCTCTCCACTCAGGGCACTTGGTCTCTACAGGAGACCACCCTTCATATCAATCTTCTGGAACTGCGAGCAATTTACCTTGCCCTCAAAGTCTTCCACTCCCTCCTAGCCAACCTCACTGTCCTAGTTCAGACGGACAATCAGGTGGCCATGTTTTACATAAACAAACAAGGAGGGACGGGCTCTCTGTCGCTTTGCAACGAAGCTCTAAGACTATGGGCCTTCGCCAGAGAGCATCAGATTCACCTGCTAGCAGTGTATCTCCCAGGAGTTCAAAACTCTCGGGCAGACAGGCTCAGTCGAGTTCTGCTGCCACACGAATGGTCCCTACATTTGGACCAAATAAACCGAATCTTTCAGGAATGGGGGACCCCGGACATAGACCTCTTTGCAAGTCCGTGGAATGCCAAACTTCCCCGGTTCTGTTCCAGAACTCCGTGTCAGGGAGCTCAGGCTACGGACGCCTTTCTCCTGAATTGGAATCAGGCATTCCTATATGCCTTTCCACCCATTCCTTTGATTCCCAAGACTCTGTTCAAACTCCAGAGGGATCATGGAACTATGATCCTCATAGCTCCACGCTGGCCACGCCAAGTGTGGTTCCCTCTACTTCTACAGCTCTCCCAGGGATCCTACTTGGATCTGGGAGCTGCGCCAGACCTCCTGTCTCAGGAGGAGGGGACTTTGTGGCACCCAAACCCCAAATCCCTTCACCTCAGTGCTTGGTTACTGAAGGCTTAAGCCTTCAAGACTTTCATCTTTCCCAACCAGTGAAAGATATCCTTTCTGCCTCTAGGAAACCCTCTACCAGGCGTTCCTATGCTTTCAAATGGAAACGTTTTTCCATTTGGTGTGCTCAGCAGGGTCTTGACCCTCTGGCACTTCCTTTGAATTCTCTTCTTGATTATCTCCTGCATCTATCCAATGCAGGCCTCAAGACGAATTCGGTAAGAGTCCATTTAAGTGCTATTGCAGCATCCTTGAAACATATAAATGGACAACCTATCTCCTCTCATCCTCTTGTTGCAAGATTCATGAGAGGCCTGACTCTCACTAAACCTCCCATCAGACCACCCCCGGTCGCATGGGATTTGAATCTAGTGCTCGGTCAACTTATGAAGCCACCTTTTGAGCCAATGTTTTCCACCTCCTTGAAATTTCTTTCCTGGAAGGTCATCTTCCTCATTGCAGTCACTTCGGCTCGCCGCATCAGTGAGCTGCAGGCTTTAGTGGCTAATCCACCTTACACAAGATTTCATCATGATAAGGTGGTCCTTAGGACGAATCCCCACTTTATGCCTAAAGTGGTCTCGCCTTTTCATCTTAATCAAGAGGTATATCTACCTGTCTTTTTTCCAGCTCCTCATGCATCCAATGCAGAGAGGAACCTTCATACTCTGGATTGTAAAAGAGCTCTCGCTTTTTACCTTAATAGGACTCAGCCACATCGAAAGTCTTCTCAACTTTTTGTGGCCTTTGATCCTTCCCATTTGGGACTTCCAGTCTCCAAGCGTACACTTTCCAATTGGATTGCTCAGTGTATTTCTTTTGCTTACCAGAGCAAAAACATTTCTCTGGAAGGCCATGTCACTGCTCACAATGTGAGGGCCATGGCAACTTCTATGGCTCATCTGCACTCTGTTTCCATAGATCAGATCTGTCGAGCCGCTACCTGGGCCTCGGTTCATACCTTCACAGCCCATTACTGTTTGGACAAGGACTCCCGCCGGGATGCCTTGTTTGGCCAGGCTGTCCTCAAGCACCTGTTCCATTCCTAAACAACTCCTGCCCACCTTCCCAGAATGGATGCCTGAGATCCATACGAAGATGGCGAACCTTTACAGGGGATCCCATGCATCTAAGCTAGGGAGTCCCCATATGTGAGGACTTATTCCTGCTTGTTCCTGGAGATAGCACAGTTACTTACCTGTAACAGGTGATCTCTGGGAACAGCAGGAATTAGTCCTCACAACCCACCCACCTCCCCTAGGAGTTGTATCTTTTATCTATCTATCTTCCTGTCCTCTCTCTGTTGACTCAGCTATAAACTCGAAACTGAGGAGAGCTGTTCAGGAAGGCGGGAAGGCAGTGCGCATGTGCAGTGGGAGGTCCCAAAAGCTTCTATTCTAAGAAGCTGGGGAGCTTTCCCGCACGGGCTCCGTCGGTACCGACGTACCCATATGTGAGGACTAATTCCTGCTGTTCCCAGAGATCACCTGTTACAGGTAAGTAACTGTGCTTTAAAGGACAACTCATATTCCATGCTCATTAATCATTATGTAGTCAGACATTTGTTTTCCATCCACAAATGCCAAACACAAATATTTCTCAGGCACCTTATTCTCTGGAGTTCAAAGGTACACATCTTCAATTGCCGACATCTTTCCCATGTTCCTTCCTGCTGCGGCTCTGGCCTTTGTGCTCATAAGAGCTTGCCCTCTCGCTTCTGTGACTGTAGGTCATCACCCCCCCCTCATCCCATGCTTTTCTCTTTGGTACAACTAGTGGTTTAAAAAAATTGCAAGAGCTTGTTGTTGCCATGTAAAATCGAACCTTTGAACTTCCAGAGAAATTAGTTGCCTTTTCACAAGAAGTGAAGTAAAAAAAAAAATATATCATATAGCTAAGAGTATGCCTCTAGAGCGTAGCAATTTGTTTGGTCTCAAGGAGAAGACAGCTGCCACTACTGCTGCATCCTATGGAAGAGTCTTGCAAGATTCATATTATCACCTGCACTGTTTGTTATATATTTAAAACCACTAACCTAGCTGATTTTATACAGCTTCTTCTGCCTTTGAGAATCAGACTTATCCATAATTATATTTCTTTTGGCCATTCAAGAGTGAGCTAAATCCAACAAACTATTTGACATAAATTGGCAGGTCCCTCATCTCGGAATCCTTTTTGGGACCTGCGAGCTTTCTTTAAAACTACCGGGAATCTGTTGGACTCTGCAACAGAGGTAATTATGTACCCTCAAATACAAACAACTTTCAAGTTATTTTTATCATCTGTCAATTGCATAATCTTTTGACCATTCGTTGTGAATTTGGCAAGGTAGTGCATGCTCGGATAACTTCATGGCTGGATTACTGCAATGTCCTATATAAGGTATTGACATTGAAAGATTTGCACTAGTTTGTTATCCAGAAAGCCACCATACAAATGCAAGCGGCAGGACCATACCGCACCTGTTCTGCACAATCTAGTTACCACTGTTCCGTAGCGGCCAGATTTAATTCAAACTCTGGTTTTGAAGAGGAATCACCCTTGACACCTGAACCTCTGAGATCCTCTCAGAGATTGCTTAGCTATATCTTTGCTGAAAGAAAGAAAGCAGTCTGAAAATCATTAGTGGCATCTGCCTTCTGAAACTCTCCCAATAGAGCTACATCTGACCCAGAATTATCTCTACACATGAAGCAGATGAAAGCCTGGCTCTTCTTTTAGGATTTTAATCAATTATGCTAACAGCTATCCTTAGCTATCTGGCCTAGTACTAGTACCTATGGTTTATTTTTTAACAGTTATCAAGACTGAGATTTTGTTTGTAGGAAAAAAAATCACCACTGGCCTAATATCATCCTTTGGTTCTTTGAAGTCAGTTCTTTCAATCAAGGATATAGGGATTTATTTAGTGTGTTAAGCAGTTAGTACAGGATTTAGTGCACACTAACCATTAGCACAATCCCACAGTAATGACTAGCATGCACCAGCACAGTAGAAATCCCACACTAACGTTTTAGTGCATTGTGGGGCAGAAACTGGGTGAGGAATGGCTGTAGACTGCATACTTTACCACATGCTGTCAGGCCTACCAATAGCATGGTTGCACTTAATGCCTTCTCAAGCAGGCATTAGTGTGCCACCAAAATAAAAACAAAGAAAATCCGATAGCCTCTCATCAGCTTCCCTTATTCCCCACCCCAGCATGCATTCCTTATTTAGAAACTTGACCTCAAGTAGTACTACTGCTAGGGGTCACAGCTACCATTTTGAATCCTGGCAGCAAGAGGCCAGGAGCATCTGGTGATAACTCCTTCTTTTCCACTTATCTACCAGGGAAACCCCTGGGTAAGTGCCAGTGGGGAGTTCGGGGGTAGGTCTTGATGTTGCTAGGGGGAATAGGGAATGTTGCTCAAGGGATTGGGTGGTGGTGGTTAGGTGCTGTAGAGTCCATGTCGATCCTCTGGATCATTGGCCTAAACTGTGTTTGGTCTTGAGTCAGGTGGCTAATTGTTGACAGAATGACATCCATAGCTGCTGCTGTTGTATCAATCCATCACATTGCTGGCCTTCCTTTTTTGCCAAGCATGATGTCTTTCTTTAATGATCTTTCTCATCGCATGATGTGTCCAAAGTATGAAAGTCAAAGTCTTGTCACTTGAGCTTTTAAAGCAGTGGTTCCCAAACTTGGGGTCGAGACCCCAAATGGAGTTATATCATCAGTGGATGGGGTCACAGAAACATGGTTATTTGCCCATCTCTCTGGACTTTCACTGTTACCTATGCCAAGTGGAGTGGAGGAGTAGCCTAGTGGTTAGAGCAACTGCCTAGTACCCAGAAGATCAAGGGTTCATTCCCCACTGACACTCCTTGTGACTTTGGGCAAGTCACTTTACCCTCCATTGCCTCGGAAGAAAAGGCTGGCAATCTACTTCCGGTGATACATTGCCAAGAAAACCCAGAGGTAGCTGGGTCGCTATGAGTCAACACTGACTTGATGGCACTAAAAAAAAAAAAAAAATGCCAAGTCATCAGTCAGCATGTGGCCTCTGAGCCAGTGAACATTCATATGCCCTTGCCCCCTCCTGGGTAAACTTCCTGTTAGCCTGGAAAGCACTTGCATCTGTAAGCACACACTGCACACTTACACAAGGGAGCCTGTGCTGACTGCTGCTGCCGGCCTCCTGCTTTACATGAGTGAAGGGGGAGTGGATGGAGGCTGGAGATCTGCTAGTTTTGATTTCATCTTCATCTGGAGTCATGTGAATTTTCAGTTGTTAAAATGGGGTCATATGAGATAAAAGTTTGAAAAGCACTGTTCTAAAATAAGCTTAGGCTTGATCTCTACTACTTGACTGATTTACTCTTCAGGCAGTCCATGGTATACACAGTGTTCTTCACCAGCACCTTAATTCAAAGGCATCGATCTTTTTCCTGGCTTTCTTCTTCACTGTCCAACCCAGTGGGCCATGATAACTGCATCTTCAGATAGCATGGGGACGTGTATCTATGCTATCTGCCACTGCATTTACTGTATGGTAAGTGTCTGCTCTGTATGGTAAATGCAAGGACAAATGCTGGGCATGCCCCAACATACACGGTCTTTGCACTTACTTACGCATTAATATTTGCAGTAAAGCATTGTAAGTGCAAAAGCTTACTTCACTTGAGTAAATAGGAGCCAAAATAAAGAGTCTGTCTATGACACTGAATTCTTGCCTGACATTAAATTTGTATTTCTCCGGGAACAAGCAGGAAGTCAGTCCTCACATATGGGTGACATCGGCACTGACCGCAGCCCTCGCGGAAGCATCCCCCCAGCTTTCAAAGAAAGCCTTTGGGAGAAGCTACCACGCATGCGTGATCCCCTTCCCACCCAAGGGTGCCATCTTGCTCCGTCTACTTTTTTCCGCAGAGTCCTTCAGATGTCCGTCTGACTTGTCCTCAGATAAAGTTGATTTTTCTGTCTGAGTTTCAGACTCTCCTCCGGTATTGCACCAGGTACTCTTCCCGCCACCCAACCTCACTGTCTCGGCATCGAGTTTGAGTCCCTTTTTATAGATTTTTATTTTTGGTGTCGTCGTGCCTTTTTTCCAACTGGCAGCCCAGCAGGTCTTCGACCCTGCTGGGGTACTTTTCTTTTCCATGGCTGCCAGTGGCTTCAAGAAGTGTGATCGGTGTACCAAATTTATGTCCTTGACCGACACACATGACTGCTGCCTTTGCTGTCTTGGGCCGGACCATGACACCACCCAGCAGCAGCACTATACGTTTTTCTCTGACTCCCTGGTACCTCTGAAGGCCAGGGCCTCATATGAAGCTACGGCATCTCGGAGAGGCCCTACCGAACCTGAGCAGCACTGTGGTTCTTCAGAGAGGGGGTCTCCCTTGAGGGATCCCAAGAAGACGAAGAAAACTTTGAAGGCGGCATCCCTGGATGGATCCGAAAGGCTGGGTATGTCCCGAGCCAGGTTCCGCAGTCTGAGACACTCATCTGAGGGATCGGAGAGGGAGTGGCCTGCAAAGGTCCCCCAGAAGGACTCAACCTTGGACCGGTCTTGGTCGCCAGATACCATCCTCGTCGAGGACTCCCCTTTGGGGGAGCCGGCGTCAGGCCCAATTCTTTCTGTGCCTGCACCGATGGCTGCGAAGCCTTGGGGTTCTTGGGCTTTGTCAAGGACATGTCCAAGGCCCTAGCATTCCCAGTGGAATTGGAGGAGGACCCTTGGGCAGATGAGTTAGAAATCCTACATTATGAGGCCCCTCCAAGGGAATCGTTTATGGTGCCCATTCCTCCCATCCTGGAATGGCTGATGCTCCGTATGTGGGAGACACCGACGTCTGTGCCAGTGGTGAGCAAGCAGCTCAACTCAATGTATTGAGTCCACCAGAGCCTGGGCTTCCAGAAATCATAGCTGCCGCACAACTCCATGGTGGTGGTGTTGGCCATGCGTCGACTGACTAGTCAGAAGATGCACTCCTCGGTGCCCCCTGGCAGGGAAGCACACACCTTGGACGTCCTCGGCAGAAAGTGTTACCAGGGCTTGATGCTCATCGGCCACATCCAGGCCTACCAGCTGTACATGGGCATGTACCTGAGAGACCTGGCAAAGGAACTCACTGGGTTCTCAGCTGGTCTGTCCGAGGAACCCCTGCAGCAGTTCAAGAACCTGGCCAAGGCCATCTGTGAGTGCCCCAAGTTTATGTCTCAGGTAGCCTATGACGGCTTTGAGTTGGCGGCTTGAGTAGCAGTGGCGGACTTCGGTGCCCGACACCAGGTTTGGCTACAGTTGTCTGTCCTCAAGCAATGGCTTCAGGACAAATTGGTCGATGTCCCATGCCAAGGAGAGAACCTCTTTGGCAAGCCCATGACCAACAAAGCTGTCGAGCTGGAGACTGAGTTCATGACAATGACCAGGCTGTCTAAAAAGACCGCTGCCCCTCCCCGACGGAAGGGCTCGGGTAAAAAACCCTTCTACACTTGAAAAGGAGCTGCTTACAGAAACTACCCATCTTTTCAGGCCTCCCTGGCTCCCCAGCAGAGTCAGCAGGCCAAGGGAAATGGGCATGGCCTTCGTAGGCAGAAGGCTCCCAAACCTCAGGTGTCTGCCCCGGCCCAGCCAGGGGGGAGCTTTTGCTCCTTGGGCATAGCCTCCCAAGGAGGTCAGCAGCCCACAGGGGGACGTCTGATCCACTATGCCCAAAGGTGGCTAGCCATCACCACCAATTCCTGGGCACTTCGAGTGGTCAAGGAGAGCTACCTCCTCCATCTGACTCAGAAACCTCCCCCTTATTTTCCAGGAGAGCCCCTCAGGTCTCCCCTTCACCGGGACCTTCTACTGAAGTAACTTGTGGATCTTCTCGAGGACAAAGCAGTGGAACCAGTGCCCCACCATCCCAAGGGCAAGGGGTTCTACTCCAGGTACTTCCTCATGCCAAAAAGGACAGGAGGCCTGAGGCCCTTCCTCGACCTGCGCAACCTAAACAAATTCCTGGTGAGGGAGAAGTTTGAGATGCTCTCCCTTGGAACATTGCTGCCTTACCTCCAGCAGGGAGATTGGCTATGCTCCTTGGATCTGAAGGATGCCTTTCTCCAGGAACAAGCAGGAAGTCAGTCCTCACTTATTGGTGACGTCGGCACCGAAGCAGCCAGTGCGGAGCAATTCCCCAGCTTTCAAAGAAAACCTTTAGGATTGCTGCCACGCATGTGTGGTCCTCTTCCCGCCCAAGGATGCCATCTTGCTCAGTCTCCCATTTTCCGCAGAGCCCTTCAGATGCACGTCCTCATCCCTCGGAAAAAAGTTTCCATTTTTGGCCTACAGGCCTTTTGTTTTCCGGTTGCACCGGTCCTCTACCCATCCTTCCCCTGCTCTACCTTCTTAGAGCTGTTGGGAATAGCTTTTTTTTTCTTTCCCTAAACGCTGGCCACATGGGTCTTCAACCTTGCTTCAAAAAATGCAATAGATGCTCTAGGAACATGTCACTTACGGACACTCATGACTGTTGTCTGCGATGCCTCGAAGCTGACCATGATCCGGAGCTCTGTTCGCTCTGCAAGAAAATGTCCTCTCAGGCCCTGCTCAGTCATAAGCAGAAGTCCGAAGACATTTTTTGAAAGGCTGTCTCAGAATCCCCGGTGGCACCCACGGTCGTCTCTCCCCCGCTGGGGACCCCCCTTCGGCCCCGCGCTCTCGGCGGCACTCTGACCAGGGATCCCCTGAGGTGGAGCGGTGCAAAAAGAAAGAAGGCCTCATAGTCACTGTCAGGGGCCCCTGACAAGCGCGAGTGCTACTGTGCTCGGTCGTTCAGCCCCCTTCGGCGTTCCCTAGAGTCGGACAGGGAACGGCTCCGCAAGGTACCCCGCACGTTTGTGGAGGCCTTGGGTGAAGGCGCCCTGTCTCCTGAGGGTTGTCCCGGTGAGGACCCCCTCTCCTCCTTGACGCCCAACCCGGTGACCCCAGGGTCAGCGTCACAGGGCCCCATGCCTGCGTGGGAGTCCCGCATGCTGGTGCTAGAATGCAGCATTTCTGTGTTCATTGCTGCCCAGCAGGTGCTCACAGCCAGCTTCTCTGACTCGCGCCCAGAGACCGTGGGTCCCTCGCGTGGGACACCGAAATCCGTCCAGGAAACCCCCGAGAGATGCGGGCCTCATGAGTGCCCTCGACATCGGTCTCGCTCGCCCTCCCGTTCCTGGTGTTCATTCGGGACATGGCATGGGCCCATAATCTAGCCACTCATGCTGAGGAGGACCCTTGTGCTGAAGAAATTGATATTCTTCAGTACGAGTCCCTGCCTAGGGAATCTCTCACTGTGCCGGTTCCTCCTATTCTGTCTCGGCTGCTGCTCTGCATGTGGGAGGCCTTCACCTCGGTCCCCATCATGAGCAAGTGCCTTGATACTATGTACAGGGTACAACGTGGACCGGGGTTCAGGAAGACCCAACTTCCCCACACCTCTATGGTGGTGGGGTCGGCCATGAGGAAGCAGAAGAGCCCAAACTCGCACTCGTCGGTACCGCCCAGCCGAGAGTCGAGAGCCCTTGATGCCCTGAGCCGCAAGGCTCCATGCTCCCTTATCGCATTCAAGCATACCAACTATACATGGGTATGTTCTTGCGCGATTTAGCCAAGGAGCTCGGAGGGTTCTCCACGGGCCTCGAGGGCGAGCCTCTCAATAGATTCGGCACTCTGCTGAAGTCCGTCGCAGACTGCTCAAAATACCTCTCCCGAGCTGCCTACGATGGATTCGAGACATCGGCTTGGGTGGCGGCCAAGGGCATCGGGGCCCACCACCAGGCATGGCTTCAATACTCAGATTTGGAGCAGTGGATGCAGGAAAAGCTCCTGGATGTTCCCTGCCTCGGCGAACAGCTCTTCGGCAAGCCGATGGAGGATAAAGCCTTGGAGATAGAGACGGAGTTCGTCACCAGAACTCGTCTCTCACACAAGACCTCCACTCCACCCTGGAAAATGCAACCAGCCAAAAAGCCCTTCTTTCCTAGGAAGGGCCTCCAGTACCAGGGCTACCTGCCATACCTGACTACCCCCACGCCGACCACCCCGGCGCAGGGTACATCCGGCCAAGGGCATCACAAGCCGAATGGGTTGAAAGCCCAACGTCCGGCTCCTCCACAACCCGCACAGGGGTTTTGACACCATCGGCATAGCCCCTCGCCCTCCGGCGATACAGCAGTCAGTGGGGGGACGCCTGTCTTGTTTCGCCCCTTTGTGGGCTTCCATCGCCTCAGACACCTGGATTCTCCAGGTCATCCGAGACGGCTATCACCTTCACTTCAGCAGGCTTTCGCCACCCTTCTCCCCGGTGGAACCTCCTCGACTCCCCACGCACCAGGTTTTACTGTAGCGGGAACATCTCTCTCTCCTTGCCCAATGGGCAGTCAAGAAGGTCCCTCCGCACCTTCGAGGCCGGGGCTTCTATTCCCGGTACTTTCTCATCCCAAAAAAGACGGGAGGTCTGCGGCCCATCCTTGACCTCAGAAAGTTGAACAAGTTCCTTGGTGCAGGAGAAGTTCAAGATGTTGACACCGCTGCTCCGCTAGACCCCTGCCAACATGGCTTTAGGGAATATCATGGAGTCGAAACTCTCCTCACCATACTCTTCAGCAAGATAATCACTGGCATAGATAACATCCGCCAAGGATTCGCTCTCATCTTTCTGGACATCGCAGCAGCGTTTGATTCAGTGAATCACGATCTCCTTTTAATGAGGCTAACTGAGAAGGGCATCACTGGAACAGCACTTGAATGGTGCAGGTCCTACTTATCCGGAAGATGGCAGCATGTCCGCTCAGGAGGCAGAACTTCAGAACCCTTCCACCTAGATCAGGGAGTCCCTCAAGGTTCTTCACTCTCTGCCCTTTTATTTAACGTCTACATGCAACCAATATGTAAGATCATACGGTCATTTAATGTCGACTGCATGCTTTATGCCGATGATGTTCTACTTTACACCCCCATCTCCACTGACCATTTGGATCTCTTCCCTCTAATAAACTGTTTCAATGCAGTTTCTGACTGGCTGCTCTCCCAAAACCTCCGTATACAACATAAGAAAACTGAAGTTCTCTTTATCACAAGGAATCCCAACTTCATCCCACCCCAATCTATCAGAACTAAGGAAGCTGAACTGCAATCCAAACCCTCAATACGTTACCTAGGAGTCACTCTGGATCAACGCCTGGATATGAAGCCCCACATAGGAAACACAGTCAGAACAATATATTACAAGATCCGTTCCCTGAGACACCTACGCTCCATGCTAGAACCAAAAGACTTCAGGACTATCTACCAGGCACTGATAATACCCCACTTCGATTACGCCAATGTCATTCTCCAAGGTCTCCCTCAATCCACCTTAAACCCTTTACAGCTGGCTATGAATGCCGCAGCAAGGGTACTCCAGGGGGCCGCCAGGACTGACCATGTTACTCCTTTGCTGATTCAATTACATTGGCTACCCATTCAGGCCAGAATTACCTTCAAAACTTTACTTCTCACGTTCAAAGCTCTCAACAAGCTTTCCGTTCCTTCCTAATCTGACCTTATTCATACCACCACATCAAACAGAACAAGAAGATCCTCAGCCATCAACTCCTTAAAACTCCCAAAGGCCCTTACAAGCTGCTCTTCTTCCACAGCCAATAGAGCCTTTATCCTCTGTGCCCCTAGGTGCTGGAATACACTACCCCCTGGCATACGGGCTATCAACAGTGTATCACAATTCAGGAAAGCCCTCAAATTCCATCTCTTTAACAAACATCTTATAGAGCCATCGACACCCATTGACATCAGTGATTCCACCCAGCTATTCAGTTTCGTGGTTTCTCAATAACAGACATAGGATGAATCGCTTTGATTATTGAATATATTCTTAGCACCTGTTCCTAATAACTTGTATCCATGCAGTAGTGTTACATCTGTAAATAGACTGTAAATAGTTTCCCTTGTTATCCAAGTTCCTTCCCTTGTTATCTGTAATCTCATGCTTGTTATTGTACTGAGACTTTTTGTTCTATGTGAACCGCGCTGATGCCGAATAGTGCGGTATATAAGAGAATGTAAATAAATAAATAAAAATAAATGTTATCCCTTGGAGTTTTGCTGCCCTTCTTCCAACAGAGTGACTGGCTATGCTACTTGGATCTAAAGGACGCTTACGCCCATATCTTAATCCACCTGCAGCACAGGCAGTATCTGCGCTTCAGGGTGCAGGGAGAGCACTTCCAGTACAAGGTGCTCCCCTTTGGCCTCACGTCCGCCCCACAAGTCTTTACAAAATGCCTCGACGTGGTCGCCCCCCCCCCCTGTCTCAAGTGTCAGGGCGTGCCGGTCTTTCCGTACCCTGATGACTGGCTTGTCATGGCCTCTTTGGTCGAGGAAACCCAGCGAGCAATGTCGCGCACTATCCTTCTGTTGGAGGGCTTGGGGTTCTTGGTCAGCTTCCCAAAGTCTCACCTCGAGCCGGTCCAGGCACTTTTCATCAGGGTGTGCCTTGATACTCAGCGGGCGACCACCTTCTTACCAGCAGATCGCGCCGACTACCTCCGAGCTCTGGCGGCCGGGGTCCAAAGCACTCCCCGGGTCACCGCTTGGACCATGCTACGCATCCTGGGCCACATGGCCTCTACCATGCATGTGGTCCCCCACGCTCACCTGCACATGTGGACAGCTCAGTGGTGTCTCAGTACCCAATGGAGCCCGTCCCTCGGTCACCTCAGGGATCCTGTCAGGGTCCTCACCAACCTCCGCTTGTCCCTGAGCTGGTGGCAGAACCCCCGCAACCTCCTCCGGGGATTGCCATTCCAGGCCCCGCAGCACGATGCGGTGCTGACGACAGACGCTTCCCTGTTAGGGTGGAGATCCCACTGCAGGCCGCTGTGCACGCAGGGGCAGTAATCGCCCGAGGAGTCTCAGCAGCAGATAAACTTGCTCGAACTCTAGGCGATTCGGTAGGCCCTGAGGGCTTTTGAGGATCACCTCAAGGGGAGGTCAGTTCTTGTGCAGACTGACAACCGCGTGGCGATGTTCTACGTCAACAAGGAGGGAGGCACGGGATCACACTTCCTCTGTCGGGAAACGGTCCTCATCTGCTCCTTTGCTGTCCAACGGAAGACATCCCTCAAGGTGACCTACCTTCCGGTTTAGGAGAATGTCCTGGCGGACAGACTCAGCAGAATCCTTCGCCCCCATGAATGGCGGCTGGATCCAGGGGTAGCAGGCTGGCTGTTTCTTTGCTGGGGGATGCTGGTGATAGACCTCTTTGCCAGTCCCCAGAACATGCAGCTTCCCCACTTTTGCGGCCCGGTACCGCACCCAAGCAGAGAGAGTCCAGATGCATTTCTCCTGGACTGGTCATCCAGTCTGCTGTATGTATTCCCTCCTTTCCCCCTCATTGCGAGGACCCTTTTCAAGGCCCAGCGGGATCGGGCATCATTGATCCTCGTAGCTCCCTCGTGGCCTCAGCAGCCCTGGTTCCCACTTCAGCTCCAGCTATCGACGGAGCCTCTTGTTCCCCTGGGCTCTACCCCAGCCCTGCTAACAAAGGAGGTGGGACGGGTGCAACACCCAAACCTAGCCGCCTTATCTCTCACAGCCTGGTGGCTGAACGGGTTTCCCTAGCCTCTCTGGCTCTTCCGGAGGAGGTCAAAGAAGTCCTCCTCACTTTGCGAAAGGATTCCACTAGACGAGCCTACACCTTCAAGTGGAGGCGCTTCTCGGTCTGGTACTTGGGGCTCCAGATCTACCTGTTCTCGTGCCCCATTCGGTGGATCCTCCAGTACCACCTCCATCTCTCGAAGGCAGGGCTGAAGTCGAACTTGAGTACCATCTCAGCCAACTACCTCCCAATTGGGGGAAAGCCCCTCTCGGGGCAGCCTTTTGTCTCCCGTTTTATGCGGGGTCTCCTATTTTCCAAGCCACCCATCCGTCCTCCTCCAGCAGAATTGGACCTGAATGTGGTGCTCATGTAGCTCACCCGTCCACCCTTGGAGCCGATGGTGACGTGCTTGCTCTGGCACCTGTCCTTGAAAGTGGCCTTCCTGGTGGCGCTGACCTCAGCCTGCCGAGTCAGTGATCACCAGGCTCTCATGGCTGGTGCTCTTTACACCAGGTTCTATCGGAATAGGGTGGTCCTTCATACCTACACTAAATTCCTGCCTAAAGTTGTTTTGGATTTCCATCTTAACCAGGAGATAGTCCTGCCGACTTTCTTCCTGAGACCCTACGCCGACCAGTCGGCGTCGGCGGCTCTTCACACCTTTGGCTGCAGAAGTGCTCTCGTCTTCCACTTGCAGCGCACCCAGACTCATCATAAGTCTGACCGGCTCTTTGTGACCTACGATCCCAATCAACCGGGGCAGGCAGTTACCAAATACACCCTCACAGTTTGGGTGGCGGACTGCATCGCTTTCGCTCATACGAGGGCGGATGCCCTGTTAGATCGTTAAGTCACCGCGAACGGGGTTCGGGCCAAGGTGGCCTCGCTACGCTCCGTGCCCCTGATAGACATCTGCCGGGCGGCGACCTGGTCTTCCACGAATACCTTCGCTGCACACTACTGTCTGGAGAGGGAGTCCCGCAATGCCTTCAGCCAGGCTGTACTCCATAATCTGTTCGGAGTATAAGCAACTCCTGCCCTCCCACCCTTCTTCACGTCTACCGAGGGCTTTGCCCCAAGGACCCAAGGACTCGGGCTCTTTCGGGCATCAGCTTCTGCTCACAGCATCGCAGAGGCGTTTTTTGGTTAGAGGTTCGGTAGCCTGTAGCTGGGTAGTCCCATAAGTGAGGACTGACTTCCTGCTTGTTCCTGGAGAACACCCGTTACAGGTGAGTAACTACGTTATACCCACATCCTCATTCACTCCAACTACAGCCAGTACCTGCAGTTCATGGTGGGGGGTGGACAATACCAGTACAGGGTGTTGCCTTTTAGCTTGGCCTCCACCCCAAGGGTCTTCACAAAATGCCTGGCAGTCGTAACCAACTTCCTCCGCCTCCAGGGGGTCTTTGTCTTCCCCTACCTAGATGACTGGCTCATAAAGGGAGGCATGGCCTTAGAGGTGCAGCAGGCAACTGCGCGCACTATCCAGGTCCTGCAACACTTTGGGTTTGTGATAAACTACCCCAAGTCCTACCTCCTTCTGATACAATGTCTGGAGTCATAGGGGCAAGACTGGACACACTCCAGGCAAAGGCTTTCCTTCCCGGAGACTGAGCTGACCATTTCAGAACCCTGGCACTCGACATACAGCACCGCCCCTCGGTGCCCACTCGGCTCCTCCTGTGTCTACTCTGGCACGTCACCACAGACGCTCGCCTCCACATGTGGAAGGCATTCATGAGGCCCTCTAACGCAGTGGTGCCTCCAGGACCAGTGGACACAGGCCACCGGGTGCCTCTGTGACAAACTCTTAGTGACCCGCCAATTGGCGGATTCTCTGACCTGGTGGCAGACTCCCCGATACCTTGAGGCAGGGATGCCTTTCCAGGTCCCAAGCCCCTTAAGGGTCCTCACCACGGGCATCTCCCAGCTTGGCTGGGGAGCCCACTGCGAGGAACTCCACACTCAGGGCAGCTGGTCGCAGGACGAGAGCAACCAGCAGATCAACTTCCTGGAACTACTGGCAATATACTTAGCCCTCCGAGTTTTTTGCCACTGCCTACGTCACCACCCGATGTTGGTCCAGGCAGACAACCAGGTGTCTATATTCTATGTGAACAAACAGAGGGGCATGGGGTCTCGTGCCTTCTGTCGAGAGGCAGTGGTCCTCTGCTCCTACGCAGTCCATCAGGGTATACTCCTACAGACAGTATACCTGCCAGGCCAGAACAACCTTCTGGCCAACAGATTGAGCAGGGTCCTCCAGCCACACGAGTGGCAGCTGGACTCCAGTGTGGCCGACCGGCTCTGGGGGGGATCTGTGATGGACCTGTTCACCAGCCTGGACAACTACCAGTTGCCCCTCTTCTGCTCCCCACAGGCCCATCCCTCCAGGGAGGCAGTGGATGCGTTCCTCGTCTCATGGTTAGAGGTCCTCATGTATGCCTTGCCTCCCATGCTGCTAATTGCTAAGACACTGTTCAGGACCCTCCATGACAAGGCCTCGCTCATCCTGATAGCCTCTTGATGGCCCAGGCAACCATGGTTCCCGCTATTTCTCCAGCTGTCGGTGGAGACTTCCATCCCGTTGGGGAACTCTCCAGGGCTCCTGTCTCAGGGGGAGAGCTCTCTTCTGCACCCCAATTTTGGGGTTCCTGTCACTGATGATGTGGCTTCTGAAAGGGTGACCCTAGCCCCTTTCAACCTCTCGGGTGAGGTAGAGGAGATCCTGCTGGCCTCTCGTAAGGCTTCCACTAGGAAAGCTTATGTTCTCAAATGGGGCAGGTTTTCAACTTGGTGTGCAGAGTACAGGACAGACCCACTCTCTTACCCAGTGGGACTAGTGCTACAGTACCTTCTCCACCTCTTGCAATCCGGGCTTAAATCGAATTCCGTCAGGGTGCACCTCCGTGCCCTGACAGTGCACAACCACCCGGTGGATAGCAAACCCCTCTCGGTTCAGCTGCTGGTGACCTGCTTCCTAAGGGGTCTGCTCTTATCAAAGCCCCCGGTTTGCCCTCCGGTGACCAAATGGGACCTCAATGTGGTGTTGGGGCAACTCACTCACCCACTCTTTGAGCCTCTGGCTACCTGCCACCTACGATACCTCTCGTGGAAGGTGGCATTCCTGGTCTCGCTCACCTCCGCTCGCAGAGTCAGCGAGCTTCAGGCCTTAGTGTTGGAGGCGCCATATACCAGGTTCTACAAGAACAGGGTGGTGCTCCGCACACACCCTAAATCCCTTCCGAAGGTGGTATCATCCTTCCACCTCAACCAGGAAGTGATACTTACCACCTTCTTCCCAAGACCTCATACCAGTAGGGGTGAGCTGGTCACACTCTGGACTGTAAAAAAAAAAAAAGCCTTGTCCTTCTACATCCAACGTACTCAGGGCCACCTCAGAGCTGCTCAGCTTTTCGTCTCGTATGACCGCAGTACACTGAGGGAGGTGGTGACCAAATGTACACTATCTACCTGGGTGGCGGACAATATCACCCTTGCCTATGAGCAGTCTGGGTTCCTGCTGGAAGGCCATGTCACGGCGCACCATGTCAGGGCCATGGCGGCCTCGGTGGCAAACCTGCGCTCCGTCTCCATGGTGGTGGACATCTGCCGGGCCACCACCTGGTCTTCAGTCCATACCTTCACAGCCCATTACTGCCTGGAAAGGGAGTCGCGACAGGACAGTGCTTTCGGCCAGGCTGTGCTCCATAATCTTTTCGGGGTTTAGGCAACTTCTGTCCTCCGACCTTTCTGTGTTCAGGCTACCGGAGTGCTGGTTTCCATCAGACACAGGGATCCCACTGTAGTCTGTAACCATGGACTCAATTGCTGCTGCTCACGGCTCCCCTTGAGGGCGATCATGTTTTTTCGCTATGGGCTTTCGCTAGCCTGTAGCTAGGGAGTCCCATATGTGAGGACTGACTTCCTGCTTGTTCCTGGAGAAAGCGTAGTTACTCACCTGTAACAGGTGTTCTCCGGGGACAGCAGGAATCGGTCCTCACAACCCTCCCTCCTCCCCTTGGAGTTGCTTCTTTACCATCTTTTCTTTTTTGCCATCTTTAGCTATGTCATCTGACTGAGCAAGATGGCACTCTTGGGCAGGAAGGGGACCACGCAGGCCTGGTAGCATCTCCCAAAGGCTTTCTTTGAAAGCTGGGGGGATGCTTCCACGAGGGCTCCGTCAATGCCGATGTCACCCATATGTGAGGACTGATTCCTCCTATCCCCGGAGAACCCCTGTTACAAGTGAGTAACTATGCTTTCCCTCACACTGGCGCCTCTGTTACTGTGAAACGCACTGAATGCTTGAGTGAGCATGCGCTGGCGTTTTTGATCAGTGAAGACGGAGTAATGTCGGTGCAGTGAGCTGAGCATTGAAGCAGGGCGTGGAAAAGTGGGCCGCCCGAAACGCAGTGCTGTGTCTGCTGCTTTCGCGATTTTATGTGCTGACAACATCATACTTCTTTTTGGGGAAGTTTTTGGAAGCCGTTGCTGACAACCGTCTTAACCTTGCTGGACTCAGATAAGTTTAAATTGCTTCTGTTTTTATGCAAGAAAAGGTTTCAGCAAGAAATTTTGCATATTTATTCTTGCTATGACAAGTTTTTCTAAGCTTTTTTGCACACAGTTTTATTGGTAGCACTTTTGTGGTGTTTAACCTTAATTATTGAAAGCTCGATTATGAGCTCAATTAAAATTGAGTAAAATGGAAGGTTAGCTTCAAGAGGTGATTTCTCGCTTCATGGCTATACTTCCGACATTTAATTAATTTCACACACGTCAGCTTTGAAAAGCATTTTCTCTATTTTGGTTTTGGAAAGGTTAAAGGGCATTTCCCGGCACTCGCACACTTCACAGTAACACAGGTGCCAGCGTGAGGAAAAATACTGCTCTTCACGCTGGCGACTGTGCAGAGGTGAGCTGGGGCCTCACGCGGGCTTCCCCGGCTCACTTCTGAAGTCGTCCATTGTGTGCAAATGAAGTTCGTGCAGGGCCCCATGAAGCGCAGGGCCCTGTGCGAACAACATTCTCACACAATGGATGGGCCGGCCCTGCTTGCTATTTCGATACAAAGAACGTATCAATGACACTAGAAAAAACTATTACTCAAACCAACTTTCAAAAGCTCTAAACCGCCCAAGAGAACTTTTTGCTATTGTCCAATCACTAACCAATATAATTCAACCAACCAAAGTTCTGCCAGTCACTCATTTTCACCCCAGATACTTGCTACTTACTACATGAGCAAACTAAAACAAAAAATCACCCCTTACTTCACCACAAAACACAAACTCACCCCCACACATAACTCAGTGGTCTGCCTTTTACCCTTTATCCAAAGACACCCTGAAAAACATTTTATCCAAACTAAATACTACCACATCTTACCTTGATCCATGTCCAGTAAACTGGATCAAACTAATCATTCCAGAACATTTCTCATTTATCCTCCCTATTATAAATCTCTCACTCAAGAACGGATATCTACCAGCCCCTCTTAAACATGCACAAATACGCCCAATCCTAAAAAATACGTCCAGTGACAAGCGTTCCCCAACATCATACAGACCAATATCTAGCCTACTACTCATGGTTAAACTAACTGAAAAAAGCAGTACTAATCCAACTCCAAGACCATATCGAATCCACTGCCCTATTAGATGACCAACAATATGGTTTTCGACCTCACCATGGAGTGGAAACACTCCTCACGGTGCTAATAGACACACTTGCTAGAGAAACTGACAACTCTAAACAAATATTCCTCCTCATCTTTCTCCATATCACCGCTGCATTCGACAGTGTCAACCACCAACTAATGCAAACACAACAGCAGCTTCTGTAGGGTTTTGTTTAGATCTTAGATAATGGATGTTTGGATGCTATTTCTTTCCCCGCTGGATGTATAGCTTGATAGCTTTGAAGATCGCTTTCCACAGCTGGATCCGTTTGTGAATGCTGGACGTTTACCATCTTTAAGATAAGTAATTATAGACCCTATTGGGCCAGTAATTTTTCTATGTATTTATTATTTGCCCTTTTTTGTAGGGGTTGTTGTGCAGTCCGGATGGATCCTGTTGCAGATTAATGTATTTTGGAAAATTATTGGAAAAATATATTATAATGTTTGACGCTTTTGTATGTGTGGTGTGATAGTATGTGAGTGTATGTTGTGATAAAGAGTCTTTTCCCAGAGTTAATTGGTTGGGTTGTAGTGAGTTTAGGTATGTATGAATATTGTGGTTGAGATTGTGGTGGGCTCTGTGACCGATGATGTGAGCGTCAGCTGCTCTTTAAAGTGATATTTTCGCTTTTTGTGAGATATCAAATATTCCTGAGGTCACATTGCCTTTGTTAGTATTGTGGATGTGTTGATGAGTGGCAGGTGGTAATATTATAATTTAAGAGCTTTTATTGGTTGGTTTATTGTTTAGCTCTTACACAGCTATTTGCTATAGTGTTACAGAACTATAAACCATGTAAATACCACTTAGAGGGATATTCAGCGGCACTAACATGGTTGTTACCACAGAATATCCATGGCTTCTCCCACTACATGCTCCAGTGCTAACCATGTAGCATCGGGTCATGTCGTGGACGTTCCGGAGTGGAGGCGGCACCCATCGCTAACCAGACAGCGGTGATTTTGAACCGCTGCCCTGTTAGCAACCAGCTGGTAAAGATAGGCATGTGAAAAGCTGGTCTGTCTTTACCCATGGGAGCTAACTGGGCAGTGGCTCAATATCGCTGCTTCCCGGTTAGCTTTTACATCATACAGCATACTCAGATATTCAATGCTGGTGGCCAGATATGGCCCCAACATTGAATATCCAGGGTTAAGATTCAGTGGCAACGGCTATGCACTAGCCGCTGCTGCTGGATATTGAGCACATTGTCTACATTGTTTATATGCTTTATGGTGTACTTTATTGCTGTTTTATTTATACCTCACTCAGCTCTTTTTTACTTTAAGAGCATGCAATTAGCAGTGGCAGCCCGAAGGTTTCTGCTGCCTAGGCAGACCCTCCATGCGACCCTCCCCCCTCCTTGTACTGAAGCGGCAGCAGCTGAACTGCTTCTTCAGCACTGTGTTGGGCCTTAAAATGCCCACATGCATTTGTGCTCTTAGCTTGCCACTCTTGCCCCCCTCTGACGCAACTTCCTTGAATGTGGCAGGAGCAGCAGGCCGAAACTGCATGCACAAGGGCGTATAAAGCACATATCCCCAAAACTACCTACTAAGAGACTCATGTCAATTGTCTAAGTCACTGTTATCTGTTCGGATGATCAATATTGGCCCCCTCGGTGACGGCACCCCCCTCTGTAAATTGATTACTGCCCCCCCTTTTTTTGTTAAACCGCTTTGACCCGGTGAAAAGCGGTATATAAATGCAGTTAAATAAATAAATAAACTTCGGCGCTGAAGTGCCTGTTTAGCTGCATATCCCAAGGGGTTTAGCGATGCTGCCTATCAGAGCCTGCCGTCCTAGGTGACTGCCTAGTTCACCTGTCGGGCCGGCCCAGTCAGTAAGTAATCAAAGGCCGGTCTTACTTCTGGGATCACATTATGAGATATGGCCCAGAGAAGACCTTAAGATCTGCTAGTGAAGCTGTACTGCAGATTCCTTCATTAAAAAAAGCCATATTCACTAATGTAGGCAGGTGGAACTTTCTCTGTTTGCCCGATTGCCAAATTAGTGCTTGTTCACTCACACAAGAACTCAGACAAAGTCTCAAAAGTGGGTACAATTGGCTGCGGCCATCTTTGTTACCAAGAACTTATGGGGTAGGGGACCTGCCTGGTCACCGAAGCCGATGCGAAATTGCCTGACACACCGTCCTGCCTAGAATGTTGTTTGTTGAGGCATGGTGTAGGTCCCACCTTGCCATGCTGAGCTAGGCTCACACCGTGCCTGCTATACTGCCACGTGGTTTAGCTGCTCGCCTTGCCTGGAGGGGCCTGCTGGGCCACCCTACCTTGCTGCCAGCTAGGGCAACCAGCCCCTCCCTCATCAGGATCTGTGCATAACTGGTATTCAGCTTCGGTACCCACCACTGATACAGGGGAGCACAGCTTCTCCATGTCCTCCCCCATCAAAGGTCCCTGCCCCGTGGTGGTCTGACTGTGGGATCAGCCTGAGATACTGATTCGCTGAGGCAGTGATGGTCGTTATGAACAGCAGGGTATGAGGTAATGTCCAGGTCAGAACAATATCCCTAGGGGGACTGTCAGTCCTTGGGTTCAGGATTGGTGTGGCCCCACACTGTAGTAAAGAGGGGCCTAACTGGCACCACCGCCTGGGAGTCTCCCAAGAATGGAGTATCTGACAACTGTTTCCAGATTTCTTCGAATCCTGCGAGGTGTCACACCACTCTGGGGTGTACACCCAGCAGCTGCATCGGGTGCCCCCCCGGCTGCCCAGTGGATGGAAGCAAGCACCAAAGGTCCACCTGCATGATATGTCCGCCCCAAATTTTCATCATCTATATGAGTCCAATTGTGGGCAAAATGGCAGTGCTCACGTACTGACACCACCGAGGAATACGACTGGTGGTATTCTCGCAGTCCTCGGCTTCTAGGATTCTGGCGAGTTAATGGACTGGGTGAGCCATATGGCTCTTTTTGGCAGTGGATCAGAAGCGTGATCACTCTGGGTGTAGTCCAAGCGCTGATGCTCAGGACAGCACTTACTGAAACCTAGATATATGAGTCCGCCTGTGACTCTTAAAGTCCACTGTAACTTCAAGCATTTCTTGCAGTGAGGCATATGCTGAGGCCGAGGTGGATGGAGACATGGCCCTTCCCCTCACAGATATCAGTGCATGGCTTTGTGTTCGGGCTCTACCGGATACATCACCAGTTTTCTGACTGCCCAATTTGCCAGCGTCCTTTCTGGCATGCTATGGCACACCCCCACTGGCCCCCATCCCCAAGCAGGGGTCAGTGTGCTAGGGAACATCCTAGAAATCTAGCAGGCCTGACTCAGCGGCAGCTGCGGTACTGTGTAATATGGCCGCACTGTTTAACATGGCCACCGTGCTTAGGTATCCTGATGATGGCACGTATGTGGCTGAGGGAGGTGTATGTTTCACTCAGTTCGTGGCCGGCTGCTGTGTCCAATTTGCATTTGGCTACTGTTCTTCTGGAATGTGTGGCAGGTTTTACTCAGCTAGTGCTGCTATGAGGTGTGCTATGGCTGCTGCACCAGGGTCCTCCTGTTGGACAGTGTGCAGCCGAGGGGGGCCAAGAGAGCCCAGTTAACGTCTGGCAGTTGGGCTCCTGGGACAGTCTGCTGGTGGAGGCCAGGCAGGTATCGCTGCCACCCAAGGCCTAGACACAACATTAATTTGGACTTAGGGGTTTCTCTGTGCTCGCGGCGTCCCCGACAGCTGCCAGATGGATCGGAGCCACTTTGACCCCTCCTCCACGGGTCTTTTAGGTCGTCCAGGGCACTCCGGCCCAGTTCCGAGAGGGTCAGGGTTGTATCAGACTAGTCAAGTCCATACCGGGCCCCTGATCTGGCGATTGCTGTGAGTGCTGGGTACTCGCATCTCAAAACCTCGGGGAACAGGCATCACCCCGAAGAGCATATATAAAGCTGGGACATGAGTGCATGGGAGCCATTCCGACATCCAAGCTAGGTCCTGGTATTCCGCAATTGGCATGACAGGCACCTATTACCTATCGCCAGCTAAGCTAACTTGGGTGCTGTTTCCGAGTACTAAGAGCATATGCTCTGTGCCTTTGAAAGTAGTCCATCAGATCTTCTGTTTGGTAGGGTCATATCTGCTGTCCAGGGTGCCTGCACGACACTTTTTATTTTTTTGTCTTTCCTGCCTCCCTCTCCTCCCTGTATGTCCATATCGACCCGGAAGGAAGCCATGACGGGTGCAGGCTGTCAGACCCTGTGGCCTGGGGGCCCCACCCAGGCAGGTAGATGTGGGGACCATCGTCCTGTGGAAGGGACAAGGAGGAGTAAACACATTATTGGTACACTCCCGGGGCAAGCATTTGTATTGTCCACTGGTATTGGGCAGCATCGGCAGGGGATAGTATTCCCCACTTAGTCTTAATATTCCCCGATTAGTCATGCACATGATGATGGGAAACACTCAAGACCCAGAACCCAGGCATGCTGCTTCAGCCCTGGATTGGCCTAAGGTCCGAAAGTAGATTTGCATTCAGTGCTATAACTCTGCGGGGCAGCGTAAATAAATTCAGCAGGTAAAATGGGGCAGGAGTTTTGGTTCGGCATATGACCTGCCGAGCCCCAGTCACCTGCATCCTGTGCAGTCAGCATTTAAGCCTGCCTGCCGCATGGATGGTGCCGCTTCTCATCCCAGATTGAATGAGCATACGGTACCCAGCATTGGATCTCGAGTCCGTGCCATTCTAGTATTCACCATCACAATTCAATGTAGTGCCTTAGCAGGACTTCACATCTCCCGGTGCTGCCGGCATGAGACTTTGGACTCAGTCGGCAGAAAGACTTTTCAGAGTGGTATGCCAACTATAAATATACTTGCTCACCAACTTCCAGTGCTTCAATACCATCATAATCATCTCTCGCAGATGCTGGACCCGGAGGGGCATCCATTTCTACAGCTACCACCTTGACTTACTCTAATCCAGAGGCCTCCTGGGTGGGCTGGGGAGCTCATCTCCTACTTCTCATTACCCAGGCCACTGGTCCAGCAAGTGGCACATCAACCTGCTGGAAATGCGAGCCATCTACTATGCCATTCAGACTTTCCAGCTTTGGGTCCTGTCGTACCCTTGCCTGGGCCAAAGGCTTACAGGCATAGGGCTGCCAATGTATGTCCTTAAATAAAGAGTTACTATCCTTGTCTCCAGCAGGGAACTCTGGGACTTGTAGTTGATTCTTTTACTCAAAGACAAAGTAGTGTGAAACCGTTGGTTGTTAAGGCAAAACAAGAATTTTTATTTAGGTTCCCATAAGCACTAAGGTTCAACGCAGACATAAGGATTATTCTCCAAGTAAATAATAACATATGCAACTGGAACTGAAGAAACTGAAAGAACCTTTAAACATGTGCAGCTGTTTTCAGCAAAAACATTTCAGCAAGTAAATCACAGCTTCCTTTGTTTGTCCAGCACAGCTAAATTTCTTCATTTATCAGGTGCTGCTTTGGTTATCAAACTCTAGGTTAAGCAAGGGTTCTTTATCTTAGAAGAAGTTCCTGGCATTCACATGGCTAGGTAAAACCCTGCTTCTCAAAAGCTTCTTCTGTTAACACTTTTTATCACCAACTTTCAAACTTCCTTCTTACACAAAGAACAGTCCATAGGAGACTCCTCAGTAACAGAATCCTGCCCAAAAGAGTCAACTTGCATTTCTTCCTGTGCTACGAAATGCTTGTCTGTCTCTGGGTTTTCATTAACTCCTTCAAGCTTACTGTTCTGGAGGAACTTCTGAATTTCCTTCCACAGCTGCTCTCCCTGATATGGAATATTTGTACCTTGAGAGTGGGGCTTCTTTCCCTGGATCAATTGCCTCAATGCTTCAATCGTGTTCAACTCTGGTTCTCTGCCCTCGGCTGGGTTCTGGTCACTTCCAGTTGTAACCGTATTCACCCACCTTCTGGCAGCTTGAATTCTCTGAGCTGGTTCACGAACACTGCACTGCAATCTGTTCCTCGTTGTCAGCAACTCTCCCAGCCACCCATCTGCTGGTTTCTGAATTAAGAGTACCTCTTACAAGGACTGCTTCCTCTGTTGCTGCTTCCTTTCTTGCTGGAGCCGTTCTCCAACTCGAAGTCAAACTTCCCACTTCTCCTTCTCCTCTCCTCTGAACAGGGCTTATAAAGCTGTTTCCTAACTAACACTCCCCTGTCTCTGCACAGGTGATTATCATTACCCTCCAAGCCTGCACTTATGTTAGAGCTTGGGTGTAGCTTGGCTTCAGCAGCTACGTGCTTCTTTCCTTTGCCTGCAGTCTGAACCCTGTGAATACCTTGCCTGTCTCTCACCTTAAAGGTATATTCACTCTTTTCTTCTGTTTCCATCGGCTCAGCACAGCTCTCATTATCACAGTCCGCAACAACTTCTCCATGTGTAAACTGACCATCAAGCCGCAATGTTCTACATCAACAGCAGGGCGGCTGCGGCTCCCCTCCCCTGCTCAAAAATAGATCAAAGTTAAGGCCCTAAGCATATTCATCAATAAAATTACATATTTGGGCTCCCCACCGCCCCCTCAACACTTTCTGATACTTGCAAACTTTCAACTCAGGATTATCTGAGGAAATAATTATATAGAGAAAGGTAAGTAGATGCATGGAACAGAATTTCACAGGGGTGGTGGAGACAAAGTATCAGAATGTGTTCCAGTTGGGCTGAGAGAGGCCAATTCATGGCCTTACCTTTCCTTTATCTGCTGCCTCAGACCCATCCCTCCTGCTACGTCATGAAGCATGCCGAAGGCTTCCTTTGTCCCTTGTTGACATGGCAGGGGTGGCTCAGCACGGGCTTCCATCGGGGTCCTCCGCCATGTTAAACCCCGGGTCTTTTGCACGAGGCTTGGTCCTTCCCCAAAGTACTCGTATAAGCTAAAGGTCTTTTTCCTGTTTATTATCAACTTTGTGGACCTTCAGTTAAAGCCTGACTTTCACTGAAAAACAGAAGACCTAACTCTTTATCCAAGCTTTTAGCACTCGGGATTGATTGGCTTTCAGCTCTTTGATCAGTGTTGTATGTTTTAATTCCCATAGATGAAGAAATGTAATTGATGACTATTCGGAGAGGTCCATAGTTTAGCTCAGTGGAGGCAGCCATTCAACACCAGAACTTTCTTTAAATGCCAACATAGTGGGGCTCGGGACTGCAATTGTAAGCAGGCAAGAATCAGCTGTATGAGCTGAGCAGAGGCAGCCAATCAACACCAGAGCTGTTTTTAAATGTCAACATAGTGGGGCGCACCCGCGTCTGAGGACCCTTTGGCGTGGCCCAAGACTGAAATGCCTGGTACTAACTCTACATTCTGATTCTCCACCAAGGACAGTCCCAAGCCTGGCTGAAAAACTGCATGAAAATTTGAATAAACTCATTCTCTTATACAACCGCACCCAGGGCAACTGATGTGTCAGCATTGGGAACAGAGTGCTGACCATCCAACTGCCAACAATCACTGAAACAATGACGCTATTCTACTCCGGTGGCGGAAAACAAGAAGCTGACATCGGCTTTATGGTGGACAGATGGGCTGCCAGAAATGTAATTGCCTTCCAACCAATATTGGATTGTCTGGCAGTTCTTACCATCGACGGCACAGTTAAGATCCATATTTTGTCCATCTATGCTCCAACCAAGACCAGCCCAGATGCAGCCAAGAACAACTTCTACAACCAGCTTCAACACATGCTGGATTCGATCCCACAGACAGAGTTGATCATTCTGGCGGGAGATTTCAATGCTCATTCTGGTGCAGACAGGACCGGATGGGAAGAAACGCTAGGTAGTTTTGGCCATGGCATGATCAATGACAATGGACTGCGCCTGCTGTCCTTCGCTGCATCAAACAACCTGGTAGTGGGAAACAGTTACTTTCAGCACCCTCACAAACACCAACTTACATCTGGTGATGTCTCGGCTGTCCTAGACTACATCTTGATCAGCTCTCGATTCCAATCATCACTCAAAGATGTACATGCAATGAAGAGGCCCGACTGTGGATCTGACCACTGCTTTATCCATGCCAAGGTACAGCTACAATTACAGAGGGCAAAGCGCAAGGCACCTTTACCAGCCAAACTGAACTGGGCTAGTCTGAGGGTTCCGGCACTCAGAGAAGAATTCAAAATCACCCTATGCAGCAAATTTGTAGCACTCGAACCATCGGATGATACTGATGCAGAAAAAAAAGCAGATATCTGAGTCCATCCTAGAATGTGCCACCCCTCTGTGCCCACCCATCCGTTGTCGGACACAGCCATGGATTTTTGACGAGTGTCTGGATCTGGTGGATAAACGAAAAATGAATCAAAGATGTTGACTTCAAGCAGTATCAGCGACTGAAGAAAGAGGTCAGACAGAAGATGAAGGTGAAATGAGAAGCCTATTGGAATGGTATCACAGCCAAACTGGAAGAAGCAGCATCCAGGCACACGTACCAGACTTTGTATCAGACCCTTAGGAGACTGAGTGGCAAAACCAAGTCAACCAATGACAACTCAAGAAAGCAGATGGCATCTTCGTGAGCTCCCCTGATGAACGCCTGCAATGGTGGAAAGAATTCTTCCAACAGCTATACATCCACAATTCGCCCCAGGGTCCACCATCAGAGCTACCACCAATCGACTCTTTTTTTTTTTTTTGCCTCTCTCTGCTCTGGGAAGAGCAGTGCCCTCACAGTGCTCTGCTAGAGAGGTACATATTTAACTCCTGTGACAACTTGCTGTGTGTTCTAGCTGTTTATTTAATTATTTATTGCTTGTCTTTATTGGTGTGCTACTTCACCTCCCTGTTCCCTTTAGTTTTGCACTTCAGCTTTCTCAGCTGTATAACTTACCTTGCCTCTCTCAACTAACTGGGCTTTGTGTGGTAGCCAGGTTAACTGTTACTTTAAATTAAATATCTCTCCCTGCTCTGTCCCCAGAACCTGCTGTGTTTTAAACTTTTTTTCCTGCTCTAGCCTACCTGAAGGACTACCCCCCTCCCCCCCGCTGAGATATTGTGTAGCCTTCTTCCTGTCTCCTCCCACGTGTGCATAGTCTGTTCTGTTTGCCTCTCTCTGCTCTGGGAAGAGCAGTGCCCTCACAGTGCTCTGCTAGAGAGGTACATATTTAACTCCTGTGACAACTTGCTGTGTGTTCTAGCTGTTTATTTAATTACTTGCTGAGAGTTCTAGCTGTTTATTTAATTATTTATTGTTTGTCTTTATTGGCGTGCTACTTCACCTCCCTGTTCCCTTTAGTTTTGCACTTCAGCTTTCTCAGCTGTATAACTTACCTTGCCTCTCTCAACTAACTGGGCTTTGTGTGGTAGCCAGGTTAACTGTTAATTTAAATTAAATATCTCTCCCTGCTCTGTCCCCAGAACCTGCTGTGTTTTAAACTTTTTTTTCCTGCTCTAGCCTACCTGAGGGACTACCCCCCTCCCCCCCTGCTGAGGGTACAGGACAAGGGTACCTTGTAACAGCCCTCTTTTAATAGGTCTTATTTCCCTCCCTCCCTCCCCAACACCCACCCACCCACCCCTGGGGTAATTGTAGCTTTATAGGTACTTACACGTCTTAGAGGAGAGGGGCTGCTCTCAGGTGCAGCTCGTTATCCAAATCAGTCATACATTGAGGACCTGAGATTAATTAAGCTTCAGGTGAACAAGGTATATTAGAGGTATTAGATACTCTTTTATTAGTATAAGCATCTACACCAATCCTTCGTAAATACAGAATTTAAAGACCTAAACACAAGATTTAAACTAAGATGCAGATAAAAGTCCAGCAGCGAGATGGGGGCTTTCCAGTCTTTTGCATTGAGTGTCACATGTATGATTTTCTCCCAGTTGGTAAGAGGTCTTACGTATGCACTAAGTGCAAGGAGCTCTTTGCTCTCAGGGAACAAGTCCGTTCTCTAGAGGCTAGAGTAGCAGACCTGGAAGACATAAGAAAGACAGAGAAGTACATGGACGAGACCTACAGGGATATACTCCTGAGGTCCCACCTCCAGTCTGGCAGCATCCCTGTTGCCATGGAGGAGAGAGGTCACGTGACAGGAGAGCATCACCCTGGTGTGGCAGGACGTGATCCTGTAACTAGGACCTGTCCTCCAGGTGATGTAAAACCCTCTCGCACCTAGGACGTTTCTCCAGGGCCATGTGCCCATGAGGGGAGGGTCAGGACAGCTGTTATAGTTGGCGATTCAATCATTAGGCATGTAGATAGCTGGGTGGCTGGTGGACGTGAGGATCGCCTGGTAACATGCCTGCCTGGTGCGAAGGTAGCGGACCTCACGCACCGCCTAGATAGGATCATAGATAGTGCTGGGGAGGAGTCTGCTGTCTTGGTACATGTCGGTACCAATGACATAGGAAAATGTGATAGGGAAGTTCTGGAGGCTAAATTTAAGCTTTTAGGTAGGAAGTTGAAATCCAGAACTTCCAGGATAGCATTCTCCGAAATGCTTCCTGTTCAACGTGCAGGACCCAAAAGGCAGGCAGAGCTCCAGAGTCTCAATGCGTGGATGAGACAATGGTGCAAGGATGAGGGTTTTGGATTTGTTAGGAACTGGGGAACATTCTGGGGAAAGGAGGGGCTCTTCCGAAGGGATGGGCTTCACCTTAATCAGGATGGAACCAGACTGCTGGCATTAACCTTTAAAAAGGAGATAGAGAAGCTTTAAACGAGAAAATAGGGGAAAGCTGACAGTCGTCCAAGAGCGGATGGTTCGGAAGAAGGTATCCTTGAAGGATACTACCAAAAGCAGTGAGGTTCCAAAAAAGAGTATAGTAGCCCAAATGCCCTTGAGTACGGTGCAGACAGAGCGTAAGGATTCCAAATTATCCATGCCTACCAATAGCCAGATTAATATTAATAAAATACAATCTCTAAAATGCTTGTATGCAAATGCTAGAAGTCTAAACAATAAGATGGGAGAGTTGGAATATATAGCACTAAATGAGAGGTTAGATATGATTGCAATCTCAAAGACATGGTGGAAGGAGGATAACCAGTGGGACGCTGTGATACCTAGATACAAACTATATCGTAATGATAGAACTGATCAAATTGGTGGAGGGCATTGAGTCAGAAAGGATTAAAGTTTTGCAGGAAACAAAATTTGCTGTAGAATTTCTATGGATTAAAATTCCATCTATGAAGGGGGAGGTGATGGCAGTAGGGGTGTACTATCGACTGCCTGGCCAGAATGAACAAATGGATGATGAAATGCTCAAAGAAATCAAGAAAGCTAACAAAAATCACAGCAGAATAGTAATAATGGGTGATTTCAATTACCCCGGTATCGACTGGGTCAGTGTCACGGCAGGACATGCTAGGGAGATAAAGTTTCTAGATGAAATAAATGACTGCTTCTTGGAGCAGCTGGTTCATGAACCAACCAGAGGGGAAGCCATACTGGACCTAGTCCTTAGTGGAACACCAGATCTGGTGCAAGAAATAAGGGTGTTGGGACCATTTGTCAATAGTGATCATAGCATGATAGTGTCTGATTTAATTAGTGGAGGAGGGATAGTAAAGAAATCCACAGTACTACCTTTTAACTTTCGAAAGGGAGACTATGATAAAATGAGGAATATAGCTAAGAAAAAACTAAAAGGAGCGGTTGCAAAGGTTAAAGACTTACAGCAAGCTTGGGTGTTATTTTAAAATATTATCCTCGAAGCCCAGACCAGCTGTATTCCATGCATTAAGAAAAGTGAAAGAAAGTCCAAAAAACTGCCAGCATGTTTTAAAGGTGAGGTCAGAGAGGCTGTTGCTGCCAAAAAAGCATCTTTCAGGAAATGGAAAAAAGAGCCAAACGACGAAAACTGGAAACAGCACAAGCACTGGTAAGTTAAATGCAAAGCATTGATAAGGCAGGCAAAGCGAGAATTTGAGAGGGAACTTGCTACGGAAGCAAAAACACAAAATAAAGACTTTTTCAAGTACATTCGTAGCAAAAGGCCTGTGAGAGAGTCAGTTGGACCATTAGATGATAGAGGGGTAAAAGGGGCAGTAAGAGGAGACAAGGCTATAGCGGAGAGACTGAATGAATTCTTTGCTTCGGTCTTTACTGAGGAAGATGTAGGGATGTTACCCAAGACTGAAGTGGTATTTAAAGGTGATAGTGCAGAGGAATTGAGAGAGAGAAATATCACTACACCGGGAAGATGTATTACAACTATTTGATAAACTGAATAGTAGCAAATCACCTGGACCGGATGGTATACATCCAAGAGTGTTGAAAGAACTGAAATATGAGATTGCAGACCTGCTATTGGTAATCTGTGAATTTTCATTAAAATCATCTGTAATACCTGAAGATTGGAGGGTTGCAAATGTAACGCCAATTTTTAAAAAGGGTTCCAGGGGTGACCTGGGAAATTACAGACCGGTGAGCCTGACGTCAGTACCGGGGAAAATGGTAGAAACCATCATAAAGAACAAAATTACAGAGCATGTAGATAGTCATGGCCGAATGGGAGACAGCCAACATGGCTTTAGACAAGGAAGATCTTGCCTTACTAATCTGATATTTTTTTTTGAAGGTGTGAATAAACAGGTAGACAAAGGTGAGTCGGTTGATATAGTGTATCTGGACTTTCAGAAAGCCTTTGACAAGGTCCCTCATCAGAGACTTTTGGCAAAACTAAAAAGTCATGGGGTAGGGGGCAGTGTACTATTGTGGATCAAGAACTGGTTAAAAGATAGAAAGCAGAGAGTAGGGCTAAATGGCCAATATTCCCAATGAAAAAGGGGAATAGTGGAGTACCCCAGGGATCTGTACTGGGTCCGCTACTTTTTGACATATTCATAAATGACCTAAAAAAGGGAATAACTAGTGAGGTTATCAAATTTGCAGACGATACAAAACTATTTAAAGTTGTTAAAACCCAAGAGGATTGTGGAAAATTGCAAGAGGATCTTGATAAATTAGAAGACTGGGCATCAAAATGGCAGATGAAATTTAATGTGGACAAGTGCAAAGTTATGCACCTAGGAAAGAACAACCCACACTATGGTTACACGATGCAAGGTTCCACATTGGGAACCACCACCCAGGAAAAAGATTTAGGAGTCATCGTGGATAACTTGTTAAAACCCTCCGCCCAGTGTGCAGCGGCCGCCAAGAAAGCAAATATAATGCTAGGTATCATAAGGAAAGGAATGGAGAACAAAACAAAGGATATTATAATGCCTCTGTATCGTTCCATGGTACGACCGCACCTTGAATATTGTGTGCAATTCTGGTCGCCGTATCTTAAAAAGGATATAGCGTTATTAGAAAAAGTACAGAGAAGAGCCACCAAAATGGTAAAGGGGATGGTGAGAGGCTACAAAGGTTAGGGCTCTTCAACCTGGAAAAGAGACGGCTGAGGGGAGATATGATAGAAGTCTATAAATTAATGAACGGAGTGGAATGGGTAAACGTAGATCGATTGTTTACGTTATCAGAATATAGAAAGACTAGGGGACATGCAATGAAGCTGCAGGGTAAACTATTTAAGACAAATAAGAGAAAATATTTTTTCATTCAACGTGTAATCAAACTCTGGAATTTGTTACCGGAGGATGTAGTAAGAGCTGTTAGTGTAGTTGGGTTTAAAAAAGGTTTGGACAAGTTCCTGGAGGAAAGGTCCATAAACCATTATTAAAAAGGGACCCAGGATAATCAGTGCTTGACACAGTACAAGCATTGTGGAACCTGTGTCTTTTGGGGATACTGCTAGGTTCGTATGACCTAGATTGGCCACTGTTGGAAACAGGATACTGGGCTTCTATCATATCTCCCCTCAGCCGTCTCTTTTCCAGGTTAAAGAGCCCTAACCTTTTTAGCCTTTCTTCATAGGAGTATCCTTCCATCCCCTTTACCATTTTGGTGGCTCTTCTCTGAACCTTTTCTAATAACTCTATATCCTTTTTAAGATACGGTGACCAGAATTGCACACAATATTCAAGGTGCGGTCTCACCATGGAACGATATAGAGGCATTATAATATCTTTTGTTTTATTTTCCATTCCTTTCCTTATGATACCTAGCATTCTATTTGCTCTCTTTGCTGCCTCTGCACACTTGGCCGAGGGTTTTAACATGTTATCCACAATGACGCCTAAATCTTTTTCCTGGGTGGTGGTTCCTAATGTGGAACCTTGCATTGTGTAACCATAGTTTGGGTTGTTCTTCCCTAGGTGCATAACTTTGCACTTGTCCACATTAAATTTCATCTGCCATTTTGATGCCCAGTCTTCTAATTTATCAAGATCCTCTTGCAATTTTCCACAATCATCTTGGGTTTTAACAACTTTAAATAGTTTTGTGTCATCTGCAAATTTGATAACCTCACTCGTTATTCCACTTTCCAGGTCATTTATGAATATGTCAAAAAGCAGCGGACCCAGCACATATCCCTGGGGTACACCACTATTCACCTTTCTCCATTGGGAAAATTGGCCATTTAGCCCAACTCTCTGCTTTCTATCTTTTAACCAGTTCTTGATCCAAAGTAGTACACTGCCTCCTATCCCATGACTCTTTAGTTTTGCCAAAAGTCTCTGATGAGGGACCTTGTCAAAGGCTTTCTGAAAGTCCAGATACACTATATCAACCGACTCACCTTTGTCCACCTGTTTATTCACACTTTCAAAAAAACACAACAGATTAGTAAGACAAGATCTTCCTTGTCTAAAGCCATGTTGGCTGTCTCCCATTACGCCATGACTATCTACATGCTGAGTAATTTTATTCTTTATGATGGTTTCTACCATTTTTCCCGGTACTGACGTGAGGCTCACCGGTCTGTAATTTCCCGGATCACCCCTGGAACCCTTTTTAAAAATTGGTGTTACATTGGCGATCCTCCATTCTTCAGGTATTAGAGATGATTTTAATGATAGTTCACAGATTACTAAAAGCAGGTCTGCAATCTCATATTTCAATTCTTTCAACACCCTTGGATGTATACCATCCGGCCTAGGTGATTTGCTACTCTTCAGTTTATCTAATAGTTGTAATACATCTTCTCGATGTATCAATATTTCCTTCAATTCTTCCGCACCATTAAATACCACTTCAGTCATGGGTAACATCCCTACATCTTCCTCGGTAAAGACCGAAGCAAAGAATTCATTCATTCTCTCCGCTATCGCCTTGTCGCCTCTTAGTACCCCTTTAACTCCTCTATCATCTAATGGACCAACTGACTCTCTCAGAGGTTTTTTGCTATGAATGTACTTGAAAAAATCTTTCGCGTTATTGCTTCCACAGCAAGCTTCTTCTCAAATTCTCCCTTTGCCTGCTTTATCAATGCCTTGCATTTGACTTGCTAGTGCTTGTGCTGTTTCCAGGTTTCGTCCTTTGGCTCTTTTTTCCTTTTCCTGAAAGATGCTTTTTTGGCAACAACAGCCTCTCTGACCTCACCTTTAAACCATGCTGGCAGTTTTTTGGACTTCCTTCCACTTTTCTTAAAGCTTGGAATACAGCTGGTCTGGGCTGCCAAGATAGTATTTTTCAACAACACCCAAGCTTGATGTAAGTCTTTAACCTTTGCAACTGCTCCTTTTAGTTTTTTCTTAACTATTTTCCTCATTTTATCATAGTCTCCCTTTCGAAAGTTAAAAGGTAGTACTGTGGATTTCCATACTATCCCTCCTCCACTAATTAAATCAAAGGTGATCATGCTATGATCACTATTGCCAAGTGGCCCCAAGACCCTTATCTCTTGCACTAGATCTGGTGTTCCACTAAGGACTAGGTCTAATATGGCTTCCCCTCTGGTCGGTTCATGAACCAGCTGCTCCAAGAAGCAGTCATTTATGTCATCTAGGAACTTTATTTCCCTAGCATGTCCTGCCGTGACACTGACCCAGTCGATACTGGGGTAATTGAAATCACCCATTATTATTACTACGCTATAACTTTTGTTAGCTTCCTTGATTTCTTTGAGCATTTCATCATCCATTTGTTCATTCTGGCCCGGTGGTCGATAGTAGACCCCCACTGCCATCGCCTTCCCCTTTTTACATGGAAT
Organism: Ichthyophis bannanicus; assembly: GCA_033557465.1. Taxonomy (NCBI): domain Eukaryota; kingdom Metazoa; phylum Chordata; class Amphibia; order Gymnophiona; family Ichthyophiidae; genus Ichthyophis; species Ichthyophis bannanicus. The sequence goes on along the minus strand of JAWIIG010000033.1, from coordinate 693,892 downwards.
TTCAATCCATAGAGATTCTACAGCAAATTTTGTTTCCTGCAAAACTTTAATCCTTTCTGACTCAATGCCCTCTCTAACATAGAGCGCAACCCCTCCACCAATTTGATCAGTTCTATCATTACGATATAGTTTGTACCCAGGTATCACAGTGTCCCACTGGTTGTCCTCCTTCCACCATGTTTCTGATATTCCAATCATCTCCAGGAACAAGCAGGAATGAGTCTTCACATATGGCTATGTCGGTACCGACGGAGCCTGCGCGGGAATGCTCCCCAGCGTCCAATTAGAAAGCTTTTGGGAGCATCCCTCAGCGCCTGCGTGCTGCCTTCCCGCCTTTCCAACTGTCTCTCCTCAGTTTTCGTTTTTCCGCGGAGCCGGCAGGACGTCGTCCTGTCACCGCAGAAACTTTTTTTCTTTAATTTTTTATTTCTTCTTTTTTTATGGTCGCGGCTGTTTTCCCACCGGTACCACCAGTGGGGTTTTTTCTTTTCTTTTTCTCAAACTGAGGGAGAGTTTTCCCTCAGTTTCTGTCTTACAATTTTTTGGGCCTATAAGGCCTTTTCCATCATGGAGCCTTCTTCTCCTAAGAAGTGCCTTCACTGTGGAAATACAGTTTTCTTTTTAGACTCCAATGACTGGTGTCTAACCTGTTTGGGTCCTGACCCTTTTTCCCCTAACCGTCAGGCTACAATACTGTGAGAAGAGATTCCCTCGATACCGTTTTCCCTCCCTATGGCAGGGCACCGGCCATTTCTTCTCTACAGGATCATGTAACCCACAAACAGTCTGTTAAGACTAGCCAATCCTTGAGTGGTAAGTCTCATGCTAAGCATGCTGACGGGCCCGGCCTTGCCCTCAAGACCCCATTGGCATTAAAACCCCGGCGGGAGTCTTCGGGCTCCAAAGCATCTCAGGGGTTTCAGGTTGTTCCTGGGGCTCACCCCTCACAGAACATATCTGAGCCATGCTTGGTGGTGGCATCCGCTTCAAGCGGTACCGATACCCCGGCATGGGCACCGGTGTTGAGTGATCCGCTCTTCACCAGGGATCGTCATCTGGCGTTCTCGGTACCTTCGGGACCGACCGATACGTCCCAGATTGACTTTCCAGTATCGGCAGCACCGCCGATACCACCACCGACGTCGGTACCCTCTAGGCATGCATCGATAGACTCGCTTCCTTCGATGCCGAGTCTAGAATCGATTTCTAGTCTAGAGGACTGGGTACCGACGCATCTCGGAACCGATGTTTACCGATTCCGCATGCACGGTACCGAGGATAATTACCAAGGGTTTTTAGTTGCCTCGGTACCGCTTGAGCAGCCTCCGATGACTGCTTCGGTGTCGGTTTCGCTTTCGATTCCGGCACAACTACCAGTATCGGTATCGATGCCGGTACTTGCAGTATCAACGGAACCAGCTCCTTCCATGCTTTTTTCACCTGGATTGCTCCTCTCTATGCCTAGTTTGGAGTCGATACCTGGCATGGATGATGCACTACTGACTGTCTCAACTCATAACTGCCAGTTCCAGTGTCCATCCATTACAAATCCTGTTCTGCACCGGACAGCTACATCCTCCGGTGCCCAGGCTACCTTTTCAAATTTAGCCTGTCCAGGGATGGTTCCCATCGGAGATCCTACTTTTCAGAAATTTCTCCTTGACATGGCAACATTCCTTAATATTCCTATCCCTGGCTATGAGTCTTCTCAGGCTTTTTCTGCAGAAAAGGAAAATATAATGCTTCCTTTACATCACTCTTTGCAGAATCTTCTTCTGAGGGTATGGGAAAAACCTTTAAGGGTTCCTTTACCTCCTACAGCAACTGATCTTCTGTATCAGGTGCCCCCCTCTCCAGGATTTCAAAAGCCTCAACTTCCCCATCATTCCATTGTAGTGGAATCAGCAATGAGGAAGGTAAAAAGCAAGAAAAAACATTCTTCTTTCCCGCCAGGGCGTGCACTGGATGCCTTTGGACGTCAAACCTTCCAAACATCTATGCTGGCAACAAGGATTCTTTCATATATTTTCTATATGAGTCTATCCCTTCAGGAGATTACAAAGAAATTATCTCTTTTCACTCCTTTTCTATCAGAGCCCAAGGCTGCAGACTATTCCTTACTTCTTAGTCATAGCCAAAATATCTATTGGTTTCTTTCTCGTGCTTCCCTAGACTCTTTTGAGTCTGTTAGCAGGACTTCTGCTATAGCCATAGGAGCACGTCGTAAAGCCTGGCTACAAGCATCAGACTTGAGTAGATGGGCACAACAAAGACTGAGTAATACTCCTTGTACTGGAGAAAATCTCTTCAATAAGGAGCCCTTACGTCAGGTTGCTCATTGCTCCACTGACTTTCCTGTTTCTGAGGGCCATCCTAAGCCCTCTCCTTCCTCAGCAGGTAGGAAATGCCCTACCAAACCTTCTTTCCCTAAAAGAAAGAGGTTTTCCTCTTCTCCTGCCCATCATTCGGATGTTCCCAAACAGGGGAAGTCTCGCCCTGGTCTGAACAATCCAAACTCTAGCCAGGCTGAATAAACACAGTAACCATAGGTTTCTGATTAATCTTTATAACTACAGTTAACTTCTTTTCAGCAGAAGTTTTTCACTGTTTTTCCATTCAAAACTCTGCTCAGGGATTCCTGTTCTCAGGAAATCCATTTACTCTTCATTATGCTTTCCACCTCTTCCTGACTAGAAGAGAGGTTTAGCAACTATCATATGATAGTTTCTCTGTACCAGCATGAATTTTTTCCTTCCAGGGACTTACCATGTGGTAAGTCCTTCTTCAGCTTCTATCTCTACCCTCTTCACCAGGGTTTCCCCTGTAAGAGTGGTACCATACCATTGAAAGACTTTTCTTGTCTTTCTTTTCACTGTAGAGTTTCTTCTCCTGATTAAACTCCCTCCTTTATCTGGGCAGCTCTGCAGACAGAGACAGCTTGCTCTCTTTGTTCAGTCTGTTCTCTCTGTTGACACAGACAGACTCTCTCTGTTGTCCTATTCAGTAGCTGCCCATGCAGGAGTTCCAGTAATTGACTACTGGTACTTTTCCACAAGTCCCAGTCTTGTCTTCCACCCCTTCTGTTTGGCCTCAGTAGTGATTCCAAGACAGTTTTCTACATCTTTCTTGGATAATCCTTCTCACTACAGGCTTCTTACACTTTCTTCTACTTGCCATCTCCAATCTCTGGGTTTGGCAACGTAGTGGACGTGGCTGTCAGTTTTCTCCGCCAGCCAGTTCTACATCCCAGTTCTCCTGCATAATGCTCTCTGCAATCCTACTGAGAAGCTTTCCACTATGGGCCCTTGCTAGAGAGCATAGAGTTTCTTTAATGGCTATCCATCATGGTTGAAAAAGGCTTCCTCAGTCATCCCCTATGACTGTGAGGATTCTTCACACCCTACTATCTTCTTTTTAAAAAAAAAAAAAAAGAGGGAAAAAGGACATAAGCCTTCTCCACGTGAAAGTCTAAGAGTTATCCCATTCCTATAGGGAATATACTCTTTTTTTATTGCAGCTTGTCCTCATGGTCTCCTAATACTTCAAGGACAGCACATATTAATCTGGAAAACGCCTGATACCTCCTTTGTCCCTCACGTAGGTCAACCTGGTATCTCATTCTATGCATTTCTGTCCTTTTACCATGCTGGAGTTCCACAGGACTCCGGACTTGCTGTTTACAGACTGATATTATCCTCTGTTTTTTCATGTAACCATCCTGGTTATTCACTGGATAGCATTCCTTTACCATCGTCTCTGGGTGAATAGATTCTCTACATATCTTCTCAAGTAGGTTTCACCTCCTTGTTCTTAGATGAATCTTTTCCCTTCACATCTCTATGTGAATGTCCTGATATGCATAGCTCTGTCTGCTTAGTTGCAGGCATCTATCGTTAGACCTATATATTCAGGTATATCTATCTATCTATATCTATAGATATAGATATATATATATATATATATATATACATCTCTGTAGATGTATCTGTCTGTCAGCTAAGTGTGCATATGCTATGCCCTTTAGATCTCATTACAGATATATATATATATATATATATATACCCGTATATATATATACACACACATATATCTACATATATGTGTGTATCTGTCCAGATACTTATTATAGATAGATATGTATTTCCATACTTATCTCTCTGACTGTCTATGCTCATAAAGGTTTATCTCCAGGAACAAGCAGGAATGAGTCTTCACATATGGGTACGTCGGTACCGACGGAGCCTGCACGGGAATGCTCCCCAGCATCCAATCAGAAAGCTGTTGGGAGCATCCACCACGCCGCGCACTGCCTTCCCGCCTTTTCCACTGCCTCTCCTCAGTTTTCGTTTTTCCGCGGAGCCGGCAGGACGTCCTCCTGTCACCGCAGAAACTTTTTTCTTTAAATTCTTATTTCTTATTTTCTTGTGGTCGCGGCTGTTTTTCCCGCCGCCACCGGTACCGCCGGTGGGTTTTTCTTTTCTTTTTCTTAAACTCAGGGAGATTTTTCCCTCAGTTTCTGCCTTAAATGTTTTGGGCCTGCAAGGCCTCCATCATGGAGCCTTCTTCCCCTAAGAAGTGCCTTCACTGTGGAAACACAGTTTTCTTTTTAGACTCCAATGCCTGGTGTCTAACCTGTGTGGGTCCTGACCCTTTTTCCCCTGAACAATCAGGCTGCGAACCTGTGAAGAACTTCCCTCTTTCGAGTTTCCCTCGATACCGTTTTCCCTCCTGCAGTGAGGGCACCGGCCTTTTCTTCTCTACAGGATCAGGTAACCCACAAACAGTCTGTTAAGACTAGCCAATCCTTGGGTGCTAGGTCTCATGCCCAGCATGATGACGGCTCCGGCCTTGCTCTCAAGTCCCTATTGGCATTAAAACCCCGGCGGGAGTCTCCGGGCTCCAAAGCATTTCAGGGGTTTCAGGTTGTTCCTGGGGCTCACCCCTCACAGAACATACCTGAGCCATGCTTGGCGGTGGCATCCGCTTCGAGCGGTACCGATACCCCGGCATCGGCATTGGTGTTGAGTACTCCACTCTTCACCAGGGATCGTAATCTGGCGTCCTCGGTACCTTCGGGACCGATGGATACATCCCAGATTGACTTTCCTCTATCTGAGCCATGCTCGGTGGTGGCATCCGCTTCGAGCGGTACTGATTCCCCGGCATCGGCATCGGTGTTGAGTGCTCCACTCTTCACCAAGGATCGTCATCCGGCGTCCTTGGTACCTTCAGGACCGATCAATACGACCCAGATTGACTTTCCGGTATCGGCAACATCGCCGATACCACCACCGACGTCGGTACCCTCTAGATATGTATCGATAGACTCGCTCCCTTCGATGCCGAGTCTGGAATCGATATCTAGTCTAGATGACTGGGTACCGACGCGTCTCGGAACCGACCCATATCATTTCCGGATACGCAGTACCGAGGATATTCACCAAGCGTTTCTGGTCGCCTCGGTACCGCTTGAGCAGCCTCCGATGACTGCTTTGACGGCGTTACCGTCTCCGATTCCGACTCGTCTACCGGTACCGGTATCGATGTCGGTTCCTGCAGTTGCACCGGTACCATCGATCCTTTCTATGCCTAGTTTGGAATCGATACCTGGCATGGACGATGCAGTACTGACTGCCTCAAATCGTGACTGCCAGTACCACTATCCATCTAGTGGGGTTCTTTTTCTGCACCAGACCACTACATCCTCTGGTGCTCAGGTTGCCCCTTCAACCTCAGCCTACCCAGGGATAGTTCCCATTGGAGATCCCTCTTTTCAGAAATTACTCCTTGACATGGCAACATTTCTTGCTATTCCTGTCCCTGGCTGTGATCCTACTCGAGGCTCTCCTGCAGAAAAGGAAAATATAATGCTTCCTTTACATCATTCTTTGCAGGATCTTCTTCTGAGAATATGGGAATCACCTTTAAGGGTTCCCTCACCTTCTACAGCAACTGATGTTCTGTATCAGGTGCCCCCCCTCTCCAGGGTTTCAAAAAACTCAACTTCCCCATCATTCCCTTGTAGTGGAATCAGCAATGAGGAAGGTAAAAAGCAAGAAGAAGCATTCTTCTTATCCTCCAGGTCGTGCATCTAAAGCACTTGATGCCTTTGGACGTCAAACCTTCCAAACATCTATGCTGGCATCAAGGATTATCTCTTATATTTTTTATATGAGTCTATCTCTCCAGGAGGTCACAAAGAAATTATCTCTTTTGACTCCTTTTCTATCAGAACCTAAGGCTGCAGACTATTCCTTGCTTCTTAGTCATAGCCAGAATATATCTTGGTTTCTTTCTCGTGCTTCTCTAGACTCTTTTGAGTCTGTCAGCAGATCCTCTGCTATTGCCATAGGAGCACGTCGTAGAGCCTGGCTCCAAGCTTCAGACTTGAACAGATGGGCACAACACACACTGGGTAATTCTCCTTGTACTGGGGAAAATCTCTTCAATAAGGAGGCTTTATGTCAGGTTGCTCATTGCTCCACTGACTTCCCTGGTTCTAAGAACCATCCTAAGCCTTTTTCTCCCCCAAGAGGTAGGAAATGTCCTACCAAACCTTCTTTCCCTAAGAAAAGACGGTTTCACTCTTCTCCTGCCCATCATTCAGAGGTACCCAAGCAGGGGACACCTCGTTCTGGTCTGAAGAATCCAAACTCTAGCCAGTCTCAGCATACCCAGCAACCATAGGTTCTTGAAGGTTGCAACCTGCAGTTAACTTCTTCTTAGCAGAAGTTTGTTCACTGTTTTTTTTTTCTTTAAAGCTCTACACGTGGCTAAGCTGTCAGGATATTCTTGTCCATGGGTTACAGATTTCTCCTCTTCTTCCTTCCAAGAAGAGAAGTTAACAACTATCCCATGATAGTTTCTGTCCCAACATGAACATTTTTTCCTTCAGCTGACTCACCAGATGGTAAGTCACCCTTCAGTTATTGTCTCTACCCTCTCATCCAGGGTCCCTGAATGGGTGGTACCATACTGAACAGCTTCTCTGGCCTTTCATTCCAGTGTAGAGTTTTTTCCTTGAATAAATTCTCTGGACAGCTTATCAGACAGGGACAGGGAATTACCTCTCCCTTTGTCTGTTCTCTCTGTTTTCCACAGAAAGATTCTCTCTGCTGTCTCTTTTAGCTTTTGTTCATGCAGGAGTTCCAGTGATTAAACTACTGGTACTTCTTACAAGTTCCAGTCTGTCTTCCACTACTTTTGTCTAGCCTTAGCAGTGATCCAAGACAGTCCTCATCTATCTTGGATAACCCTACTCACTTCAGGCTTCTCACATTATCTTCTTCCTGGCCATCTCCATTTCCTGGGATGTTGCAACACACCTGACCTATAGTCAGTTTTATCTCCTGATTCTCCTGCATACTGTTCTCTGCAATCCTCAGAGAAGCTTTCCTCTATGGGCCCTTGCTAGAGAGCATTGGACTTTGTCTCTGATGGCTATTCTATATAGTGAAAAAGCTTATCAGTCATTTCCAATGACTGTGAGGGTTCTCCACACCCTCTTGTCTCCTGTTATAACACAGGATATAAGCTTTTTCTGCCTGAATGTCCAAGACGTTTCCCAATCCTGCAGGAATATGCTCTTTTTTCCTTACAGCTTGGCCTCATGCTTTCCTACTCCTCATGGACAGCACATATTCTACTAGTAACGCATGATACCCCTGTGTCCCTCCAATGGGTCATCCTGGTATCTCCTTCTCTGCGTTTTTCTGTCCATTTACCATGTCAGAGTTCTACAGAACTCACGACTTGCTCGCTACAGACTGATATTATCCTCCTGCACCCTCTTAGCCCGGAGGAATAGATTCTCTATATATCTTTTCAAGTAGGTTCCACCTTCTTGTAAATAGAGGAATCTTTCTCCTTCACATTTCTCATGTGAATGTTCTTATGGGGCTTAGTTGCAGACATGTACCTTCAGTCTTACATATTCATGTATGTATATATCTCTATATATATTCTCTACATACATATGTCTGTAAGCTGTGTGTGCATTAGTTATGCCCCTATATATATATCTATATATATTTACACATATATATATATATATACATAATCCCTCTATATATGTATCTGTCGAGATGCTTTTTATAGGTAGATATGTATTACATATTATCTCCCTAACGGTCTATGCTATAAAGGTTTCCACCTTCCTAGAGGTTCCAGACAGTGGGCTGGCATATCTTCATACTGTCCCTCGGTATGTGGGGGCTGTTATGCACACAACCACTACTGTGGTACTAACAGCTTCTACTTTACTCTAGGTCTCGCTATCCCTGAAGCATCATGCTTCAATATCTTTCCTTATTCTCACCAGCTAGGAAAGACAGTGTTGATCTTCAGTATTTCTGAGGTTTTCAGCCCTTCATACATCTGTCCTCCTTGGGAATGCGGGTTCTTTTTCCATACCCTTTCTTCCCTCCAGGACTGGGCTACTTGTCTAAATCGGTCAGTCTTCCTCTTTTACTCCTCAATGTTAATGACTCTGTAGCTAAAAGAGTTTTCAGCTTTTTTCCATAAAGCTTTCTACTGAAGACCTGCCGTTCGTATACTACCCCAGTTGACACCTGGGTCACCCACAAATTCCAGATTGGACCTTCACCCTCTCTGCTGTGAGGTCACCTTGAGGATCCTCTACTGAATCTCCAGTAGACTCCATCACGCTCTCTACTTCCTACAATCCAGTAGGTAAGATCCATTTGTGATTGTTCATTAAATAATTTTTAATGGTACTTATCATATATACCAAGGACTCCTCCCCTGTAGTCCTTAGCTTTGCTGTTTTTTTCCCACAGCTGCCTCTCTTTTCAACTCCTACCCTCCATCCCTCATGGGATGCCGGAGATCCATGTGTGGGAACTGCAGTCCTAATCCCGGGACACACATTTTATGGGATCTCCCCCTGGCATCTATAGCTAGGGAGTCCCCATATGTGAAGACTCATTCCTGCTTGTTCCTGTACAGTTACTTACCTGTAACAGGTGATCTCTGGGAACAGCAGGAATAAGTCTTCACAACCCACCCACTTCCCCTAGGAGTTGTATCTATCTATCTGTCTTCCTTTCCTCTTTCTCTCCTTTTGTCTCAGCTATGAAACTCAACTGAGGAGAGGCAGTGGAAAAGGCGGGAAGGCAGTGCGCAGGCGCGGTGGATGCTCCCAAAAGCTTTCTGATTGGATGCTGGGGAGCATTCCCGTGCAGGCTCTGTCGGTACCGATGTACCCATATGTGAAGACTTATTCCTGCTGTTCCCAGAGATCACTTGTTACAGGTAAGTAACTGTGCTTTACCTTCATGTATGTTTCTGACAGTGGGCTTGCACAGCTTCATACTGTTCCACAGTATGTCTCGGATATTATGCACACAACCACTGCTGTGGTACTGACAGCCCTACCGTATCTTAGGTTTACGTATCCCTGAAGCTCCATGCCCCAATGTCTTCCTACCTCTCACCAGTTAGGAAAGACATGGTGGATCTTCAGTGGATTTCAGATTCAATTCCTCAAACATCTGTCCTTTCTTGGGAGTATGGGGTTCTTCGCATACCCTTTCCTCCCTCAAGGACTAGGTCTGTTTGTCCAGATCGGTCAGTCTTCCTCTTTTGCTCCTACCTCTGAATACTTCTGTAGCCAAAAGAGTTTTCAGCTTTCCATGAAGCTTCCCACTGAAGACCTGCCGTGTTTGTACTACCCCAATTGAATCCTGAGGTCACCTCTCACTTCCAGATGTTGACCTCCACCTTCACTCCAGTGAGGTCACCTTGAACATTATTCTACTGGATCCCCAGTAGACTCCATCAGCCTCTCTACTTCCTGCAATCCAGTAGGTGAGCGTCATATGGTGATTGTTCATTTCAATATTATGGTGATTGTTCATTTCAATATATCTTTTGATAATGATCATACATACAAGGACTCCTTGTGGGTAGTCCTTTCTCAGGTTAGCTGTTTTTTCTGCAGCTCCTCTCTTTTCAATTCCTGCCCTCCATCCTCAGGATGCCTGGCCATATGAGGTGTAGCATGTTTTCAATCTTCAACATGTTAGGGCTCCAGGCATTTTAGCTTGGGAGTCCCCATATGTGAAGACTCATTCTTGCTTGTTCCTGGAGATAGCACAGTTACTTACCTGTAACAGGTGATCTCTGGGAACAGCAGGAATAAGTCTTCACAACCCGCCCACCTCCCCTAGGAGTTGTATTTCTATATCTATCTTTCCTTTCCTCTTTCTCTCTCTCTCTCTTTGTCTCAGCTATGAAACTCAACTGAGGAGAGACAGTTGGAAAGGCGGGAAGGCAGCACGCAGGCACTGAGGGATGCTCCCAAAAGCTTTCTGATTGGACGCTGGGGAGCGTTCCCACGCAGGCTCCGTTGGTACCGACGTACCCATATGTGAAGACTTATTCCTGCTGTTCCCAGAGATCACTTGTTACAGGTAAGTAACTGTGCTATATCTAACCTCTTAAAGGTTAATGCCAGCAGCCTGGTTCCATCCTGGTTAAGGTGAAGCCCATCCCTTCGGAAGAACCCCTCCTTTCCCCAGAATGTTCCCCAGTTCCTAACAAATCCAAAACCCTCATCTCTGCACCATTGTCTCATCCACGCATTGAGACTCCGGAGCTCTGCCTGCCTTTTGGGTCCTGCAATTGGAACGGGAAGCATTTCGGAGAACGCTACCCTGGAAGTTCTGGATTTCAACTTCCTATCTAAAAGCCTAAATTTAGCCTCTAGAACCTCCCTACCACATTTTCCTATGTGATTGGTATCGACATGTACCAAGACAGCAGACTCCTCCCCAGCACTATCTAAGACCTTATCTAGGTGGCGCGTGAGGTCCGCTACCTTCGCACCAGGCAGGCATGTTACCAGGTGATCCTCACGTCCACCAGCCACCCAGCTATCTACATGCCTAATGATCGAATCACCAACTATAACAGCTGTCCTAACCCTTCCCTCATGGGCACATGGCCCTGGAGAAACTTCCTCGGTGCGAGAGGGTTTTACATCACCTGGAGGACAGGTCCTAGTTACAGGATCACATCCTGCCACACCAGGGTGATGCTCTCCTGTCACGTGACCTCTCTCCTCCATGGCAACAGGGATGCTGCCAGACTGTAGGTGGGACTTCAGGACTATATCCCTGTAGGTCTCGTCTATGTACCTCTCTGTCTGTCTTATGTTTTCCAAGTCTGCTACTCTAGCCTCTAGAGAACGGGCTCGTTCCCTGAGAGCAAAGAGCTCCTTGCACCTAGTGCACACGTAAGACCTCTCACCAACTGGGAGAAAATCATACATGTGACACTCAATGCAAAAGACTGGAAAGCCCCCATCTCGCTGCTGGACTATTTATTTATTTATTTATTTATTTATTTATTTATTACAGTTTCTTATATACCGCGCTATTTAGCATCAGTGCGGTTTACATTATAACTTAACGACCATAACAACAAGCTGTCAGGTTTACATCGAACAGGAGTATAAACATGGAAAACAGGGTCAACTATATACATAATCTATTTACATTGGAAGGATAGATAAAAGTCAGATAATGCATGTAGGTCTTTTCTAACTAAATTGGGTCAATACCAGGGGGTTCTATCAAGGATCAATTGCTGTCAGGTAAGTGTTGGAGGAACAAGTGGGTTTTGAGGGCCTTCCTGAACTGATATAGGCTGGCTATGGCCCTAATGTCAGGGGGTAGAGCATTCCAGCATTTGGGTACGTAACAGCTGAAAGACCTGTTTGTGGTTGAATAGTTGTACTTTGTCGAAGCCTTTGGTATTGCAAGCAAGTTTACAGCTGTTGATCTTCTGGATCTGTTGGGAGGGACAAAGTGGATAAGATGAGTGAGTGAGGAGGCTGAAATACCTTTGATTGCTTTGAAAGCTAATAGAAGGGTTTTGAAGGTGATTCTCCCATTGATTGGTAGCCAGTGCAGCTGTTTGAGAATGGGGGTCACGTGGTCATATCTGGATGCTCCGTAAAGGATCCTAGCTGCGGTGTTCATGGCCAACTGTAAGGGGGTTAATGTGGATTGGGGGAGACCTTGTAAGATGGAATTTGCAAAATCAAAGTGCGGCAGTATCAGCGCTTGATATATGGTTCGGAAGTCATCTGGGTCCAATAGGGAGCGTAGGTGCTTGAGAGAGCGTATTTTGAAGTAGACGGCTTTGACTATGTTGCTTATGTGGCTTTTCAAGTTAAGATGTTGATCCAAAGTAACTCCCAAATATTTTATTGCATCTTTGGTTCTCAAATCAGCTTCATTGACACTGACATGGGATGGGGGGGTAAAGTAGGTGTCTCTGGTGATGAATAGCACCTCCGTTTTTTTATGTTGGATGCGAAGGTTCTGTGTTTGGAGCCAAGTTGAAACTGCGTTGAAGCAGTCTGTGAGGGGGGTCAGGTCCATGTGAGTTGTGGAGAAGGGCATGTATAATAGGATATCGTCTGCATATATCAAACAATTCACGTTGAATGATCTTATGATATTGCAGATGGGCTGCATGTAGATATTGAAAAGTAATGAGGATAACGATGAGCCCTGGGGTACTCCTTGCTTTTGATGGAAATGTGTTGACTCCTCTGATCCTGATTTCACATATTGCCATCTGTCGTCAAGGTAAGATTTGCACCATTCTAGTGCACTGTTGCAGACTCCCTTCTCCTTCAGTCTTCCGAGGAGAATTTCGTGACTCACGGAGTCGAACGCCGCGGCAATGTCTAGAAATATGAGCACAAAACCTTGACGGATGTTGTCAATTCCAGTGATGATTTCATTGAAAAGACCAGTGAGTAGTGTCTCTACCCCATGATATTCTCTGAATCCGTGTTGGCAGCTATCTAAGGGGGAGGCAGCATCGATGTGGTCTTGAATTTGCCGTTGTGCTTCTTTCTCAATTATTTTGGCCAAGAGGGGGATGCTGGCTATTGGTCGGTAAGAGTCAGTTCTTTGTGGATCAAGCTTGGGGTTCTTCAATAGTGGTCTAATGGAAGTCTGCTTAAGTGAAGTGGGGAAATATGATGTAGTGAAGGATAGTTTCATTATTTTTTGCAATGACAGGGCTGAACACATCACGTAGCTCCTTGATCCAAAAAGCTGGACATGGGTCAGTTTGTGCGGTGGAGGTGTTGAGAGATGCTATGGTGTCCTCGATACATTTAGTGGATGGTGTAGAAAATATGTTAAGTGGTGATAGGCCCATTGGTTCTTGATATGGGGCTGCTATCACTTTATTGGTTTGCACGATCTTGGATTGTAGATAATCCGCAAATTCCTGCGGGTGAATTTCGCTGTGCTGTATCGGGGAAGGTTCTTTTGAGAGGGAGTTTACTAGATTGAAAAGATCACGTGGCTTGTTCAGAGACCTCTTTAAGGTGTCAGTGTGATATTGTTTCATTTTGGTAGTGATTGATTCTCGGTGTATTGCAAGGTGGGTTCGGTAAGCGGTCTGATCTTCAGTTGAATGCGATCTGCGCCATCGGCGTTCAAGTTTACGTAGTTGCGTAAGGGATGCTCGCAACTCAGGAGAGAACCAGGGGGCGGAGCATCTTTTTGACCTTGCTGTAATCTTCGGGTTTGGGCGTTGTGAGATGGCAAGCATCTTAGTTTTAAGTTTTTGTTTAGATCTTTAAGTTCTTTACTTACTAAGGGTTGCCAATAAAACTGTACCTAATACGTTTAATATACCTTGTTGACCTGAAGCTTAATTAATCTCAGGTCCTTAGTGTATGACTGATTAGGTTAATGAGCTTCACCTGAGAGCACCTCCTGTCTTTTAAAATGTGTAAGTACCTATAAAGCTACAATTATCCCAGGGGTGGGTGGGTGTAGGGAGGGAGGGAGGGAAATAACACTTATAAAAGGAGGGCTGCTACACAGTACCCTGTCCTGTGCTGCTGAGGTAAGCTATATTCTTATTTGATTTAAATTATAGCTCTTTGCTGCTGCTAGGCTCTAAATTATTATGAAATTTAAACTACAAGCTCTCTGCTGGGTTCTAAATTTAACCAGAAAGCTCTCTTCTGTGTTTTAAATTTAAACTAAAAGTACTTTGCTGATGCTAGGCCCTGAATGACTATTAAATTTAAACTACAAGCTCTCTGCTGGGTATGAAATTTAACCAGGAATCTCTCTTCTGTGTTTTAAATGTAAACTTAAACTGCTGCTACTAGGGCCCTGACTGAAAAAAATAGTGGGTTCACAGATTAATTAGCTTTAATAAAAAAAATTCCTTTTAGAAAATTACCAGAAGTATATACTCACAGTTGCAAATCCCTCTCCAGAAGTAACAGTCCCCTTTTCTAGTCTTTCAAGACTGAGGATCACAGAGCTCTGGTTGATCTATTTATGCCTGTGCTGCTGAGGTAAGCTGTGACCAACTTCCTGGATGATTAACAGTCCTTGCTTGGATAGAAGGAGTCTTTCAATATGGCCTTTTGATCTGCCACCTGGTGTTTACACCTATTGAAAAAGTTTCACAGGTCTCTTGCCCCCTAGGTAGAAGGCCTCTAGAAGACTATTTGCTGCTCAAAGAGTACTGACCCTGTTTTGTCTTTTGTGCTAATCTATATTCTTATTTGATTTAAATTATAGCTCTTTGCTGCTGCTAGGCTATAACTTATTAATTTAAATACCTGGGATCACTGGTACAGGAGATGAAGATGAAGTCCTCAGCAGGTTTGACCAGGCAACAGTAGCATTCGCCTCACTCAAATGGTGTCTCTGGAAGAAGGCTATCTCCACCAAGATCAAAATTCACCTCTTCCGAACGCTAATCCTGCCAATTCTCCTATATGGATCAGAAACATGGCCGCTGCTCAAACCTGTCTTGAACAAACTTGAAGTCTTTCAAACGCGATGCCTGAGACAGGTTTTGGGTGACTCTCTTCATGATTGCCATCGAAATGAGACAATTCGGACAAGGTGCGACCATCAATCTTCAGTCGAAAAACAAATCCAAAAACACAGACTCTGCTGGTTTGGCCACATTTGCAGAATGAACCCCTGTCGGCTGCCATACATACTCCTCTGGCGAGAGCGATCTGTCCATTGAGGGTTCAACGAGCAGCACCAAAGAAAACGTGGCTCAAACGCATCAAGGAAGACCTAAGGAATCAACGAGTGACAATCAATGAGGCCAGAAATGTTGCCACCGATTGCCATAGTTGGAAGCGTATTGTGAGCAACACACAGAATCCAGTGGCACCTACAACAGTGTATTGGCTGAGAGGACAGCCTTCTCTTCAAATTCCAACTAGGGATTAAAGAAGAAGAAGATAGTTTAGCTGTTTTTGTTTAACAGTCAGTCTGCTTATTTCAATGTTTTTGTTAAATTTGATTATTTTAAGAGATGTATTTTTATTGATTTTATTGATAACTTTTTTATTTAATTTACGTAGGAATCTGATCCATTGTTTCGTAGTACTATTTTTTTACTATATTTTACTGGAAACCATGAAAGAAATTAAGTTATGATGACACCTCTTGTATTTTGCCAGTGTACATATGAAATCTGGACAAATACTAAATGATATTTCAGGTATTCTATAGAATTAGGATAACATCACCTTGGGTAAATCTCTTTATAAAGGCGGTTAATAAATTCTATTAAAGAAAGAATGAAAGAAATAAAGAAAGAAATATCTTAGCGCCTGTATCTTATGCAGGACTTGCTTTCTTTCTACTATGGGCTGCTGCATCTGGGGTGGTATGTAACATAGATTATTCTGTGCTTTTTCACAGTTTTTTTAGCTTTGTTTGCTTTGTGCTGCAAATGCAGAGCATTTAGAGGTTTTGTATTTAAGTTATTTATCACATTTGACCTGTAGGTTCTGTATGTCCATGTCAGCTTATTATTTAATATGCTGTACACTGCTTGAGTGATACTCTCAAAAAAATAAATAAGTAAATAAATAAATAAATACACACTCTTAGCAATAAAAATAGACTAAAATGAGCTGTTTCTTTAACTATGTATAGTAATAAGCTCTGGGTAAGAACATTTGTTACCTATATTTGTTGAGCAGTATATCTTTCTGGTTATTTAGACTTTGTTGGAGCTGAAGGAGTCAAGAAGATCTAAGAAGTTAAACAATTTTGAAGCACTACGTCTTGAGGTGGTGGAATTTCTAGACAGCCTTGTAAGGTATGTAGTTCTTTTTCAAGAATGATGAAGCACTTACAAACCAAACCTTTCATTCTGTGTGGAATCGAGCTGAATGATGAGATGAATATAGAGGATTTTCTTCTGTATATCTCTGATATTAGAATGCAGTTGCGGGGCCTGTCCAGATGTCCAAAATCTGGACGGGCTGGACCTGCACCCAATTCTGATCCCATGGGGGCTAGACATCCTTGTGGGAGCAGAATCGGGTGCAACCGGCCTGGACAGGCAGGAGGGGCCCACATCTGGGCCTCTGTACATCCAGGGCGTTCCCCATACAGCCTGCCCGGGGCTCCTGCATGGAGCCCCGGTGCTGTGGCATTGGGACACCATGCAGCAATCCCAATTGCCGTTAAGCAGCTCCTCGGATGTTGCCTTGCTGCCCGACCCCCGATCGGGCCTGCCATGGCCGGGATTGGGCAGTGGGGAACCCCTGCGCACCTTACCTGCCATTGGCGGCCCATGGGTGGGGATCTCTTACCCCTGGGGGGACGTATTCCACCCCCAGCTAAGTCGGCAGACCCGGACGGTCAGGGTCAGGGTCCCCCTCCGGCCCGCCCTCGCTTCTCCGGCCTGCCCCCTCCCACCCTCATCCAGAGCTCCCTGCACATCTCCTCTATACGTGCGGGGAGCTGTGTGTTCAGAATCAACCCCCTGGATTTTAGCGGGGATGGACATCCAAACCGGATATCCATATCCATATTTCGACTTATGTTCAATGTAAACCGCCACTGATCTTAGGAAGTGGCGGTATATAAAAATGTTGCAAATAAATAAATAAATATCCACTAAATGCAATTCGGAACAACCCCCATAATATACACATTAGGTATCTGGATTGAAAGGCTTGTGAGTTAATGGAGTTTCTTGCTATCTGACCCCTGCTGTTTTAGGGACTACCTTGTACCTCCGGAGACAAAGGTTCTGCATGAGGTGATGTATTTTAGTTCTGCCAATACTCTCCGCAGGCACCTGAATGCTGCACCACGTACTGCTCTTCACATGGCTCTAAACAACCCCTACGGCTACCTGAAGGTAACTGGATACTGCAGATCTTGCTAGATCTGGATAAGCATTTTAGGTCTGCCTCTCACGTTTGCTACCATTTTGTTATCTATTCATTTATTTTTCAATACTTAATTATGTTTGCTGTTGGATTAGCACCTGAGTGTGTTATAAAACTGAAGAGGCATTTCTTGTACTAATATGGCACATCATGATTAAGAGAAAAATAGATTGTGAGCATTCTTCTTTAGTCAATTTTTGCCCATTCTTATGGATCATGGTGACCTAGTTGTGTGAGTACCATGAGCGCCCTTCTTCTACCAGCCCTAGTTATCATGTGCAGATGTTTGAATAACAAGATTTCTATGGTGTTAGTTTTACAAAACATTACTTCCTGATCGTGTCCCAGTCTAGTCCCGGAACCTCTGGGTTCCCCATCTTATCCAGCAGCTTGGAGACTGAGAAACACCTTCTTTTGTGACATCATCAGTATATCTCTCCGGAGCCCGCCTGAATCCAGCAGTTACCTCAGTCTCCAAGCAGCTGGATAGATGGGAGCCCAAGGCTCTTGGGCTCACTAGAGAAACAATTGAGCATCTAGTTTTAAACTTTTCTGTTTTTGTAGCTTAATTTTTCTTTATTTCTCATTTTTGTTTTCTAGCTGTCTGTGACTTTAAAAACTTTGGTTGCAGATTTACTGCCCCCCCCTCCTTCTTGCACTGTCTGCTTGCGAACTGGGTCTGCTTCAGAGGGTTTGTTACCTAGCTTGGCAGCGCTGCGGTCCTCCGGTGCAAATTTGGACTCTTTTTTAATTGTCTGTCAATCAGAGGGGGAAGCCTAATCAGCGCCAAGCAGAGGAACCTGCCTGCAAGTGCGCTAGAGTCCTTCCCGCCGCCCAGACCTCGGCCTCTGAAACGCTGGCCAGTCACGGGCGGCGAGTTCCGTGTCTCCGCGGGAGGACCGGTGGCTTTCAGGCCGTTTAAGGAGCACGGCAGTCACTTCAGATGCGCACCCGCAGAAGGTAAGAGGTTTTACTTTCGGGCGGCTCTTTGTTTGGGAGCGCCGCGCTTTTGGCACGTTTTTCGCTGACTGGGCCTAGTCGCGTGGCGGCGGTGCGGCCTTGTGTCAGTGTAGATAGCGCGCCATTTTCGGGGACGCAGGAGTCCCTCCGGGTGCGAAGTCCTTCTTACCGGTCAACGCCGGCTTTGCGTTTTTCTTTTCTTTTCCTTTTTTGCTTCTGTTTTTTTTTTTTTTGAGAGCCCTGTGTTTGGCGTCGGGGTCTTTAACGCGACAGGGGGGGGCTTGCCCAGTTACTAGTTCCCTCTGGGGGAGTCCATCACTGTGCTGTAGGCAAAGGGAAGCAGTTGCTTACCCTTTCTTAAGTGGTCACTATGCCTTCCAAGCCCCTTTGTATGGTGTGTGGGGCCAAGAAGGTTTCCACTGCAGGGGTCTGTACGGCCTGTGTGGGTGGGACGGAAGAATCGGACCGATCTCCTGCACAGCCTGATAAGAACCCGGGGAGCATCTTAGAGACCTCTGCGGTGCCCTTGCCTAGTGTGGAGCAAGTGGAGCCGGTGGCTGGTCCGTCTTCAGGCATTAGCCCTTCCTCTTCTCAGATGTTTTTTCCAAAAGAGCTGTCTGCCATTTTTTCTACACAGTTCGTGGCTCTCCTGCAGCAGTCCGCGGCTGGAGCTGTTCTGCAACAACAGGTAGCGGCAGGTTTAGAAGGGGACAGGAAGCGTGCTGCTTCCCCTCGGATCCAGTCCTCCCCCTGTCCCGCTAAAAGATCTAGGGACGACGGAGACTTGTCGGATCTTAGGGGGGTTTCGGAGGACCCCTTGTCTGATGAGGAGAACCCCAGTGTCGCTATGGAGGAGGACTTAGAAGAAGGAGAGATTACTGAGAGCGAGGAGCAGGCAAGGGTGGTGAGAGTCTTCCGGAGGGAGGAGTTGCCGGCTCTCATTGCAGAGTCACTTAAGGCGCTTAACATGCCGGTTCCTGGAGAGACAGAGGATGATATGCTGGAGGATCCTTTGTTGCAGGTGTTCCGGCGGACTCGGAGGGCCTTTCCGGTCCATAGGGTGTTTACAGAGATGATTCAGGAAGAGTGGAACGCCCCAGAGGCTCCGTTGAAAGGGTCCCGGATTATGGGTCGTTTGTACCAGTTGCTGGACCAAGATAAGGACGTCTTTAAGTCACCTAGGGTGGACACGGCTGTCTCGGCCGTGACCAAGAAAACCACCATACCGGTGGAAGGTAGTGCGGTCCTCAAGGATGTGCAGGATCGGAAGTTGGACGTGCTCCTGCGACAAATCTTTGACATCAATGCCAGCTCCCTGCAGGCGGCCATTTGTGGTGCTTGGGTGGCCAGAGCCCGCCTCCGCTGGTCTCAGCAGGTTCAGGAGGGTCAGTTGACTCCTTTGGCGGACGAAGCGGCGAGGCTGGAATCAGGTGCAGCCTATCTCGCCGACGTGCAGTATGACCTTATGAGAGGCCTCTCCAAAAGTATGGCTTCGGCAGTGGCGGCTCGTCGGTACTTGTGGTTGAGGAATTGGGCGGCGGATTCTTCCTCCAAGGCAAGGTTGAGTAAGCTTCCCTTTAAAGGCCGCCTCCTCTTCGGTGAGGATTTGGATAAGCTAGTTAAGGATCTCGGAGAATCTAAAGGCGGCAGATTGCCGGAGGACAAGCCCAAGTCGACTCGGGGGGCCCTGGGTGCTCGGGGCCCGTTTCGGGACTTTCGCCGGTTTCGGTCTCAAAGGTTCGCTGCGAGCCCGAGGGGACGTTTTCCCCATCGAAGCCGGGTTTCGTGGCTTCAGAGGTGCGGGCAGAGGTTTTGGTGCTACCTCTTCCTTGACGTCCAGTAGTTTCAAGAAGCCACAATGAAGTGCGGAGGGCCCAGTCGTCCCTTCTTCCCGTGGGGGGTCGTCTGCGGGACTTTCTTCCTGCCTGGGCCCAAATCACTTCAGATCAATGGGTGCTAGAAGTCATTCGGGAGGGCTACGCCCTGGAGTTCTTGCATCCCGTGCGAGCGGCCTTTGTGCAGTCTCCCAGACGGTCGGTAACGAAGTGTGCGGCACTTCGGGAAACGGTACAAAGGTTGCTGGACTTAAAAGCGATTGCTCCCGTTCCGCCAGACCAGTACGGCTGCGCTCGGTACTCCATTTATTTCATTGTTCCCAAAAAGGACGGCGGGGTCCGGCCCATCCTGGATCTCAACGGCGTCAATCGGTGCCTGCGCGTGTCGCATTTTCACATGGAAACTCTCCGCTCCGTTATAGTAGCGGTGCATCAGGGGGAGTATCTCACCACTCTGGACTTGTCAGAGGCGTATCTACATATACCGGTTCGGTCGGACCATCACAAGTTTCTCCAGTTTGCGGTACCCTTCGGTCATTATCAGTTCCGGGCTTTGCCTTTCGGGCTGGCGACTGCCCCGAGGGTTTTCACCAAAGTTATGGTGGTGGTGGCCGCGGCTTTGCGCAAGGAGGGAATCCTTGTTCACCCGTATCTGGACGATTGGTTGATCCGGGCCAAGTCGCGGGCGGAGAGCGTGAGAGTCACAGCTCGAGTGGTGCAGTTCTTGGAAAGTCTCGGGTGGATAGTCAATCAGGCCAAGAGCCGCCTGCAACCCTCTCAGAACTTGGAATACCTGGGGGCACGCTTTGACACGAGCATTGGCAGAGTATTTCTCACGGAGCACCGCGTGAAGGTCTTGCGGAGCATGGTGGAGCGGTTTCTCCGACTCAGGGCTCCCTCGGCGTGGCACTACCTGCAGTTATTGGGCACCATGGCGGCCGCAATAGAAACGGTGCCGTGGGCGAGAGCCCACATGAGACCTTTGCAGAGGGCGTTGCTTCGCCGCTGGTCTCATCAGTTGCATCCGTTGTCCCGGAAGCTCGTGTGCCCAGAGGAGACTCGGCAGGCCCTGCTCTGGTGGTTGGTTCCTGCCTCGCTAGAGAGGGGCAGGGCCCTGGAGTCGCCCGAGTGGGTCGCCGTGATGATGGACGCCAGCTTGTTGGGCTGGGGGGCCCACTGTCAAGGCAGCTTCGCGCAGGGCACCTGGAGTTGGCAGGAGCAGCAGTTGTCGATCAATCTCTTGGAGCTGCGAGCAGTGTTCCTAGCTCTGCGGGAGCTTCGGCGGACGCTGGCGGGCCGAGCGGTGAGGGTGCTCTTGGACAACGCGACGGCGGTCGCTTTTGTCAACAGACAGGGGGGCACCAGCAGCGCGGCCCTCGAGGCGGAGGCCGGCGCCCTATGCGAATGGGCGGAAGAGCATCTCCTGGATTTGTCGGTGGCCCATGTGGCAGGAGTGGACAATGTGGAGGCCGATTATCTCAGCCGGGTGCGGGTCGATCCCGGAGAATGGTCGCTGCATCCTCAAGTGTTCGAAATGCTTGCCCGCAGATGGGGGACGCCGGTCATGGATCTCATGGCGACTCTTGCTTCAGCAAAGTGCAGCCGCTTCTTCAGCCGACGCCGGGAGCGGATGTCCGAAGGCTTGGACGCTCTGCTCCAGCCTTGGCCGGAGGGGCAGCTGCTTTATGTCTTCCCTCCGTGGGTTCTGATAGGCAGGGTCCTACAAAGAGTGGAAGCGTTCAGGGGCCAAGTCCTTCTGATAGCGCCGGATTGGCCGCGGCGGCCCTGGTATGGAGACCTGATCAGGCTGCTGGTGGCGAAGCCTTGTCGGCTCCCCTGCCGGGCCGACCTATTGTCTCAGGGGCCCCTGTTCATGCCTCACGTGGATCGGTTCTCGCTTACGGCCTGGCTCTTGAGCAGGCGCGGCTGAATTCGCGCGGTTACTCGTCGGCGGTTATCTCTACCTTGCTGAAGTCCCGACAGCGTTCTACTTCTATGGCCTATGTGCGCGTCTAGAGGATTTTTGAGGCTTGGTGTACGGCTCGATCTCTGAAGGCTCTCAAGGCTACCTTCCCGCAGATCCTGGAGTTCCTGCAGGCTGGTTTCGATAAAGGCCTGGCGACGGCGTCGTTGCAGGTGCAGGTGGCTGCTCTGTCTTGCTACAGGGGTCGGTTAGCGGGCCGATCGCTCGGGGAGCAGCGTGACGTAAAGAGGTTCCTCAGGGCGGTGGCGTTGGCAAGGCCGCCGTCGCGTCCGGTATTTCCCAAATGGCATCTTCCGTTTGTGTTGGAGGCGTTAGAACGGGAGCCGTTTGAGCCTCTACTGCGGGCGTCGCTGAAGGATCTTACGTTGAAAGTGGTTTTCCTGGTGGCTGTGGCCTCGGCCAGGAGAGTTTCGGAGCTGCAGGCCCTCTCCTGTCGAGAGCCTTTCCTGTCTTTCCTGGCCTCTAAGGTCGTTTTGCGGCCGGTGCCGGCTTTTCTCCCCAAAGTACTTTCGGCGTTTCATGTCAATCAGGAGATTTCCCTGCCGTTTTTTTCCGGGAGCCCAGATTCTGTTTCGAAACGGCTTCACCTCTTGGATGTCCGCCGAGCGTTAAAGAAGTATCTCAAGCGGACGGCGACTTTTCGGAAATCCGACAGACTTTTTGTTCTCTTCGGAGGGCGCCGCAAGGGGGAAGCGGCGTCCAAGGCTTCCATTGCGCGCTGGATCAAAGAGGCCATTGCGTCGGCCTATGTGTTGCGTGGTAGGGCGGTGCCGGAAGGGTTGCGGGCCCATTCCACGAGAGCGCAGGCAACTTCCTGGGCGGAGGTGCGTTTGGTGTCGCTGGTGGAGATTTGTAGGGCGGCGACGTGGTCGTCCTTGAATTCTTTCGTAAAGCACTATCGGTTGGATGTGCAAAGGGAAGAGGAGACTTCTTTTGGTTCCGCAGTCCTGCAAGCGGGTTTGCCGGGACCCTCCCGTACTTATACAATTTCACTGCTCTGGTAAGGACTCAGAGGTTCTGGGACTAGATGGGGACACGATCAGGAAAATGAAATTAGACTTACCTGCTAATTGTTGTTCCTGGAGTGGACCCGTCTAGTCCCGGGCCCCTCCCGGAGTCCCTGGGCAAATGAGTCTATGGCTCAAGGTACTGTGCTACAGGTAAGCAATCTCTTTTTTGTTTCCGTTTGGGGGATTTTCCTCTAAGGGTACAAAAAAAAAAAAAAAAAGGTTAAGACTTAAAATGGCAGATAAAGTAAATGCCTACTTCCTTCCGGGGGTGGTTTCTAAGCAGAGGGCAGTGCAAGGAGCTGCCGGCGAGGGGGCTCTTTGCGGCTGTTCTTGTTTGCGTTTATAGTCGCAGCAAGGTTCCTGCTGTGCTTCTCTTTCACTACCGTTTACCTTGCGGCATATCATTTCCGTGCTGCATTGGTTAGGTTTTCTTTGATTGGATGGATACTTACTTGTTTCTCCGGTGAGTCTGCTTTGTCAATAGGTAACTGCTGGATTCAGGCAGGCTCCGGAGAGATATACTGATGATGTCACAAAAGAAGGTGTTTCTCAGTCTCCAAGCTGCTGGATAAGATGGGGAACCCAGAGGTTCCGGGCTAGACGGGTCCACTCCAGGAACAACAATTAGCAGGTAAGTCTAATTTCATTTTGTAAATTATAAAAAGCACACTGTTTAAACATAGTGTTTCTTTGTTTGCTTAAGCTTGAAACATCACCTGAGTCAGAACAGTGACTCGCTCTAAACAGCAGAAACAGGTTTAATTCCCTGCTTTGTATGTCTAGACTTAGGGATGGCACTAAAGTGAAGCCAAAAAACAATGTATGGCATCTATTTCTCAAGTGGCTAGAAACATTGCACTGATGACATGGACTGGGTTGACGTGCTTCTTTTTTATGGTAACTTGCTGTTCCATGTTCCTCTCCTTCTCTTATCTGTTTGACTGTCTCTGTTCCTCTATTCTGTCCTATCATATAATTGGCGTTCTTTTCCTATTTCCTCGAATGATATAGCATTGTAAACCGCTCTAATGCCTCTGGCCTGAGCGTGAGTGGTATATCAAATTCTAATAAAAATAATAATAATAATAATAATTTAGAATCCTCAGATGGCAGACAGACATGGCTGGCAAGATTTTCCCCAGGAAAGCTTTGGCACAATGGAAAGTGAGTGCTGGAAAAGAGCTATCAAGTTAATGATTTGCTTTGGCAAATCAATCTTGAGTTCACTTTGTGACTCGGGCTGCTTTCACTTTCCTGAGGTAGCACCACTAGAGGTTGATTCAAGTGCTGCTGTAGGACCTCTTCTATTCTTGAGAAAATGCAACTTCCAATTCATACTGCTAGACCAGTCCAGACAAACGGGTTGTGTCCCACTGCCAGCAGATCCTGGAGACAGAGAACTCTATCAGAGCTCTAATAGGCTGATCCCTGGTGATGCTGCTGAGATGATGAGACTGTACCCCAAGGGGTCTCCCTCAGTATTTCTCTGTCTCCAGCAGACTTGGTAGCTTTTTTGTTTTGCTCCTTTGGAGAAAGGATTAATTTCCCTATTTCAGGACGAAGCTCGGGGGCTCCTCTACTTTGAGAGTGATCCCCTCTTTTGGCAGGGTGTTTCAGCTGAGGTCCTGTATAGACACAGTGACGCTCGCTGACTGAAGGCATTCCCAGCAGCTAGCCATGAGGGCAGCCTTGGCTGGAAGAAGGGCTCACTAACACTCGAGGGTTACCTCTGCGTTAGTGCTCGCTTGGCATCAGATGTGTTTTTCCTGATCCTGTCCTTGGAATCCCTGCACTGGCCGGCATCTGTGAGTACAGTTTTCCTTTGTTTAATGCATGCTGAAGCGCCTGAGGGGTCCAAATCCGCCAAATTTTCGCGTTCTCAGAATTGTCCCATTTTTGGCACAGGGGTCAATCCTGGCCTGGGGGGCTGGTTTCTGCCTTTTTTTCAAATATTCGCTGCTTTTTTGACCTTTCATTTAACTTTTATTTGTCCAGCGGCCATTTTGAATTTCCACGGAGCTCCGATTTTTGGCGGGAAGCTCAGCTCTTCCCTGCTGTATGTGCCTCTCTTAAGGGGGTTTTACTAGGATTGTACTATAGAAAGAGGAGTGCTCCAGAGAATAAGATTTAAAATCGTTATTTTTCACACACAATGCCTTTTTCTGGGCTTAGATGCATTGTGTGTAACAGGAAGCAGAAGGAGCTGCAAAATCAGCAATGCGCATCCTGTTTGTCGCACCCCAGGGAGTCTTCAGTGTTGTTGGCCACTCAGGAAGCTACAGCTCCTGACTTACCTGCAGTAGAGGGTCCGTTACCTCCTTTTTCGGTGGCGGCTTTGCAGAGAGCCCATACGGGGGTTTCTCCGGCTGCCCTGAGTTCCTTGGCGCCTGGCTCTCCTTCCGAGGACCAACTTCTCCATCTTTTCCACCAGGCATGGGCTTTGTGGCAGGCTGAATCCTCGGCTCCCTAGGTGGGGCTTCAGCCAAAGACACCTGAGCGCCTGGGTGCTCCAGCTGGCCGTAAGCGTTCTAAGGGTGCTGTAGCTCGCAAAGGTACGTCTAAGGCATTACACTTGCTTGTGCAGGATTATCGTGACTCTGACGAGGAGGTGTCTTCCGTGGGAGAGTCTGAGGACCTCTCTGGACGCGAGGATGGGGAGTATTCTGCATCGGATTCTTCTATTCCGGGGCCGGAGGAGTCACAGGATATCCGGCTGTTCTGCAAAGAAGAATTGTCCGCCCTCATCGATCAAGTGACGGAAGCTCTCCGTCCTTCGGCGCCGGCGGAGCCTCCAGCCTCTCAGGCTCAATCTCAGGCGGATCCCATCTTGCTGGGCATGCGCAAGCCCTCTAAGGCTTTTCCTTTCCCTACGGAATTACAGCAAATGGTGTCCCGGGAATGGGACTTTCCGGACACGCCCTTGCGAAATGCTCGTCGCCTAGGACAGTTATATGTTTGGCCGCCAGAGCTTCTGGAGCAGTGGCTCATGTACCCTAAGGTAGATGCCTTGGTTTCTGGAGTGACTAAGCATACCACCATCCCTGTGGAGGGAGGAGCGGCTCTCAAGGATCCACAGGATCGGAAGGTGGAGAACTTGCTGAGGACGGCTTTCTCCGCGTCCTCCATGGCTCTGCAGACGACGGTATGCGGGGGGCTAACGGCCCGAGCGCTGTTGCGCTGGATCCAGCGCTTGCCTGAAGATTCCTCTCTCGGGCGTTTGGAGGTCCACTCCGGTCTGTGCCGCCCGTAGGGGGTCGACTGGCATTGTTTTCTCAGGAGTGGGCGCAAATTACCTCTGATCTTTGGGTTCTCGACAGCATCTCTCGGGGTTATTCCCTCGAGTGCTCTCGCCCAATCCCCGAGGCCTTCCTAGTCTCTCCGGTGGGATCTCCCGAGAAGCGCCGCATCGTCCAGACAACATTCGAACGCCTGCTTCTTTTGAACGCCATACATCCCGTCCCGCCTCTCGAAGAAGGGACGGGTCGGTACTCCATTTATTTCGTGGTGCCCAAGAAGGATGGTTCCTTTTGACCTATTCTAGATCTCAAGGGGGTAAACCGCAGCCTTTGGGTTCTTCATTTTCAGATGGAGACGTTGCGTTCCGTGATCCAGGCGGTACGCAGGGGCGAGTTCCTGGCATCGCTCGATCTTGCGGAAGCATACTTTCATATTCCCATCTGCATGGAGCATCAGCGGTTCCTCCGATTTGCGGTTCTAGGCTGGCATTTTCAGTTCCAAGCCATGCCTTTTGGCTTGGCCTCGGCGCCACAGACATTTTCCAAGATAATGGTGGTGGTGGCCGCGGCCTTACGCAAGCAGGGGATCAGAGTTCATCCTTACCTGGTTGATTGGCTGATTCGGGCGGACTCTCTGGCAGAGGCTCGCGAGACGGTAGACCGCGTAGTGGCTTTTCTGGAGGCCCTGGGGTTGGTGATCAATCACTCCAAGAGCTGCCTCCAGCCGTCTCAGGTCCTCGAGTTTCTCGGGGCTCGGTTTGACACTCGCCGCGGGCGGGTGATGCTTACACAAGTTCACTTACAGAATATTGTAGATCAGCTCCAGCGATTCCTGCGGTGAGAGGCACCTCGAGCTTGGGATTACCTCCAGCTTCTGGGGTCCATGGCGGCTACCATCGATGTGGTGCCTTGGGCACGGGCGCATATGCGAGAGTTGCAGAGAGCGCTCCTGTCGCGATGGTTGCCGGTGTCGGAGGATTATCAGGTTCGACTTCCACTTCTGCCGTCGGTCCGGCTCGACCTTCGATGGTGGCTCCGGGCACGCAACCTTCTACAGGAGGTTCCGTTGGAGTCTCCACGTTGGCTGCTTCTGATGACGGATGCCAGTCTCTCCGGGTGGGGAGTGCTTTGCGGCACACACGCAGCACAAGGGGGTCTGGTCGCCTCAGGAGGCCCACTGGTCCATCAATCGCCTCGAGGCGAGAGCGGTTCGCCTAGCCTTGCAAAGGTTCCTGCCTCTCGTACATCGTCAAGCAGTTCGCGTTCTCTCCGACAATGCCACGACGGTGCCATATCTCAACCGCCAAGGGGGCACGAAGAATCCGGGGGTTTCCAAAGAAATGAGGCTTCTCCTTCCTTGGGCGGAGCGGCATCTCCTCACCCTTTCGGCGCAGCACATTGCAGGGAAGAGCAACATCGAAGCGGACTTCCTCAGCCGCCAAATGCTGGATCCCGGAGAATGGGCTCTGGCGTCGGCGTCTTTTCAGCTGATTGTCCGCCAATGGGGTCAGCCGGCAGTGGATCTCATGGCGACGTGGGAAAATGCCAAAGCACCAATCTTCTTCAGCTGATGGAAAGACAGCAGGTCGCACGGAATAGATGCGTTGTCGCAGCCGTGGCCGGTCCGGCTCCTTCTGTATGTCTTCCCTCCATGCTCCATAGTCGGCAAGATTCTTCAACGGATCAGGGAGCATCACGGGCCGGTGATTCTGGTAGCTCCAGATTGGCCTTGCAGGCCCTGGTATGCGGATCTCGTCCGGATTGCGCGAGCAGCTCCTCTGCCGCTTCAGGGGTTTTCAGTGCTTCTGCAGCAGGGGCCAATTGCCATGGAAGACCCGGCTCCTTACTCGCTTACGGCTTGGCTCTTGAACGCCGCAGGCTAGTTCGTAAGGGATATTCGGCTAGCGTGGTATCCACCTTGCTTAAGGCGTGCCGTTCTTCCACCTCCTTAGCCTATGCTCGGGTGTGGCGTCTTTTCAAATCCTGGTGCTCGCAGCGTGGGGTGTCTCCCTGGAGTAGCGGCATTCCTGATATTCTTGCGTTCCTCCAGGCCGGCCTGGACAAGGGGCTGGCTCTCGGTACTCTTTGGGTTCAGGTGGCGGCCCTTACATGCTTCCGTGGTCCGGTTTGGGGTGCTCTATCGCTTCGCATGTCGACGTCTCGTGTTTCCTCAGAGGAGTTAAATCCGTGCGGCCCCCGTGCCATCCGGTCTTCCCAGCCTGGGATCTCGCCCTGGTCCTCCGGGCCTTGGTGGCTTCGCCTTTTGAGCCGTTACGGGCCTCTTCGCTCAAAGACTTAACCTTGAAGATGGTGTTCTTGGTGGCAATTACCTCAGCGCGGCGCATTTCCGAGCTCCAAGCGCTCTCTTGTCGGGATCCTTATCTTTCTTTCTTGTCGGAGGGCGTGACTCTTCGGACAGTTCCATCCTTTTTGCCCAAGGTGGTTACGCCTTTTCATGTCAATCAGCCCCTCTTCTTGCCGTCCTTCTCTCCAGAGCAGTGTATGGGTCGGCGGCGTCACTTACGTGCGTTAGATCTCAAACGGGTCCTCTGTCAGTATCTTAAAGTCACCAATTCCTTTCGGCAGACGGATCATCTCTTTGTCCTTCTTGCAGGCTCCCGTCAAGGGTTTGCAGCCTCTAAGGCTACTATCGCCAGGTGGCTAAGAGGGGCTATTGAAGCAGCCTATATTCTTCAGCGCAAGTCGGTGCCTGTAGGGCTCAGAGCACACTCCATGCGGGCGCAGGCGACGTCTTGGGCCGAGCGTTCCCATGTGGCACCCCTCGGCATCTGCTGGGCGGCGACTTGGTCGTCGCTATCGACTTTTGTCCGTCACTATCGATTGGACGTCCACGCTCGGCAGGAGATGAGTTTTGGTGCGTCAGTGCTTTCGGCGGCTTTGGACCCACCCTAGAGGTCGGTAGCTTGGGTACTGCCCGTTTGTCTGGACTGGTCTAGTAGTATGAATTGGAAGGTGAAATTTCACTTACCGTTAATTTCCTTTCCTAGAATACTGCTAGACCAGTCCAGGACCCACCCTGCTGTCAGTCTCAGTCCTGCTGGTGCAGCGGAGCCGTCGTTATCTTTTGCTTTCTGTTTTTTCCTTCCGGAGGCCTGGCAAGTGAGCCTTTAATCCCTTTGTCCTTCTCGGCGGCCTTCAGTTTCTGGGAATGCTTTCAGCACCTTGTACATAGTTGGGGCCGGGTCAGTTGACTGGCTGTATGTAGTTTAGTTTTCATGAAGTTCAGCTTGTGGACGATACTGAGGGAGACCCCTTGGGGTACAGTCTCATCATCTCAGCAGCATCACCAGGGATCAGCCTATTAGAGCTCTGGTAGAGTTCTCTGTCTCCAGGATCTGCTGGCAGGGGGACACAACCCGTTTGTCTGGACTGGTCTAGCAGTATTCTAGGAAAGGAAATTAACGGTAAGTGAAATTTCACCATACAGGAGGCCTTGTGAGAACTCATTGAGAGAAACCAAATAAGAAGGAATAGAAATGGAAATGTTCACTGTGTTTTAGGAATTTAACATGTTAATACAGTGCCAAAAAAAACCTTGTGAACATCTTAATATGGTCTGTGTTTTAGCACAGTTTATAGGCAATGTATGATTACATCTTAATCTTTTTGAAATTTAACTTTATTATTCAGTACTTCTTGTACAAATTACTATGTCTATAACATATACATATGCATCTACATTTTAACATGAACTGTGGGACCTCGCATGGGACATATATTCTATATTACACCTTCATTTATCAATTCAAAAGATTTAACATGCCCCTCTTTTACATTCTTACCAGCTAACTGTACATATATTCTGTAATAATCCAACTTTATCAACTTACACGTTTGTATTGATTGTTTTCATTTCTATATTGAGCTCCTCTCCCTTCTCCCCGTCCACTATCCTTTCTCACCCTCCCCTCCCTCTATGTTCCCCCTACTTTTCTTTCTCTTTCCCTCCTTTCCCTGTGTTGCTGTTGATCTCCAGGAACAAACAGGAATGTAGTCGTCACATATGGGTATCGTCGGTCCCGACTGAGCCTGCACGGGAATGCTCCCCAGCGTCCAATAGGAATGCTTTTGGGCGCATCCCTCAGCACATGCGCGCTGCCTTTCCAACTGTCCCTCTTCAGTTTTCCGCTTTCCACGGAGCCGACAGGACATATTCCCTGTCAACGCAGAAAATTTCTTCTTTAAACTTGTTTTCTGATGGTCATGCCTGCCTCCTGCACGACACCTACCGGTACCGCCGGTTCATTCGTTCTTCTTTCTAAAAAAAAAACCAAACAACATATTTTTTGAACTGTTTCTCTTCAGAAACTCTTTCTTTTGGTGCTAGGCGCCATTTTGGGCATTAGGCCCCATTTTTCCTAAAAGATGGAAAAAACAGCTAGTGGTTTTAAAAAATGTACTAAGTGTGGTGGTACCATCTCCGTCACCGACACCCATGACTGGTGTTTAAAATGTTTAGGCCCTGACCATTCTCCATCTGAGTGTTCCTCCTGTATGGGGATGACTAAAAGAGGAAGACAGAACTGAGCTGCAAAGCTCAGTACCCTCTTTTCTTCGGATACCAGGTCCATTGCATCGACATCTTCAAGAGCCTCATCTTCCTCCCATGGATCTCGGGTAACTAAACATAAGAGCCGGTCCTCAAAGCATCGAGAGACCATTGGCATTGCTTGAGGAAACTACACCGGCAAAACAGCCCCGGCGGGAGGCTTCGGCCTCCAAAGCATCAACGGGGTTCCAGGATGTTCTCGAGGCTTCGACCTCGGCAGAACTACTGGTGCCATGCTCAGGGATTCCGGCCGCTTTTACTGATACCGATACCCAGGCATCGGCAGCACTGATAGACCAGAGATTCCTTGCTATCGAACGCAGTCTTGCAGCTCTCCTTACAGCTGCGGTACCGTTGGCACCAGTGGTTCAACGGGCACTGGTACCGATGCCGCTACCAGCACCGGTACAGATCCTGGTACCAGCACTGACGGTAGCGGTCCCGGGAGGAATCCTTCCCATGCAGACTTTTTCTGGAATCGACAGATCGGTACCAGACCAGTTTGAGACCGTGCTTTGCATGAACCTCAGGATCAGAGATACTTCGAATCCTCCGATTCCGATGACTCTGAAAATTCTGCTGATACCAGAGTGTTTCTCCCGGAAGACTCCTCTTCTCCCCAATGCAGAATGTCTCCTCCGGAAGACCTGTCTTTTCAGGATTTTATTCGTGATATGGCCCGAGGCCTTTCAATCACGGTAGCTCCTGAAAAAGAACCCAGAGCAAAGGAATTGGAAATTCTCCAATACCCTAAGGCTCCCAA
The DNA here is from genome assembly GCA_033557465.1 of Ichthyophis bannanicus. NCBI lineage: Eukaryota > Metazoa > Chordata > Amphibia > Gymnophiona > Ichthyophiidae > Ichthyophis > Ichthyophis bannanicus. The sequence continues at coordinate 662,304 of JAWIIG010000033.1, read as the reverse complement.
GGAGGAAGCCACTCTGCCCATTCATGAAATTCGTCATGATTTGATGCTCAGAATGTTGGAGGCACCTTTGACCACATCTCCTCATTCTAGGAGACTTGACACCATGTAGCAAGTTCCACCATGTCCTGGTTTTCAAAAGATTCAGCTGCCACACCATTCAATGGTAGTGGAGTCAGCCATGCGTAGGATGAAAAGTGCAAAGAGACACATCCAATCCTCCAGGTCATGAATGCAGGACTCTTTACGCTTTTGGGCGTAAAACTTTTCAGGCTTCCATGCTTTCAGCTGGGATCAGCTCATATATTTTATATATGGGAATGTTCCTCAAAGAGGTCACAGGAGATTTGAAGCTTATGAGCCCCCTTCTCCCTGAGGACAAATGACAGAACTTTCTCACTCTGGTCAAGCATGCTCAAGATGTCTCCAAGTTTGTAAACCGTGCAGCCTTTGACTGCTTTGAATGCATCAGCAGAACCTCTGCAATTGCCACTGGTGCACGTCGGATTGCCTGGCTTCAGGCATCAGACTTGGAGGTTTGGGTACAGGATAAATTGGGAAACATTCCTTGCACAGGAGAAAACCTCTTTGGCAAGAATTGGCAGGAGAAGGCTAATGAGATAGATACTGACAATCTCACTTTAGACAGATTGTCAAAATCTACAGCCACTCCAGCCAAAAACAATTCATATAAAAAACCCTTTTTCAGCAAAAAGAGGACGTTTTATCCATCCTATACCCAGCAAGGCCAAGCTCAGGGTCAGGTTGCCCAGAAGGGTCAACAATAACAATCCAGACAAAAGAAGCCAAAAGGCCTTAGAGCTCAACCAGCTCCACAGGCTCAGCCCTCTCAAGAGCTTTGAATCCTTCATAGAGAACTTAGCCTTCCTGCCTCTGAAGGGTCCAGAACCCCTAAACATTCCAGGCAGGTTGTGTCATTTTGCCAACAGATGGCACCAAATAACAGAAAACTGGACTCTGTCCATTGTGAGAGAGGGGTACAAGCTTCATTTTCACAGTATGCCCCCTCCTACAATTGTAAGACAGTTCAATTCCCAATCCTCTACAGGCAATCTACTGGATCAAGAGGTCTCAAAACTCCTTGTTCAAGGAGCAATATAGGAGGTGCCCATTCTTCAGCAGGGTGCAGGGTTCTACTCCCCCTATTTTCTTATTCCAAAGAAAACAGGAGGACACAGACCCATTCTAGACCTCAGAGAATTGAACAAATATCTGTTCCGAGAAAAGCTCAAAATGATTTCTCTGGGAACTCTTCTGCCATACCTTCAAAATCAGGATTGGCTTTGTTCTCTAGATCTAAAGGATGCATATACTCATTCTAATCCATCCAGATCACAGGAAATTCTTACGATTCCTTTTCAAGGGAAAACATTTCCAATACAGGGTTCTTCCCTTTGATCTGGCTTCGGCACCAAGAGTATTCACGAAATGCATAGCAGTAGTAGCTGCATTCTTGCAAACCATGGGGATATTCGTCTTCCCTTACTTGGACGACCGGCTCATTCAAGCCCCCACAGTTCCAGAAGCCAGCTCTGCACTGTCTCGCACAATGTGAATCCTTCAATACTTGGGATTGGTCATAAACCTCCCAAATCCCAACTTGCTCTGTCTCAATCCCTAGAGTTCATAGGAGCTCGTCTAGATAGCAGACAGTCAAGGGCTTTTCTCCCACAACCGTGCTGTCTTCGTATAATGCAACTAGCTTCTCAAGCAGCGGTGAAGTCCTCCCTAACTGCTCGAGAACTACTACAACTATTGGGACATATGGCATCCACAGTTCATGTGGTTCCCTATGCTCGCCTTCATATGTGAGCAGCCCAGTGGACCCTATCCACACAGTGGACACAGGCCACAGGACGTCTTTCGGACAAGATATCAAACTCACGACGACTGATCTTGTCTCTACAATGGTGGCAATCACTGGAAAATCTTCTAGTGGGGTCTCCTTTCCAGCAACCCCTATTCCAGGCCACCCTAACAACAGATGCATCACAGGTGGGATGGGGAGCACGCCTGCATCATCTCTCTACCCAGGGTACCTGGACTCCACAGGAAGCTTGTCTTCACATAAACCTCCTGGAACTCAGAGCAATCTATCTAGCTCTTCGAGTATTCCATGCCCAGCTCAGCTACAAGACAGTCCTAGTCCAAACGGACAATCAAGTAGCTATGTTCTATGTGAACAAGCAGGGCGGAACAGGCTCTCTGTCGTTATGCAACGAAGCTTTACGACTATGGGCCCTCGCCAGAGAGCATCAAATTCACCTTCTCGTGGTATATCTTCCAGGCATTCAAAACCTTTGGGCAGACAAACTCAGCCGAGTACTGCTGCCTCACGAATGGTCTCTCCACCTAGACCAGGTGGCCAAGATATTTCAGATCTGGGGAACCCCAGACATAGACCTATTTGCAAGTCCACTGAATGCCAAACCTCCCCGGTTCTGTTCCAGGATTCCGGCTCAAAATTGCCAGGCAAGGGACGCCTTCCTTCTTCACTGGGGTCATGACTTCCTCTATGCCTTCCCACCCATTCCCCTCATCCCCAAAACACTCTTCAAGCTTCAGAGAGACAGCGGTCGTATGATCCTCATAGCGCCACGGTGGCCACGCCAAACGTGGTATCCCCTGCTTCTACATCTCTCTCAAGCTGCACCTCTGGAGTTAGGCTATGCTCTAGATCTCCTCTCCCAAGAGAACGGGATGCTATGGCACCCGAATCCCCAGTCTCTGCATCTCAGGGCCTGGTTGCTGAAAGCTTAGACCTTCAGGATCTCAACCTTTCCCAACAGGTAAAGGATATACTTCAGGCTTCTAGAAAACCTTCCACAAGACTCTTATGCCTTCAAGTGGAAACATTTTACTTTATGGTGTTCACAGAAAGGGTTAAACCCCCTTATGATACCTTTAGAATTGATACTAGAGTATCTACTTCATTTATCAAATTCCGGTCTAAAGATCAATTCAGTAAGAGTCCATCTTGCATTTGCAGCTTCCTATAAACCTCTAAATGGACAACCAATTTCCTCTCATCCACTCATATCAAGATTTATGAGAAGTCTTCTATTAACAGCCTCCCATCAGGCCAACACCGGTGGCATGGGATTTAAACCTAGTTCTCGGGCAGCTCATGAAACTGCCCTTTGAACCTTTAGCCACTATAACCCTAAAGCTTTTGTCCTGGAAGGTCATCTTCCTGATTGCAATCACCTCTGCACGTTGCATTAGTGAATTGCAAGCTTTGATGGCTGATCCTCCTTATACTAGGTTTCACCATGATAAGGTTGTTCTCAGAACTCATCCATACTTTATGCCAAAGGTGGTTTCGCCTTTTCATTTAAATCAATCGATTTATCTTCCTGTATTTTTTCCGCGGCCTCATGCCTCTATTGCAGAAAGGAACCTTCATACTTTGGATTGTAAAAGAGCCTTAGCTTTTTACCTACAAAGAACACAGCAACATAGAAAGTCTTCTCAACTTTTTATTGCTTTTGATTCTAGTCATTTGAGATTTTCAGTCTCCAAGAGAACTCTATCCAAATGGATTGCACAATGCATATCCCTTGCTTATGAGAGTAAGAGTCTTCCTCTTCAAGGCCATGTCACCGCTCACAATGTGAGAGCCATGGCAGCCTCTATGGCTAACCTTCACTGTTTCTATTGATGACATTTGTCGAGCAGCCACCTGGGCTTCGGTACACACCTTTACAGCCCACTACTGCGTAGATAAAGCCTCCCGTCGGGGTGCCTTCTTTGGCCAAGCTGTTCTTCAAAATCTCTTTCAGACCTAATTCAACTTCTACCCACCAACCCTGGTGGGATGCCAGAGATCCATAGGAGGAAGCATGGCCCACCTTACTATAGGTGGCAGCTTCCTGGGGCTATCTCCCTGGCATCTTCAGCTAGGGAGTCCCCATATGTGAAGACTACATTCCTGCTTGTTCCTGGAGATAGCGTAGTTACTCACCTGTAACAGGTGATCTCCGGGAACAGCAGGAATTTAGTCTTCACAACCCACCCACCTCCCCTAGGAGTTGTCTCTCTATCTTTCTTTCCTCTCTCCCTCTATCCTTTCACTCAGCTACAAACATAACTGAAGAGGGACAGTTGGGAAGGTGGGAAGGCAGCGCGCATGTGCTGAGGGATGCTCCCAAAAGCATTCCCATTGGACGCTGGGGAGCGTTCCCGCGCAGGCTCCGTCAGTACCGATGATACCCATATGTGAAGACGAAATTCCTGCTGTTCCCGGAGATCATCTGTTACAGGTGAGTAACTACGCTTTCCAGGGCCTCTTACTGGGGTTACCATGACATTCTCCTATTATTCATTTCTTCATCAACCATTGCCTATAAGGTTGCCAGTGTCTATTAAAACACTCTTTACTTTGATTCTTATAGGCTGTTATTTCACTCATTCTATATATGTATGCAAGACAGTTTATAATGTTATCATGATCAGACCTTCGCTTAGATTTCCATTCCTTCGCAATTTCCATTCTAACCCAATTGCAAGCATTTTCATCATGTATATTGTTTCCCGCTCTATTTCCTCATCCCATTCATTAAGCAAGGCTGCATTATGGATCAGCTGCCCTTGCCAACCTAACATCTCGCGAATTATCTCCCCGTCCACTTCCATGTATCCTGCAGAACTGGCCACATCCACTAAATATGAATGCATGCCCCCTACCCCACAGCCTCTTCAACATTAGGTGCTACCCTCTCCACCCATTCTGTGAATGCATACCGGGGTTAGCTACATTCTATAAAGCATTTTATAACAATGCTCTTGTATTGCTGGTGAGCCCAATGGGATTTTTGTTGCTCTACATATTCTCCAGGAACAAGCAGGAAGCCAGTCCTCACATATGGGTGACATCTGCGCTGATGGTGCCCCATGGAAGCATCTCCCCAGTTTTCAAAGAAAGCCTTTGGGAGATGCCACCACGCATGCGCGGACCCTTTCCTGCCCAAGGGTGCCATCTTATTCAGTCTCCCTTTTTCTGCTGAGCCCTTCAGATGTTTATCTAATTTCCCCGGAAAAAAAGTTGATTAGTCTCGTGCATTTAGTGCATCCTCCGGTTAGCACCGGTCCCTTTCCCGCCTCCGAGCCCCGTGGCCTCCGCTTCAAGACTTGGAATCTTTTTAGTTAGATTTTTCTTCCAGTGCAGTTTTGTGCCTTTTTTGACCCCGCTGGGGTCCTTTTTGCCCCAATTGCCAGTGAGTTTAAGAAGTGTGATTGGTTTTCGAAGAACATGTCTCACCGACACATATGACTGTTGCCTCCGGTGTCTGGGTGCCAACCATGACCCAGAGGTTTGTTTCCTGTGCAAAAAGATTTATTTTATTTATTTATTTAGCGTGCATTTATATCCCGCTGCTTCCAGTGATCAGCAGCGGTTCTAACACATGGTAAGGTTGGCTGTACTGGCCAGAATTAAGGCTGTATACAAACTGATTTAGGGAGGGGGGGGGGAAGCACAGCAAAAACACAGGTTACAGGCTTACAGTTGATTGTTGTTGAGGTTCACCCAAGGTACATTATATACATATTTACAATTGACAGGTTCACACAAGGTACATTATATACATATTTACAATTGACAAGACTGTTAAAACTTTATAAGTGATCCGAATCTGCATATTTACACGTGGCTGCGTGTAGCTCATGAGGTAAGGTTGTAATGAGATTGGAAAAGGTGCGTCTTAAGCTCTTTTCTAAAGTCCTTTAGATCACAGATTTCACGCAGATCACTTGGCAACCGATTCCAGAGTGTAGGAGCTGTAAATGAGAAGGCTCTGTTACTGGTACAAGCATTGGTCTTTGTGAATGATCTCGGGAGGCAGATGGTGTTGAGGTTTGCTGCTCTCCTACTTCTGTTGTTGGGTGGATTGGAAATCAAGCTGTTGAGGTGAGAGGGCGCTATATTATGGATACGTTTGAAAGTAGTGACTAGCATTTTGTATTGAATGCGGGCCGTGATGGGGAGCCAATGCAGCTCAATTAGGGTGGGTGTAATGTGGTCAGAGAGTCCTTTTTGCATGATGATTCTGGCTGCAACATTTTGTGCCATTTGCAGAATATTTGTAGTTTTCTTTGGTAGGCCTTGCAGTATGGCATTGCAGTAATCTAGGTGTGGAATGATGAGGGCCTGAGCGACAGATCTGAAGTCATCATGATCAAGGATGCTACGTAAAGGCTGCAGGACTCTTAATTTATGGAAAATGGCTCGATTGGTATTTCGAAGGTGCCTGACCATATTTAGGTTGCTGTCAAGCATTACACCTAGATATTTTATCTCCGATTTTATGTTGTAATTATTGTTGTTCATGGTGACAGTTTTAGGGGGCTCGAATCCTGGTTTCCTGGAGATACACATTGCTTCAGTTTTCTTGTGGTTAATGAACATGTTATTTCGTTGGAGCCAGATTTGTAGCTCGTGTAGGCATTTTTCAAGCTTGCTGATGTTCGGGTTGTTTGCATCTAGTTGTGTGTAGAGCATGAGGTCATCCGCGTAGATATGGTAGTTGATCTCGTGGGCTTGGAAAATTTTGCACACTGATTGCAGGTATAGGTTGAATAGGAGGGAGGCTAAGGCCATCCAGAGTCACCAGCAAAGCAGGACAACATCTTCTACGGGTCAGATTCAACCCTGGTAGCCGCACGCTCTAAGGCCCCGAACGAATCCTCGGAGTTGCGTAAAGTCCCCGCGGGCACCCGCCACTCCAGTAAGGGTCCCCCGGAGTGAGAGCGTAAGAAAAAGAAGAAATCCTTGAGGACCTCTGCGAGGGAATCGGACACACACACAAGTCCCGTGCGAGGTCTCACAGTCCCGAAGGGTTTTGGAGGAGTCGGAGCAGGATCGGCCGATCTCTGACCCCCGAGGCCCATCCAATCGATGACTCCCTCTCCTCGCCTACACCAAACCCGGTAACCCCAGCATCCGTGTCAAAAGCTGCAACTCCTGAGTGGAAAACCTGGATGATGGCATTGAAACGCAGCATTTCTGCCTTCCTTGCCTCACAGTAAGTGTCGATGCCCAGCCCTGCCGGTGCACATGCTGAGACCGCAGGGACCTCGATTCGAGGACTCCCCGGGCTGCCAAAAGAGATCCTCGAAAGCCTCAAGCTGATCCTCAGCAAGGGTCTCGATCACGCTCCCGGTCCTTGGAAGCGAGATCCTCCCAGGTAAGCGCCTTTGGCTCTGGCCAAGCAACAGCCGTGGGTCATTGGAGGTCAGGTCCAACAATACCTCAGGAGGCGTCAGCCCTCGAGACCTCAATGGACTACTCAGACTGGGAGTCCAAGGATGAGGCTTCCCCTGAGACATGAGCACATCGTGATCTCCCCTTGGACCCGTCTGCCCCAGTGTCGAGACGCCAATCCCCGCCCAAGGACACTTCATTCCTCAAGTTTGTCAGGGACATGGCAAGGGCATTGTCCCTCACCACGGAATCGGAGGAGGACCCTCGTATGGAGGAATTTGAAATCCTCCAATATGAGGCCCCACCTAAGGAGGCCCTTATTGTCCCCATTCCTACCATCTTTGGGCGACTCCTTCTCCATATGTGGGAAACACTGGCATCGGTGTTGATTGCTTGCTGATGCCTAGATACTATGTACTGGGTCCAGTGCGGCCCCGGCTGCAGGATGGCACAACTCCCTCACACCTTTATGGTAGTTGAGTCGACCATGCGTCGACAGAAAAGTCCGAAGACTCACTCTTCGGTGCCCCCGGGCAGGGAGTCCTGCGCCATTGGGTGCAAATGCTATCAGGGCTCGATACTGGCCTGCTGAATACAAGTATATCAGCTGTATATCGGCATGTACCTCCAAGACCTGATGAAAGAACGCAAAGATTTCTTGGCGGGTCTCAGCAGAGATCACCTCCAGCCATTCCAAACCCTCACAAAGTCCTTCAGGGAGTGCTCAAAGTATTTCTCTCAAGCAGCCTACGATGGCTTTGAGTCCAACGTGAGGATGGCCGCTGCAGGTATCAGTGCTCAGTGCCAGCCTGGCATCAGTCATCAGACCTCAAGCAGTGGGTCCAGGAGAAGTTCCTTGCCTTGGTGAAAACAAGGAGGACAAGGCAGCGGAGATAGAGACCGAGTATGTCACCAGGACTTGACTCTCCAGGAAGACCTCCACTCTTCCCAAAAAGAAACCACTGGGGAAAAGGCCTCCCTTCCACAGGAAAGGCCATCCTTATTGAGGTTAGCCCTAGTACCAAGCCCCCCTGAACCTCGCAGCAGGGGCATTAGGGCAATGGAGCAGGCCAGGGCCCACGCAAGCCTAAGGGCCCCAAAATCCAAACACCTGCTCCAGCCCAGACTGGGTTGGGGTTTTGACTCCCAGAGCATAGCTTCTCTACCCATGTGGCATCAGCTACCAAGGGGGGGAGGGGGGAGGCATCTGATTCATTTTGCCAATGAGTGGCCAGCCATCACCATCGACTCCTGGGGACTTCAGGTAGTCAGAGAAGGTTACCTCCTTCACCTGGACCAGATGCCACCTCCTTTCTTTCCAGGAGAGTCCCCTCAAACCCCCCTACACCAGGCCTTGATTCTGCAAGAACTTGCAGGCCTTCTTCGGGACAGGGCCGTGAAGCCAGTACCCCACCACCTAAAGGGGAAGGGGTTCTACTCCAGGTGCGTTCTTGTCCCAAAAAGAACAGGAGGCCAAAGGCCCATCCTGGACAAGAAACCTGAGTAAATTACTGGTGCAGGAGAAGTTAAAAATGCTCTCCCTTAGAATAATGTTGCCCTACCTCTCCAGCAGGGAGATTGACTATGCTCCTTGGACCTAAAGGATGCTTATACAGGCAGTATCTAAGATTCATGGTTGGGAACAACCACTACCAGTACAGGGTACTACCCTTCGGCCTCGCCTCTGCACCAAGAGTCTTCACCAAATGCCTGGCAGTGATGGCGGCCTACCTCCATCTCCAAGGGTCTTCGTCTTCCCATACCTGGATGACTGACTTGTGAAAGGAGACATGGCCTCAGAGGTTCAACAGGTCACGGCCTGCACCATCAGTGTCCTACAACATTTGGGGTTTGATAAACCACTCCAAATCCCACCTCACTCCAACACAGGATCTGAAGTTCATAGGAGCTTGACTGCACACTCTCCAGGCCAGGGCCTTCCTCCCCCTGGACAGGTCAGATCACCTCAGGGCCCTAGCCACTGAAGTACAGTGCAGCCACATAGTGTTGGCACGGTCCATGCGCCACATGGACCACATGACTTCCACAGTCCATGTGGTCCCCAATGCTCGTCTCCATATGTGGTGTGGCAAACTCAGCTATCCTGAGAGTGGGGGAGGTGAGAAGCATAACAAATTCACCCTAGTTAAGGGTCCCCTTCTAGGAGTGCAGGGAGAGAAAGCCACAGCCAGGTTTCAAAGACAGAAAAACCCCAGCTGGAACAGGTTTCAGCCAATGACTGATAAAGTAAGAAAGAGGGATTGCAAGCACGAGGACCAAAGCCCTTACTTTAACAAGTGCACTGATTATTCTAATATCAGAAGGCAGGGGGATTACCAACACCTGGGAAAGAAAGAGGTGGGGTTAAGACCCTGGAGGTATAAGCCTGGGTTAGATTATGCAGAGAGAGAGAGAGACGAGAAGGAGAGCAGCCGGGAGAGAAGCTGAGACAGAAGCAGAGAGGAGGAGTGGATTCTTGGAGAAGAGCTGAGCTACCCAGAGCTGAGAGAGCTGAATTCCCTGCAACAGGTTGGCAACAGAGGTGGGGACCAGGAAGTGGAGAAGCTTTCAGACAACCAGAGAGGTTGTCAGCTGAGCAGTCTGACCAGGTCGGTGAGTCAGAACCCATGCAGTTGGGAGAACCAGGGTCAGAGTTGGGGGAAGAAGATTGCTTTATGGATTGCTCACTATGCCAAGCTCTAGACAGGAGGTCTTGAGGAAAAGGTAGCCCTGAAAGAAGTAATTCCTTATCGTTCCTCCAGCTTAGTCCTCCACATATAGGTAGTGCACCTCCTCCTGCAGCATGAAGACTGGACCAATCAAATTTCAGCATCCCCCAATGCAATAAAATGGGGGGATAAGACATTTTTCAGATATATTAGTGAGAAGAGGAAGGGCAAAAGTGGTATTGTCAGACTCAAGGGTGCAGGGGGGAATATGTAGAAGCTGATAAGGATAAAGCGGAATTGCTTAACAAATATTTTTGTTCTGTGTTCACAGATGAAGAACCAGGAGCAGAACCTCAGAAAACACCCACAAATAAGAACAGAAGCGAGGGACATCTTGAACAATTTTCAGAAGACTGTGTTTGTGTGAAACTAGCTCAACTTAAAGTAGACAAAGCGATGGGACCGGATGGGATACACCCTAGAATACTGAGGGAACTTGGGGACGTTCTAGCAACTCCACTGACTGACCTTTTCAATGCCTCGTTGGAGTCGGGAGTGGTGCCAAAGGACTGGAGAGAGGCTCATGTGGTGCCTTTACACAAAAGCGGAAGTAAGGATGTGGCTGAAAACTACAGGCCGGTTAGTTTAACTTCAGTGGTGAGTAAATTAATGGAAACGCTGTTGAAAGAGAAAATAGTGAGGTTTCTGGAGTCCGGCGGATTACAGGATCCGAGGCAGCATGGATTCACCAGAGGCAGGTCTTGTCAGACAAATCTGATTGATTTCTTTGACTGGGTGACCAGGGAGTTGGACCGAGGGAGAGCTCTAGATGTGGTGTATTTAGATTTCAGTAAAGCCTTTGACACTATTCCTCACAGGCGACTTATAAAACAAACTGAGCACCCTAGGGATGGACCCTAAAGTTACTGCTTGGGTTAGAAATTGGTTGGGTGGGAGGCGACAAAGAGTACAAGTAAATGGAGCTCACTCTGAGGAGAAGGATGTTACCAGTGGTGTGCCCCAGGGATCTGTCCTTGGTCCGATTCTTTTTAACATCTTTGTTAGTGATATAGCAGAAGGGCTGTCGGGTAAGGTTTGCCTCTTTGCGGATGATACCAAAATCTGCAATAAAGTAGACACCCAGGAAGGTGTAGATAACATGAGGAGGGATCTGGCTAAGCTTGAAGAATGGTCTAGAATTTGGCAACTGGGATTTAATGTTAAAAAATGTAAGGTCATGCATTTGGGCTGCAGCAATCCAAGGGAGCAATACAGTATAGGAGGTGAAGTACTTTTGTCCACTAAAGAAGAGCGGGACCTAGGCGTAGTTGTGTCCGATGATCTTAAAGTAGCTAAACAGGTAGAAAAGGCGACAGCAAAAGCTAGAAGGATGCTTGGGTGCATACGGAGAGGAATGGCTAGCAGAAAAAAGGAGGTGATAATGCCTCTGTATAAGTCCTTGGTGCGACCTCATTTGGAGTATGGTGTGCAATTCTGGAGACCGCACCTTCAAAAGGATGTGAACAGGATGGAGTCGGTGCAGAGGGTTGCTACTAAGATGATTAGTGGTCTTCATTATAAAGCATATGAGGACAGACTTAAGGATCTTAATATGTACACCTTAGAGGAAAGGCGGGATAGAGGTGATATGATTGAGATGTTTAAATACCTCCGTGGCATAAATGTTCAGGGAGAGAACCTCTTTCAATTGAAAGCAAGTTCTGCGACGAGGGGACATGGGATGAGGGTGAAGGGAGATAGATTCAGGAGTGATATGCGGAAATATTTCTTTACGGAAAGAGTAGTGGATCCGTGGAATAGTCTCCCAGTGGAGGTGGTAAAGATGAGGACAGTAACTGAATTCAAAAAAGCATGGGACCAACACAGAGGATCTCTAAAGGTAAAAAGTGGACTGTTGTAGTTGTTATGGAAGGACAGACTAGATGGGCCTTGTGGTCTTTTTCTGTCATCATGTTTCTATGTTTCTATCACTGGAAACAGCATACTGGCTACTCCTTCAACTCCACTGTGTCCAGTCTTCATGCAGCAGGAAGATGTTAGTGAGCCGGGCTGGGCTCACTAGTTGGTCAGTTTAGGGCTTACATTGCTAGCTAATCTTTTGTTTTTTCTTTATTTGTCCCTATTGGGGCTTCTTTTTCTTTGATATACAAAAGAGTACCTGTTTCTTTAAATTTTTATTGCGAACCGGCACTCCGTAGGGGGGGGGACCCGGGGGAGGTCTCTCTCCTGCCCAGCCTAAGCCGCTTGCCTTTTGCTTGCTTCTAAGTAATACCTTAGTAGGATCTCTGTTCCCAGGGCTGTTCGGGGCAGAGCTCCTGCGGTGGCTGTCCAGCGACACATCTCCGGTGAGGTGAGGAGCCTGTGCGCTTGAAAGTGCCAGCGAGTTTCTCGGGGCAGAGTCAGTTGGAAAGCTGTTCCTGGCCTGAGCTCTTTCGCGTTTTTTCTTTCTTTTCCCTTATTTCTTTAATATTATTTTCTTTTCTTTTTTTTTGCTGTGTTCCCATGCCGCTTGAGCTGCGGGCGGGGGGGGGGCATCCCGCATCGTCGGGTTTTCCTCCGGGCTGTCTGCCTCGGCGCCAAACTGCAGCACGCCAAAAGTTCTTGTGCGGCCGCGGCCATTTTGAGAGCCGTGGCTCCACCAATGTGCAGCACACACGGCTGTTTTGAACTAGACCGGGGTCCAGGGCTCCTCTTCGGTGCTCTGGTACGGCGGGCCTGCGTTGTTGCCTTTCTTTTCTTTAATTTCTTTCTTTTCCTTTGTTTTTCCTTTGTTTTGTTTTTTCGGAGTTCTGCAGTCCCTCAGCTGGGGGGGGGTCACAGCTGCTTGACTCTACTTCTTTCCTTTCCGGAGGGGCTGTCTGTTTTTACCAAATGCTATTACTACTATTTCTGCTACTAGGCAGCATACAAGCACACTTCAGTTGCTGAGTCCCTAATTAGTGGCAGCCGCCCAGAGCCAGGCTAGTGTGCTGGTTCTTCTGGGATAGAGTGTCATTTCCCTTCAGGATCAAGGGGCCACTTCATCACTCTTGGGGGCCCGAGTGGTTCAGGTTCCATGCCATCGGGGTCCCTGTGTGTTATTTGTGGCTCTCGGAGGGGCGCTTCTACGGAGACAGGCATCTGTCAGCGCTGTGCCTCAGTATGGAGCAGCGGCTGGAGAGTTCCTTGGCGTCTTCTTCTCAGCCAGGTCCCACCGCTGTGGAGTTGGACTCACCCCTAGAAGGTCCATCGGGGATGGCTTCCGCTATTTCTTTGGGCGCTGGGGAGCAGTCAGACCTCGGGGGTGCTTTGCTCTTGGAGGACCTTTCCCCAGATTTCATTTTACTGATGGTTCAGGCGTTCTGTCGTCGGCGCCAGGGTGTGGGAGTAGGTTCCCTTCCTGTTCCAGTTGCGACCGCGCAGCCTGTTGCGGCAGAGAGTGTGTTGTCCGGTGTCAAAGTGCCTAAGCGACAGCGACTACACGAGCCCTTCCAGTCTGAAGCGGATTGGCCGGAGGGTGAGGATCCGGAATTGGACATGGAGGCGGATGGGGAGGCCTTAGAGGAAGGCGAGCTCCCTGAGCCAGAGGATCAGGCGAAGATCATCTGAGTGTTTCGCCGGGAGGAGTTGCCCGCGCTCATTTCAGAAGCACTTCGAACTCTTGGCCTGGCTCCAGCGCCGCCGGTCGAGGAGGCAGATGGTGCAGACCCCATCATTCAGGCGGTGCGTCAGACTCAAGTGGTTTTCCCCATTCACAGAGTCATTGATCAGATGATTCAAGCAGAGTGGGATACTCCTGAATCTGGTCTCAAGGGTGTGAAGATCATGCGCAGGCTGTATCCTATGGCAGACAAAGACCTCGAACGGTTCCGCTCACCTAAAGTTGATGCGGCGGTTTCGGCAGTGACTAAGAAGACCACGATCCCGGTGGAAGGTAGTGCGGCCTTGAAGGAGCCACAGGACAGAAAGATGGATGGCCTCTTGAAGCAGTCCTTTGAGGCGGACGCGATAGCGTTGCAGGCCTCCGTTTGTGGAGCTTGGGTTGCTCGTGCCTGTCTTCGCTGGGTTCAGCGTCTTCGGCAGGCGCCTGCCTTGGAAGCCGAGGAGTTAAGTCAGCTCCAGCGCTTGGAATCTGGTTCGGCTTATTTGGCAGATGTCCATTATGACCTTATCAGGGCGCTTTCCAATAGCATGGCTTCCTTGGTGGCAACGCGCAGAGCCCTTTGGTTAAAGAATTGGGCGGCGGATGGATCTTCCAAGTCGCGTCTGGGCAAGTTGCCCTTTAAAGGTAAACTGTTGTTCGGTGAGGATCTTGACAAGTTGGTCAAGGATTTAGGTGAATCCAAGGGCGGTCGCCTGCCGGAGGATCGCCCGAAGAGAGGGAGGTCCCTTCCTTCCCCTCGGGGTCAGTTTCGGGACTTTCGTAGGTTTCGATCGCCCCGCTTTGGGGGGTTCCAGAGAGGAAGGTATCTCTCGAAGTCTCCGAGCTTTCGGGGCTTTCGAGGAGCCAGTAGGGGATTCGCAGTCGCAACCCCTGCAGCCGCTCGCAAGTCCCAATGAAGGGCAGCGGGTCCAGGCGGAGATCCCAGCGATCGGAGGCCGTCTTCGACACTTTCTCTCTGCTTGGACCCACATCACGTCCGATCGATGGGTTTTGGAGATCGTTCGGGATGGGTATGCCCTGGACTTGGCCAGGCCCATGCTCGATTCCTTTGTGGCGTCTCCCTGCCGGGGCCCTCGAAAGACTGCTCAGGTCCGGCAAACCCTCGATCACCTGCTCTGGCTGGGAGCGGTGGTTCCCGTTCCTCTGGCAGAGTATGGTCTCGGAAGGTATTCCATTTATTTCGTGGTGCCAAAGAAGGATGGTTCTCTTCGCCCCATTTTGGATCTCAAAGGGGTGAATTGGTGCCTGCGGGTTCCGCATTTTCGGATGGAAACCCTGCGATCCGTAATTGTCGCCGTTCGCAAGGGCGAGTTTCTCACCTCTCTCGACCTCACGGAAGCTTATCTCCATATTCCTATCCGGGAGGCTCATCAGAAGTATCTCCGGTTCGCTCTTCCTTGGGGTCACTTCCAGTTCCAAGCATTGCCCTTCGGTCTGGCAACCGCTCCTCGGGTGTTCACCAAGATCATGGTGGTGGTGGCAGCGGCGTTGCGCAAGGAAGGGGTACTGGTCCATCCGTATCTGGACGATTGATTGATTCGCGGAAAATCTCGCTCGGAGAGCGTGACGGCCATGGCGAGAGTCGTGGAGCTTCTGCAGTCTCTCGGCTGGGTAGTCAACCCGGGCAAGAGCCACTTGGTTCCGACGCAGTCTCTCGAATACTTGGGTGTCCTCTTCGATACTCGCAGGGGTTCAGTCTTTCTCCCAGAACGACGGGTGTTAGGTCTCCGGACTCTCGTGCACCGCTTTTGGCAAATCTCAGCTCCGTCGGCATGGCACTACCTTCAGGTGTTGGGAACGATGGCGGCTTCCTTGGAGGTAGTGTCTTGGGCTCGATTCCACATGCGTTCGTTGCAGAGGGCCTTGCTCCGTCGCTGGTCCAATCAATTCGATTCGCCAAACAAGCGTCTTCCCTGCCCGCGATTGGTACGTTGGGACCTGAAATGGTGGCTTCGACCGTCCTCGCTCCGGGCGGGAATGCCCTTGGAGCAGCCGGACTGGATTCCACTGTTGACGGATGCCTGTCTGATGCGGCGTGCAAGTGACGCAGGGTCTCTGGTCTCCAGAAGAGAGCAGTTGGTCGATCAACCGCTTGGAGCTCCGAGCCGTGTGGTTGGCGTTGCAAAGCTTCGAGGTCCAGTTAACGCACCGAGCGGTGCGGGTTCTCTCCGACAATGCCGCGACCGTGGCTTACATAAATCGGCAGGGCGGCACCGGAAGCATGGGCATGGAGACAGAAGCCCAGGCGCTGTTCGAATGGATAGAGCCCCGGTTACAGGCAATATCGGCGGCGCACATTGCCGGGAAGGACAACGTGACGGCAGATTTTCTCAGCAGAGTTCAGGTGGATGCCGGCGAATGGGAGCTCAATCCCGCAGTGTTCGAGCAAGTGGTTCTTCGTTGGGGTCAGCCTGTCATGGACCTGATGGCCACTTTTCGGTCGGCGAAGGCGGCTCGGTTTTTCAGTCGTCGGCGGGAACCGATGTCAGAGGGCATAGATGCTCTGTTGCAGGTCTGGCCCTCGATGGGCCTTCTTTACGTCTTTCCCCCGTGGCCGCTTCTGGGGCGAGTGATTCAGCGTATCGAGTCTCACAGGGGACAGGTGCTGTTGATAGCGCCGGATTGGCCCCGTCGTCCCTGGTATGCCGACCTAGTACGGTTATTGGACGGTTCCCCGTGGCGTCTTCCTCTGGCTCCGGATCTGTTGTGTCAGGGTCCTCTTCGCATGCCGCAAGTGGAGAGATTCTCTCTTATGGCCTATCTATTGAAAGGGCGAGGCTAAGGAAGAAAGGTTATTCGAACTCCGTCGTGGCGACTTTGCTTCAAGCACGGAAGAGGTCCACTTCGCTAGCTTATGTCCGAGTTTGGCGTATTTTTGAGGATTGGTGTTCCAGGCATCAGGTTCGGGCGGCTACGGCCTCTCTTCCTGTGGTGCTAGATTTTTTACAAGACGGTTTTGCTAAAGGCTTGGCCGCCAGTTCCTTGAGGGTGCAGTTAGCCGCGCTTTTCTGTTACAGGGGTAAAGTGCAGGGCGTAGCGCTGGGTTCCCATGCTGATGTGGTACGTTTCCTGAAGGCGGTCTCTAGGCTGCGCCTGGCTCGCAGACTTTCTGTTCCTTCGTGGGATCTCAACTTGGTCTTGCGAGCACTCAGTGCGGCTCCGTTTGAGCCTCTCTCTCGGAGTTCGGTGAAGGATTTGACCCTTAAGACGGTGTTCTTAGTGGCGATTTGTTCGGCACGACGCATTTCGGAGCTTCAAGCTCTTTCTTGCAGGGAGCCCTTCCTCTCTTTCTCGTATCAGAAGGTGGTGCTGCGGCCAGTGCCTTCCTTTTTGCCTAAGGTGTCTTCCCCCTTTCATTTGAATCAGGTGGTGTCGCTCCCGGTGTTGCACGCATCGGGGGAGCAGGCTTCCGATCGCGGTCTTAGTCGCTTGGACCTTAAGAGAGTTTTGCGTCAGTATTTGAAGGTCACCAAAGCTTTCCGCAAGTCGGATCATTTGTTTGTCCTGTTTGGGGGTTCCAGGAAAGGTGAGGCGGTGGCGAAAGCATCCATTTCTCGGTGGATTAAGGAGGCAATTGTCTCGGCCTATCTGTTGCAGGGACGAGTGGCGCCAGTCGGTCTGCGGGCTCATTCTACAAGAGCACAAGCGGCGTCCTGGGCTGAGTTTAGCTTGGTTTCGCCGGTGGAAATTTGTAAAGCGGCGACGTGGTCTTCCCTGCACACTTTCAGTAAGCACTATCGGCTTGATGTCTTGGCGGCAGGCGATGCTTGTTTTGGTTCCGCTGTCTTGCGTGCCGGCTGGCAAAATCCCTCCTGTTAAGGCTGCTTTGTTACATCCCATACGTGGAGGACTAAGCTGGAGGAACGATAAGGAAATAGTAATTACACTTACCTGGTAATTGTAGTTCCTTGAGAGACGACAGCTTAGTCCTCCTTCCCTCCCTCAGGTGCTTTGGCTCGGCACGCATTTAGTTCGGAGGACATTATTCACAGGTGTGTGTGTCAATTGTTTCTTCTTTTCTCTCCAGTTTTTGCTCTTTTCTCTCGCTGACTGCTTATGCTGCGGCAGGTGTGGGACACTCTGTTTGAGTTGTTTTTCAATTGACTAATATAACCTAAAAAAAACCAAAAAAAAAACCACATTGCATATCTTCTTAAAGGTTAGCTATCTCTTTGAGTTTGCTTTGACAGTAGTTCACTGGAGTTGAAGGAGTAGCCAGTATGCTGTTTCCAGTGATGCTGAAATTTGATTGGTCCAGTCTTCATGCTGCAGGAGGAGGTGCACTACCCATACGTGGAGGACTAAGCTGTCGTCTCTCAAGGAACTACAATTACCAGGTAAGTGTAATTACTATTTCTCCTTGGAAGTTAACCATATGGCAGAAGCAGTGTGGAGGTAAATTCCTTGTCTGTTTTAGAAAGGGAAATTTACTGCAACGTAAGCCTGATCAGGAAGCTCTGATTCATGCTCGTTTGTCACCTGTGTTTGAACTGTGCAACAGCAAGAAAAGCCAAGTTAGCTGCTATAAGAGTTTTTGCTTGCTCCTCTCCTATATGAAAAGACTGCTAAGAGTTTTGATAACAGCTTGGAATGTTTGTTTTGTTCTAAGTTTGGTTTCACGTAGAAATGCAGCCTAGAGAGGTTTTGAGGCTGGCAGAAACCAAACTGCTGTAGAAGTGGAGGAGTGGCCTAGTGGTTGGGGCAAGGTACTTCAGGCCGGAAGGTCGCGAGTTCAAATCCCACTAGAGGACAGCAACCTTGGGCCGGAAGGACTGGGGTTTCTAGTCCCACAGGTGCTCCTTGTGGTCTTGGGCAAGCCACTTAACCCTCCATAGCCCATGTTCCCTGTAAAAATAGTTATCTCCAAGTTATAATACCCTGTTCAATGTAATTTCAGTTTGTTCAATGTAAACCGCACTGATGCAGAATAGCGCGGTATATAAGAGAATGTAAATAAATAAATAAATAAGAATTAAGCCTGAATTTTTCTTTATGCTCTGATTAACAAGGACTAAAAAGGAAAGTGGCAGCCTAGTTTCTAAAGGCAATTGCTTCTGCAAGTAAGAGGACTTTAAAAAGCCATTTCTGAGTTCTTTTGGTTTGTTTGCCATTATTTGCTGTACCTTAAGCAGATCCTAAAGTTATAATCCTGTAAATGATATCTTGAACCTGCTGTGTTTTGTGTTATGGAAATAAACTTTCTGTTACAAGCCTTACCCTTGGTTACCTCAACTACAAACCTTCTACTTAAAGCACCAACATATTTTTAGCAGTACTACACTTCCCAGAAGCCAACACGAAGAAATAGGCTGCTAGGAGCTGATAGAAGAAGGAATCCTCAACCACCACGCCCCTCGACCACTAGAGGCAAGTGGCTTTGGGCGTTGTGCTTGTGACAGTGGGTAGCTCAGTGGTGCCTCCACTCAAAGTGGACTCAAGCCACAGACAGGCTCCGGGACAGAGTCACTCAATTGGTGGTAGGATGCACATCACCTGCAGAAAAGCATGCCCTTCCAGCCCCCAAACCCCCAGAGGATCCTCATCATGGATGCATCCCTACTGGACTGGGGTGCCCACTTTGAGGAACTGCGCACACAGGGCAACTAGTCCCTGGCAGAGAGCCAGCAGCAGATCAACCTGCTGGAGCTCAAGGCCATTTTTCTGGTGATCAAGGCCTTCCACCTCCGCCTGCAGAACAAGTTGGTGCTAGTCCATATGGACAAACAGGTTGCGATGTTCTACCTGAACAAGCAAGGGGGCA
The DNA here is from genome assembly GCA_033557465.1 of Ichthyophis bannanicus. Taxonomy (NCBI): domain Eukaryota; kingdom Metazoa; phylum Chordata; class Amphibia; order Gymnophiona; family Ichthyophiidae; genus Ichthyophis; species Ichthyophis bannanicus. The sequence continues at coordinate 642,991 of JAWIIG010000033.1, read as the reverse complement.
CAGGGTCCCAGTGCATCTGCCAGGAGGCAGTAGCCCTCTGCTCGTACGCGATCAGTCAGAGAATGTTCCTCAGGGTAGTATACTTTCTGGGACAAGACATTGCCCTAGTGGACAGGCTGAGCAGGGTCCTCCAGCTGCACGAATGGCATCTAGACCCCAGGGTGGCGCAGGGGAAGTTCTGACTCTGGGGAACCCCAAGTCTAGACCTCTTTGCCAGCCCAGCCAATGCTCAATTGCCCCGCTTCTGGTGTCCCCAACCGCACCCATCCCGGATACCAGCAGATTCCTTCCTCATCCCATGGTCGGAGGGCCTTCTGTATTCCTTCCTTCTGCACCACTGATCGCCCGACCCTCTTCAAGATCTTGTGGGACAAGGCCTCCATGATCCTGGTGGCCCTGCAATGGCTCAGGCAGTCTTGATTTCCTCTGTTGCTCCACCTCTCGACGGATCTCCGGGTTCCTCTGGAAAGTGCCCCAAGGCTACTGACTCAAGAGGAGGGCTCACTTCACCCCAACCTGGGGTCCCTGTCATTAACAGCATGGCTGCTGAATGGGTCGCCCTAGCACTCTTCAATCTCCCCAAGGAGGTGGAAGAAGTACTCCTGGCCTTTTGTAAGGGCTTTACGAGAAGGGCCTATGCCTTCAAGTGGCACAGAGTTTTCAGTATGATGTGTGGAGCAATGGGTGGACCTGTTCTCTTGCCAGGTGCACATGGTGTTGCAGTACTTGCTTCACCTTTTGCAGACCGAACTCAAGCCCAACTCCGTCAGGGTACACCTGAGTGTGCTCTCTGCGCACCATCACTCCTTAGAGAGCAAACCTCTTTCTGTGCAGCCCCTCATTACCTAATTCCTGCAGGGCTTGCTGCTCTCTAAGCCCCCCATCCGCCCGCCCCCGGCAGCACGGGATCTCAACATGGTTCTGACACAGCTTACCAAGCCGTCTTTTGAACCTTTGGCTACCTACCATTTATGTTACCTATCTTGGAAGGTCATCTTCCTGGTGGCTCTCATTTCTCCTCGCAGAGTCAGCGAGCTTCAGGCCTTGGTGGCCGACCTGCTTTACACCAGGTTCTACAAGAACAGGGTCATGCTTCGCACCCATCCAATATTCCTTCCGAAGTTGGTATCCGACTTCCACCTCAATCAGGAGATGGTTCCACGGCCCTATGCCGATAAGGCAGCAGCCATTCTCCATAGTCTGGACTGCAAGAGGGCCCTGTCCTTTTACCTATAGCATACCCAGGGCCACCACAAAGCCTCACAGCATTTTGTTTCATACAACCCCAGTCGACTGGGGGAGGTTGTGACCAAGCGGATCCTATCCACCTGGGTGGCGGACTGCATTGCCTTTGCCCACAATCAGGCTGGGCTCTCAGAGCGCCAAGTCATGGCACACAACGTCAGGGTTATGGTGACCTTGTTTGCCAGCTTGCACTTTGTCCTTATGACAGACATCTGCCAGGCCGCCACCTGGTCCTCAGTTCACACCTTTGCAGCTCACTATTTCCTAGAGAGGAAGTTCTGACAGGACAGTGCCTTTGGCCAGGCCATACTCCTTAATCTGTTCTGGGTTTAGGCAACTCCTGCCCTCTGACCCTTCTTTTTCAGGCTACCAGAACCATAGTTCTCCCTGGACACTGGGGTCCTCAGAATCTCTCCTCAGGTTCGCTTATGGCTGCACTGTGTTTTTCTATAGGTTCTCGGTAGCCTGTAGCTAGGGAGTCCCATATGTGAGGACTGACTTCCTGCTTGTTCCTGAAGAAAGCATAGTTACTCACCTGTAACAGGTGTTCTCCAGGGACATCAGAAATCGGTCCTCACAACCCTCTTCCCCTTGGAGTTGCTGTATAATTCTTTGCCATCCTCTTTTGTCGGCTCTAACTATGTCATGTGACTGAGTAAGATGGCACCCTTGGGCGGGAAGGGGACCACACATGTTTGGTGGGATTTCCCAAAAGTTTTCCTTGAAAGCTGGGGAGATGCTTCCGCAGGGTTCCATCGGTGCCGACATCACCCATATGTGAAGACTGATTCCTGCTGTCCCTGGAGAATACCTGTTACAGGTGAGTAAGTACGCTTCCTCTCCCATCTGCCTAGGTCCCATATTCCCCCCCCCCCCGACTCTCCTCCCATGCTTTCATATATGAGTTTGATATTACTGAGCTGCTTAGGACACTGTACAGTCTTGCCACCAATCCTCAGGATACATCATCTGTTCTGTAAAGTTTTTCAAAAGCTGTCTCCTTATTCTCCAGTTCTTTATTAACTTTTGACTGCCAAGAAAGTGTGCTATTTGGAAATATCCATACCAGTCCCCTGCTTCTTATTTATTTATTTATTTATTTTATTTATTTATTTACATCTCTTATATACCGCACTATTTGCGATCAGCGCGGTTTACATAGAACAAACAATATCCGACAATAAACAAGAGTCAGGTCATTACAATGAACAGGAGCAGTAACTTGGATAACAGGGGAAACTATCTACATATGTGGAACATTGAACAAGGTAACTGTATATATGAGAGATGGAGTTATTGTGTGTTGCTCATACATGGTGGCTGGGGTTCGGGGGAGGCTGTGAGGTATTTAATGAAGAGGAAGTGTTTTAAGACCTTCCTAAACTGGCTCAAGTTGGGGATAGCTCTGATGCTTCTAACTTGAATTCCTGCCTAAGTTCAGCAAAGGGTCGCAATTGGCCTTGTTCAGTTAGTATCTGGCCCACATACTGTAATGCCTTTCCTTGCCCACTGGTGGAACATTTTTGATGTACCACCTCCTGCTAGTCCCTCGCATTGTAGAATACGTTGCACACTCATGCTTCCTCCTGCTCATGTGCCTTCTTCCACACTCGTAGTGTCATGAACTGAAAGGGTTTCCCCCATGATGCCGCCTTACTTTTTTTCCAGATTGCCATAGGGAATCTGTAATGGGCTCTGGACCTTTCTCCTCTTGTTCAGTCTTACTCCATTTGGGTCCCCCCTTCCTCATTCTCCAGCCCAGCACAACTTTCAGTTGTGCCACCTGTTAATATCTTTCAATTTTAGGAACCGCTAACCCCCCTTCCCTTTTCCCTCTATGCATTAACATTTTTTGCATTCTTGGGGGTCATCTTCTCTCCTGTCTGAGGCACCTCCACGGGTAGGGCTATAAATAAATATAACAGTCTAAGCAGTATATTCATTTTAACTATAGCAATTATTACGAATCAGGAAAAACATGGTTTATTCCTTCTTACCAAGTCATTCATTACTTTCTCCACCAGAGTGGTATAGTTATAATGATACAAATCATTCCACTCCCTACTAATTTGAACTCCTAAGTATTTGATCCTATTTTTTGCCCACTGGAATGGGTAGTCATCCCTAATTTTTTCCTCTTCACTGAGATCCAAGTGTATTCGGAGGGCCGTCCATTTTCTCCATATTAACTTTATATCCAGAGACCTCGCTATATCTTTGAACCTCTTCTATAAGTATGGGAAGGGATTATAGGGGCTGTTCTATTGTGTATATTACATCATCTGCGAAGTGGTATCTTGTACTCCTCTGTCCCTGCCCTTATCCCTCTTATTCCTGTAGTTTGTCTAACCTTCTGGATACCTACCCTCAACCCTAAAACACGCACAGATCCGCCCAATCCTAAAAAACACCACCCTTGACAAATCATTACCTAACTCTTACAGACCCATATCAAGTATTCCGTTTATGGCCAAATTAATTGAAAAAACCGTACAAATTCAAACACAGGAGTTCATTGATAGCTCAGCACCACTTGATGACCAGCAATACGGGTTTCGCCCAAGACACGGAGTAGAATCACTCCTAACAGTGCTAATCGATACACTTGTGAGGGGAATAGACAAGCCCAAACAAGCATTCTTACTCATATTCATTGATGTTTCTGCAGCCTTCGACAGCGTTCACCATTCAACAATGATTAATAAACTTAAACAAATAGGTATAAAATCCACTGTTCTAAAATGGTTTACTTCTTATCTAACAGACCGAGCTCAAACAGTACAAATTGGGAACCTCACATCAAAAACATACAAACAAGAACTAGGCCTCCCACAAGGCTCAGCACTGTCAGCGTTACTTTTTAACATATATTTAAAACACATCTGTAAAATATTTAAAAAATTCAATGTCCTCTATCACCTGTATGCGGATGACATAATGATGTATGTCCCATTCAAAATCCCAAATATACCTATAAAACTCATTAACGACTGCCTCACTGAAATCAACATCTGGCTAAATGAAAACAATCTGTACATCAATCACTCAAAAACAGAAGCGCTAATAGTAACCAAATGCACAACATTCATTCCCCCCTCCAATATTACATTGCAAAATAATAATATCCTACTAAAATCTGAAATACGCTACTTGGGTGTTATACTGGATAAACACCTCAGTATGGACACACATGTAAGGAATATAACAAAAAAGTTTACTTTAAACTAAAAATGCTAAAGCAACTCCGCCCACTAATGCATCTACAGGATTTTCAACGTGTCATACAAGCAATCATAACCCCACATTTTGACTTCGCAAATCAAACCCTACTTGGCATAACTAAAGAAGCCTTAAAAAAAAACTCCAATTAGCACAAAACGCAGCAGCAAGAACCATTACGAAGGCCCCACCTTTCCAACACATAACCCCGATCTTAGAATATCTACACTGGCTCCCGATTCAAAGCCGTATAGAATACAAAACTATCCTAACTACCTACAAAGCCATAACAAAAACAGCACCCCTGTCAGTAAATAACCTTATCAAAATAGAACCCACCCATAATCTCCAAAGGAGAGACCAGCTAAATAAATTGACCCCACCAAAAGAATTCATTAGAGCCAATAAATCCACTAACAAGAAAGCCTTCTCCCATGCAGCCCCCATCTTGTGGAACACAATCCCAATAGAATTAAGACAATTACCTGATATAATAGAGTTCAGAAAAAAACTCAAAACATTTTTATTTACAAAGCATTTTGGATCTATGATCAGCCCATCTCTCACCCCCCAGCGAGATAAGGGATAATCCTACCCAGGGTAATACACTATACAACAAAGAATGAAGCGCTGTAACCTTAGACAAAATGATTAAAAAAGATGAAAAACAAAAATATGTATATAGTTTACTTCTGTTCAACTGTACATAGTTCTCTAATTGTTAATTGTTACTTGTTAACTGTAATTACCTAACTACAAATTGTTATATGTAAAAACAGATCACTCTGTTTATTGTTGTTATATGGAAACCGCACCTGATCAATGGAAGGAGCGGTATATAAATAATCATTAAATTAAATTAAATTAACCTTCTGTGCTAAGAGCTCTATTACCAGTGCAAATAGTAATGGTGAGATTGGGCAGCCTTGTCTCGTGCCCTGCCTTAGGGGAAAGGCCTCTGAGTAGGTTCCATTTACCCTTATCTGCACCTTGAGCCCTGCGTACAGGGCCCCCAACCAGGCCAAAATATTTGTCCCAAAACCCATTCTTCGCAGGACCGCAAACATAAAACTTCACTCTATGTAGTCGAAAGCCTTTTCGGCGTCCACCATCATCATTAAGGATGGTCTTTGTTCTTTCCATGCAAACCAGGTTAGGTTCAATATTTTATGTATATTGTCACTGGCTTGCCTACTAGGGATGAACCTTGACTGATCTTCATTAATCAATTGTGTTATAAATCGTATTCTATTCGCTAGAATCTTTGCTAAAATCTTGGCATCTAAATTTATAAGTGATATTGGCCTGTAGGAGCCGCACTCCCCCACATCTTTTCCTGGTTTGGGTATTACCATAATACCCGCTGTACTCATTGTTGCCGGTAAACCTTCTCCCTTTAACACTTCGTTAAACATATCCTTTAACACTGAGCATAGTTTCATGGCAAATGTTTTATAAAATTTTGCTGTAAGGCCATCCAAGCCAGGGGCCTTACCCTCTTTCAAATCCTTAATTGCCCCAAATACCTCCATTTCTTCTATTTCCCTATCCATCCACTGTTTGTTCTCCTCGTCCAACTGCTCTAGGTCTCTCTTTGACAAGTACTGTTCAATACCTGGGTTTCCTCCCAGTTGGTCGGATGTATATAGGTTTTGATGATCTTGAAAAACTGTTTGAATTCCCATTGCCCTCTTCCATTTTAAATTCAGAGTATTTGGTGTTGTACTCTCCTTTCCCTAAGCTTTTGAGCCAAATATCTGCCTGCTTTGTTTCCCTGTATAAAAAACTCATGCTTTACACTATTGAGCCTATGCGCTTCCTCTTCCACGTGCAATGTTAACAGTTCTTCTTTAACCTGCCTTCATGATGTCTTCTCTGTTGCAAAACTTTGTATCATCCGTAAAAAGGCAAACACTTAAGGAATATCATGCACAAAGACATTGAACAGAATTGATCCCAAGACTGATCCCTGAGGCCAGGGCCGGATTTACCTTGAGTGAGGCCCTACGCCAACAAAAATTGTGGGCCCCCAGAAAAGATAAAAACGAGCACGCCGGATCAGCTGCGCGCTGTTGGCCCTGACGTCATAATTAAACTGGGAATCCCAAAAGCCAAACTTGGAATGTACAACACTGTAGAAATAAAACTATACATTAATTTGCTCTTGTACTAAACAAAGTGCAGACGTTAATGATGCACATTTACCAGAGCTGATATATTCCAATTAATAAATTCAAAATAAAGAGATATTTTTCTACCTTTTGTGCATTTTTTTTCAGCTGCAATTGCTCCAGCCACTTTCTTCTGGTTTCTTCGTGTCAGCCCAACTCCAGTCTTAACCCCCCCCCAGCCCATTTCCAGTCCCAGCCCCCCCCCATTGGCTCAAGTAAACTTTAATAAAAAAATAATAAAACGCTGGCTGCTGCCGCCGCGGCAACATGGACTGTCCCGCGGGGCCCCCTCTGCCCGGCTGAGCCCCTCTGTGCCGGCTTTGAGAGGCGCGAAGGGAGAGTGTCTCCCTCGCGTCTCTGTTAAGCCCGTGGGGGCAGATGGGAAATTTCCCATCTGCCCCCATGGGAAATTTCCCATCTGCCCCCACGGGCTTAACAGAGACGCGAGGGAGACACTCTCCCTTCGCGCCTCTCAAAGCCGGCACGGAGGGGCTCAGCCGGGCAGAGGGGGCCCCGCGGGACAGTCCATGCTGCCGCGGCAGCAGCCAGCGTTTTTTTTTTTTTAATTTAATTTTAAAAAAGCTAACAATTTGTTCAATTTTTGTGGGCCCTTGCCAGCTGTGGGCCCTACGCCACGGCGTAGTTGGCGTATAGGTAAATCCGGCCCTGCCTGAGGCATTCCACTACTCATCTTTCTTTCCTCTGAGGGAATTCCATTTATGGCCACCCTCTGTCATTTGTCACTCAATCAATTTCTGATCTAGTTCACTGCCATGGGACCCATCCCCAGGCTACTCACTTATTCATAAGCCTCCTAAGGGGAACAGTATCAAAGGCTTTTCTGAAATCTAACTAGATCACATTCAGCACATGCCCTCAATCTAGTTCTGTGATCACCCAGTCAAAAAAATCTATCAGATTCGTTTGGCATAATCTTACTTTGGTAAAATCATGTTGTCGCGATCTGTCAACCCATTGGATTCTAGAAAGTTCATTGTCCTCTGTTTCAGCAGTGTTTCCATTACTTCTTCCATCACTGAGGTCAGGTTTATTGATCTGTAGTTTCCCACCTCTTCTCTGTTACCACTTTTGTGAAGTGGGACCACAGCCCTTCTCCAGTCCTGGAAATCCTCCCCCTTCTCCAAGGAACTATTAAGCACATCCTTTAAAGGTTCCACCACAGCCTTTCTGAGCACTCTCAGTATCCTGGGATGTATCTCATCCAGCTCTATGCTTTGTCCACTTTGAGTGTTGCAATCTGTTCATAAACACTTTCTTTCGTGAACTGTGTGATATCTATTCCATTTCCATTCATGCCTGTATCAATCATGTGTGGTCCTCTAGGATTTTCTTTCTTGAACATGGAAGATAATTATTTGTTTAGTATTTCTGATTTTTCCTTATTGCTATTCAAACATTGGTCCTCAGCATCTTTGAGTCTTACATGCCCATCTCTGGCCTTTCTCCTTTCCCTGAAAAAGTATTGTCACCTTGCTTCACACATCTGTGGCCATTTTTTTCTTCTGTGTGTGCTTTTGCCACCTTGATTTCTCTCTTTGCCTTTTTCAATTTTATCCAGTATTTTCTGTTTTCCTCCTTTTGTGATCTTCTCATTTTTATGAACATTGCATTTTATGATATTTTTTTACAGCCACTTCTTTGGAGAACCATATCTGTTTTCTTTTCTTTTGGTTTTATTTATTTTCTATAAATAAAGATCCATTGCCCTTTTTATAGTCTTTCAGTTTAGCACACCGCCTTTCCACTTCCCTTATGTCCTCTCACCCTGCCAGCTACTCCTTCAGGTACTTTCCCATTATCTCCAGGAACAAGCAGGAATGAGTCCTCACATATGGGTACGTTGGAACTGACTGAGCCTGCGCGGGAAAGCTCCCCAGCTTCCCAGAAAGGAAAGCTTTTGGGGCCTCCCACAGCGCATGCGCGCTGCCTTCCCGCCTTCCTGACCAACTCTCCTCAGTTCTTCTTTTTCCGCAGAGCCAGCAGGTCGTGTTCCTGTCACCGCTGAAGAAATTGCTATTTTAATTTGTTTCTTTGACCGCGTGTCTGCCTTCCCCGATTCCGGACCGGTACCGCCGGTCTTTTTTCCTTTATTTCTTTAAAAAAAAATAATAATAATTACTTTTTCCCCACTTGGTGTGTTTGTTCTGTGAGTCCTCTAGGCCTTCTCAGATTCTCCCTCATGGAGAAACCAGCCTCTGGTTTTAAAAAATGCAACAAGTGTACCAGTACTATTTCAGTCACAGATACCCATGAATGGTGTCTTAAATGTTTGGGGCCTGACCATTCCATTCCGGATTGTCCATCCTGCTCTCTGATGTCCAAACGTGGCTTACAGAACAGAGCAGCCAAGTTTCATATGCTGTTTTCTACGGATACTCCAGCATCAACATCCTCCAGGTCTTCCTCTCCTGATGGATCTCAGGTAACCAAACATTCTTCAGGCAGGTCCTCAAAGGGCAAATCTCCCTCTAAGCAGCGAGAGGCCCTTGGGTTTGACCCTGAGGACCCTGCCCCAGCCAAACAACCACGGCGGGAAGCTCCGGCTTCCAAAGCTCCTCCTATGGGGTTACAGGTTGACATCGATGGCACGGCCTCGACCGATCATCTGTTAGACTGCTCTGGGGTACCGGCCAACACCGGTACCGACATCCAGGCAGTTGTGGCGTCTATGGGTACTACTGTACAATCCATGCAGCAAGCCATACGGGCTTTCATTAACGCTGCAACGCCCTCGGTACCGCAACAATCGGTTCCGACTCCGGTTCCGGTACCACAACCGATACCGGTACCCAGAGCATCTACTTCCAGTAGCATGCCGGTTCCGGTCTCCGGTTCCGGAGGTTTTCTCGATACCGATCCGGTTCCCGGTACGCCCGATGTCGATACCGGTCGGTATGCGTATCGATCTCTGGAAGCTAATAGGCGGTACTTTGAATCTTCTGAGGATTCTGATACCTCAGATGATTCTGCTGATGTCTCTTTTACTCTTCCTGAGGAGCCCTCTTCTCCAAAAAGGAGAATGTCTCCTCCAGAGGATTTGTCCTTTCAAGACTTCATTATTGAAGTAGCTAAAGGACTCTCCATTTCTGTAACCTCTGAAAAGGAACCTAGAGCAAAAAAATTAGATATTTTAGGATACTCTAAGGTTCCCAAAGAGGCAGCCACCTTACCATATATGAAATTCTTCAAGAACACATGATGGACTTGTGGGAGGCTCCTCTCACCCTATCTCCACATTCTCGACCATTGGACACCATGTATCGGGTTCCTCCTTCTCCTGGTTTTCAAAAAACTCAGCTCCCTCACCACTCTATTGTGGTGAAGTCTGCTATGAAAAAGATAGAGTACCAAAAGGCACTCTTCTACCCCTCCAGGAAGAGAATGTAGGACTCTGGATGCTTTTGGTAGAAAAATCTTCCAAGCTAGCATGCTTATTGCCAGAATCAATTCATACAGCCTCTATATGGGCATGTTTTTGAAAGAGATTGCACTGAAGATACGTCATTTTCTCCCCTTTATCCCAGAGGATAGAAAGGAGGAGTTCCTTCTTTTGCTAAAGCATACTCAAGATGTTTCAAAGTTCTCCAACAGAGCAGCCTTTGACTCTTTTGAGGGAGCTAGCAGAGCCTCGGGCATTGCCATAGCTGCTCGCAGACTTGCTTGGCTCCAGGCCTCTGATTTGGAACCCTGGGTACAAGATGGCTTGGGCAATCTGCCCTGTACAGGTGAAAATCTGTTTGGCAAGGAGTGGCAAATCAAAGCCACTCAAATGGATGCAAAGAATGCTGCTTTAGATAGACTTTCTAAGTCTACCTCTACCCCTGCCAAGAAAAAACCTTTTAAAAAGCCTTTCTATAAAAAGACCAGATTTTCCACAAATACTGGCCAGCAATCTTCCCAAGTTCGCTTTGCTCCTAAGCGTCAGCAATCTAAACAGGCCAGAACAAAGTCTACAGGGGCTGCTACAGTCCAGCAGTCCCAACCCCCTCAGAGTTTTTGACTTGATTCTAGAGAACTTAACCTTTCTGGCTCTGCAACAACCAGAGCCTCTCACCATTCCAGGAAGGTTAACTCATTTTGCTCCCAGATGGGAACAAATCACATCAGAACAGTGGACCCTCTCTATCATCAGAGAGGGCTACAAACTACATTTCTCCAGCCTTCCTCCCCATACCATGGTGAGACAATTCAATTCTCCCCATCTCTCCTGTACCTGTTGGGTCAGGAGGTGACCACCCTTCTTGCCCAAAGGGCAATAGAAGAGGTTCCTCTTCTTCAACAGGGGTCAGGGTTTTACTCCCCTTATTTTCTCATCCCCAAGAAAACAGGAGGGCACAGACCCATTCTAGATCTGAGAGAATTGAACAAATTTCTATACAAGGAGAAATTCAAGATGCTCTCTTTAGGTACTCTCCTTCCATACCTACAGAGTCAGGATTGGCTTTGTTCTCTAGATCTAAAGGATGCGTACACACATATACTCATCCATCCATCCCACAGAAAATTTCTACGATTTCTGTTCCAGGGAAAACATTTCCAATACAGAGTACTCCCCTTCGGTCTAGCCTCTGCTCCAAGAGTGTTCACCAAATGCATGTCAATAGTGGCTGCATTTCTACGCACTCTGGGAATATTTGTCTTCCCATTCCTGGACGACTGACTCATCCGAGCTCCATCTCAGTCCGAGGCTCAGACTTCCCTGGACCACACCAGACGCATACTGCAGTATCTGGGACTCGTCATCAATCTGCCAAAGTCTCAACTCACCCCTACTCAGTCCCTAGAATTCATAGGGGCCTGGCTAGATACCACCACTGCAAGGGCCTATCTTCCTCAGGCCCGTTGCCACCGTCTAGTGCACTTGGCCTCTAAAATTCAGTCCAGAAGCCACTTGACTGCCAGGGAGATGCTACAACTGCTAGGCCACATGGCATCCACAGTTCATGTGGTGCCTTATGCTCGCCTACATATGAGAGCAGCTCAATGGACTTTGTCCACCCAGTGGACCCAAGCATCAGGAGCTCTCTCAGACCAAATAGCAACCTCAAAACGTCTTTTTTGGTCTCTCCAATGGTGGATATCCACTCAAAATCTGTTGTTGGGGGCCCCCTTCCAACCTTTGTTACCCCAAGCAACTCTCACTACAGATGCCTCCCAAACAGGTTGGGGAGCTCATCTCCAAGACCTCTCCACTCAGGGCACTTGGTCTCCACAGGAGACCACCCTTCATATCAACCTTTTGGAGCTGCGAGCAATTTTCCTTGCTCTCAAGGTCTTTAATACCCTCCTCATCAACATGACAGTCCTTGTTCATACCGACAATCAAGTAGCCATGTTCTACATAAACAAACAAGGAGGGACTGGCTCTCTGTCGCTTTGCAACGAAGCTCTAAAATTGTGGGCCTTCGCCAGAGAGCATCAAATCCATCTCCTGGCAGTATACCTCCCAGGAATCCAAAACTCTTGGGCAGACAGACTCAGTCGAGTTCTGCTTCCACACGAATGGTCCCTGCACATGGATCAGGTACTCAGAATCTTTCAGAAATGGGGAACCCCGGACATAGACCTTTTTGCAAGTCCGTGCAATGCCAAACTTCCCCGGTTCTGTTCCAGAATTCCGTGTCAGGGATCTCAGGCCAAGGATGCCTTCCTCCTTCATTGGGGTCAGGCCTTCCTGTATGCCTTTCCACCCATTCCTTTGATTCCCAAGACTCTATTCAAACTTCAGAGGGATCAAGGACCTATGATCCTCATAGCTCCACGCTGGCCACGCCAAGTGTGGTACCCTCTACTTCTGCATCTCTCCCAGGCACCCTCCCTGGATCTGGGAGCTGCTCCAGACCTTCTGTCTCAAGAGGAGGGGACTTTGTGGCACCCAAACCCCAAGTCCCTTCACCTCAGAGCTTGGTTACTGAAGGCCTAGACCTTCAAGACTTCAATCTTTCTCAACAGGTGAAGGATATCCTCCATGCCTCTAGGAAACCTTCCACCAGGCGTTCTTATGCTTTTAAATGGAAAAGATTTTCCATTTGGTGTGCTGAAAAGGGTCTTAACCCTCTAGCACTACCTTTGAATTCTTTACTCGAATATCTCCTGCATCTTTCCAATGCAGGACTTAAAACAAATTCTGTAAGGGTCCATTTGAGTGCTATTGCAGCATCTCTTCAGCCTATCAATGGACAACCTGTTTCCTCTAATCCTCTTATTGCAAGATTTATGAGAGGTCTAACTAACTAAACCTCCCATTTGGCCTCCTCCGGTGGCATGGGACTTAAACGTGGTTCTTGGTCAGCTTATGAAGCCACCCTTTGAACCCTTAGCCACTACCTTCTTGAAATTTCTTTCCTGGAAAGTCATTTTCCTTATTGCAATCACTTCTGCTCGCCGCATCAGTGAACTGCAGGCTTTAGTGGCTAATCCACCTTATACAAGGTTCCATCATGATAAGGTAGTCCTTAGGACAAATCCTCACTTTATGCCTAAAGTGGTCTCACCTTTTCATCTTAATCAAGAGGTATATCTACCTGTCTTTTTTCCAGCTCCTCATGCATCCAGTGCAGAGAGGAACCTACATATGTTAGATTGTAAAAGAGCTCTTGCCTTTTACATCCACCGGACACAGCAACATCGAAAGTCTTCTCAACCTTTTGTTGCTTTTGATCCTTCTCATTTAGGACTTCCAGTCTCAAAAAGAACACTGTCCAATTGGATTGCTCAGTGTATTTCTTTTGCTTACCAGAGTAAGAACCTTTCTCTGGAAGGCCATGTCACAGCTCACAATGTGAGAGCCATGGCCACATCTATGGCTCATCTTCATTCTGTATCCATCGATCAGATCTGTCGAGCAGCCACCTGGGCCTCGGTTCATACCTTCACAGCCCATTACTGCTTGGACAAGGACTCCCGCCGGGATGCCTTGTTTGGTCAGGCTGTCCTCAGACACCTGTTCCATTCTTAAACAACTCCTGCCCACCTTCCCTGAATGGATGCCTGAGATCTATAGGAAGATGAGGAACCTTTGGAGGGGGATCTCCCTGGCATCTTAGCTAGGGAGTCCCCATATGTGAGGACTCATTCCTGCTTGTTCCTGGAGATAGCACAGTTACTTACCTGTAACAGGTGATCTCTGGGAACAGCAGGAATTAGTCCTCACAACCCACCCACCTCCCCTGGGAGTTGCATCTCTCTCTCTCTTTCCTTTCCTCTCTCTATTGTCTCAGCTTTAAACTCGAGCTGAGGAGAGTTGGTCAGGAAGGCGGGAAGGCAGCGCGCATGCGCTGTGGGAGGCCCCAAAAGCTTTCCTTTCTGGGAAGCTGGGGAGCTTTCCCGCGCAGGCTCCGTCGGTTCCGACGTACCCATATGTGAGGACTAATTCCTGCTGTTCCCAGAGATCACCTGTTACAAGTAAGTAACTGTGCTTTACTGAAGTCAGCATTTTTGAAATGTAGGACTTTTTAGTTTACTGTGACTGGATTCTGCCTTGGCTTCTATCTTAGATCACATTGTGTGGGATCACTGCTGCTCAAACTTACAAGGTTCTGCCAGGAAATTTGAAAGACATCATCATGGCCAACTGACCAAGTCATCAAGGTGATCTGACCATGGAAATTATCACACAATTGCTCTGATCTCACATGCCAGCAAGATTCTACTCAATATCATTTAATGGAGACTACAACCATACCTGGAACAAGAACTGCCTGAAGTACAAGCAGGGTTCAGGAAAGGGCAAGAAATAAGAGACATCATTGCAGATGTGAGATGGATCCTTGAAATGACAAAAGAATACCAAAAGATTTCTACATGTGTTTTATTGACTTTAGTAAGGCCTTTGATTGTATAAATCATGAATAACTCTGGGGCAAGTTAAGAAGCTTGGGCACACCACAACACCTGATAGTTTTCTTCAGAACCTTTACATTGACCAACAAGCAGCAGTTCAAATGGAACAAGGGGAATCAGAATGGTTTAAAATCAGCAAAGATGTACTCCTAGGATGAATACTTTCCCCATATCTGTTCAATTTATATGCAGAACAAATCATCAGAGAAACAGGATTGTACGAAAACAACTGAGGTGTGAAGACTGAAGAAGACAACAACCTTCACTGTGCTGACAATACAAAGTTACTGGCTGAAAATTAAGACAATCTGAAACATCTACTAATCAAGATCAAGGAAAACAATCTTAAAATGGGTCTGCACCTCAACTTGAAGGTCTTGACCACTGGCAATAATCAATAATGAAACAACAAGCAGTCAAGAAATACGATGATGCATTGCTCTTAGCAGAATGGCTATGAAGAACCGAGACAAGATTTTCAAATGCAGAGCTATATCTCTCTCTACAAAGATTTGACTGGTCTAATCCATGCCATTGATATGGATGTGAAAGATGGATAATGAAGAAGAAAGGAAGAAAATCGATGCCTTTGAATTATGGTGCTGGTAAAGAATACTGTGTATGTCATGAACTGCCCAAATAACAAATTAATCAGTACTACTGTTGTTAAGTGCCATCAAGTTAGTGTCGACTTGTGGTGACCCTCTGGATAGCTGTCTTAAACTGTGTTGGGTCTTCAGTCAAGCGGCTAATTATTGATAGAGTGGCATCCATAGCTGCTGTTGTATCAGTCCATCTCTTTGCTGGCCTTCCTTATCATCTGAATTTCTAAAGAAAGTTCTTGTTTGATCTCTTCTAGTACAGACTGGTTTGTTCTTCAGGCAGTCCATTGTATACACAGAACAAAAGAAATATCATACTAGGTCAGACCAAGGTCTATCAAGCCCAGTATCCTGTTTCCAACAGTGGCCAGTCCAGGTCACAAGTACCTGGCAAATGTTTTATAAAAAGGCACACAGGTTCCACAATGCTCATCCCAGGGTAAGCATTGGATTTTCCAGGCCCTCTTTAATAATGCTTTATGGACCTTCCTCCATGAACCTTGTTCAAACCTTTTTTTAAAGCCAGCTATACTAACAGCTTTTACTACATCCTCTGGTAACGAATTCCAGAGTTTGATTACTCATTGAGTAGAAAAATATTTTCTCTTTTTAGTCTTTAATGGGTTACATTGTAGCTTCATTGCATGTCTTCTAGTCTTTCTACTTTTTTATGGTATAAACAACCGATTTATGTTCACCAGGTCCACTCCATTCATTAATTTATAGACCTCTATCATATCCCCCCTTGGCCGTGTCTTTTCCAAGTTGAAAAGCCCGAACCTTTTAAGCCTCTACCATAGCTACGATAAGCCTCTACCATAGCTATGATACAGACTTGCTGCTAGCCCTAGTTCTGACCACCCCAACTGTTTACGGACCACATACTAGCTTGTAACTTAGTTCTCCCTGTTACTACCCAAGTTTACGTCCCTGTTCAATGTAATATGCTTATTGTTTATTGCAATGTTAGATGTTTATTGGATTGTTCTGTGATGCCTGTTCAATATAAAACATTTATTCTTGTTCTGTGTAAACCAAGCTGATTTTGAAATAATGCGGTATACAAAATCAAATAAAAAAAGATAAAAATAAAATAGGGGTAGCCTTTCATCCTCTTTTCCATTTCTGTTGCTCTTCTCTGTACCTTTTCTAATTCTTCTATATCTTTTTTAACATATGGCGACCAGAATTGCATTATAATATCCTTGGTTTTATTCTCCATTCCTTTCCTTATGATTCCTAGCATTCTATTTGTTTTCTTGGCCACCGCTGCACACTGGTTGGAGGGTTTCAACATATTATCCACGATTTCCTGTGTGGTGGTTTCTAAGGTGGTACCTTGCATCGTGTAACCATAGTTTGGGTTGTTCTTTCCTAAGTACATAACTTTGCACGTGTCCACATTAAATTTCATCTGCCATTTTGGACGTCCAATCTTCCAATTTATCAAGATCCTCTTGCAATTTTTCACAATCCTCTTGCGTTTTAACAACTTTGAATGATTTTATGTCATCTGCAGATTTGATCATCTCACTCATTATTTCTATTTCCAGGTCATTTTGAATATGTTAAAAAAACAGTGGACCCAGAACAGATCCTTGGGGTATTCCACCATTCACCTTTCTCCATTGAGAAAATTGGCCATTTTACCCTACTCTGTGCTTTCTATCTTTTAACCAGTTCCTGATCCACAATACTACACTGCCTCCAATCCCCTGACTTTTAAATTTTGCCAAGAGTTTCTCATGAGGGACCTTCTCAAATGGCTTTCTGAAAATCCAAATATACTATGAGGGGTGTCCGACATTAAAGGTATAGGCCAAAATTGCACTAACATTTGTATTTAAAGAAATTATTCAATACTTTCCACCAAAAACGACATACTTTTGTTTACTTCTCTACATAATCGCCGTAAACATCGAGACATTTATCTCAGTGTGACACTAGTTTGACCATCCCTTCATGGTACATTTGCGTGTCAAGTTGCTTGAAGTAGTCCATAACAGTGTCTTGCAATTCCTCCTGATCTGCAAAGCGTTTCCCTGTCAAGAATTTCTTCAAAGGTCCAAAGAAATGAAAATCCGAAGGGGCTAAGTCCTGACATTGCATACAGCCATAAGACGGAAAAGGCCGGGACGATTCCGCGAAGGAGTTAAACTTCTGCACGACGGCGCAAGACCCCACACGTCAAAACAAACCAATCTGTGGTTGACACAGCGGAAGTGGGAGGTCCTGCTACATCCTCCGTATAGTCCAGACTTAGCCCCTTCGGATTTTCATTTATTCGGACCTTTGAAGAAATTCTTGGCGGGGAAACGCTTTGCAGATCAGGAGGAATTGCAAGACACCGTTATAGACTACTTCAAGCAACTTGACACGCAACTGTACCGTGAAGGAATGTTCAAACTAGTGTCACACTGTGATAAATGTCTCAATGTTTACGGCAATTATGTGCAGAAGTAAACAAAAGTATGTCGTTTTTGGTGGAATGTATTGAATAATTTCTTTAAATACAAATATTAGTGTAATTTTGGCCTATATCTTTAATATCGGACACCCCTCATATATCAACCGGCTCACCTTTGTCTACCTGTTTATTCACACCTTCAAAAAATATTAGTAAGACAAGACTTTCCTTGGCTAAATCCATCTTGACTTTCTCCCATTAAACCATGACTATCTACGGTCCAAGATGGCGATGGAGTAGGACGCCGAGAGTGTGGGTCTGACGCCGGCTCCTGAACTTTTGTTCTAATGGGGAGGAAAAGGAAACAGCATGCCCAGAAACCCTCTGGGTCATCTTCTCTGGCGGATCAGCTTGTTCAGATGTCTATTGCCGGTTTCTGTACCCCCTCTGGCAGTGTGGCTTCGAGAGATTTGCCGCTGGTGCAGGCGGATCTGAGCGTGGAAGGGGTTTCTTTGAGCCCTGTTCAGGCGTCCCCAGCACAACCTGGATGCCTCTTTGTGAGGCAGCAGTCTAGCGATGTCGTTCCGGTGTGTGCAGCGGCTTTGACTGCCGAGGGCTCCTTCGCGAAGGATCAGTCAACTGTTGGTGCTGTAGGAGGTCGAGTTGGAGTGTCTCCCTCCGGCAGCTCCCCTGGGGTAGAGCTTGGTGTTAATAGCTCCCCCAGTATTTCGGCATCTCGGCTTCCTGGGAGTGTGGTAAAACTGGCACCAGTTACATTAGCTAGCTTGTGGGAAGCTGTCTCTACCCTTCATCAGTCCCTTTTACCCTTTGTGGGTGTAGTTTCTCAGGAACTTTCTGTGGTTTAAAGCTCAATGTTCCTGTACGGACGCAGAGGTGGTAATTCAGGCTACAAGAATTTCTCAAGTGGAAGCTAAGGTGGAGGAACTGCAGACCCTTGGTGCTGTTAATTCAAAGGACCGGTTGATCCAGGCAAGAAAAATAGAATTTCTCGATAACCAGCTAAGGAGGAATAATTTGAGATTCCTGAATTTCCCGAGATCACCTTTGATTGCACCTCTGGACTTGATCCGTAAGTACTTTGTGGATGTCTTACAAATGCCCGTCGGGTCGTTACCACCGGTGGTAAGGGCTCAATATGTGTCTATTTCTTCTGTGGATTCGGTTGGGCAGCAGGGTCCTGCTGCAGGAACGGATTCTCCTCAAATGGACTTGTCTGAATTTCTTGAGAGTTCTCTAGAGGTGGTGACTAGTCGGGCTACTTTGGTGGTTAATTTTGCCTTTGAGTCAGATAGGAATACTGTACTTAAATTATATTTCTCAAAAATATCTGTATCTCAATTTATGGGTTCAAAAATACATATTTTTCCTGATCTTGCTAGAGACACCCAGAAAAGGAGGAGAGATTTCTTGGCTTTACGCCAGAGAATTCTCTCTCTGGGAGCTCAATTTAAAGTTAAGATATCCATGTAAATGTGTGATTATTTATCGTGCTAAACAATATTTGTTTTTTGAGTCCCAGCAATTGTTGCAATTTATACAAAGTAGGGAAGAGGGAGGGATAGAGGGGAGTCCCATATCGGCTGCCATATTATGATATCTTTGCTCCTGTGATTATTTTGTTTTGTATCTTATGTTTTCCTAAGTATGATTTCTTTTCTTGGATCTTATTGTGGGTTATATTGTGGTCTATTTTACTTTGGTGGGTTTTTCTTTGTTATTTTTTCTATTGAGATGATGATTGTATCTCTCTGTTATTTGAATTTCGTTTTGGAATTGTATTTCTGGAATTGTTTTGAATTATCATAAAATATAAATTTAAAAAAAACATGACTATCTACATGTTCAGTAATTTTATTCTTTATAATGGTTTCTACCATTTCCACAGTACTCACGTCAGACTCACTGTAGTTTCCTTGATCACTCCTGGAAACCTTTTTAAAAATTAGTGTTACATTGGCCATTCTCCAGTCTTACATTATTACAGATGATTTTAATGATAGTTCACCGATTACTAATAGTAGGTCTGCAGTCTCATATTTCAGTTCTTTCAACACCCTTGGATGTATACCATCCGATCCAGGTGATTTGCTACTTGCAGTTTATCAAATAGTTGTAATACATCTTCCCAGTTTATCAATATTTCTTTCAATTCTTCTGATACATCACCTTTATATACAGTACCATTTCAGGCACAGATAACTTCCCTACATCTTCTTCAGTAAAGACCAAAGCAAAGAATTCATTCAGTCTCTCCGTTATAGCCTTGCCCTCACTTAGTGCCCCTTTTACTTCTCTTTCATCCAATGGTCCAACTGATTCTCTCACAGGATTTTTGCTATGAATGTACTTGAAAAAGTTTTTATTATGCATTTGTGCTTCCACGGCAAGCTTATTTCCAAATTCTCTCTGTCTTATCAATGCCTTAAGTCTAACTTGCTGATGCTTACGTTGTTTCCTGTGTTCATCATTTGACTACCTTTTCCATTTCCTGAAAGATGGTTTTTGGCAAAAACAGCCTCTCTGACCTTGCCTTTAATCCATGCTGGCAGTTTTTTGTCCTTTCTTCCACTTTTCTTTTTTTTTCCCCATTTTAACTTTTTATTAAGCATTTCAATGAAAGTTACAAGTCTCTGCAAACTCAACTTTGTACACTCCCTTAACGTTGACATATGCGAACATATATAGTCCCTATCTCCAGGAACAAGCAGGAATGAGTCTTCACATATGGGTATCGTCGGTACCGACGGAGCCTGCGCGGGAACGCTCCCCAGCATCCAAAAGGAAAGCTTTTGGGAGCATCCCACAGTGCCTGCGCGCTGCCTTCCCGCCTTTCCTAACCGCCTCTCTCCAGTTCTAGTTCTTCTTTTCCGCGGAGCCAGCAGGTCGTGTTCCTGTCACCGCTGAAGAATTTCTTTATTTTCTTTTATTTCTTTGGTCGTGTGTCTGCCTTCTTCGACACCGGACCGGTACCGCCAGTCTTTCTTTCTTTATTCTTAAAAAAAAAAAAAAAAAATTACTGCTGTTCTCACTTCAGTGCATTTTTTCTTTATTCGGCCATAGGCCTAGGAAAATTTTCCTTATGGAAAAGCCCGCCTCCGGGTTTAAAAAGTGCACGAAGTGCAGTGGCACTATTTCTGTCACCGACACCCATGAATGGTGTCTAAAATGTTTAGGTCCTGACCACTCCATTGCAGATTGTGAGTCCTGTTCCATGATGTCTAAAAGAGGTCTACAGAATCGAGCAGCCAAGCTCAGTACCCTGTTTCCCTCTGATGCAGCTTCGGTAGCATCGACGTCTTCCAGGGCTTCTTCTTCCTCCCATGGATCTCAGGTAACCAAACTTAAGTACAGCCGGTCCTCGAAGGGTAGATCTCCCTCTAAGTATCGAGATGCCTCCGGGCTTGCTCTCGAGGAATCTGCACCGGCAAAATTACCCCGGCGGGAGGCTCCGGCTTCCAAAGCTTTATCTATGGGGTCACAGGTTGACATCGATGGCTCGGCCTCGACTGATCACCTGTTGCCATGTTCTGGGGTACCGGTGGTTCCCACTGGTACCAACATCCAGACATTAGTGGCGTCGATGGATCAGAATATCCTGACCATGCAGCGTGCCATCACGGCATTCATACAAGCTGTGATGCCTTCGGTACCGCAACAAACTCCGTTGGCCGTACCGACTCCGGCACCGGTACCAATATCGGTTCCGGTGCCGGTACCGATTGCATCAACATCGGCTTCGGTGTCGACGGCAGCAGTACACTGTTCTGTGATGCCCATCGGTACCGACTCGGTACCGATCACTCCTGATGTCGATACCACCCGGTACGCGTATCGGGCTCTGCAGGAGCATCCAGACAGGCGATTCTTTGATTCCTCTGAAGACTCTGATGAATCAGAGGCCTCTGTCGAAGCATCGGTGATCCTTCCTCAGGAGCCCTCTTCTCCAAAAAGAAGAATGTCTCCTCCAGAAGACTTGTCTTTTCAAGACTTCATTAGGGAAGTGGCCAGGGGCCTTTCCATTTCAGTGGCCCCTGAAGCAGAGCCTAGAGCCAAAAAATTAGATATTTTACAATATCCTAAGGCTCCTAAAGAGGCAGCCACTTTACCAATTCATGAGATCCTTTATGATCACATGTTGGGCATATGGGAGATCCCTCTCACCATCTCCCCTCATTCTCGTAGGTTGGACACCATGTATCGTGTTCCTCCTTGTCCTGGCTTTCATAAGACTCAGCTTCGTCACCACTCCATTGTGGTGGAGTCTGCTATGAAGAAGATAAAGAGTACAAAAAGGCACTCTTCTAATCCTCCAGGAAGAGAATGCAGAACCTTAGATGCCTTTGGCAGGAGAATTTTCCAGGCCAATATGCTTGTTGCCAGAATCAACTCCTATAGTCTCTATATGGGGATGTTTCTAAAAGAAGTTACAGATCATCTGCAAACTTTATCTCCTTTTATTTCAGAAGATAAAAGGGAAGAGTTTCTCACCTGGCTTAAACATGCCCAGGATGTTTCCAAATTTTCCAACCGTGCAGCCTTTGACTCTTTTGAGTGTGCCAGCAGAGCCTCGGCTATTGCCATAGGTGCACGCAGAGTTGCTTGGTTACAAGCTTCTGATTTGGAACCCTGGGTTCAGGATGGACTAGGAAACCTTCCTTGTACAGGTGAAAACCTTTTTGGCAAAGATTGGCAAGCAAAGGCCACCCAAATGGATGCTGAAAATTCTGCTTTAGATAGACTCTCAAAGTCTACCTCTGCTCCTTTTAAGAAAAGGTTGTTCAAAAAGGGGGTTTTTCCCAAAAAAGGGAGATATTATTCTGCCTATGGTCAGCAGACATTTTCTGCAGGTCGTTTTGCTACAAAGAGACAACAACAACCAAAACAGACCAAGCCTAAGGCTGCTAGGACTGCTACGGCCCAACAGCCTCAGCCTCCTCAGGGCCTTTGACTTTCAACTAGAGAACTTAACCTTTCTGGCTCTAAAAGAACCAGAGCCTCTCACCATTCCAGGAAGGTTAGCTCACTTTGCTCCCAGGTGGGAACAAATCACAGCAGAGCAATGGACCCTCTCCATCATAAGGGAGGGGTACAAGCTTCATTTCTTAAACCTTCCTCCTCACACCATGGTGAGACAGTTTAATTCTCCAACATCTCTCCTCGACCTTCTGGGTCAGGAGATTACTACCCTTCTTGCCCAAGGGGCAATAGAAGAAGTACCCCTTCTTCAGCAGGGCTCAGGGTTCTACTCCCCCTACTTTCTTATCCCAAAGAAACAGGGGGCTACAGACCCATACTAGATCTCAGAGAATTGAACAAGTTTCTATACAAGGAGAAGTTCAAGATGATTTCTCTCGGTGCTCTTCTTCCATACCTTCAGAGTCAGGATTGGCTTTGTTCTCTAGACCTCAAGGATGCGTACACCCATGTCCTCATCCATCCAACACACAGAAGGTTCCTTCGGTTCCTTTACCGAGGAAAGCACTACCAATACAAAGTGCTTCCTTTCGGTCTGGCCTCTGCACCAAGAGTGTTCACAAAATGCATGGCAGTAGTAGCTGCATTTCTACGCACTCTAGGGATATTCGTATTCCATATCTGGACGACTGTCTCATCCGAGCTCCATCCCAGTCAGAGGCCCAGACTTCCCTGGCCTGCACAAGGTGTGTTCTTCAGTATCAGGGACTTGTAATAAACATTCCAAAATCCCATCTCACCCCTACTCAATCTCTAGAGTTCATAGGGGCCTTGCTGGATACCACAACGGCAAGGGCCTATCTTCCCCAGGCCCGTTGCCTACGCTTGGTGCAGTTAGCCTCACAGATTCAGTTAAAATTCCATTTAACTGCTCGAGAGATGTTACAACTGTTAGGCCACATGGCATCCACTGTGCATGTGGTTCCTTATGCTCGCCTTCACATGAGAGCAGCTCAATGGACTCTGTCCACCCAATAGACCCAGGCATCAGGGTGCCTATCAGACAAAATAGCAACCTCCAGTCGCCTCTTTTGCTCTCTCCTGTGGTGGAAGTCCACTCAAAATCTGTTGCTGGGGTCCCCCTTTCAACAGGTGTTACCCCAAGCAGCCCTTACAACAGATGCCTCTCCAAAGGGTTGGGGAGCTCATCTACAAGATATCTCCACCCAAGGTATCTGGTCTCCATAGGAGACATATCTTCATATCAACCTCTTAGAGCTCAGAGCAATTTTTCTGGCTCTCAGAGTCTTCCACACCCTGCTCAGCTACAAGACAGTCCTCATCCACAAGGACAACCAAGTAGCCATGTTCTACGTGAACAAGCAGGGGGGAACTGGCTCTCTGTCGCTTTGCAACGAAGCTCTGAGACTGTGGGCCTTCACCAGAGAGCATCAAATTCATCTCATGGCAGTATATCTTCCAGGAGTTCAAAACTCTTGGGCAGACAGACTCAGTCGAGTTCTGCTTCCACACGAATGGTCCCTCCATGGGGACCAGATAGCCAGGATCTTTCGAATTTGGGGAACCCCAGACATAGACTTGTTTGCAAGTCCGTGGAATGCCAAACTTCCCCGGTTCTGTTCCAGAATTCCGTGTCAGGGAGTTCAGGCCAGGGATGCCTTCCTCCTCCATTGGGGCAAGACTTCCTCTATGCCTTTCCACCCATTCCCCTAATTCCCAAGACACTGTTCAAACTTCAGAGAGACAAGGGGTCTATGATCCTCATAGCACCACATTGGCCACGCCAAGTGTGGTACCCTCTACTTCTGCATCTCTCTCAAGCTCCCTCCCTGGACTTGGAATCTGCTCCAGACCTCCTGTCCCAGGAGGAGGGAACGTTGTGGCACCCAAATCCCCAGTCTCTTCACCTCAGAGCCTAGTTGCTGAAGGCCTAGACCTTCAAGATTTGCATCTTTCTCAGCAAGTGAAGGATATCCTTCATGCTTCCAGAAAGCCTTCCACTAGACGTTCCTATGCTTTTAAATGGAAAAGGTTTACCATTTGGTGTGCAGAGAAGGGTCTTAACCCTCTTGCAATACCTCTGAATTCTTTATTAGAGTATTTGCTGCATTTATCCCATGCAGGCCTTAAAACGAATTCAGTAAGAGTCCATTTGAGTGCTATTGCAGCATCCCTTAAACCTCTCAATGGACAGCCTATTTCCTCTCATCCTCTTATAGCAAGATTCATGAGAGGCCTTCTTTTGACTAAACCTCCCATCAGACCACCTCCAGTGGCATGGGACTTGAATCTGGTTCTTGGCCAGCTTATGCAGCCACCCTTTGAACCCTTAGCCACTACCTCCTTGAAATTCCTTTCCTGGAAGGTTATTTTTCTCATTGCAGTCACTTCAGCTCGCTGAATCAGTGAGCTGCAAGCCTTGGTGGCTAATCCTCCTTATACAAGGTTCCATCATGATAAGGTAGTCCTCAGGACTAATCCACACTTTATGCCTAAAATGGTCTCACCTTTTCATCTGAACCAGGAGGTTTATTTACCTGTCTTTTTTCCAGGACCTCATGCTTCAAGTGCGGAGAGGAATCTTCATACCCTGGATTGTAAAAGAGCTCTTGCTATTTACTTACAAAGGACACAGCAACATAGAAAGTCCTCTCCACTTTTTGTTGCTTTTGATACCTCTCATTTAGGACTTCCAGTCTCTAAGAGAACTCTGTCCAATTGGATTGCTCAGTGTATTTCTTTCGCCTACCAGAGTAAGAACCTTTCTCTGGAGGGCCATGTCACAGCTCACAATGTGAGGGCCATGGCAGCCTCTATGGCTCATCTAAATTCTGTGTCCATCGACCAGATCTGTCGAGCGGCCACCTGGGCCTCGGTTCATACCTTCACAGCCCATTACTGCTTGGACAAGGACTCCCGCCGGGATGCCTTGTTTGGTCAGGCTGTTCTCAAACACCTGTTCCATACCTAATCAACTCCTACCCTCCATCCCTGGCTGGATGCCTGAGATTCATGGGTGGAGGTAGAGCCCTTCCCAGGGACTCACAACCTGGGTGATCTCCCAGGCATCTCTAGCTGGGGAGTCCCCATATGTGAAGACTCATTCCTGCTTGTTCCTGGAGATAGCACAGTTACTTACCTGTAACAAGTGATCTCTGGGAACAGCTGGAATAAGTCTTCACAACCCACCCACCTCCCCTAGGAGTTGTATCTCTCTATCTTTCTTTCCTTTCCTCACTCTCTCTTTGTCTCAGCTTTAAAACTCGAACTGGAGAGAGGCGGTTAGGAAAGGCGTGAAGGCAGCGCGCAGATGCTGTGGGATGCTCCCAAAAGCTTTCCTTTGGGACGCTGGGGAGCATTCCCGCGCAGGCTCTGTCGGTACCGACGATACCCATATGTGAAGACTTATTCCTGCTGTTCCCAGAGATCACCTGTTACAGGTAAGTAACTGTGCTTTATTTATGCATACTCCCTTCCTATGTGCCCCTCCTTATATCTTTCTCTCCCTCCCCTCCATCCATTCATTCATCCCCAGCTCATCCATTCCTGTGTTAGTATCCCCTCCCATTTCATCCAATCACCGTTGAGTCTTCCTGATGGGCTGTAGCTAGAGCCCCTCCCACCGCATTCCACTTCTCTTCCCCTCTCTCATCCTTCCATGTTTCCAACCACTTACACACTTTCTTCCATTGTTCCTCACCTTTCCCCCGCCGCATCTCTGTCAGTCTATGCATCAAACACACCTCTGCCACCCTTATAACAAAACCTGCCGGTTGTGGTGTGGTCACGCCCCCCCAATGCTGTGCTATCTCCGTTCGTGCTGCTACTATACAGTGGTGGAGCACTCCACTAACCCTCTTTGGAATGTCCTCCACTAGTTGATGCAGTAAGCAAATCTCTGGTTTCCTTTGCAATCGATATCCTGTCATGTTATAGATCATCTCTAAAATCTCCAACCAGTAAGCTTGTATCCATTCACACTTCCACCACATATGCAACCAATCCCCTCTCGCATAACATCCCCTCCAACATTGATCAGTAAGTCCCCTTCCAGCTCTCTTTTTACGTACTGGAGTCCAATACCAGCGGAACAATACTTTATAAGCATTCTATTTTATCTGTGTGGCAATAGAGATACTTGCCACCGTCTGCATTATCTTGTCCCATACCTCCTCAGATCATCTCACCCCCAGATCCTCTTCCCATTTTAACATATACCCCAATTTACTCTCTCCACCCTCCATTAAGCCTTTGTAAATTCTGGGCAAAACTCCTTTTTGCCCTACGTTCCCTATACACAGCCCCTCAAACCACCCCCTGTTTTCCCAGAGATCCTTCCACACCTTCGCTTGTATCAAGAAATGGCTCACTTGTATATATGCAAAGTAATCACTGTCCCTCAATCTATATAAATCCTTAATACCTTCAAACTCAAAAATGCCCTCCTTGCTTACTATTTGAGAGATGTGTGTTAGCCCCGCCTGTGCCCATCTGTGCAGAATATGCACCCCTGGTTCTTGTCCGCTTTCAAAACAGGCCTCCAATGTCATCCTCTGTATATCTTTTATCTTGTACTAATAGTTTTCTGTTTTGTTTCCACACTTGAAAATTATGCGCTATTAGGGGATTCTGACATTTAGTTTCTAAACTATGACTCCACACTAATTTGGCCAGGCTTTCTCCCCTTAAAGAATCTTCTTCCATTTGGACCCATTGTTTCTGTGTTCCTCGATGCCACTCATAGATCGTTTTCAGTTGCGCTGCCTCATAATATTTCCTAAAGTTAGACACCCCTAACCCTCCCTCTCCTTTAGCTCTTTGCATTACGGCCATAGCTACTCTCGCCCGTCTATTTTGCCAGATGAACTGATTAACGATTCTTTGTAACCGTTTTAGCTTGCTAGGGAGTACCTTAATTGGTAGCGTCTGATACAAAAATAGGAATCGTGGTAAGAGCATCATCTTTATTGTGGCAATCTGAACCATGAAAAGTATCCCCGCCCCCACCCATCCAACCATTTCTCTACCTGTCCAAATATTTTCTGATAATTCAGCTTATATAATGCTTCTATCCTATTACTGATGTGAATGCCAAGATATCTAATACTCTCTCTTGCCCACTTAAATTGATATTTCTCTTGTATTCCCTGTGTGTCTCCATGTATGGTTAAATTTAAGATTTCTGATTTGGTCCAGTTAATAATAAAACCTGATAGTCTGCCAAATTCTTCTAATTCCCACATTAAAATTGGAATTGAAACGCGAGGCCTGCCCATGCTCAAGATTATGTCATCTGCAAATATCGAGATTTTATATTCGCTTCGCCCTATTTTTATTCCTCGTACTGTGGTAAGGAGAGCTGTGCAGAGGAAATGGAATGGGAGGAAAATGAGCCCTGTCCCTTTAAATCTGGAGAGGAAAGCAGTTCCTATAGAAACCACAAGCCTCCAAAGCAGAGTATACTGAGCACTAAGCCCCGCCCACCTAGTGATGTCAGGGCTAGGTTGAGCACTGATGAGGTGCACGTGAGTAGGAAGAAGGGTGTGGTGCCTGAAAGGCAGCAATTTAAAAGTGCTTCAGTTTTAGAAGAAGCAGAGCAGGCAGTTCTTAGAGTTTGTGGAGTTCCAGAGGCAGTTGATAAAGTTCCAGCAAGGGAAGCTGGTTCTGAAGAGGACAAGCGTGAAGTCAGAAACTTGCTGGGTCCCGAAGCAGGTACTTTAGTTCCAGTGGAAAAGGGAACTTCAGGAAGAAACCTGGCTGATCCACATGCAAGAGTGAATGAGAAGCAGAGGGTGTCTGGAACCCAGAGCAGGCAACAGTATCTAGGACAAAGACGTGTTTCCAGGTGGGGAAACAGATTAAAGCAGCCGTTAAGCCTTGAAGGTAATGGAAATGTCTTATCTTTAATTCCTACCAAAAGCCAAGCTGAAGGAATAGTTAAAGAATTAAAAGACAGTGCTAAACGTTGTGTTCCCTGAACCCTGAAAGGCAAACGTTTAATAAGCATAGAATATATGCCAGTGACTGCCAAGCCTCAACTCTGAAAGAGATTGCTAGCCTGTTGAAAGGGAGAGAAACTCCATTACAAGAGCCCGTGGCTGGAGACCACAGGGAACAGCTGCTGTTAAAACTAAATGAGCTGATATGGAAGGAGAATAGCCAGTCTCCTGATATACAGGATAAGGAAGATAGTCACAGCGAATCTATGAATGAGATGGAAATAGATTTGTGTGAAAACCCTAATGATTCTGATGTAGAGGAAATGCAGTGTTCTTTTTGCATGGCCAAGAACCTGAATATGTGCTAATTCATTATCTATGTGAAGGACTGTTTCATGAAAGCAATTAAGGACTTGTGCTGCACATTGCTTAAAGAAAGGAAACGTGTGGGTAGTTGAAATACTGCCAAGTGTTTGCCTGCCTAACTTGTGTAAAGTGAAAAGCTCTTTTGAAAGTGGAAAGCAAGAAGCTAATCTGAACAACAGATTAAGCTTTAGAAGCTTGTTCCTCGCTGGAAGCTAAGAGCTGATATTCAAAGGACATTCCTGTATTTTTGTGTTGAGCCTGTTTTCACATTCTTTGTTTGCATTATTGGAGAATTATCCAATTTCAGTTGGGGTCATGAATTCAATGCGGAGGGGAAATCCCGAAATAAATTCTCTGTTTTGCCTAATTACCGTGTGGTCACACTCCTTGCTCTAAAACTACATTACCCAGCAGCCCTCCTCAGCAGCCATTTTGGACAGAAGTAATAGTAGAGAGTAAGACAGGCGAGCCCA